>OZ007595.1:87763309-89024559 GCA_963931845.1 Maratus michaelseni | reverse complement strand
GGGGAGGGCTTATATTTAGGGGGGCTTAATTTTTTTGAGGGAAAAAGGGTGTCGCCCTCTATCGGTGAGAAAAGGAAGTGTGCAAAAAAAAGTTTGAAAAAGAAGGTTATCTCTGAGATTCGAACCCGGGACTAAAATAGTACCATGGTTTGATCATTGTCGGTGGGTTTAATGATCAAGCCATGGAACTACAGCATTGAAAAGTGATATAAGCTATTTGTGAAAAAAATCACCTGATCGTGGGCGTGTTTAATTGTGTCATGTGACTTTTTTAACCAATAAAATGCTAGTATTTTGAATCGAGCGTCCCCTACGTGAGAATGTTATTTTATGAAAATAGTGTTTGGTGTTTTTTAACAGTTTTTGAATGTTGTGAAATGTTGTGACTTGTTTTGTTTAAAGTTGATATGAAACGAGTCATGCAGTCTTGTGAAGGTGATAAAACTGGTTCACCTAAAGCAATTAAAAAGTTACCCTATTTTTGCAAGTCGTGTGACAAAACATTTCCTCGAAAAGTTAACTTAGTGTTTCACATGAACAATCATATAAAGGAAAAGTCTTTTTGCTGTGAGGTGTGTGGTGAAGTTTTTTCGCGAAAGAGTGATTTACAAATTCACGAAAAGATTCACAAATCGCCCAAACAATACAAGTGTAGTGATTGCAACGAGATATTTTCAAGAATGGCTGACTTATTCAAACATAAGAAGACTCACAAGTCAAGAAAACAACATTCATGTGTAAAGTGTTGTGAAATTTTTAATTGTGAATCGGATTTAGTACAACATTGTGATACTTTACATAAAGTTGTGAAATCGCCTGATTTATTATTTGAAAAAGTGAAGCATTTTAAAAGACAACATGATGTGCGAAATATTTTTACTAAAACTATTATCATGTCTAATGAGAGGAATCAAAAAGACTTTCGTTTGTTTTTTAACAGTATTCGAACGGATGTTTTAAACGAATTAAATTACCAATTGCAAATGAAAAAGTCAATAAAATGGTATGAAGCTGTTAAAGTGGATGTCTATCGTGAAACACAAGATGCAGACTTGGAGAATGCGACGCCCTTTTTTATTTCCAAAAGTGAATTGGAATTAACAGACCAAAACATACCTGTACATGTTGAGAATGCTTTTTTAAAGTTGTACAACGGCTTTGAAGATTTTACGGAACGTGTGTTTAATTGGACATTACGAAAAATTTTGAAATTAGAATTGTATACAGCTCAATATGACAGGCTTATTTGATATGTGTTATAATAAATGAAAAATAAACTTTTTTGATTGTTTTAAAAGTGTTGTCTGTTTTTTTAACTAACACTGTTTTTACTAATGTTACATTTTTTGAATAACTTTGATAATTTAAACATGAGAAAAGAGAATTAATAATTAAAACTGGACTTACCTGAAAATTTTTCATAGGTGTCTTTTCACTATGAATTTTTCAAATAAACAAGTCTTGATAGGTGCTTTAAATGCTGAGTGGTTGCGAACATCACGTGATTTTTTTTATCGTAGCTATGAGATCACATCCTGTTAGCAAATAGTATAAAACTGAATAGCACAAGCTTACTTTTCACTTTCTTTTTTGATCTGAGTGTATTCTACCTTCGGTGTGTTCGCTTTTACAAACGTGTTATTAGCTTGTGACTCATCTGCTTGCCTGAACTTGTTTGTCACCACTTCCGGCTTGCTGCACGCTTATCAGAGTGACTCATCTGCTTGCCCAGACTTGCCTGAACTTGTTTACCACCACTTCCGGTTTGCTGCACGCTTTCAAGAGTGAGTCATCTTTATCTGTTTGGACTTGATTGTTAGAAAAATGAATGCTAAGCTATGCCCATCTACACGATTTTTTCCTGGAAGCACTTTAAATTATAAAATTTCGGATATAACCCATTTTAGTCGTACATTTAAATTTTCTGATGTTTTTTCTCCTGCATATTGGAACTTGGGTTTATCACCTTCAAAACGTGACTTGGAAGATCACACAATTGTTCATGTTAGAATGAATCAGAATTGTGAGTTGTATGTTCATATTGAGAAATTTATGACTTATGAATTTAGTGGAGGAGAACTTTTTCCTATTCATGAAGGAATTAAATTATCACTTGCAACTTTTAATCAATTTAGATTAAAAATGGATAAATTTAATTTTGCTTGTGAAAAAGATACCTTTGTGTCTAACAATGGCCTGATGACGTTGTTTGTGAATCGAGATTCCTGCATTTTACAACAGCTATCAAAAACAGAAAACTATGAGTTTTGTTTTAAACCTAATTCTATAACGATGACAAAAGAACAATTTCGTGAACTAGAGAAAAATTGTTATTCGATTACCGATTGTTTAATTGCAACTGTTTTAACAAAGGTGATTCCTGTTTATGTGTTAGAAAACTTACGCAGATGTAAATGTTCGCACATGACAAACAAAAAGACTTTAGATTACTTCTTAACATGTTTTGATGATGAGGTGAAAGACTCTGTGTCTCGCATGTTTGAATGTTATCGATGTTCTATTGGAGATGAAATTCAAGCGGATCATGAATGTGTGAGATATTCTTTACTTCAAAAATATAATTGGACAAGAGATAGTGCACTACTTAATTTTAATGTGAAGGAATTTTCACAAAACCTGAATAAGCAATGTACATGTCATTATAACCATTGCTTTTTTGAAAGTTTAAACGTTGATGTTTATCGCAACCATTTAGAGAACGAATTTTTAAAGTAACAGACCTAGTGTTTTACAAATAAAAATAAGAACAAGTTTTAAAATAAGGAACACTTACCCTAATCACGTGCGTTCTTTATCCATGCAGAGACTTGAATGATCTTTTTTTGACAGAGGGCACTACCATCGCCGCTAGAGGTGCTACTTGTTATCCGCTGTGCGTGACGTCGTTTCCGGTTTGTGATAAGATTTTTGTATAAATACACTCAACATTTATTCAGTTGATGTTGCTCGTCTTATTTTCTGTACCTTGATGTTAACCGCTCGCTTGATTAGTCGTGTTTGGACTTGCCTTGGTGACTCATCGTTTTCGTGTTTAAACCTGCTATTTGAACTTGCTATTTGGACTTGATTGGTGACTCAGCAGTTTGGAGTTAACGTTTTCTTATTGAGTAATACATCTTTGTTTTAGACTGTTTCCTAATGTCTTCAGTGATTTTCAACGAAAACGGACTGAAAGTCCAGTATTTCCCAGACTTTTTCACGAAAGAAGTGGCTGATTCTTATTTCAATGAACTTAAAAACTTACCGTTTTTCACACTGATCTTATGTTTTCGTGGGAAAAGTATTAAACCTAAAAGACAAACCCTTGCATATGGCGATTCTGGATTAAGCTATAGCTTCAGCGGAATCACTATTCCCGCTCTTGCGTGGACACCCCTGATGCTTGAACTGAGAGATGCTGTTGAAAAGAAATTGGGTTGTGCTTACAACTATGTTTTGTTAAATTGTTATGTTGATGGAAAAAGCTATATTTCACATCATAAAGATAATGAAAGTCAACTCGATGCTATATTCCCAATTGCTGCTTTAAATTTTGGGGCTTTACGAAATATTGAATTTAAAAAAGAGGGTGTGCCAACGACTACTATAAGTCTAAGTCATGGTTCTATGTATTCTATGCATCACCCGACCAATGTACTGTTTTCACACGGTGTATCTGCAGATCCCTCACAAAAAGAAATGAGAATAAGTTTAACGTTTCGTCGAATTCTTCAACAACCTGAACTTCCACCTTTGAAAAAACAAAAACGGTTGAAACCAATTTAGTTATTCCTGAAAATGATTGGTTGTCGCATCATATGAAACATTTAGATGAACATCACCCCTTGCTAGCTGAATTTAATTTATGTTGGAATGCTTTTGTTCAGATTCAACTGGAAAATTTTAAATATTTGAAACTGCATATTCGAAATTTTAAAGAGACGGAAACATTTGAAAAGTATCCTACAAAAGAAGGTGTTTTAATGAACATACCAACCTGGCAGAAATTTAGAGAAAAACTGTATCACTTTAAATTTTTTTTGAACGATGATTCATTTATAGCAAACAACCAGCTTTTAACAGCCTACGTCGACTCGGATACATGCTTTTAACAACAGCTTTTTTCAAATGAAAATTCAGAATTTCATCTGAAAACTTCTGGAATTAAATTATGGCAAGATCAAACTTTGAAGTTGATCAAATTTATCCCACAAATCAACGAAACTTTGATTGATATTATTCTAACTCGTGTTATTCCAAATTGCATTAGACATCAGAGACCAGTATGCCATTCGCATTATACTGAAAATGATGCGAGAGAAAATTTCTTAACATGTTTGAAAAAACAGATTGAATCAAGTTTAAATAAAATGTTTATTTGTGAAGGTTGCAAATACAATTATAATTCACCCTTTGATCATGAATGTATAACAACCCCTATGTCTGAAAAGTGGAATTTGTTTAAAAATGTAGCAATGTTACATTTAAATACATTTGAATTGTCAAAAGTTGTCTGTTTACACTGCAGTTGTTTTTATGATGAAAATTTCTTTAAATCATTTAATTCTGAATTTTATGAAAACATTCTTGAAAAACTGTTTGATTAAAATGTGAAATAAACTTTGTTTTGATTTTAAAATGAATGTTGTCTTTTTTTAGAATTTGACTTATTTAAAATGTTTTTTTTTATTATAGGAAAAGTACTGCGTTGAACAATTGTGACTTGAAATGTTTTGTTATCATAAGAAAATTCTAACTTACTTAGAATGATTATATAATAATAAAAAAGAAGAAGTTATAAACAAACTTTGAAGTTATAAGCAAAGTATGTTTAAAGATATGCTTCGTATTCTAACAGAAATTATACTTGCTTTGAAAATCGATAAGAATTATCTAAGTCAAAGCAATTTGAAAAACCACATGTGTACGTTATCAAACTAATCAAGCGAGCGGTTAACAGCAAGGTACAGAAAATAAGACGAGCAAGATCAACTGAATAAATGTTGAGTGTATTTATACAAAATTCTTATCACAAACCGGAAACGACGTCACGCACAGCGGATAACAAGTAGCATCTCTAGCGGCGATTGTAGTGCCCTCTGTCAAAAAAAGATCATTCAAGTCTGTGCATGGATAAAGAACGCACGTGATTAGGGGTAAGTGTTCCTTATTTTAAAACTTGTTCTTATTTTTATTTGTAAAACACTAGGTCTGTTACTTTAAAAATTCGTTCTCTAAATGGTTGCGATAAAAATCAACGTTTAAACTTTCAAAAAAGCAATGGTTATAAAGACATGTACATTGCTTATTCAGGTTTTGTGAAAATTCCTTCACATTAAAATTAAGTAGTGCACTATCTCTTGTCCAATTATATTTTGGAAGTAAAGAATATCTCACACATTCATGATCCGCTTGAATTTCATCTCCAATAGAACATCGATAACATTCAAACATGCGAGACACAGAGTCTTTCACCTCATCATCAAAACATGTTAAGAAGTAATCTAAAGTCTTTTTGTTTGTCATGTGCGAACATTTACATCTGCGTAAGTTTTCTAACACATAAACAGGAATCACCTTTGTTAAAACAGTTGCAAATAAACAATCGGTAATCGAATAACAATTTTTCTCTAGTTCGCGAAATTGTTCTTTTGTCATCGTTATAGAATTAGGTTTAAAACAAAACTCATAGTCTTCTGTTTTTGATAGCTGTTGTAAAATGCAAGAATCTCGATTCACAAACAACGTCATCAGGCCATTGTTAGACACAAAGGTATCTTTTTCACAAACAAAATTAAATTTATCCATTTTTAATCTAAATTGATTAAAAGTTGCAAGTGATAATTTAATTCCTTCATGAATAGGAAAAAGTTCACCTCCACTAAATTCATAAGTCATAAATTTCTCAATATGAACATACAACTCACAATTCTGATTCATTCTAACATGAACAATTGTGTGATCTTCCAAGTCACGTTTTGAAGGTGATAAACGCAAGTTCCAATATGCAGGAGAAAAAACATCAGAAAATTTAAATGTACGACTAAAATGGGTTATATCCGAAATTTTATAATTTAAAGTGCTTCCAGGAAAAAATCGTGTAGATGGGCATAGCTTAGCATTCATTTTTCTAACAATCAAGTCCAAACAGATAAAGATGACTCACTCTTGAAAGCGTGCAGCAAACCGGAAGTGGTGGTAAACAAGTTCAGGCAAGTCTGGGCAAGCAGATGAGTCACTCTGATAAGCGTGCAGCAAGCCGGAAGTGGTGACAAACAAGTTCAGGCAAGCAGATGAGTCACAAGCTAATAACACGTTTGTAAAAGCGAACACACCGAAGGTAGAATACACTCAGATCAAAAAAGAAAGTGAAAAGTAAGCTTGTGCTATTCAGTTTTATACTATTTGCTAACAGGATGTGACCTCATAGCTACGATAAAAAAATCACGTGATGTTCGCAACCACTCAGCATTTAAAGCACCTATCAAGACTTGTTTATTTGAAAAATTCATAGTGAAAAGACACCTATGAAAAATTTTCAGGTAAGTCCAGTTTTAATTATTAATTCTCTTTTCTCATGTTTAAATTATCAAAGTTATTCAAAAAATGTAACATTAGTAAAATCAGTGTTAGTTAAAAAAACAGACAACACTTTTAAAACAATCAAAAAAGTTTATTTTTCATTTATTATAACACATATCAAATAAGCCTGTCATATTGAGCTGTATACAATTCTAATTTCAAAATTTTTCGTAATGTCCAATTAAACACACGTTCTGTAAAATCTTCAAAGCCGTTGTACAACTTTAAAAAGGCATTCTCAACATGTACAGGTATGTTTTGGTCTGTTAATTCCAATTCACTTTTGGAAATAAAAAAGGGCGTCGCATTCTCCAAGTCTGCATCTTGTGTTTCACGATAGACATCCACTTTAATAGCTTCATACCATTTTATTGACTTTTTCATTTGCAATTGGTAATTTAATTCGTTTAAAACATCCGTTCGAATAATGTTAAAAAACAAACGAAAGTCTTTTTGATTCCTCTCATTAGACATGATAATAGTTTTAGTAAAAATATTTCGCACATCATGTTGTCTTTTAAAATGCTTCACTTTTTCAAATAATAAATCAGGCGATTTCACAACTTTATGTAAAGTATCACAATGTTGTACTAAATCCGATTCACAATTAAAAATTTCACAACACTTTACACATGAATGTTGTTTTCGTGACTTGTGAGTCTTCTTATGTTTCAATAAGTCAGCCATTCTTGAAAATATCTCGTTGCAATCACTACACTTGTATTGTTTGGGCGATTTGTGAATCTTTTCGTGAATTTGTAAATCACTCTTTCGCGAAAAAACTTCACCACACACCTCACAGCAAAAAGACTTTTCCTTTATATGATTTTTCATGTGAAACACTCAGTTAACTTTTCGAGGAAATGTTTTGTCACACGACTTGCAAAAATAGGGTAACTTTTTAATTGCTTTAGGTGAACCAGTTGTATCACCTTCACAAGACTGCATGACTCGTTTCATATCAACTTTAAACAGAACAAGTCACAACCTTTCAGAACATTCAAAAACTGTTAAAAAACACCAAACACTATTTTCATAAAATAACATTCTCACGTAGGGGGCGCTCGATTCAAAATACTAGCATTTTATTGGTTAAAAAAGTCATATGACACAATTAAACACGCCCACGATCAGGTGATTTTTTTCACAAATAGCTTATATCACTTTTCAATGCTGTAGTTCCATGGCTTGATCATTAAACCCACCGACAATGATCAAACCATAGTACTATTTTAGTCCCGGGTTCGAATCTCAGAGATAACCTTCTTTTTCAAACTTTTTTTTCCACACTTCCTTTTCTCACAGATAGAGGGCGACACCCTTTTACCCTCACATTCACAAAAAAATTAAGCCCCCCTAAATATAAGCCCTCCCCTCTCTCCCTTATCGGTTAAAAAAATTAAGCCCCCCTAAAAATAAGCCCTCCCCTACTTCACTTCCGACCCACTTCCTGTTTCTTATCTTCCGGTTCACTTCCGCTTCCACGATCACTTCTGCTTCCACTGCCAGGAGCACTTCCGATTCCACGGCCAGGAGCACTTCCGGTGACCACTTCCGGCTCCGGCTCCGGCTCCGGCTCACGGCTCCTGCTGACGCGAAACGAACATTCCTCTACTACTGCTGTAGGTTTGATATATACTGTAGTGTTTATTATAATTGTTTCATAGATTATTTTTACATCTAGATAGTAGATCGAATGATTAATTTCTTCTTCCATGATAAACTGAATATTCTTATCAGATAAACTTACCTTTTTAAGAATGTTATCTAGATTAATGCACTTATAAGTATGTCATCCAGATATCTGCGTCATAGCCTGATATCTGTTTTATGTTCATTTAAGATTTCTGCATCGAGGTTTCGTAGTTTCCATTCTGCGATCACATTAAAGATTGAGAAAAAGCACAGAAGAATCTTATATACGCATACACCATTCCATATGTAAATGGTATATCTATAAAAATAAAACGCGAATTGGTAAAATTAGGAAAATAAGTCCCAATAACCTCCAATCCATTCCTTATCAGATCAATAAGAAATGAAATAAAACTATATGACAAAACACTGATTGAAATAGAAAAAATAGTGAACTACGACAACCTCGCTCTAATAAGAGAACGTTTCAAAATAAGCACATCGAAAGTCAAAGTTTTTAACGACTTGGCGAACGCAATAATAGACTCTCTCTGCAAAAAGATGTTTGAAGAAGGGAGAAAGAAAGAGAGAAAAGAATGAGATGATAGGGAATTTGTCAATCCCCTGTCAAATAAATAGAGAAGGAAATAATGCCTAGAATTACAACAGATGATGCTCCAGCAGGAGCGAAAACGTTCTTGTAATGGTGCTAGTTTTTATGATGGTGGATTGTTTTTTTAGAGAACTTTTAACATATTTTGAGGGATGTCTGGTTTTAAAAATTGGTACTGCGAAGAATAAAAATATTACAATACAGACATTAGAAATTGAGATATAGGATATATGATTTCAATATAATTTATTCACACTATCAAAAATATACAATAAGCTCTTCCGAGTTATCCATGATTTCTAAAAGCGTTCTTTATCTTTAGAAACCTCTGAAACAACCTTATTTTCGAAATTTGAATAAGCAATTATTATTATTATTTTTTTTTTTTGGGGGGGGGGGGGGTTGCTGCCACATATTTTTGGAAACGTTCCTAGTAGTTTTTATAGTGAATTAATCAGTTTTTTCAAACCGGAATATTGGTGTTTAGGAGGCTCTCAATTTTGAAGTAAACATTTTAATGTTCAAACATATTTTAATGACAAATATGATAAATCAGCAGCATTAACATTAACATTAAATTTAATATTATTTTGATACTCTTGCATGTATATGTTCAATTACACAGATAAAAATGCTTAATTGAGATTTGATAGCATCCTAACAACCAATATTCCACTTTGAGGAAACTGATTAATGCACTATAAAAACTACTGTTCGGAAATGTTTTCGAAAATAAGTGGCGGCAAAAAAAGTTTTTTTTTTTTTTTTTTTTTTATAATTGATTCGTTTAATTAGGAAAATATATTGATTTCTGAAATTTCTAATGATAAAGAATGTTTTTTGGAATCATGGATAACTCGGAAGAGGATATTAGTACGTTTTAGTTCGTGGTTATATGATATTTTTTTAGATTAAAAAACATTTTTTTTCTACAGTGTGAGTAAAACTGAAAGCTGGACATTTTAATTGTTCTAGCATTTGTCTTTGACAAAAAAAAAACTACTTCAGTATGCGAATTTTATTAAGGAAGATAGCAGCACCAAGAAATTCTGTGCTCATAGGGATGGAAATACGTAACGAAGGATTTTATTTTCATTTTATTCGTCCGTCCGTAAAATTTACATTCTAAATAAAGCATGCTAAAATTTTGTTTAATTGTAAATCATCTGTCGCGTCAAAAATATTCTTGTTGATTAAGTCATCATTATATATATATACTCGTACCCCTATTTCCCGTGACTGATGAAATGCTTTTGTTCTGATAAAAATATCCAATAATGCATTGCTATATCCATCTGTTAATATGATGAAATATATAAAATCTGATGTCGAAAACAATGTACGTATCTCAATTAAACAGATTGCAGGAATTTTAATCCAATTTAAATATGTAGTTTATAAATACTTCACAAAAAATTAAGATACTGCGAAATTCCAAATGTAGGTTAAGACTATTATCTCTGAAACCGCTGATGATAAACAATAAAAAAAATCAAGAGTCAAGTATAGATTATGAAATACTTTCCAACAGATTAAGAATACACTAACAAAATTTATAACACAAAATTTATATACTAACAAAATCTTTTAATAAGGGGAAAGATGATGTCTAAGTAAACAATTTGGAAAACGTAAAATATATAGAAAAAAACAATTCTAGCAATTACCATCTATAGTCGGAAAAATGTATTTGTGTAGTCGTGTGTTTTTATCTATAGATTTGTACATATACAACACTGTATGCAAAATTTTAGTTCAGTTACAAAACGCATTACACAGTAGAAAATTCCTCTTCAGCGATTTCTGTCAATATGCGAAAATCTACTCGAAAAATTTTGTGCAGTCGTGTGTTTTGATCTCTAGATTTGTACATATACTACATTGCATGCAAAAATTTAGTTCAGTTTGGAAACCTATGACGCAGTTGAAAATTTTCCTTCAGCAATTTCTTTCAGTATGCGAAAATATGTTCAAATAACTTTGTGTAGCCCTGTATATGATTTATTGAATATATACATACCAAGTAATATGCAAAAATCTAATTGCATTTTTAAATGCATACTATAAAGTCGAAAACTCACCCCCAGAAATTATTGCTCATAGACAGTATTGAAACGGAATTATTTTGTTTGTCCCTCTAATAAACGGTAAATGTTATGTTCTTCATATTATATAGTAAGGCATCATGTAGTGACTTATATCAATTTCAATATGTTTGAAATAGTGTAACATCATTAAAATACACTGCAAAAGATATTTCCTCATAGACCTCAATGTAACGGAGTTCTATTGATTCCCCTCGTAAACGAACTAACTATCAATGCTACACCATTCATTTTGAATACCGAACTTGCCATGGTATACCTCAATAACAAATATCAATTACATGTCAATCCTGAGTCAGAGCATGGAAAAACAGACGGTCAGTCTCATAAACACTTTTCAACTATGTTGGAATGAAAAGTGTTAAACAATGCATCCAGTTACATAATGTATTGTATTTCTGGTAGCATATTAATAGTTGTAATATGCAAATTCACAGTCACATTAGTGATAAATTATACAGATCAAAAAAAAAATTATTATATACACTTTTATTCTGAATACTGTAAATCGTGTACCGACTACCGTGCCTCTTTAAGTTTAATGTCCTGCTTAGTCGCAATTCAACATTTGATAATTACATGTTACTTCAAAAAAAATGTATAAAATGTCAAATATTGTACTTTAATATACAAAGGGCGTTCCATAAAAATTGAGAGTAAAATCATAAAAACTCACGAAATATATTTTCAGCAAGAAATACATCATTCTATTTCAAAATACCTTCTATCAGATGATATGCAGATGATAGTCCCATCGTTCAACCAACTTTTAAAAACAAGTAGAGAAGCCTTTTTCTAGAAGCTGCCTTAAAGAAACTGAAGATGCACTGCTGAAAGAACTTCAGAATCTCTATTAAATTTCCTCCCATGTAGCTTCTCCTTCAACGTCGGAAACAGCCAAAAATCGAATGGTGCGAGAACTGGACTGTAAGAAGGATGCTGCATGATTTTAATATTGCATTGACTAAGATATTGTTGAACAGAAGTATAAACATGCGAGCGAACATTATGGTGATGTAATCTAAAATTCCCTACCAGTTCATGACGCTTTCTCGATATGTGTTGTCGCAAAATTTTCAAAACTGGAACATAATATTCACCCTTCAAAGTAGTGTTTTTTTGGAGGTACAGCATGCTGATAGATTACGCCTTTATGATCAAAGAAAATAATCATCATGACCTTTCCAGCAGATTTGGTTTGTCGGATTTTTTTCGGAGGCAGAGGAATAGTGTGTTTCCATACACTTGTTGTGGACTTGGTAAAGGGATCAAAATCATGTACGGAAGTTTCACCAACTGTTATTACAGTCTTTAGGAAATCCGGATCATTTTGAAGCATCTGTTTCCACTTACAACACTTGTGAATTTTTGTTTGCATATGTTCTTTAGTAAGGTGATGAGGGACCCATCTGGAAGAAAGCTGTAAATTGTTGCGCAGAATGCGATATATCGACGTTTTCGTAATGTTAGTTGATGCCGCGCTCTTCTCACATGTCATTCGCCGATTTTCTTGCAAGATTGTCCACACAGTGTTAACATTTCGATCATTCCCAACACTTTCCACTCAGCCAGGCTTAGGAATTACTAAACTGTTTTATCGTAACAAATTTTATTTATTACACGTTTAACTTTATCCGAGGGGTAGGATAAAGTCACCCGGTTGACGGTATCTAAAATCTATAATTGCTTTGAATACATGTTGTATTTGGTGATATGTTCTTATTATGAGCAGTTTCAAAGATAATCGCCTTAATTTCAATTTTGAATCGTCCGGTATATTTATACTAAATAAAAAAGTTTTTAAAATTAATTTTAAATCCGGTAATAGTCCAAATTTATTTATTAAAATTGTTATTATTGGTGTATTTAAATTACAGATCTTCTCCATATTTAATTTATAACTTACCAAATATCTTGTATTCAATTAGTGTCAGTTATTTTAAAGATTTACTCAAAATCCATATTTTTATAGAACTTGTATTTCATATAAATATTGTAATATGAAATACGTGATTGTAATGTCCGTCTATCATCATGCAAATCGGTGTAAATGCATTTTTTTTGTAAAATTTCTGAAATTCACCTTCTGATATATATCAATAAATTTAATGAAGATGTCAAAACAGGATGTTTCTTATCTACCTCTTTTAGTACTATTATATTTTATCAACTTGTAAAACGTTTAACATACAAACAGATAAAGATTTGTACATTAAAGATGTAGAATCCTTCAATGATATGACGATAAAAAATTATTCAAAATGAAAGTAAATTAAAATTATTTTAAATAAACCTAACCTGTATGCATATGAATCTACTTAATCAATTTATTTAATTGTCTGAGTGCAACGAAGACTCATACACAGCGCAATATTACTTTGCCCCATATATAGCTACGATGGATATTAAAACCTTTCGTCAAGCATAACTCAAAAAATATTTTACGGATTTCGTTCAAATTTTTACAGCAAGTACCTATAAAGGTGACAACGACGTCTATTTATTACCAAGAATAAATGTCAAACCGTTTGGAAATTATATTAAAAAAATAGATTAAAAAGCACAATTAAAGTACATACGTCACGAAAATTTTGTGCGTACCTCATTTTCACCGGCGGGAGATTTTCGTAGACAATCGGAATTGAAAAGTTCATGGAGTACATGGAGCAAAAAAAAACATGCACGCACTAATATTCAGCACAATAAAATATATTTCAATTTAGTACCTATCGAAAATTAATCTGGATTTTTTTTCTGTTTGAAAGAAAAACCTCGCAATAACTTGCTAGACTTGGTATTAGAGATTTGGCGCAAATCTCAGCAATAGCAGCTTTTTTTATTTCGCGTGTGTAAATTAAAAAAATATATATTTGGTGTTTAAATAAAAGGTTTCGATTTATAGCATTATTTCTTTTTTTTTAAAATCTTTTTAGCATTCTAAATGGGATTAATGAAAGGCTTGTATTTCAGATTAAATGAGTGAAAGGTTTATATTTAAATGAAATGAATTCAATATGAAAATGTTATAGGAACAATATTTGGCGATTTATCAACTGCGCCAGGATAACAAAAAAATACCATAATTAATAAGGACTTTACGTTGCACACTTAACATATAAATACTCATCAAACACTTGCTTCCAACGTAAAATTATTTAATAAATATGAGTTACTTTTAAACTACATATATATAAAACAAATCTCGACGTTTCGGTTAATCTTTATAACCATCATCAGGAGAAAAACCTTCATAAATATGAACAGCAAAAATTAAAATTAAAATGTGTTACATGATTGAGTCACAACATTCAATCTGCCAAGACGCTCAAATAACGGAAAATTAAAACAACATATTCAAAATACGCCTGGTGGCGCCCTCTATGAATCAAAAATGTAACTGGAACTTATGTTCAACGGAATTAACGTTCATTTTAAAATGCATTTCCAAATGGCAGGAACCGAAAATGATGGGATATCGTTGCAAATTTCATGTTTTCTTAGTGAAATTTCTATAGATTCACGGATGAAGGCTTTAAAGGGATTGTTTTGTCTGGAAATAACTTTGACGTTGTTAAAATCAATAAACCTAACCTGTCCGTTAGCAAAAGTTCTTGATAAGGCAGTGGAAAATTTATTGTATTTCAAATCTCTCTTATGTTCTTTAAGTCTCTCTACGATGCGACGCTTTGTCATACCAATATATGCAGAATTTGTACCATCGGTCCATTCAAATGGAATTTCATATACCCCAGATAAACAAGTGGCTGATAATGGGTCAATGCTTCTATTCAATAAATTAAACAACGTTATAGAATTGGATGCCACCAGTTGTATATTATATTTCTTGAAAACTCTCTTTAATCTTTCAAAAAGAATGGGGATATATGGAATTTTTCTGTAAACCTGAGTAACTTTAGTAGAAGAAACTACTGTAACCCTGTATTTATCAATTAATTTACGAATAATGTGCGGTTTATATCCATGTTTCATACCTACATTAATAATATAATTAAGTTCTTCTGCTAAGAATTCTCCCGAACAAACCAAAAATGCCCGACGTACAAACGATCTAAAGGCTGCAATTTTGAAATTCCAAGGAGAGGCTGCGGTGACCGGGATAACACATTCTAATTTCATGGGTTTCCGGAAAATTTTTCGTTTTAAACTATTGTTTTCTTTAAGGAGAAGAACATCAAGGGACGGAAGCGAATTATTATCCTCTAATTCCATCGTAAATTTAATATTATTGTCCAGGTGGTTGATATCATAAAAAAATTCGATTAAAGATTCTCTACCTTTATCCCAAACCACAAAAATGTCATCAACGTAACGTAACCATAAGGTGGGCTTAGGATTACACATCTCAAAAATATGTTCTTCTAATGGTCTTAATTTAAATTCAGCTAGTATACTGGAAATAGGGGATCCCATTGGTGCCCCTTTAGTTTGCTTAAAAAATATTCCTTTAAACACAAAAACATTACTTTCGTTAATTAAATGCAACCCAGATTTAATCGAAATTTTCATCTTGTCTGTCAGATAAGGTAATCCATCGATAGTGGAACCAATAGAACAAATAACCTCATTGACATCAATAGAGGGAAACAAGGAAACGATGTCAAAACTTGCTAACATTGCATTTTCAGGTAAAACAAAATCTTTAATACGGGAAATGAATTCCTCAGTAGAAGAAATAGAATACTTTGATTCTGGGAGAACCTTCTTAAGGAAAATAGCAAACGCTTTCTCCATAAAATACAAAATGCCTTGGCATCTGGTAACAATAGGACGAAAAAGAAAGCCAGGCTTATGGTCTTTAATACGGGCAAAAATACGGGGGGTAACCCCAGTATGGTTAATTTTAATTATTTCTTTGATCTCTGGAGGCCATTCACTGTTCCTGAGTAATTCTTGGGTTTTACGATGAATCGCAGGGTTCGGATCTTTAACCAGAACTGAACATGTTAATTGTTGGATACACTCCTCCATCTTTAAAAAATATTGGTCTTGATCCACCACAGCGATTTTTCCTGACTTATCTGTTTTCATGAAGAAAATATCCTTATTGCTTTTTAATTTAGTAATTACTTTTGGAACTCTAGAAACGGGAATGTTCTTGATAAAATTTCTACTAATATTACAAGTTTGTAGTCTAGCAATCTCTCTTTCTGATTCTGGAATAGCCTGAATAATACATTCTAAGTCTGTACACAATTCTTTCTTATTTAATGTAGCCGGAAAAGAATATTTACACCCAAGTGAGATCAACTGTTCTTCTTCTGCTGAAAAAATTTTGCTGGAAAGGTTAACAAAAGGTACAGGCACTACAACTGGTTTACTGGGAAAATTTGAATTCAAACATAATCTATTGATTTTAAGTCTATGGCGTTCTGTAATTTCTTTATTCTGGATAAATCTGAGTCCTTCAACAGAATAAATCAACTTGTCAAATTGTGTTTTATAAGTGGTTTTAACCAACTTAAAATATAAACCAAAAGTTTTTGAAGACAGAAAGTTAATATTTGCAAACTTACTTCGTAGACAAACATCCAGGCTGGTTGCTTCGAACTTCCGCTTAAGGTTTTCATAATTATTAAGAAAACCATTTTTAACACGTAGAAAATTAGGAGAAACTTTCCAAGTTTCTCGTCAAGCAACGATATCCCATCATTTTCGGTTCCTGCCATTTGGAAATGCATTTTAAAATGAACGTTAATTCCGTTGAACATAAGTTCCAGTTACATTTCTGATTCATAGAGGGCGCCACCAGGCGTATTTTGAATATGTTGTTTTAATTTTCCGTTATTTGAGCGTCTTGGCAGATTGAATGTTGTGACTCAATCATGTAACACATTTTAATTTTAATTTTTGCTGTTCATATTTATGAAGGTTTTTCTCCTGATGATGGTTATAAAGATTAACCGAAACGTCGAGATTTGTTTTATATATATGTAGTTTAAAAGTAACTCATATTTATTAAATAATTTTACGTTGGAAGCAAGTGTTTGATGAGTATTTATATGTTAAAAAATACCAATATATCAAACGGTATGTGAAATGAAACAATTATATTATAATCACCCATCGTACAAGAAAAAAAAAACTAATATTCTGCATTCAGAGGAAAAAATCCATCTCCTTTGCCGTAAGATTTGGCGAGTTCTTTTTTGGTGATAAGTTTTTCGATGTGATTGTTGGGATCTGCAGGATTTGGCTTACTTTTTCTAAATCTTAGTTTTTTGCAGATGTAGTATTATGTAAGAATATTTTTTTGCAGATATTTTTCTATTTTGTATATTTGGCATTCTATTTTGTATATTTTCTATTTTGCATTTGGAAAAGAGATTTTTACCTTTTTATCTGTGCCTTCGTAAATATTAAAAAATAAAAAGAGATTTACATATATCAAGCGTATAATGTTATGTTTTGCATTTTTATACGGACCACTTCTCCATTTTTAGATTTTAAATGCTATTTATTCTTTACTAGCCGTTTATTAATTATTTACAATTTACCCCCCTGAGAATAACAATTATTTATCACAAAAATGCCTCTTAGGTTTGTTAAATAAGTTTGATTATGTATTTTCATTACTTATTAAAATATTGAATATGGCGATAAAATTTTATTTTAGCATCGTGCTTAAATTTTTAAGATGGTGCAAAAACATGCTTTAATAAACGTATGTTTGTAAATATTTGAAAAACATGTTTTACCGCTCTCTTGAAAAATTTTGTAAGATGCTAAAACTACCTTTTGGCACCATTTAAATTTTTTTTCGCCAACCGACATAGGATACGAAACTTTTCCCTATTCAGATACACAGGCAAGGCTGGTCTCAAACAAGGGTAAAGCTAGCAACAATATTGTTTTAACTCTATAAGAGTTACAATAATGATATTAAATGCTCCGATTGGCTTTGGGCCCAATTACGAAAGTTTCTCCTAAAAAAACTGTAAAAGAAGTCTTTTACATTTGTTTCAAATGAAGCTCGCTCTACAAGGTATTAGTTAATAATACAAACAACACTAATGGCATGGAGGCAAAAGTTTTAATTTAAATGTATATATTTAAAATCCTTCCCCCCCCCCCCAAAAAAAAAAGTTACAGTAATTAATTTAAAATGGCGTTAAGCCACGCTTTCTGACATAAGCAATTGGCTGCAAACGCGATAACGAAACTTTCACTTAACTTAATAACATGTAGCTAACATAGCCATCTGGGTACTTTGCAGTTATACAGACCTTGTGGTTTTTTTAAAAAAGCTTGAGACAATTCAGGTTTAAGAAGTTCAAATTTACTGTCAAATGATATAAACAACTATGAACACAAAACTGATGAATTATTATTCAGGTTTATGTATGTATTTAAAAAAAAAAGATCTGATTACACATTAGATAAATTACTTCTGTTTGCATTTAATCTATACTAATAATATTATAAAGGAGTAAAGATTGTTTGTTTGTTTGTAGGAGGTAATCTCTGGAACTACCGAACCAATTTCAAAAGTGATGGTGGCAAATTGATGGTGACAACCCCTGCTCCAACATAGTCTATATTTTATGTCGGTGCCACTAACCCCAGGGGGGTGCAGGAGCGAAAAACATTCTAAAATTGCGATTTTTTGTATACCAAAGGAGAAATTTGAAAGGAGATTGAAGGAGAAATTTGAAATTTGGCATTGTAGTTACTTATAAGATGTAAATGCTCTCTAGGAACAAATTAAAAAACAATTCGAAATTTAAAAGGGTGAAATAAGCGAAAAGCGTTCTAAAAACATTCTAAATTACAATTTCTATGGAATCCCTGGAACTACAGAACCGATTTCAAAAGTGATGATGACAAATTGAAGGTGACAACCCCTGCTACAACATAGGCTATATTTTATGTCGGTGCCACTAACCCCAGGGGGGTGCAGGAGCGAAAAACGTTCTAAAATTGCGATTTTTTGTATACAGAAGGAGCTAGAAATTTGAAATTTGGTATTGTAGCTATTTATAAGACGTAAATGCTCTCTAAGAACACATAAAAATAAAAAAAATGAAATTTAAAAGGGTGAAATGAGCGAAAAGCGTTATAAAAACATTCTAAATTAAAATTTCTGATTCATCTTTGGGACTATAGAACCGATTTCAAAAGTGATGGTGGCACATTGATGGTGACAAACCCTGCTCCAACATAGGCTATATTTTATGTCGGTGCCCCTAATCCGAGGGCTGTGCAGGAGCGAAAAACGTTCCAAAATTGCAATTTTTTTTATACTGAAAGAGCTAGAAATTTGAAATTTGGTATTGTAGTTACTTATTAGATGTAATTGCTCCCTAAGAACAAATAAAAAAAAATTCGAAATTTAAAAGGGTGAAATAAGCGAAAAGCGTTCTAAAAACATTCTAAAATACAATTTCTATGGAATTTCTGAAACTATAGAACCGATTTCAAAATTAATGGTGGCAAATTGATGGGGACAATCCCTACTCCAACATAGGCTATAATTTATGTCTGTGTCACTAACCCCAATGGTGTGCAGGAGGGAAAAATTTGCGAAAATTGCGTTTTTTTTATACTGAAGGAGCGTGAAATTTGGCATTGTAGTTACTTATAAGATGTAAATGCTCTCAAAGAATAATTAAAACAAAATCGAAATTTAAAAGGGTGGATTGAGCGAAAAGCGTTCTAAAATCATTCTAAATTACAATTTTTATGGAATCTCTGGAACTACAGGACCGATTTCAAAAGTGATGGTGGCAAATTGATGCTGACAATCCCTGCTCCAACAGCCTCTTTAATAAAAAGCTATGCGATGCTGACGACTGGGTTTTTCGCTGATTGTTGCCACAGATTAATCTCGGAAAATGAAACCTTTGAAGTTGCTGAAAAAAAAATAATAGCTCGAAAAGTATTTGTCAGAAAATTGTTAGACAAACTGCGTTTGAAAGGTAAAAAATTGTATTTTTCTTGATATAAATTTCAAATCTAATGATTATGCCGTTTTTCAAATATTGAATTTAAAAAATTACCAAATTTCACAATAGAGTACCATAGCGAAACCTTTATGCGTAAAAAGATAATGATAAGGGCGACGTATCCTGACGTGTATATTGGCACGAGTCACAAATTATGGTAGCCTTATTATTATGTTAAAATATAAGAGTGAATTATGAAATAAGAATATTTTGTTTGATTAAAAGTTCGTTAGGAGAAATTGACCAGCGTAGCGAGCGTAGCTTGCTAGTAACTTAATAAACGGCTTCTGTATATTAAATGAATTGTTTAAATATTGGGAAGAGGTGGCGAGAGGTAGAAAGACGAGTAAACAAACGGGTAGACAGACGGGTAGTGAGACGAGTAGCGACATAGGTAGGCTGAAGGGTAGCGAAACGAATAGACAGACGGCTAGAGAGAAAGGTAGAAAGAGGGTTGACAAAAGGATAGCGAGATGAATAATGAGACGGGTAGCGACACCAGTAGACAAGAATATAGCGAGAAAGGTTGCGAAACGCATAGCGTGGTAGATAAAGAGACGAGTAGAGAGATGAGTACAGAGACGAGTTGACTGACGGGTAATGAGATTGGTTGAGAGTCGGGTACAAAAACAGACGGATAGTGAGACGGGTATACAGACGAGTAGAGATACAGTAGATGGGTACGGAGATTGGTAAGAAGATGGGTAGAGAGGCGTATAGCCAGACGGGTAGCGAAGTGGATAGAGACACGGCTAGACATACAATTAGTTAGACGGATAGACAGACGGTTAGAGAAATAGATTGGCGGGTAGCGATACTGGTAGAGAAATATAGAGACAGGTAGCGAGACGTGTAGAGAGATAGACAATCGGTTAGAGAGACGGGCAGAAGAACGGATAGGGAAACAGACAGATTGTGGAGAGACAGACAGACAGGCAAAAGAAAACTCTGGGGATTGGCACAGTAAAGGCGCAGGGGGCAGAACCTGAAAGAGAATAATCAAGAAGTGTCTGTTAAGCTTAGCTTTGAAATATATATAATTTTTCAATTTTGCCGATATGGAGATTTAATGTAAAAGTTATTTTACAGATGTCATCGAAAGATTTTTTGTATACTTTAATAGTAATTTAGACTATAGTTTTGCAATCTGGTTTGTAGCAAAGCATGCTATCAATGTGGTTTGAAGTGTAGGAGTTTCTATAAACAGTTATACAAATAATAGATATATAATCAAGGAAGAAAAATTTTAAATTCACACACAAAAAAAGGTGCAACAATGAAATTAAATTTGCGTTAAGCCACGCTTGATAGAATAATCTATTGGCTGCAAATCCAATTACGTAACTTTAAAAAGCTTGGCGTTTTAAAAGATCCGGCGTTTTTTTTTTTTTTTTTTTTTTTTTTTTTTTTTCAAGTTTTGCGCAATACGCGCTTAAGAAAGTGAGAGCCTTTGCCACATGTTAAAAAAAAATTATGACAACACATCTGATGAAAGGTACTTCTTTTCTATTTTTTTAACAGTGTATATGAATTTATATATGATATTTAATAATTCTATCATTTAATTTGCTCTTTTTCTTTATATTGTAATTGTTAATCCTATGTTGTCAGCAATATCACTCAGACTAATCCCTTTGAGGCAAGTCCTAGTATTGAATACCATTATTATACGAAATGCATTTTATCGTTAGTTTAACTGTATTTCAAAATATTAGATTAAGCAACCATTTACCTATAAATTTCTAAATAACTCATTTCCAATCTATTCTATATAATTTAGAAAATTATGCTATAAAATATATGGGAAATATTGAACATGAAATGTTATCCTCCATCTTACATTACTTTGCAGATCATATTAATCTGTATTTGGGAATATTTTAATGTAAATAAATGTTTTGAATTTCAAATTGTATGGCCAACTTATGTTAAAATCACATGTGATATTTTAATGATAATCCATAATTAAAATTCATTATACACAATTAGATTGTTTTAATAGAACTGTCATATTTCATTATATCATTTGGAATTTTCGAATGGAAAATATTATACATATCAGTATGTGGAGCTAGAAATTAACTAAGATTTATTTATGTGAACTAAATACTTATGGCGGTGAGTTTAAGTTATCATTTTTTTTATATAAATAATTTTATTTTCTTATTAATATAAATACGAGGGAAAGTCATTAAGTAAGTTACAAAAGATAATTAAATAATAACGCACAATGATATTCACTTCAAAACTATGTTTATTTCTCATCATATTCTCCACCAATATTCATGCACTTATATCACCGTTTTATCAGTGCCCCAACTCCAGCTGCATAACAATCTTTGGGTTGTTGTCTCAGCCACATTAGGAATCCAAGTTGAACCTTTTCATCATCTGTGAACATAATCTTGCTTCCGAGATGGTGTTTTAGTGGACTAAACATATGAAAATCGCTTGGGGCTAAGTCAAAGTTTAATGGTGGATATTGAAGATGTTGCCAACCAAACTTATGGATTATCTCCTGTGTTCAACTTGAAGTCCTAATGTGTCTGAGACAGCAACCCAAAGAATGTTATGCAGCTGATGTTGGGCCACTGATAAAATGATGATATAAGTGCATAAATATTGGTGGAGAATATGTTGTTAAATAAAAATTGTTTTGAAGTGAATATCATTGTAAGTTATTATTTAATTATCTTTTGTGACTTACTTAATGACTTATCCTCGCATTTTAAAATCATTGTTATAAACGCATTTCATTTTATATACTTTTGAAACAACTATTACTTCAATTTCCAACTAAAAAACTAGTCGTTGGGGGCCACCGTAATACTTACCCATCATGGTTATGCATAATGTAAAATATTAAAATAAAAATGTGTAAACTACTAATAAAATGCATTGCAATTCAAATAAAATCGTGGCTTGATGACGTCATAAACTTTAAAGGCTTGATTACTGAATTGCTTGAAAGAGGTTTTTCCTTATAACTCCAAAAATAATAATCCTATTAACTAATATTAATTGCATCTGCTTAAGAGTCAAATTTCCAATTAAAATATATCTTTAAAGTGAAATTTGGATGAAATACAGGGTCATGAAAAATCGAAGAGTGTGGAAAATAGGATTCCAAATATCTCGGCAACTAATTATCCGATCGACTTCATGCTTTACGCAAAATTTGTTTTTTTATTGTCTTTTATATTCATCTCTTAAAATAAACAATTTCGAAAATTTTTATATACCTTTCATCAGAACGAATATTTCGAGAGTCCGAAAAAAATAGTTCCGGTTAATCGAGGTTATTGAAATGAAATAGGCTTCTTCCCATTATTACATACTGAGTTCATACCAAATTGCAAGTCTCTATCTCAATTTTTTCGGGAGATAGAGCGTTTACAGACACACAGACGGACGGCAATTTTTTTTTTCTAAAAATATGTTTTTCGGAATCTCCAGTGTCTGAAACGTGTAAATCCGTCAAAAAAGATTTTTCGATTTTCAAAACGATTACAAGACTTACCCTATACTACGTATGATGGGTAAGTAACAAGTCCTCCTGGCTCAATCGGAAGAGTAGATTGATTTTTTAAAGATACATACGTCTGATTTAATATAAATTAAATAAATTGGTCTCATTCCTTCTAAGTTTGCTATTTTGGAGAAAAACTTAATTTGCAGGAAAAATTTAAATTAGGCTTGTCCAATTTAATTCAATGGATATGAGGCAGTTATATCAAATATGTTAAACATTGGTTGCAATTATACTTCAAACATTGTCCGTGGGCTTTAATATAACCCAAACCATTCAATGGATACCATAGAAAGTTTTAGGTATCCCGGTAAACGAACTATAAGAGCAAAATTCTTGATTAATGAATTCATGAAAACACTCGCAAGATCCATATTCTATCCCAGTTCGGTTCGATGTGGTTCAGTATTTCGAAAATTATCATTTTGACAAGATTTGCATCATATATAGATAGATATACAGGGTGGTCATTAAAAAAAACTTTGCCAATATATGGAGCTCTAGCGGCCGGTCCGTTCAACCGATCGAGGTGAGATTCCAGATAAAGTTATTCAGAGGTATTCGCTCGGGATTCTGTAAACGGCAACAAAGGGGTGCTCACGGTTACGGTTATAGGTACAGAAACTCAACATTTTTCCAATGGCAACGCCTATTTTTTTTCGTCGCAAAATGCTCAGCACATGCGAAAACCCTAAAGAGCGTTGGAACGGTACATATATCGCAATAAACGGACGCGTTATGCACGCACAAAAACAGCTTTGCAAACGGCAAAAAAAAAAAAAAAAAAAAAAAAAAAAAAAAAAAAAAAGATCAGGTCGCGGAAATTTGTATATGACACAGAGTCCGATTGTCACTAATCACTGATTACAAGACAGATCGGAGAAAAGAAAACATTTATTTTGATTACACATTTTCCACATGGGTGCCATCACAGACAATTACACATTGCATGCGCGCGGCTGGGGACAATACAGCCGAACGTAACATCGCATGAGGGATATTTGCAATCTCACGTTTGATAGAATATTTCAAATCCGGCAAAGTTTGCGGATTGCACATGTACACTCTAGATTTGAGATATCCCCAGAACCAGAGATCCACAGGAGTGAGATCGGGTAATCGCGGAGGCCACGGAAATGGAAAATGGCGTGAGATGACACGGTTGCCAAAATGCTGTTCCAGGACCCTGCGAACAGACTTCGCTATATGTGGAGGTGCACCATATTGCATCCAAACGAAGTCATCCAGTGCATTTCGCTGCAGCAATTCTGATATAACGTAATTTTGCAGCTTTGCCGTATAGCGGGAGCCTGTTACAGAGCAAGTTACAAATCCCGTTGGTGTCTTTTTCTCAAAGAAGTACAGCCCGAGAATAATTGTGCCTGCAAATGCCGCACCATACAGTAACTTTGACGTCGTATAAAGGTACTGGTGTCACAGCGTACGGATTCATGTCTGCCCAGTGCACACAATTTTTGATGTTGACGTTGCCAGTTAAGGTGAAATGTGCCTCGTCCGTCCATAATATGCGAAGAGGCCAGTCGTTATCTCCATCATATCGGATTAGAAATTCATTAGCAAAGTCTATACGTTGTTGATGGTCCCCCACTTCCAACATCTGGACGAGCTGGTACCGGTAAGGAAAAATGCGGTTTACAGAGCGCAGTAGCTTTAGGACCGTTGATTTCGGTATATCCAATACACGAGATGCACCGCTTGCAGTTTGCATGTGTCCTGTAGTCACTGTGTGGGGCACTTCCATTTCAGTATCTTCAAAAGCAGTTGGTCGTCCAGATCGCGGTCTATCACAGGTGCACCCAGTTTCTTCGAATTTCTTTACTAAATCACGAAAAGCTTGCGGGCTACATGAGCCACGTATTTCGCGATGGTTTCGACGGTAAACACGCAAGGTTTTCGCAGCATTCATCCCTTTTTGATAATAGAGTTTTACCAATTCACCACGAACTTTCGCTGGGAGAGTCATTACATCGGCATGTGCGAGCTCTCGACTGAAGAACTAACATTCCCACCCCACTTTTAACCGTTTTCTACGCTGACTATCTGGCGAACGGCGTTCCGTGATTGGTGTTTTGCATCTGTCATATGCAAATTTCCTTCGTGCGCCGTGATCGTGTTTTTTCTCTTTTTTTTGGCCGTTCGCAGAGCTGTTTTTGTGCGTGCATAACGCGTTCGTTCATTGCGATATATGTACCGTTCCAACGCTCTTTAGGGTTTTCGCATGCGCTGAGCAGAGCATTTTGCGATGAAAAAAAATGGGCGTTGTCATCTGAAAATTTCGAGTTTCTGTAGCTGTAACCGTAACCGTGAGCGCCAATTTGTTGCCGCTCAGAGAATATCGAGCTCATACTATATCTTTATATACCATATCGTATGACTATATCTGAAATCTCATCTCGATCGGTTGAACGGACCGGCCGCTAGAGTTCGATATATCGGCAAATTTTTTTTATGACCACCCTGTATATCTCGCTATTTAGTTCTGTTTACACTAAATATTGACAAAATGATAGAATTACCATTTCAAAATAAACACTATGCAGTCGTTCAGAATATCTATTTCGACAAGTAAAGAGTGCGACCATTGGATATTTTCCCAATAATATGCAGTCCAGATTAGTTGACACGAACTTATTTAGTCAAAGCATAACAAAATAGCAGACAATATCTTCGGGGATCATGAATGTTGATATTTACGAGTAAACAGGGTGGCGTGGCGTTACTAGTCAAAACAATTCACTTATAGTTCCTTCCAAGACCGTGCAGACGAGTTTTATAACAAAGTTCATAAGAACAAAATACATCTACAATGCGCAAAGCGAACATCGAATGAGAAAGCGAATTATTGCGCATTTACCAAATGGCTGTAAAACGGCAAGTTTTGGCGTGAGAATAAAATTCTAGAACCGAAAGAATACTTTGAAATCGAATGAAATAAAAAGAAAGTAAAATAGCATTGGTTTCCGTCCAAGACTTTGAATAGGAAAATGTAAAAAACAATAAGAATAATGGTACGCATTGCAAATAGAAATAGAAATTTAGAATAGAGTTTAGACAGTTTAAAATATTTAAAATATATTATATATATATAAACTTAGTTATTGCAATAGCTTGATATTTAAAGAAATTTGCCTAATGCAAGACTCACAAATAATCCGCCAACTGAATACTAATATTTTTTACAAAAAATTTTATGGTTAGTTTCTACAACATTTCCGCATACCTTTACATCCGAAAATGGTTTCTGCAAAATTTGCAAAATAAAATATTTTAAAGAAAATACCGGTATTCAAAAAGCGGACCGTTTGGAAGCACTGCTAATGCATTCACACCACTAATATTATTATAATGAATGATTATTTATCGAATACTACAAAAAAATCAAAATATGACACCCTTACCTTTAGAGTGTGAAAGTTAATTAAAATTTCCTCCAGAATTTAAAAATAATAAACACACTCACAAATAATAAACATGATTAATTCAAATATATGAAACAGGGTGAAACCCCCAGTTATTGATACTTAACCAGTAACTGACACTGCAGCAGTAATCTAACTCAAATAAGCATTTTCTTGTAAAATTCTGCAAAATAGTGTCATCTAGTTGTAACTTATATGTCTTAATTGCTATAACTTATTTTACAGATATTGGTTTTTCAAAAAAGGGGTGGTGTCAGTAACTGGAAATATTGACAATATTTATGAAAAAAATTAATTTTTAGTAATAAAAATTATAATTTTTCAAAATGTTGTCAACAATAATTATTAATCGTATCTTTCCTATACTTTCATAAACAAAGATAAGTGTAAAATATATTTAAATATTTGTAATAATGATTTGAACATGAAAAAATCCTTAAAATGTCAGTTATTGTGGGTTTCACCCTATATGCTGGAAATTCAATATTCTATAAAGTACATGTTCTGTACATATTCTGTATACAGTACAAAAATGACCTTTATGTCTAAATTAAAATCAAATATTAACTACAATAAATTCCACAGTCTGTCTATTATATCAGTTGTTAAAAACGAAAAATATAGATATTATTAACCCCTTAACAGTGGGGGGTTTTTTGACACCATAAACTAAAAATAGGCACAATACACTACTTTTTTTGTACTAAAATATATTTGCTTTATGCAATTGAATGCAATGTCTGTCGATTAATAAAGCGAAGGTTGCGTTTAAAAATTACTGGTGTGAAAAAGCTTTTAGTAACAAAACAAGCAAACTCTTCTTGCCCGAACTGAGTTCGGGCTACATAGTTAAGGGGTTAAACGCAAAAAGTTATCGGTACGCAAAAATATTAATCAGGTCATTTTTACTAGGACTCGATGATTAATTTTTCATTATAAACTTGTCACATTGTATCTGTTTTAGAATGCAAGGCAACTGTTGAAAGAAAAACGATTATTTTAAAGCTGTTCTGAAATCTAAACAGGCTACTTTCTGACACAATTTTAATTGCAAACGCATGGAATTGGCAGATCCTTTTATTCAGAAACTTTGTAAAATAACTGTTTTTATTTCATTTTTCGGTAAAGTCGAAGTAAATGGTGTCAAACTTGGTATATTGAACAGAATTTCTGGGCGCGGCAACCTGAGAAAAGGAAATACCAGATTAGAGATGGATTAACCTGTTCGGAGAAAGGCTCAAATGTGTGGCACTAAAGTAATGTATGAACTGAAGAAATGCTAACTGTCTTGTTTTGGGAGGCATGGACTATTTTGACAGAACACAGCATTAAAAAGAGAGGTGCGCAACGATGAATTTCTTCACTATATACAGTACACTTGTCAATATAATTTTACGAAATGTTATTTTTGCAGTTGTAGAATTAATGCGTTTTCGACTAATATCATTAGTTTTAATGTTATCAATAGCAATGGATCTACAGGTTAAAATTTAACGCATGCTAATTTATAAAAAAAAATTGAATTGCAACATCATTTATCTGCCAAAACGTATGATCATAAAAGCTTCCACTTGTTAGTCAATATCAGCTGTAGTCTAATTTTAAATTTGTTAAAGTCATATAGGGCTCAAAGCTTTCTGGTCTCAAGTCCTAATTTAAACTTTTACATTATATTTCAAATTGAATAAAATGCATCTTATGAAACATTGACACTCATAACATAATATATAGTAATAATCCGTCTATCCATAATTAAATCAACATATACAAAGGTCTGATACAAATAAGTAACTCGATTAAATAACTTCAAATAACAAAATGTTGATTGTCAAATTGAAACCATTGTATCCTGCTATTATGCATTCCAATAATACATATATTACACTCAGATAGTAATCTCTAATCTAAGCCTTGGTAGTTAATAACAGTGAAATACGTGATGACGTTTGGTTACAACGATACAGCACGATTAAATAACTTCAAATTAAGAGATGTTGAACAACAAATTGCATTCACAGTATTTCACTATAAGTAATTTCAGTAATATTACACCTAGAGAGAAATTTTTGCGTTAGAGTAGAATCCAGTGCGGTCCTGGTCGGGATATACCCGACAGCAAACATTCTAATTAAATTCACCGCGAACCCGAAAAAGAATTTTCATCAATCCAAAACCAGACCTGAACCCGACACTCTATGCGCAATCAAATTATAAACCCTAAATAACAACTTTTATTGATATCCTTGTTTAATGCAGTATCCGATAAGTAATAAAAGTAATAAACATGAAATTGTTAAAAAATATATAATTTAATTAGAATTAATATAAAACGGACGGTTTCTTAGTAACATAAAGACGCGGGTGGCGTATCCCATGCGCAAATGCTTTTAAAGCCTAAATGTCAACTTTTGATGAAAAAGAAGTATACTGTCTAATGTCTAGTAACAAACAGTGTAAAAGTAATGGATGTCATATTTATAATAGAAAAAAATAATTTAAAAAAAAATATATTACACAAATACAGGGGTGGCATATTCTGTACATCAATGGTGACTTACCAATAAAAATAATGAAACAGAGCAAACAAAAAAGATGCGAGCTTCAACTTTAAACTCTGGTTCAAGATTTAAGGTACTGTAGGAAGAGGGTAAATGAAGCGAGGATGTTAATCACGTAATTATTTTAGAATTCAAAACAGTTTTTTCGCTGAGTGGCGCACTCGGTACGCCACACAGTGGAGTATTTGTGACGAAAATCCTTGCCAAAATTATATTTCACGTTTTTAAAGTTAAAACCATGGCTATCCATTTACTATTAGTAAATATGCTTAATTAATGGTATATGCACACAAATGTATTCACGTTTTTAAAAAATAAATATATAATACAAAGTTTAGTTAACTGTTTACTGTTTATAAGAGGAAAGAAATTGTTGATAGATTTGGTTTATTTGCAAGTAAGGGTTAATTATGTGTGGTTAATTTTACTATGTATAAAAGATTATTTATTTATATAAACCAATGCATATAATGTATATATGTTATTTGTATTTAGTATTTAGCAAACTTGAGTCCTAGTTGAGACGAAATGCTGGTTTGATATAAATTACTAGCCCCTCCCCTCTCCAAAAAAACATGTATATATATATAAATGACAACTATATCCGGAACATTAAAAAAAAAATGGCCTTTAAAAATATAACCAATACGATTACAATTTAAAAATTTCCAACAAACCATGACACACATTAAAAAAGCTTTCAATATACATCTTTAAAAGCTTTTCAGTTAAGTTTTCCAAATTGAGCTAAAAATGCTTAAAAAATAACCAATTTTTTATTTTATTTTTTTTTTCATTTTATAAAAAATAAAACTATTTATATACGTATATAAATATATACATTTAAGCATAACAATAAATCTGAAACAACACAAAAGTACATCTTCTCACGAAGATAACCTTCAATTGACGCTATTGGCAGCCAGATATGACTCATGATCTTGAAATAGACTTAGTCTACGCATGAGTTAGTCAGTTATTATAAAATATGCTTTTTACAATTGTTAAGTAAGTTTTATTTTTTGGATTTTTGGTCAGGTTTTTGCCTCAAATACTTCTTCGTGCGCCTCCCGTGGCTTTAAAGGTGAAGTTTAAAATAGTGCATTTTAGTTTGAGGATATTGAGATCAGAAATTTACAAAAGTAAGGTTCTATTAAATTAAAGAACCCAATATATCATTCAAATTATAACGCCGTACCATACAAAATGCCATATGCATACAACTCACAAAAATAAAGTTATTTTAGGTGGCTTTCATTTACAAAAAATAAAAAGCTACCTTCGACTGAGTTCGTTTTAATTTTTTTTTTTAAATTCAAAAAGATGTACAAAAAATTATAATTCGAAAAGTTATTTCCGTCAAGACTTAGATCGTGATACAAGGATTACGGAACATTTTTTTGTTTTGGTTTTATGTTAAAAAATTGCTGATATATAGCTGTTTGAAATTCTAGGTTGGCTGATATTTTGAAACAATCTGATTTTTGCTATGCTGTAACTTTCATGCTGAAATTCGCATTCAAATTCAGTATTAACGAAAACCGGAATTGAATCTTCTACTGCCGGGCTCCAGGCATTTTAGCTTCGGGTGTTTAGTTGAATTTAGAAAAACTTGGAATATGGAAGCTATCTTTTCTTCCCGGTACAATCCGGAAGGACTATTTTAAAATATAAACCAGTTGCACCCTTAATTATTTTAATTATTTTACTTTTTTAGAGGCAGAAAAAGGAACAATCTCGAAACTTATTATCACATAATTTTGTTATTATAAAGTTTTAAAACATATTTGTTGGAAATCTGGACAAAGTCTTGTCCCCCTAAATTTGTCAAGTGGTTTGTTCGGGAGTAAAATCGTTCCGAACCAGTTTTTCTTTTTGCATTTCAGTAGTAAAGGCACCCTCTTTTAACTGTAACTGTATGCATAATTTATTCTAGTTTGATGTACGGAGTAAATATATCTAGGGTAAAACAACTCCATGAAATTAGATGTGATGGAAGGACGGTTTACCCTCTCTGCATGTATATTGCTATAATGTGATAACCAAGTTCCCAGCAAAGGCTGGAGGTATATGTATATATCTTTATTTAAGTTTAACATTCATGATGAATGAATAAATGTGATTCTGATTTCAAATTAAACTGTTTCTTCAATGTGCTATATACTTAGTCACACCACAGATCTTAACCACTGTGTTTTATAACTCTGCTCTATCCCTATCAATATTTCATATCAAAACGAAAAATGTGCATAATTAAAAAAAAAATTATTACAAAATTAGATATTTGGAATTTAAAATAAGGGCGTATACATGTATAATAGTTCTGAATAAATATAACTTAATATTTAATGGAATATTAATTTTTGAAAGGCAAGTAACTGCATACTTCTTACCGAAGTTAAATTCTACATGCAATGCGTATTGGTTGGATGCATATAATAAATATTTCTGGTAAACGATTGAAATGTCGAAGCATAATTTTGTACTGATTTATTCATATGTCAGAATTCCAATTCTCGAATTTTATATTAGACCGAGTGCATTAATATTTGCATTAATAAATAGTTCGGGGAACATAAAATTTGTAAAATTTATTTTAATGTTTTACATAAAATTTTAATAATTTTGAATTTTGAATTCATTTTAAACTTTGCTTTATTGAAAAATCGCAATTTCTAGAATAACGAATTCTATATCTTTTCCTAAAGATAATTAATGACAAAATTCAAAGAGATAATTAAAAGATATTCACGCAATCTTCGTGGTATATTAAATATGAATAATTCATTTCTGATATTTCTAGCAAACACTTAAGAATTTCAAAAGAAACATGTTTATTTTCAATTTCATCAATCCCGAAAGAATACTTTTAATGCAATAGGAAATTCTACAAATGCTTTTAATTTTTTTAATTTTTTCAATTTTTTCGCAATTTTCTGTTTATAATAATAATAATTCTGAATTTTGAATTATTTAATTAGTAGACGCATTTTTTTTCTTAAGTTTAGAAATTTTTAAGTAAAACCTGTTAAAATAGTATACCATAGAATAAAATAGTAATCTAGTTAAAATAGAATATACCATAATCTTGCCTAATAGAAAAAGCTTATGGTTCCTCTAAAATAATACAAGTGAACACCTGTTTTTAATACAATACATTTACACCTGCGGAGACGGAAATCTCTCTAAAGCGCACTGTAAAAAAAGACAAAAAATACCGAAATATTACGAAATTTAATACTGCTTACGGAAATATAAAATAACCTCTTCCGATTTACTCACGAATATCAAAAGCGTTCTTTTATCTTCTGAAACTTCACAAACCTGTTGATTTCCAAGATTTAAAGAAAAATTTCTGAATAACAGGTTCTTTTGCTGTGCGTTATTTTTGGAAACAGTTCCGACTAGATTATACAATATATTAATTTTTTTCTGAACTTGAAATATCAGTTTTTATCACGTAATTATATTCAGCTCCATTCATAATTTTTACACGCATGAAAAACAAAAAAAAATAATGCTACTGCTTTTATTTTAGCATGTTTGTATATTGGACATGTTTGTTGGGAATGTAAGTGTTTAATTGAGAACAGATTTAAAAACCAATATTTCGTAGGTGTATACATTGTTTGTTTTCATTACAGTACATAAAACAACAATACATTAAGCAGAAAAGCTTACAGTGCATCTCAAGAATGCAAGAATATAAAAACAAACATAATACTGAAACAGTTGATTTTTTTTGTAAAATTCTAGTGACACAAACTAACATTATTAAAAAAAAAAAAAAAAACACGCGTCAAAGACAGGAGTCGATAAGGACTTATATGTGTATGCTAGATTATCAAACTGGAAAAGGAGCTCCTTGTTTTCAATTAGACAACACAGCATACATTTGATAACACGGTTGGAAATGATTGAACAGTGAAAAATGTAGGTCAACCAATCGTTGTGAAATACCTGATTACGCTTTTTCATATGGTATTCAGAGGTGAATGTCTATTGTAGAAAGGTGGGGAGCAGGTACACAAATATGGTGTACTTTAACTAATTTCGTAAAAGTATGACTGGAATGCCTCATGATTTGAAATGAATAAAATTAGATAACTTTTATTAATCTGAATATTTATTTAAAAAATATGGGAAGAATATTATATGTAAGACGACCCACGTCTGTTATATTGCATTGTAGTTGGCATTTTGAAATTGAATTATGTGTACAAATTTAACATATCATCCGATTTTGTTTGGCAAAAATGAATCACAAAAGTTTTTTAACACATTTTTACGCTACGATCAACGTCCTACACACACAAAAAAAACGATTTTAATCTAACAAAATATCAAGCAATATTTCAGGAAAAACATATTTTATACTATTTGTATCACAAGGTTATATTTTGAAACTTTTCGTAGGCTTTTTATAAAGTTATATTGTCTAAATATATTCTAGAAAATAAAATGACAACCCTTTAAGCAAAGTTTAAATATAGCATTAATTAGCAGACGTTTTACTAATCTAATGAAACCTGTAATATATTTTTTTATATATACAGAGTTAGTAGCGGAGGGGTCATTTTTTTCTCTAGGATTGTACTAATATTTCAAAATAAAAAGGAATTGCAAACACCAGTAGAAACTACACAAGACACTCGAGATTCAAAATAAAAACAAATACTAGTATATAATAAGTTTGTTAATCTTATAATAGGTGTTTCGGATAATAATGTTGATTTTGCTACGAGATGGCGTTACTAATACATTTGTTGGTATAGACAAATACAGGCTATGGTGTTTTGAAGGAAAAAAATGCACCATTAAAACTAGTTCGTTATTAATTGTCAATGTACAAAAACATAGTTTTTCATAGCTTTGAATATAATGTTTGTACCAGAAAAAGACTTTTGTGGAGTGGTTTAATTAACATTATTTCATTTGAAGGAAACGGATGCTGAAAGATATCGATTGTTGGCTGAAGCTTATGGTAAACATATTCTAACACTCAAAAAATGTGAACAATGGTTTAAATGCTTTAAAAGTGGTAATTTTGAAAGAAAAGAAATGGAGCGTTCAGGGCATCTGAAAAAGTTTGAAGATGCAGATTTGCAAGCATTACTGAATGAAAGACCTGCTCAAGCAATTACTGTAGTACACTACAGAAAACAACTGATAAAATCGAACCATATGTTGAAGGTAAAATGACCAGAATACGCCAAAAGACATGATAAAATTATTTTCCAACATAATAATGTTTAGTCCCATGTTGCAAAATATGTAAAACACTATTTAGAAAACTTTAAATGAGACGTCTTAGTCACCCGCTGTAATCACCAGACTTAACTTCTTCGGACTACCATTTAATTTGATCGATGCAGCACGGACATTCAGAACAGCACTTCAGTTCTTCCGAAGAAGTCAAAAATTGGGTAGATTAATGGATTCTTTCAAAAGATGAGTTGTTTTATCGACGCAAAATCCATCTATTAGTAGAAAGGTGGTAAACAGTCATAGCAAACAATGGACAATACTTTATTTTTTTTTTTGATGGAAATAAACGCTCAAAATTTGCAAAAAATTGACATTATTCACCGAAATACCTATTATGTATGCATATAAATTTAATGTAACATCCGTTTTTTCTTAGATGAAAACATTTATCAGTAAAGTCAATCAGTATAGTATATATTTTTTTGCTCTAAAAACTTCTTCAAGAACTTCCCAAATTCAATCTCTTAATATAAGAAAATATGATCCTCTCAAGAAAAGCATATGTTGTATCTTTCACTTCACAAGTTTTGCATTTTGAAGTGATACATATGTTTTTATCAATTGCTTCCATCTAAATTTATTGTGAAAATAAAATGAGAATATTATTTTCTTAAATTCTTTTGGAAAGTTTTCTGACAAAAGGAAACTCTACGGTGGAGACAGACAACAAATTTATCTATTATTATCTAAATATAAACAGGAAGTTCGAGCGCCGAAAGAAGCTATATAAATGATTCTAGCTTGAAATTTCTACAAGTTTTCTTTTGTGATATTTGAAAAAGCTTACTGAAAATCCTTCTTTTTCAGCATTTGAAAAATGTCATCATTTCTGTAAAAACGAAAATATATAGCCTGCGGAAACATTTTAAGATCTCTTTCATAGATTTACTTTTTATGAATGAGTCCATATGTAACAAAAATTATGTGTGTGAAATATTGCAGGAAAAATACTTTTGCTTCAACATTATTAAAATTAGAAAACTTAATGTGTTTAGAAAAACAACGTGTACAGTTACAGTCGCTCTAAAAAATAAGATAGGCTCACTGCTACTTCTGCAACAAATTATAGTATAAGAATAGGATTGATAACAATCGAGTAGTAATAACGTATATTAATTTATGTTGTACTGAAATTATGCTTAGGGGATTGTCTATAATGATACATTGTAACAAACTTTAACAATTTTAATACAAACATCTAATTGTGATATCATATTCTGATTTGTCAATAGATTGTACCGTCTCGGGTAACAAACCGGAAGTCATTTCAGTCGGGTAGTTTTGGAATTATGCAGGTTTAAAATTTAGAATTCCTAATGTTAAATTCATTTTTAAATGTTATTAAACGAATTGTACTACGAGTAATTTTTAAGCCTCAATTAAAAAGTACTTGGTAAAATCAACTGTAATTTTGGGTTAAAATTATGTCATTTTTACCAAATTTTGCAAATTTAAAGCTTCTAGAAATCAATTTTTGATTTAAAGACATTACGTTACAAATAGCATATATTTTTTAATTAATTAAAAAATGTAATTTTTGCAAAATTGAAAAAAAAATGCCACTTTGGTAAATCTGTAATAGCACTTAAGCTAACGTAAAAACTTAAAAAATGAATACAAAAAGGGCATTGAAATAATAACAGTTTTCTTTTTTCTTTTTAACATTTCATCAGTTAAGAGGAATCAGAGTTCTAAAGCTTAATAAAACAATTTTTTTTCAATTATACAACTCTTTATGTAACAAAACAAACAGCATGAAAATATACAAACTATAATCTGTCAGTTTGATATTGATAATGCGTATTTTAACACATACTCCAAACAAGTTTTATATTGCCTTGCACTTTTCGCAAAAATATTTTTTTCCTACTTGCATGCAATGTAAAAATTTGTTTGCAGAAAGATAATTTATTTTCCACAGTTGTGTATAAAATAATTATACCGGCAATCTATAAAATAAAGTTTCACGTTGCGTGTGTGTTTGTTTGCTGACGATGGCTAACGAAATCTTCCGTCTACAAATGAGGCTCAGAGTTTTAATTTCCTAATAATTTGACAATATCGTAATTAAAAACTCATACAAAAAGCTATATATATATATATATATATTGCAGAATCGGTGGAGACGCGAGCGCAAGCGCAATCTCTGGTTTTTGGAGCGCATAGAAGGGAAGAACCAAATTCTGCATTTTTTGTCCATGTGCCTTAATATTCATCGGCCGGATCGTTCGGGATAAGGAAAAACGGAAGACATATTCTTAAATTTTGTATATTTACGAATTTAACACCGCAATCAGTTTGAAAAAAATATTGTTGATAACCCTTATAAAATAATTTAAAAATGGTCATTTTCGCGTTTGACTTTTTCTCTCTTTCGATGATGCCCAGTTGGGGCTCGATTTTAACGATTCACAAAAAATACTTATTTAAAGCTAAAAATCTTCTCCTCGGCGGTGCAATCGGTTTTCAAAAATACGAATTTTAACCCTTTCGAAAAAAGTCCCGAGTGCAGGTCAATTCACGCATTCCCAAAGCAATTTTATATACGTATACGACCTCACACAATCTCTTTAAAGCATCTCGGCAGATTGGATTTACATCATCTATAAAAATAATAAAAATAAAATAATATCTGAGAAATTTTCAATGAAAACACTAAACTGCTGTCTGCTTCTGCGCGCATCGGCTCATATTTTCACTACTAAATAAGCAAATATTTTCACAAAATTTTAAAGAGGGCTTGGATATACTTATATATACAGTGAAACACGTTTAACACAAAAACGCTTAACATGAAAAATCGGTTAACACGAAACGATATGGCGGTACGGGCAATGTACTATGCAATTTAATGCATTTTTTTTCTTTTAACACAAAACAAAAATCGGCTAACACGAAAAGAATTCGCTTTCGAGCTTCAGTGGCATGTTTGCTACGTCTGTGTAGAATTTATTTATGCAATTGTTTAACTTTCGGGAATCGGTTCTTCTTCTTTCACGATCTTTCCCTCTCTCTTTTTCTCCCAGTGGTCATCATCCATGATTTCTATCCCCCTCCCCCAATGAACAGTGTTTCTTTCAGACAATTTGCTTCGGGGGGGGGGGGGGGAGGGCATTTGAGGAGTTTGGATAGGGCAGAGTAAATAAAATGTTAAAGAAAACTGAGGCTCCGATTTTCTGCGGTGGATTTTCTTCGGGGGTGCAGTGCCCTCCCGGAGGGATGCATGAAAGAAACACTGCCAAAGAATAGAATCCTTATCTTTACCAAACAATTGCCGATTGTGGGAACCCAGATTGGTTGTGCTTTTCTCGCCCGAAGAAAGGAATGTCAGGAGTTTGGTAATAAGCAATTCTCAGGCATTTCAGGATTAGTACTGCTCTTCAGTTCGTTTCCATAGTCGGTTAGTTTGAGTTGAAATTCGTGAATTTTGTGTCAAAACCTTGAATTTTGCGTGAGAATCAGTGAATTTTGTGTGTTTTGTAAATGAAAAGGAGGGGTATCAGGTTTCACTCCCGCTTCGCTTCGGAGAGGAGGGATGAAGGGGGGAGGGAAAAGTACGTTGAGAGTGGTTTAGGTTTCTCTTCACGTGGTGTATGAAGGGTGGCGCAGCTGTCAGGGGGGGGAAGGAAAAATACGTTGCGCTCTGACGTCACGCGCCAGTTCTTGTTGGGGATTGAAAGGGTGTTGACTCGTAACGTAGCCAACGGTAAGATTTTATTATAGCTTATGTTTTATGAGCACAATGGCTGAGAAATCGGTACGAAAACAAACCGCTATTTCGCTTAAAATGAAGATGAAGCTGCTTAATGCAGTTGATGAAAAACGCAGGACGAAAACAGAAATCTGCAAAGAGTTTGGCATTGCCAATTCTACTTTATCAACGATAATAAAAAACAGAGATAACATTACGTTAATGCTTGAGCGCAGCATGTTTGAATCAGAGAGAAAACGCATGAGAACTACTAAGCACGAAGATTTAGAGACAGCTTTGCTTATTTGGTTCAAACAATCTAGATCTCAGAATGTTCCTATATCAGGTCCTTTATTGCTGGAAAAAGCAGATGAACTGGCAAAACAAATGCGTATTGAATTTTCGGCAAATCCAGGCTGGTTGGAACGTTTCAAAAAAAGGAACGGCATTGTGTTAAAAAATGTTTGTGGTGAAGCTAATAACGTTTTACCAACTATGACCATAGAATGATTGCAATCTACGTTGCCTTCAATACTTGAAGAATATGACCCAAAAGATGTCTTCAACGCCGACGAAACTGGCTTATTTTACCGCTGATTACCCAAAAAAACTTTATCGTTTAAAGGACAGTCGTTGTTGTAATTGTGAATTCATTTCCTGTTGCATCATCCAAAACCCCCTTTTCTTCTCAAACTTTTGAAACATAAAAAGCATCTACGCAATGTAGAGGTAGGAATGTGCTCTGATTAGCTGAAAAGAGACAATGAAACTGGCGCATGCACGCAACATTATGTTTTATTTTTTCTTTTGTAACTGTCAAGAACATTTTTTATTAGAACTTTAGTTTGAACTCTTAAGTTTTAGTTTAGTTTAGTTTTTATGATTATGATTTTTGAGAGCATGTTGCTCAGTTAAAAGGCAGTAAATACTTAAAATGTTGTGTTCGTGATGTGATTTGTCAATTAAATAGTGATGTGTTTAATAATATCTGCATCTTTATTTTGAGTCAAGTCTTTTCGTCTCTCAAGAATGTTTAGTTTTTTGAAATATAAGGAATTATGAACAGCCGGAGCACCGATGTCCCGCTTTGGAACTTAGAGGTAAGAAAGTTTGTTTCTTACTAATTTTATTAGAAATCAATTACACTAAAATTGATTGTTCATATGTCGGCAGCTTAGACTGCATTTTAATATAGGCAGTCGGAGTTGCCACAGTCGTGTTCAGGAGGAAAAATCTCTAAAGAAAGAATTACAGTATTGGTTGGATGCAATTCGGATGGATCTGAAATACTACCCTTATTTGTCATTGGTAAAAGTTTAAAACCGCGGTGTTTTAAAAATGTAAGAACATTACCAGTTGAATATACGGCAAACAAAAAAGCATGGATGGTAACCACTATTTTCAATGATTGGCTTATCAAATTGGATAAGCGATTTTTAGGAGAAAATCGTAAAGTCGCGCTTATCATTGATAACTGTCCAGCACACCTCTATATTGAATTAAAAGCTATAAAGCTTATATTTCTGCCTCCAAATACCTCAAGTGTTTTACAACCATGTGGTCAAGGCATTATACAAAATTTGAAATTAAATAATTATCGAAAGCACTTGCTTCGCAAATATTTAGTCGCGATCGAAGCAAAAGAAGATTTCTCCATTAATTTATTGGATGCATTACATATGTTGCGCGCAGCATGGAATTTAGTGAAGCCTACGACAACTGAAAATTGTTTTCTCCATGCCGGAGTCTCCAAAGTGTTAAATTATTTGGCACCTCAAGAATCAGCCGATATTGAGACTGAGCCGACATTTAATGAAATGTTTGGAAAAGTCTCAACATTACTAGACTGTCCTACAATATCATTAAATGAATATGTTGCAGTCGATGATGATGTGTCTACAGCACCGATTCTGACAGACACAGACATTTTGGAGATCGTTCATAATCCAAATGATTCCACCTTTGTAGATTCCGACGATGAATCTGACAACGGAATCGATGATGCAGTTCCTGTCCCCTCTACTTCAGAAATGCAGAAAATGATTAAAAGTATGCGCAGTTATTTAGATACGCATTCGAATGCAGAGATGAATTAAACAATGGAAGATATCGAACAATTTGTGGACAATATGGTTCTGAAAACGACACTTCAAAAAAAGATATCTAATTTTTTCCGCAAAAAACAATAATATTTTTGCTTGTTTTTTATTCTAATGGATGTAACCTACTAGTATAGTTTAACTGGAAATCGAAATAAAATTTCGCGACATCAAAAATATTGGTGAGTTTTGTCCTTTTTTTATGAATCTATTAACACGAAAAAAAAATTCGGTCCCCTCAGTTTCGTGTTAAACGTATTTCACTGCAGTTGTATTTATAACCGATTGAAATTTAAGAGAGTTCGAACGATAAGAACTTTTTTTTTTATCGACTAAATATTTTACTCGACAAAAAATTTAAAAAAAAAAAAAAAAAAAAACGAGATTAAAATGTATATTATTTACAACTATATATAAATAATTTTTCACAAAATTTTTACAAGGGCTGTAAAACCGTTACTCTTATAACCCATAAAAATTGCAAAGAATTCGGACACGAAGAACTATTTTTTTCAACTATGAAACGATCCGACCGACGTGAAGAAACAAGAAAATGTGTTCTTACGAGTGCATTTACTACTAAATATCAATATTATTTTATAAAGTTTTCAGTTAAAATTATAAATTTAAACAAAATCGCCTTAAAGATATAAAATGATACAAATATGTGGCTTATTGAAGGTCATTATAACGGGCTCGGACGCCGCCGTGTGGGTCAGCTTGTTTTTTTTTTTACATTTGTTTTGTTAAAATTAAGGTAAAATTAATCAACATTTGCGTACTTTAATACCACGAAAATTTTATTTCATTCTATTAAAATGTGTTTTAATGAAATATAGATGAATTTTTGTAATGCAGCTTATTTTTTTTTTCGACGAAGAGTTATCTAGCTATCTATCTATAAATACATATTTATGTGGTGAAGCGACAAATCGGGAAAATGTTGTTGGCAAACATCTGGTTAAATTGGGTTTCCGTCTTCTAAACACAGGCATAGGCCGAATGGTTGCCTGACGGAGTATTTACGAAGAATGTATTTGGACTCCATAAATTATGCAGTTGGACGTTGAAAAACAATGTTTATTTCTATACTCAGAAATAACTCAGGGGAAATGCTGTAGCGTGCCGATTTAACTAATTACTACTTCATCGTTAATTTGCAGTTGGGGTTTCAATAACTCTGTGCATTTTGAAGTTTCAAGAAAGCTTGCAATAATGATTTTAATTCTCCGAAAAGAACATCTCTCGTCTCACTCTTCCTTCCATCGTCTAAAAAAGCCCAAAAGCCGAAAAGCCGTTTGATTCTGCTGTTTCCGTATTTCAGTAATCACGCGTCAGGCTACAATTAAAGGTCACGTGTTTCCTTTGCACCTATAATAAATGAATTAAGAGGGATTTATTAAGCAGTTCCGGTGTATTAATTTAGAAGTAAATTGACTTCCGTGCGGGAAAGAACAAATTTGGAACCTTCTAAAGCCTCGAAACAGATATACTTCATGTAAACATAATTTTAAGATCTGATTTCGGGAGGTTCTAAAAATAGATTTCAAACGATGTTTTTACGCAAAACAGAAAGAAAAAGAAATGAATTTATTGCTGCGGAATAAAAATCGGATATTAAAACGTTGAAATGTTGTATTATACATTTTGATATTTTATTGAAAGAATGAATTTAAATAAGTAAGTTTTTTAGAACGGAATAATTTAAGGTTATGACATTTTAGCAAACTAAATAAAGAATTTAGAGGGATTTGATAATACTGGAAATAATAGTGAAATTTAATAGGGATTTAAATAATAAAAGAGGTTTTATTTCAGGAATATAAATAGTTAACGCCATTTTGTATTTAAGCAATTTGTAATAAATATTATTAAGTGGATTAAGTTCCTATACCTTTACATATACGCTATATATCTATATGTACCTGCACCGCTCGATACACGACTAACATAATTGATATAACATAAAAAAATTATTTCTTAAAAAAAAGAAAAGAAAACATACTTTTTGTGCATTTTTGAAAAGACTGCAACTTTGACTCTCTATACTCTTGATTTTTTAAATTTTTAATTAACTTTTTGTTAGATATAAATACAATTAATATCTAAAACATTTATAAAGAAAAGTTTTTTAGATTCATTTAGGGATATTCAAATTTCATTGATATTGATATTTACTGTGAAGTGCCAAATAAATATAATTTCAAATTAATCAAACAATGATGGCTGTCAAGCATGTGAAAAAAATCGAAAAAGAAACGAGATTCAATATTACAGTTCAATATTACATTGTGTAACATAATACTTAAAATATATTTATTAGAAATGTTATCGAAGAAATAAAAATATGTTTTATCAAACTTATAAAATTAAAACTCATAAATGTCATTTTAAAAATGCATAAAATTCTAATCACAAATAATGTAATAAAATCAATTGTTAACTTTAAATTAGAGCCTAAATTACTGCTTAAAGTGATAAAAACATAACACAAAACGGCTTAAAAATACCTTTTAATGTATAAATGACATATGTTTCATGTGGTCAAACGGCGACCTCTTCGAGATCAAAATGATAAATAAACTATTTTCTCAAGACCTTTGAAAATGATTAACACAAATCATGAGCTCACATGTCTAATGAAAGCAGGTGCTTAAATTGGTCAAACTGGAAAACGTGAAAAATATTATTTTATTGCTGTTTTAATTTATAAATCATCGCGTGCCAAATTTTAAGTAATTAAAAAGAAGCTAATTCGTTGCATATGTTTTCGTTTCGCAAATATATTTCTATTGATTCACGGATAATGAATGGGAAATAAACTCTTGATGGAAAAATTACTTTATTATTCTTGAAATCAATCTGCAAAGGCTCTATTCTATGTAGTCCAGCCAAGGCTGTAGTTCTTCTGTCATATTTGAAATCTGCCATGTGTTCTTTTATTCTCGTTTTAAATTTTCTGTTTGTCATTCCTATATAGTATTGTAATATTCCTTCTGCCTTGGTGAATGAGATTTCATAAATACTGGGCTGTTGATCCGGTTCTATTCGATCTATTTTTCTGCATACTATGTTTTTTTTTAATTTTGTGAAAGTTTTTTCGATAATTCAGATATTGAATTTGCTAAGTTTATATTTTATTCTTTCAAAGAACACAGGAAAATATTGTAAAGTTGATAACTTTGAGTTTTTTTCATTGGAAATTTTCTTCTTTTTATTATCCATGCTCGTAATTAATTTATTAATAGTGCTGTTTTTGCATCCGTTATTTCTTGCGATGTCACGTATTATATTTATTGCATTGGTTAATTGATCAGGGGTACAGACAGGAAAGGCTCTTCTAATTATCTTTCTCATAATGGTTAGTTGAAACAAAAATACAAATGTAGCAATGAAATTAAAGAAAAAAGACTTTAATTAAAACATTCCTAAGGTTCAACATCAGATATAGAACTTTTATCCTACAGAAAATAACCTTTATTCGTTTCTAATATTACCACAAAATGACTCGATTAAATTAGGAAACAATGTTAAAGCTTTCATTAAAGATTCCTGATAAAGCATATATGTCTTTTTAACTTCGCACTTTATATCTAGCGTATTGTAAAATATATTTCTTGTGATTAGGGGAAACATCAAGTTGAACTATCAAAAGATATAACTTTGTTGGGAAAAATAGAAATGTTATCTTAGAGAATATTTTCTTTAAAACTCTCCGAAAACTAGAATGTTAATATCATTAAAAAGAAAAGCGTAAATTTCCTTCCTTCTAATAACCATTAGGTGAAATAAAAATAAAAACGTAATCGTGAAACTCAAAAAAGACTTAAGACATTGTTGAGTTTTAACGTGAGATCTAAAATCTTATATTCTAAATAAAATGTCGTTTATTCGTTCAGTTTCCAGCATTACCACAAAATGACTTGATTAAATTTGGAAACAAACAAAGTTAAAGCAATTAAGTTTTCTTTAAAAAATAGTTTCTTTTTTAAACGTCGCAAGCTTTTTATAGAGTAGTGTAAAGTTACTTTCTTATTGATTAAACAAACATGTGTGAAATAACAAATTGAACTAGAAGAAGATATAATGTTACTTGAGAAATTTATTTTTTTAATTTTCATTTACCTAAAAAAACATACTTCTTTTCTCTGCACTTTACGTTGCTCTAAACATTTTGTGTAAAATAGAGTTATTTGAAATTTGTCGCTGTAGATTGATTATACAACATAAATGCTTTTTACTTTTTATTGGTTTGTGTACTTTTTTTTATAATTAAACAAAATTAATTAAATGAATATTTGAAAAAATCTAAAATTTATATTACTACATATTACTATTATTGGTTAAATATGGCTTTCTGTTGTTCATATGCGCAACGAAATGCATATATGTATTTCTTGGAATTCAGTGTGACAAATAATAACTCAGACAAATATGTTAGATCTTATTATTTTTAATAACCATAGAAATCAAAATAAATTTTCTAATAGACAAAGTATAGATCTGTGACTTATACAGAAACAATAAGTGGCTTCATTTAGCTGTTATGCAGAAGGGAAATCGCTTGAAAAAATTTTCAGTATTAAGCTGCAACTCATTCTCTAATATTTTCGACTCTTCCTCCTCAAGATATTTTTCAGGGACTCCAAACTTCTGTAGGCATAGAATAAACACCTCTCTTTAAGTTGATCATGCAGAAAAACATATATGGTTGATATATACACAGTAAAAGGTCACACTTGGGCTCTAAAGAACTGACAAATGTGACGTGCATAATTTCTATGCTTGTTTTGTTCTGTGTGCTTAAATCTTGATGGAGAGTCATTTTTTTTAATTTCCAAGTGTTTTTGGCACCAAGAAAGCAAAACTATCATCAATATATTTCACCGATACGTTTGATGGTTGAATTAGACGCCTTCATCAACAAAAACCATAGGTGTTTTTCCAATTGAACAAATCCCACCCCAAACCCAAACAGATTGTGGCTTTTACCATATTTTGATAACATCTGTAGTATCCTTCAACCATATTAGATTTTTGTATCAATTATGATTCTGTTTAACTGACAAAATTTTGAAACATCTTTTTGGCACTGATTGTGAGTCGTCTATTACATTGATATTATACATATTGAAGTGTTGTCATTTTGTTGGCTACTGTAAGTGTTTTTCACCGTTTCATTTTGTAAGGTTGCCATCTAAGGAGCTCTTTGACACCTTGTCTTACCGGCTCCCTATTGATTTTATTTCTTTTGTGAATTTCGTCTTTGAAACATTGGGAATGTATCTAATTCTCTTTACAGTCGCTTACGTATTGTGGAAACGTTGTCATTTCGTTATTTACCTTGTTTTGATCTATCCTTATTGTAGAAATGTGAGAACTGATTCACGACCTCCTACACGTAGATCTATCAGTACCAAACGAACTCCCACTGCATTATAAAGACGCATTTATCTGTTTTTAGTGCAGGAAAGTTCCGATTTTTTTTAATTCAGTGTTTCGTAACTCAATGTGTTTTGGTCGTATAGGAATATAATGTTTACTGTTGTAGCTGTTAGAATATGGATGACATTTTTCTAAATTTAACTTATACGATCCACAGACTGCATAAAAAGTAGTTTGAAAATTAATTACATAACTATTATGTCGAAATAATCTTGATCCCTACCTCATTTTGAACACATTTACGATAACATTGCCTATGTATCTCCAACATGTAAAACAATAAAGCACATTTCAATCTTTTTTGACACCCCATATATAGTGAAGATATCGCAAGATACTTCAGATTTTTAGTGGATCATACATGTAAGTTGCTTTTATACGTGCCCTTGGGCATTCTGATAAGTCTTGAAAGCAACTGATGTTTTGAGATGCGATCTCTTAGGTAAGGTGTTGAAATTTTGCACTTCGAGTAAAAGAAGTATCGAGCTCCACTACACGGTATTGATTTTAAGTGCTTATCTAAGTAAATGTTAATTTCTACTAAAATAATTTTTAATGTCTAGCCATACTGTAGTCAGGAGTACTATTTTAAGTAGGAACTTATACTTCTGGAAAATTCTACTCACCTCCCAATCTTTTCAGCTCTAGTATTCGAATTATTTATTGTCATCTCATTAAATTACCTTGCTTCATTGTTTATCTCTTTTGAATTTGTTCATTAAAGTTATTACTTCTCTATTAAATTTATGGTTGTGCATGTCTTACAAAATGACAGGCCCGCAACGTCCACCACATCGTAAAAATGCACACGAAAAATATTTTCCGCATTAAAACCAATTTTATTTTTTTTGTTCATCTTGTCATTTTAAGGTAATGTATCAAGCTAAAAGTTTAACAAACTTTAAGTCAAAACTTTTTCTCATCCGTTTGTCATTTACTCTGATATTGCAATGTACTGCCTTCTGTAAACATAAATGGATTATCTTGTAACGTACCCGGAAAGGGCGTCACTTTGAAGGACAGACATAACCAGATATATATGTAAAAACATTTTATTTAAAGCAAATTGGGAAGGGATGCGATGGAGCTACTTTTAGATTTTGCCTACGATATGCTGCGATATCAAAACATTAATTCAAGAACTACTAAACTACTATACTAAACTACTAATTCAAGAAACTCGCTTACGTCCTGAACTCTGGCGGCTCACATGCACTCACTAATAACTTCGATCTTCAAGCACGGCTATTTCTATAAAGAAAAATTTGTTTACAATTTTACAAAACTATCTAAAATGCAAATTAAATGTAAATTATTAACAGAAAGTTTAAGAATCGTTAACTTAAAAGAGTTTCTCTTTCAAACGTAACTTCAGTTGATGTTGTAATGTTCTTACTTATATAAATATTGTCTGTTTTTCTTTACGAATCCTTACTAAAAAAAAAATGTTCATTTTAAGAAAGTTTACTCATGAAAAATAAACTTTAGAAGAGAGGGTGAAGACTTTTTCTTTTCATTTTAAAAGAAACCAGAGACGAATATCATTAAGAAGGACTGTATATTTTTAAGATGTCACAAGTAAATTATTAAACAGTTAATATTCTTTTTTAAATTATTTAATCTGTGTAGAAAATGTTAAAGGAATAATTGAGTCACTTTACTCATTTGAATTTTGTTTTTAAGAAGACAAATTCATTTAATTTTTATAATTTTTAAATCATAAGTGGATGGATACTTTTTACACTGCGTGCGCGCTACCACTCACATAACTTTACTGGACAATTCTTGTCTGATTCAAATTATCTAAAATCGAAACAAAACTTGCATTCTTTTAATAATTAAATAAGAACTAGGGGGTTCAGCCCCCTACTCGCTAACGCTCGCCAACCCCCGTGAATTGCGAAGCAGTTCACATTGAGACCGCTACGCGGTCCCAGCTCGCTTCGCTCGCTCGCCCCTTTTTATCTTTCAGCAATTCTAGCCGGAATAAGTTCTACCATAAAACATTTGAACATATGAAATTGACAATTTTATTTTTAATGTAAAAAAGTAATTCTCCGTTGAAAACATAACTAAAAATGCTTTTAGTTGGCGCTACCAATGGACATATGAATCATTTAAATACTATGAAAAAAGGTTATTGGAAACATAATTAGTTACAGCGCGGCTTAAATTCATTAGAAAAAAAATGATTATAGGTTTTTACAAAAAAAATTACTTTTTAATTCAATTTACAGCAACAGATGGCGGCAGGTGCAACCTTGGCAATTCTTTTGAAACCGAATTCTTGGTGAATTCTTTTGAAATTGACGATATTATTCATAATTAAAATGAAGAATCAATTCAGACGCTTTGGATTACGTACATGTTATTTTATTTTTAATAATTGCTAGTTAATTGAGTTTCATTCTATGGTTTCACTGCTCTCACAGTGACCGCCATATTGGATTGGAGGCGGAGCTGATCTAAGACAATCTAGTCTGTTCATTGGTCTGAGCTCTGGAAACTACGGTTGTTGCCAAACCATAAGCTACAAATTCAGCCCTATTTTCGCGCCACGTAAGACAAATATATATACAGATATTTCATACAAGTTGAAAAATCAGAAGCATTTTAAAAACATAAACAAATATAAATGAGTATTAACTCCCAGGTGAAAGCTTTAGTTCATTTAGTGAAAATACATTTACTGTACAAGACATTAAAATCCATTAACCCATTTTCAAAAATCCATGTGTGCAATCTGAAAAATAACCGCTTCGGATAAAAATGACTTTAAATATGAGCATCCTCTATGTCGTATATAGTGCTAACTACAGTTTTTTTTTGCATCATAACATTTGTTTTGGCATACGTTTTTCAAGACGAAAATTTTAAATTTAAGTGATCTTATTATTAAATAAAACAGTTTTAGATTTTTTGTTTGATTTAAATTAAAATAACGTAAATTAATCATTAAATTATATTTTTCTTTTTATTCTCACATTTTCCGATGTTGCAAACTGCCTTATGTACACATTATTCCGTTTTGGTAAAAATTTATTAATGGCACTACTAACTTTAGTAAATTATTCTAATGAAAAATGCGCTTAAAAAAATCAGATTGAACCCTTTTTTAAAACGATTTTGTCATAAGGCAATTGATTTTTATCTTTTTTTCTACGTATGATAACGCTTAAGTTTTGAACAGATGGTCTTATTTTTAATTTGTTGCTGTTGTTGTTTCTTTTGCAGATCATCGGTCAATTTTGAATATTTTTTTCGGATTTAAAATTGATATGTTTCTTCATTTTTTTAACTTTATAGGCTTTCGTAAATATTGACAAATCGTCACAAATATAGAGTATCCGGTCAAGGATATTACGCATCTTATCGTTTTTAAAATAGTCGTCGTTTCCTGCATAGTTTTTATTATCAATTGACACCTCAAAATCTTTTATATCTCATCGTCTACTGCCCGTCAAAATAATTGATATTGGCAACAATGATATTCAAACTGAATGTAGATTAGAGTCGTGCAACAACTTGGGTAACCCGATTATTATCCAATCCTACTAGTCCCGGTTCGGATAGTCGTTTTGGCAATAAGTTTTTAATTTGCTGTTTGGTGTAGAGTAGGGTTGATTCATCTACTTCCGATTCGGGTTTGGGTTGGTTTCTGGTTGGTTTTTGACTTTTAAGGGTCATGTTTACTAACCTGTTTTTTGTTTTTTTATCTGTCAGTTGTCACCTGTCTCTCTGTTAGAATGTCAGTATATGCCACAAATTATGAAAAGTCTAAAAATTATTATTAATAAAATGTGATAAAATATATTTCAATTTTTTTTCCAGTTTATATTTTATTTTTTACTTTTGTATACAATTTGTCTGATTATATATTGTATGGATCTTGTATTAAAATATAGTAATAATGGTACTTCTTATTCCAATAACATAAAAAAACAAGGCAGTACCGATTTTTTTTTATTAGTATTATTCAAATTTCTTAATAAATATTTTTATTAATGTTTTCTAAGGTTTTGATTCGATTTTCATAAAATTTGAAATGTCTCGACAAAATATAGTCCAAAGATAATATATCTTAAATTTCAAACCATTCGGTTGGGTATTTTTGCGTTGTTATATGCGGACGGGCGGACAGACAGACGGACGGACCAGACGACGACTGTAGGTGCTACGTATTTATATAATTACGAACGCACCTAAAAAGAAATCAGTGTATTAATTTAGTGACATGATAATGCAATTAAACGTTAACATACACTTTATTAACGGTGACGTTAAAATATTCAGTGGTAGTGAGGAATTATGAATTTCGATTTAGTGAAACACCGGTCTAAAATTTTGAATACCTAAAACATAAACATATCAGCCCTTCTCTCCGTTATGTGTAGCTGGGATATAATATGTATGTCGCAACATTGCTATCATTTTTTAATATATCGCATACATCATCACTTATATATCGCAAAATTTCAATATTTACAACAAGCAAAACGAAAAAATTATTTTCAATTAGAAATTATCTGCAAATTGAAATTTTCGTATGCCAATTTTTTTATGGTCTTTTAAATAATGGTAAAGCATGAAATTGTTTAATGCTGGAAGCAAAATTTCAATATTTACAACAATTAAAATGAAAAATTTATTTTCAATTGTAATTTATCTGCAAATTTAAATTTAATATACCGATTTTTTAATGATCTTTTAAATAATGGTAAAACATGAATTTTTTTAACGTAAACATTAAACACTTGTTTGTGGCCTATAATGTTAAGTAGAATTTGCAGTGACATAAATAAACATACGTCTCCAATTAAATTTGCAAAATTAAGACGAATGTTGCAGGAGTATCAACCACAATTGGTAATTTATCGCTTAAAATTGGCGAAAATGCATTTTTCTTGTTTGAGAGTTATACAAATTTAAGTATGAAAGTGTGGTGTACATGATAAAAGTGGAAAAATCATGAATATTTATATAGAAAATTATACGTACCTACAAAATGCTGATAATAAGCTTTCGTTCAAAAATGTTTTGAATGAAAACAAGAATCTCTATATTAAACATCTGTTAAATGTTATAGCGAGAATCGAGTATTCTACCGAATAATAACGCATTCGTTTACCAAAGAAATGAAATACATTCTTGAAGGATATTTATTTACATACCAAATGAAGTCCTATAGATATCTATAATACATATATTTTGAAAGCCAAGAACATTTTCCGCAATCTCAAGTCTTCAAACAAATATTATCGTTATGTATACTTTTTAAACGTGTAAAATAAATTCATTATAATGCTAAAATTATTCTAATTATTACAAAAGTGTTATCATTACAAATTAAAACTGTTGTTATCAAAGTTTTTTTATAAAAAATAATAATTTCATTTTGTAGAATTTATAAAAGAAACTGCAATTAAAGCTGAAAAATGTACTTACAACGAAATTTAATATAAAAAATAAATTTAATAAGAAAATAATTTAACATCTGTTTATTTTCGGAAAATGTTCACGTCAAAATATGAAACATCCAGAAAACATTCTTCTGATACAGTTTCGTTTATAAGCAAAATAGTTTCAAAGTATAGGATGCGCGCCAGCTGCAGTTTGCCTTTATGTGAATAATTTTGATCGCAACTTAGAGATTGTCGGTAATTTGTTATTAAAATATTAATAATATGAAAATTGCACTTTAGGGAAATTATTAAACAATATTATGCTAAGATACAGTGAAATTTTTGATATAATATATTTGAAAAAACAAAAGAAAAACCGTGATACTTTCGACTTTAAGGAGTTTAATTTAAATGTTAATCATCAAATTTTGCAACAGGCTGATAGTTTTGTATAATGTTATGAAAGAATAAGCTACTTTATAAATTTTATATAATAAAAGACGTATTGCACAGTATAAACGATCATTTTTCCATTTTCAATTATTTATTTAATTTGAAGGCCGTTAAGATGGAAAAAAATATATAGGGAGTAATTGGGTTTCGCTTTTCACATAAAATCCGTCGCAGTGTCGACAGAATTGAAAGTTTTAATGTTAGAAAGGTTTTACATTTGCTGAAAGTTTGATTTATAATTATAAAAATATAACAAATATAAATCTCTTTGAATTTGTTGCCACCCCTCGATGCCAAGCATTGCCAGTGCGCATGCACCAGAAGTTCTGTAATATCTGTAAATATGCTTTTCCAGACGATTAACATAAATTACCTATAAAGCTGAAATTATTCTAGCTGTTCCAAAAATCCTATTATTAAAAATTTAAACTATGACACTGCAGTAAAATATCGATTACATTTTGTAGAATTAAAAAAAAGTAACTTTAATTAAAGTTTAAGAGTTTATTTACGACAGAATTTAATACAAAATATAAATGTAATAAGAAATTATTTTAACAACAGTTTATTTTCTCTTTCGAAAAAGTTTTCACGTCAAAATATGAAATATCGAGAAAACATACTTCTTTAACAAACTTCTGATACAATTTCGTTTATAAGCAAAATCGTTTCAGAATATAAGAGATGCACCAGCTGTAGCTTGTCTTTATGAATAATTTAATAATTTCCATCGTATCATAAAGATTGTCAGTAATTTATTATTAAAATGTTAATAATATGAAAATTGCACTTTAGGAAATGTATTGGACATTATTATGCTAAAATAGCATAGATCACGAAATTCAGATACTTTGAAAGGCAAGAAGATTTTCCACAATCTTTATCTTTAAACAAATATATATCGGTAAATGTGCTTTTCCAGACAATTAACATAAATTACCTATAAAGCAGAAATTATTACAGTTGTTCCAAAAATATTATTATTAAAAGTTTAAACTAAAACACTGACGTCCTAAAAATATCGATTACATTTTGTAGAATTTAAAAAAAATAACTTTAATTAAAACTTAGGAATTTACTTACACCGAAATTTAATACAAAATATAAATTTAATAAGAAATTATTTTAACAACAGTTTATTTTCTCTTTCGAAAAAGTTTCCACGTCAAACTATGAAATATCGAGAAAACATAATACTTTACCAAACTTCTGATACAATTTTGTTTATAAGCAAAATAGTTTCTAAATATAAGAGATGCACCAGCTGTAGCTTGTCTTCATGAATAATTTAATAATTTCCATCGTATCATAAATATTGTCAGTAATTTATTATTAAAATGTTAATAATATGAAAATTGCACTTTAGGAAATGTATTGGACATTATTATGCTAAAATAGCATATATCGCGAAATTCAGATATTTTGAAAAGCAAGAAGATTTTCCACAATCTCTAATCTTCAAACAAATATATATCGGTAAATGTGCTTTTCCAGACAATTAACATAAATTACCTATAAAGCAGAAATTATTACAGTTGTTCCAAAAATATTATTATTAAAAGTTTAAACTAAAACACTGACGTCCTAAAAATATCGATTACATTTTGTAGAATTAAAAAAAAAAGTAACTTTAATTAAAGCTTAGGAATTTACTTACACCGAAATTTAATACAAAATATAAATTTAATACGAAATTATTTTAACAACAGTTTATTTTCTCTTTCCAAAAAGTTTCCACGTCAAACTATGAAATATCGAGAAAACATACTACTTTAAAAAACTTCTGATACAATTTCGTTTATAAGCAAAATACTTTCTGAATATAGGAGATGCACCAGCTGTAGCTTGTCTTTATGAATAATTTAATAATTTCCATCGTATCATAAAGATTGTCAGTAATTTAGTATTAAAATGTTAATAATATGAAAATTGCACTTTAGGAAATGTATATTGGACATTATTATGCTAAAATAGCATATATCGCGAAATTAAGATATTTTGAAAAGCAAGAAGATTTTCCACAATCTTTAATCTTCAAACAAACATATATCGGTAAATGTGCTTTTCCAGACAATTAACATAAATTACCTATAAAGTAGAAATTATTACAGTTGTTCCAAAAATATTATTATTAAAAGTTTAAACTAAAACACTGACGTCCTAAAAATATCGATTACATTTTGTAGAATTTAAAAAAAGTAACTTTAATTAAAGCTTAGGAGTTTACTTACACCGAAATTTAATACAAAATATAAATTTAAAACGAAATTATTTTAACAATAGTTTATTTTCTCTTTCGAAAAAGTTTCCACGTCAAACTATGAAATATCGAGAAAACATAATACTTTACCAAACTTCTGATACAATTTTGTTTAATAATTTCCATCCTATCATAAATATTGTCAGTAATTTATTATTAAAATGTTAATAAAATGAAAATTGTACTTTAGGAAGTGTATTGGACATTATTATGATAAAATAGCATATATCGCGAAATTTTCAATGCAACATATTTTAGAAAAAAAAAGAAAAACCGTGATTGACTTTAATAAGATTATATAACCATTAATTTTGCAACAGGTTGTTACTTTTGTAAAATGTTATGCAATAAATGAATGAACTACATTATACATTTTTTATGACTTATTTCACAATAAAAATCATCATTTTCATTTTGAAATATGTATTTATTTCAAGGGTGTTAATATTAAAACATATAGAAAGTAAATATGTTTTCGCTTTTCACATAAAATCAATCGCAGTGTTGACAGAATACGAAATTTTAATTTTAAAAAGGTCTTACTATTTCTAAAAGTTTCGTTTATATTTAAAATTAGAAAAATATAACAAATGTAAATCTCGGTGAATTTTTTGCTGCAGATCAGTGATGTGAAACGTTGTTAGTTCGCATTGTCATACAGTATGACACATTGTAGTATTTATTTATTATTTTTTTACCCACTAATTTTATAAAAATTGCTTAATAAATTTCCTTTTAAAAAGAATTACATCTATTTATTATGGATAATCATAAACAAACACATCTTTATTCATTTGCCGAAATATTTTATGAACTGTAATTAACGGTTATCTACAATAATAAGTAATTCAATAAATAAATCATTGAAAATGATTCAACCCTTCAAGATAATTTTTTCAGCTGGCAATTATAAATAAATAAATTATATGAAATTAAATAGAATCTATTTTTATCTCGTTTCATTATTTCAGCCATAATAAGTAATAACTCAATCAATATGTTACATCTAATTTCATTATTTCATCAAAATTAGGCAATAACTCAAACGATAACATGAAATAAATAAAGTATGTTTATATATCTATTTATGTATCAAATCCTTATTTCAGCAATGATGAGTACTGTAATCTATAATAAATCACGGTAATGTTAGATCTTTCTGAATAACTCAAAGCCAAGTTGCTGCAACTAACATATATTTTTTCAATGTAAATGCTCTTAACGGATTTCTCAGATACGTTACGGTGCTCATCCTGAAGAATAGCAAAAATGTAGCTCCAAATATTTTCTAACAGCTTCTTTTTCCAGAACAATCAAGAACTGCTCATTGATGTACCTTTTATAAAAAACAGAATTGAGAGTTGGTAACATGGAAGGAAATACTTTTTAAGAGCTCCGAAAGCGCCACTCGCCTGTTGAGGTCGCCGATGTGTTGGGACCCGTAAGGACTGTCCGTGGTGTCCCTCTCTAATGCTCTGACAGTGTCCAGTGCTCTTCATAGAAATAGTTTGTGTTGGTGTTTTTTAAGCTTAATGGTGTCGTTATATAGAAAGTTTTTTTTTTTTTTTTTTTTTTTTTTTTTGCATTGATTCTTGGGTGATTTGTCAAGTATTTCCACACTTCTTCGTCCAGTACAGCTCAGCTCCCAGCAATAACAAGCAAACAAGACTTTTCTCTGGTTATCTCCGGCACTAACAATATCGAGGTCAAATTGACAATGTTCAGAATCATACAATTAATTTGTAGTTTGAAACATTTTAAATCAATTTAACTTTTTTTCTAAACCGTAGAATACAATCGTTAATTTTCTTTAGATGTATATATAAATGTATATGGTAAAACCGTAGTTATAAAAGTGAATTTATGTAAGTTAAGCTAGTTAAACTTGTTACTACTAACTAGTTAAACTAGTTAAACTAGTTTCTTAAACTAGTTATATATAAAGAGTAGTAAACGTTTTTACTAAAAGAGTATTTATCGTAATTGCGTGCATTTTTTGTAATTTCATTGTGTCGCCAACACAGCGATAAATCGCCAAAACACGAAATTTTCATATATTTTTTACGGACGTTATATCGACGTTCCGCAGCAAAATTTTTTTTATAAACATATATATCCTAAAGAGAAGAATATTCTTTATTTTTTTTCAAAATTTTCTGAATATGCGCTTATGGACACCTTCCTTGTGCGTCGTGTTAGCAGCAATAACTATTTAGGGATTAGTCCCAGTAGAATTGTTCCCACTCTACCGTTGTCAGGATAAGTACAATATATTTTTCCTGTTTTGGAATAACACAGAATGCTTTGAATAACGGAAAGAAAATGTATCCCTTTAAGTATCTAAAAAGCGTTTAAGAATAAAGCAAAATAATCATTTATTAGTTACATGCTATGACGATCTTAATTTTTTTTTAAAGAAACATCATCTGCGTAATTGTGAATTATAAAATAAGCTTTACTTTTTATGACAATGCCACACAATTTTCATATTTGTAAAGAAAGGAGAAAGTATAAATATAAAAAAATAACATTATACAAATTTAAAAACGCCAGTTTCATTACAAAAATGTTAAAAAAATCGTGAGCTTAATAATAAACTGCTTTTTTTAGGTAGTACATACTTTTGAAATAAGTTATATTATAAAAATGCCGGACGCTTATATACAGGGCCTTCATAGGGCAGGGGCACTCGGGACAGTTACCCTGGGACTCCCCCTTTGATTGAGGACCCCATGGTAATAATCAAAGTTTTCGTTAAAAGGGTGATTAAAATCGGCCAAAAGTAACTAAAATTCTTTTACATCAAAAACGTTTTCAAACATTTAGGAAGGGAGCGTGGTCCTCCCCTTTCTCTCTCTGCTTCCTGTACCCCATTACCTAAAAAAAGAACAAGCTACATCATCAGAAAACTAATGACTCAAATATTACTATAACAACTTAGTAGTCCATTGTTTCCAAGAGAAATTCATTATTGTGGATTTTTTCTTAACGAGGCAAGTTAAAACCATTTATGATGACCAATTGGGGACATTTATCTTTTAGACATTTTACTCCATGCACAGATAAGCAAAGGTAAAGTTTGCAAGTAAATACTCCCATCAACCAATGCATTATTTTTTCTACTAGTTTTCTACTATTATTTTTCTCAAAATTGTGATCATTGTTTTTGTGAAACCCATTTGTTCTTGACCATTGTTCTTGTGAGCACGAGTCACTTAGGAATAATTCTTGTATAATGCTTGTCCGGTGGCCACAGATAGTCTAAGTCGCTTTCTATAATTTAAAGTTTCCTTCTATAATTTAAAGTTTAGATATATGTAAAATTTACATTCAACCATTTGGGATATAATGTTGTATTTGTTTACATTTTTAAAATTATTAAATAAAAATAAATAAAATATTCATTTATATATTACATAACATCATGCTGAAAAAGGTGTTATTATTTCTTTTTTAACACATCTGCAAACAGAGATCGTTTTAAATTCGTGAAATAAAGACAGCAGTAATAATGTGTCTTGAAGAATATCGTTAAGAATTTCACTATTTCACAAACTGCAGTCATTTTGTAAGTGTATTTCCACAACAAGATTCTTCACTATTACAAAAGAAAATTTAAAGTTTCAATGTCTGAATCGTATTGGCAGCAATAAATATTTAACGATTGGCTCCAGAAGACATGTTTCTTCTTATCGTTGTCATAATAAATATAATTTCATTTTCCTTCTATAAAAGCGTCCTAAGGGAAAGTTATTTGGACAGATTGATTTGGGTAAGGCAACTGAATTGTATTCATTTATTTATTTCAAAATCTCTAGGATTAAAAAAGGTAAAAAGTCATACATTAAATATGTGTTATCTAGATTTTTATTTAAAAAAATCAAACATTTTGTGTTTATTTATGCACTGTATATTACAGTTTATTTGTTATAACAATGTCAAAAAAAAATTCACATTTATGAAACAAAAACGGTAAAGTAAAAATATAAAAACTAATATTATATGTATATTTATATACACCGATTTTTTTACAAAAATCGAAAAAAGGAGAGAAATTTATAATAAACTGATCCTGTTTGAATACAGAATTCTGAATTTCAAACACAGATTTCTGAAGAAAGTTGCATTATAATAAGACTTTAATTTGTTAACACCTTAGTATGTTTTTTATATGTATAACGTCAGCCATTTGGAGATTTTTATCTCTTGTAATAGGATTTTTTGTAACATTTTAAATATACTAGAAAATAATAAATATAATATGAATGTGTATATGTATATATGATATCAGGCTAAGAAAACGGTTTATGTTTATTTTAAAACAATAGATGTTGATAGTATATGTTTTATATTTTTTAACTAAAGATAGATAGCAATAAGAATGTAACTCAGAAAATTGTATTAATTATTTGATTATTAAACAAAATGCAGAAATTTCGGAAGCGCATTTCAACAACGCGGTTTTGCACTATTGTAAAAGGAAATTAACAGTTAAAAGCTTGAAATACTAAGGAATTAGCTCTTGTTTCCGCTCTTACGTTGTCGGAATAAGTATAACTATATTTTCTTTCTTCTAAAACGTCCTAATGTAAATGTGTTTTGAGAGATTGGTGTGAGTAAGAGAAGGAAATTGTGTTTATTTGTTTATGTCTTTGAGAGTTGAAAAAATATATATATATAACAAGCATAGACTAGTTGTATGCTATAAAGATATTAATTTTTAATGAAAAATCAATCATTTTATATGCAATTATGAACTATTGGGTTGTTTGGAAAGTTCCTTTTGTTTGGGAAAACCAATTCGTACCGGAAAATTCCGCCCCTCAAATATTAGACATTAGATATCGGAATTAATGTCTAATAATTAAATGATAGAATTTTCCAGTACGAACCAACTTTCCAAACAACAAAATATAAACTGCATTTCGTGTCATTTTTAAAGCATTAGAAGAAACAAAATATAATTTTGTTAATTATATGGCATCGCGCTAAAGAAATTAGGCAATCTGTATTTTAAAACACATACGAACGTATAGTTTTATAATTATGAAACAAAGACATCAATAATAATGTAACGTGAAGAATTCGATTTAAATTTTCATTATTTGACAAAACGCGGGAATCTGGAAAGCTTATTACATTAATGTAGTTATTTTGTATTAATAAAAAAAATATATGTTAAAAGATTTGTATCGCATTGGCGGCAATAAATATTTCAGGATTATCTCCACAAAAATATTTTCGCTTTTGTATTGTCAGGAAAAGTATAATTTAATTTTGTTTCTTCGATAACGTCCTAAGGGAAAACTTATTCCAAGGATTGATTTGAGTAAGTTAAGGATATTTAAAGCATTAGATAACCTATTGTGTTCATATATTTATAGCAAAATCTTTGACGATTAAAAATTAATACGTCAGATACATGTTATTAATAGCTTATATTGAACAGAACCAAGTGTGTTATCCGTAATCTTAAATTTTAAAAATTTGTATTTTTTTTTTTTTTTTTTTTTTTGTAAATAAAGTATAAAAAGTTTGCTTTAAAAAAAGAAAAATAAATAAATGCATCAAAAATTTCGAATGTTATTGATCTTAATTAAACGTTACACAACATTAAAAGATAATTCCTGAAAAAATCTGAAAATAATTTTTACTTAGTACTGTAATGCGATAGTTTTCCTCCGTCGTTTTTTTTAGGCGTTATCTTACAATGTAGTAAAGTCGCCAGAAGAATATAAAAATGTGTCTGGCACCATTATATTATTAATAACGTCCATTAATTAATACTATACTCAAATATTGCTTAGAAGTCATCTACATATAGAAATTGTACAACACTTGATCATTTTAAATACCAATACATATGTTTGAGATCATATTTGGATTTTCAGGTACATATCCAGTAAATAACGTGTAGGAATTATGAACGTTTAAAGTTTGGAACACCTAATGTTAAATTCTTTTTTAATCGATTCAAAATAGATTGCAATCAGGATTTGTTTTAACCATAAATCAAAAACTACCCTGCAGAATGAGCTATACTTTGGATTCGCATATTTAATGTTGGTAGAAATCGATTTCTGTTTAAACATTTATAGGTTATAATACATATTTGTTTTCCAAACCTAATTTTGAATATATATATATATTGTGAAATTAATTTTCGAAAGAAATATAAATTGTAACCTATAAATTTTTTAACAGAAACCGATTTGCAGAGGCTTGAAATATGTGAATCCGAAGTTACAACTCATTTCGCAAGGCAGTTTTTAAGATAAGATTAATAAACCACCCATACTGCAATGTGGTTTGCAATAATTAAAAATGAATTTAAAATTAGGAGTTCCAAATTTTAAAAATACATATTTTATAACTCCAAAATTACTTAACTGGATGACGTCCCGTTTGCTATCCGACGGGAAAAACCTATCAAATAATTTGAATATGAACTCACATTTAGGGGTTAGTATTGAAAAGTTTCAATTTCGTAGAATTTCTATATGTATACGATCCCCTAAGCAAAATTTAAATATGGCTTTAATCAGTAGACGTTACTCCTAATCGACTGAAGTCACACTTTTATATGATGATTTTTGTGTGAGTTAGTAGGGGGTATCCTTTATTTTCACGATTGTAGAATGTGTCGTTATACTATATGAAATTCCTTTGTGTGTCGGAAATGACAAAATAGAAATAAGAACTTGCACAATGTCAGGTTTTTTAATTTAAATGCATGTCATATCCTCTGAATTAAGGATGTATATACCGAGTTATGATACATTTAATCGTATGAATTTTCAGCGTTTTCTTGAAATAAACGCGTCATTTTGTTTTTAGGGCAAGAAAACGCTGTAAATTTATAAAATTCAGAGTCTCATAACTCGATGCGTTTGAGCATTCTAAAATAAAATGTTTACTGTGTTACATATTAGAGTATGGAGTACGTTTTTCTAAATTTATTTTATAGAACCCAGAGACCATATAGAAGTTTAAATTTTGTTATTAAAAAATAAAAGTTTTCACATTTTCTGCATTTTTACATGTACCAATAAAACTAATGGCTTAGAAATTAGCTTTTAACAACTATAAGAAAAGGACACCTAACAGAATATTTGAAATATTTTACCCTAAAGTTTTTATTTTGTCTATCACAGATTTCGGCTAAACAAAACTTTCTTTCTTGATTTTATTTTGTAAAATGGATGAAATATGCTATATTATTATTGAAGAAAATGCATAATGGTTCGATTATTAAAATGCTTCAAGAAAGATCCAAAGATAGATCACCTGTTAGATTATAAATTTCCTTCTATAATCTTTTATAAAAGATACAGTTATATGTGAGTATATAGAAAGATTTCTAATCTATTGTATTTAGAAAACTTTCTACAATCAGTCGTATTTATCTTTCTATAATCATTATTCATTGATATTAGAACTTGTATTAATTTTATGACTACTTTTATATAGGTAACTTTAATTGCACTTCGTATAAAATATATTTCAAATTTGAGATGAATAAAAAACAAGACGTTAAAATGTCTACAACATATAAAAATAAACTATTTAATTTTGGCTTTTACAATAAGTGACTCATAAATCTCGGTTGAAAATGGCGGCATTTATATTTGTAACAAAAGATTTTATGGTGCCTGTCAAAGATTGCAATTGAACTAAAATTTATTTCTTGGTTTTATTTCGTAATTGGAATGGATGAAATATTGTTAAACTGTGCTATTTTAAAGAAAGCGTATTGTCTTATATATAAAAACTGTTCTCCTAGATTTAAAGATTACTTCAGAAATTACTTTCTTTTTTTTTATATTTTTTGTCTTTCCTTCGTAGAAGTCTAAATCTATAGAAAGAATCTCAATAAAGGACACAACTTTTGCCTGGATAAACTTAATAATGATATGTAAGAACTTTTCCAATTTGAATCTTTAATAATTAAAAAAAAAACAAAAAAAAACAACAACATAGAAACGGAAATTATTCATCATTTTGAAAATAACAATTCATTGTTGTCACAAGGTAAACGATACTAAAAAAGTATAATTTGAATGTGTATTTGAATGTATACAGTGGCGGACAAACATTTCCGATCAGTATAAATTTTTTGGTTAATTTGTAAGTATACCCATATGAGAAGGAATTTAAAGTTGATACTTATACATTATATTGACATAATAGTTAGGAACATATTTATGGAATATCAAATAAATATCAATTAATTTAATTGACAAAATTAATTGCAAAGGAAAACGCATGTTCTCAAAAGTTTCCGGCAATCTTGGCAAGTTTGGATAAAAATGGTGTTATAATAGAAAATAACAGTGATCAACAACATTTACAATTAGTATTTTGTCGTCATACATTTAGCAATAAGTGCAGCGGCACAGCGACGTGCATCGATTCAATGAACGGTTGAAGATCCTGTATGGTAAGTTATTTCCACTCTTCTTGCAATTTTTGGGGAAATTCTGCTGAATTGGAATATTTATAATTCCACACACGTTTGGTACGTTTGTTCCGAATATTTTCTATTGGATTGAGATCGGGTGATTGAGATGGCCAGTTCAAAAGCGGATTTTTTTTTTGTGTGAAAGCCACTGCTTGACGATCTTGCATGTATGCTTTGAGTTGTTATAAGACTGAAACAAATAGTTGCGACAACAATTTTTTCATAAATAAGGCAGCAAAAAATCCTTATACATGGCACCATTCGTCTTACCGCGGATTTCAACTAACGAAAAAACACCTTTTCCAGAAAATACACCCCACAGCATAACGTGTCCTCCGCAATGCTTCATTGCAGGAATAACATATCTCGATTCATATCTTTTGTTTTAGGTCGTCGGACGTAGTGTCTGCCATCACTCCCAAAAATGTTGAACTATATAATTGTTGAACTATATATTGAAAATAATACTTTTTCCAGTTTTCACTTGACTAGACTTTGTGTTCCTTGGCAAACGCCAGTTGAGCCCGTTGATTTCTTTTTACTTATGAAAGGTTTTATAACACCGACTGTTCCATAAACGCCTAAGTCACGTAAGGGTCTTGACATTAGAAACCGATTTATTTCAGCAGTATTTTCATTCCGTAAATCACGGAATATTGCAGCGGCATTTTTATGCGGGTCCTCAACTGCTTTTCTCCTGATAATTCTGTCCACACGAATAATCGTACTCCGGAGTCTCCCACACCGTGAAAAATACTGGCTGCCATGGCCATCTATATATATTTTTTAATATCGTTCGTTCACAGTAGATTTTTCGATCCATAACTTTACCGCAATCCCACGAGAGGATTGACCCTTTAGCGACAAACAAATCACACTGTTTACGAACAACAATTGTTGAACTTTTCACTTTTGTATTCAACAACGTTATTCACGTTGATTAATTAACATACACGGTAAAAAAAAGCATGTGTATCGCATATCGAAAGCATAAACTAACGAATGACGAATGGTCGGAAATGGTTTTGCACACGCGAATTTCAGATTCCTCTCCTTTGCATTAGTGTCTTCAGTATCCAACTAAAATGATCACGTGGTCAGACGTCATTGGCATATTCCTAACTTTTGGAGAATTTCCGGTTCTTCTTCGCTGAAACGTTCTTACAAACACATCAAAGAAACTAACTGGTCGGAAACTTTTAACCGCCACTTTATACCTTTTCTAGAATATAACGACGAATTTTAAATAAAGTGTGTGTAGACTGATGTTATTTAATGTAACCGCATTTTCAACATAATTAAAAAAAAATAGGTCTTTTTTGTATTAAAATATGGCTGGAATTTTAGAAATACTTATTCATTTAAATTATATAACTTTTGTATAATAACATTATTCAATATATTAAATAATATTATTTTTTATGCTTTTCCTAATTTGTTCAGTATAATAAATATAGATAGTCAGTAACAAAAAAATTATATTTTGTAAAAATATTAATTTTATTATCATTTTCATTATATTTGACATATTATGATGACGGTATGATTAATTGGTATATCAATGTTTAATTAAGGGGGAGAAACACGGCAGTCGGAAGAAAACTTTTTTAAATTATTTTTTAGGAATTTACATATACATTGATTCTTATCAATGTTAGTTTTTACAAACAAAAAATATTGGTATTTTATTAAAACATTTTTTCAGTATAAAACGTTAACCATATATGGTTTATATATGTAAATATATATGTGACATGCTATATGTGACACTGTGACAACCTTTCTGTTGTCATTCTAAATCCGTCTGTAATCATCGGAAAACGAATATCCTAACGATAACTCAATGTAAGTTGTTATAGCTGCTGTTAAACGTATCTTTTTTTTTTAAGTTACTGTAAACATGACAGAACTTTCAAGAAACATATCGAATAATTGTTAAATTAATTATACACTTCTTTATCAAAAGATATATATAAATCGATATTCATAGGCTCAACTGTAGATAGATAATTTAACGTAAAATAAGAATTTTAAATTGGAAGTATATTCGATTTATATTGGTGGAGAAATCCAGTTACAACAACCAGTTACAACAAGATTGTTTCAAGAAAAACTCGTTTAAATATTCCTCGTTTTCAGTCTCATGAACGTCAATGCAATACTAGCTGCATATTTATCATTTGCATGAATTTCAAAAAATCATTTTAGAAAAATATTATCGGAAATACAAACCGCCGAATCCCAGTTATTCACAAAATTTTAAGACACTCACATCATGTAGCCGCAGAATATTTAATCTTGAAATGTGAGATGAGACGATCGAAACGGAATGTCGCTAATTAATAGCTCAAACGAGTCTTGATTTTTCATTCAGGAACGATATCCGAAGAACTTTGATGAAATTAATTTCTACCATCATATTTTCACCAGCTAGACGAGTACAAATACTTTTTTATCATATCTTTACTCAAAATGAACCGCGAAAACCAGATACGTGGAGATACAAACACACTTAGAGAAAGTAAATCAAATGCCAGAATATGTGGTTCATTCACGCGCCAAACTTAGAATCAGCTAAAACCGTTTACACACAAAACTCAAAAATCGAATTAAGTAACTCCAACACCGCAATAAACTTTCGTACAATGTAGGTTAATAGTTTAATTAATGGGGAGAAACGCGGCAGACTGAAGAATTTTTTTAAAACTTTTTAAAACTTTTTTTTAGGAATTTACTTATATTGGATACTTATCAATGTTAGTTCTTACAAAAAGAGAAATTTTGGTATTTTATTAAAACATTTTTTTTCAGTATAAAACGTTAAACATATATAGGTTATATATGTAAATATATATGTGACATGCTATATGTGATACTGTGACAACCTCTCTGTTGTCACTCTGAATCCATCTGTGATCATCGGAAAAAAAGCCAGAGTCGGGAATCGAACCCAGGGACTTGGAAAAACTCTCAAGATTCTGCCACTGAGCTACGAAGACGATACCAAACCAAACTTTAACTCACATACGTCGAAAAATCTGCAACCGCAGATGGAAATGTCATCATGAGAACACAAACTCTGTGGCAAAGCTGAGATGACATATAAAGCCAACCAAAGTCATCATAATCCCGATATTTAAAATTTGTTTGCAATTACCTTTTCAATAAAATAAAAATGTTACATTTTTAGTCTGTTAAATTTATATTTCTAAAGTAGTAAAATGCATTTACACCGTTTCTTAGCTTAGAGTTCTACCTTTTTTTTAAATTATATTTAAAAATGAACTTGGCTTTTGATACACAGAAATCGTTCTAATGCCATCGTTTTATATTGCGTGGTAAACACAAGTGATGTGTCGTAAAACGTTACTTCGAATTTTACATATTTTTCATAAAGAAAGTTACGTCCTTTTGTGGAGAAGGGAGAAGTATAATAATAATGTTTGCTTTTATTTGACAAATATAATGGAACTTTTCGAAAAAGTAAATGTAGTAACATAATTAAAAAAAATAAAGTTTTATTTAATAATATAAACTTGTCTTTGTAATTAGTTTGGTCTATTTTAACTTTTGCTAGATTTTTAAGTATTGTATGTTACGGCGTATAACACGCCCTTTTGATATAGGAAAATTTATTTATATTTAGATGCGCATTTTACGGCGGTTATAAAATGAAAGATTGAAAATGAGAAAAAAAACAGATGATTAAAATAACTGATATCTCCAATTTAATATGTATCTTTCTACCCCTTCCCGTGTCGTATTTTCCGACGGGTGCTGCTCAGGCTAAAATATGTTATTTTTTTAAGACATTAATATTCTATTTATTTAAAAAAATAATCCCAACGAGATTACTTGAAAGTAATAGTTGTTATATTTTATAATATTCTGTATTTTGTTTTTTGCTACACATCTTATGAAAGTTTATTTGCAAAGTAAGAGGTGTGCGTTATACGGCAAATTTAACTAAAAATAGAAAAATAAAGCCTGAATGTTTAGGTGTGAGCTGTATACCGGAATGTACAGTAGGTTACATTTTCTAACATATAATGCGCTTTTCCTGCGTCTTTTAAAATGGAATCAAATATTATCCTTTCAAAGATCTAAGCAAAATGCAATGTATGATTTATCTTTATTTATAACTATATCTAATAAAAGTTTAGAGCTACAGGATTAGAAAATTTTGTAGTTCAAATTTTCACATTTTTATAGATTATAAGTAATTAAGGAATTCTATTTATGATTTTTTGGTAAGGAATTCTATTTCGACATCTATTACAAAAAAATGTTCAGGAATACAAAAAAAAAAAGTAAAATTATGAATTAAAATATTAATAGCTTTGTCGGAAGACGCTATTCCATATTTCCTGTATCGCACTACATCATCCCTAAAATCAGGTAGTTTGTTCCGTAAACATTAATCATGCTTCTTTTAGGCTTAATTTAATTCATCTGTCCAATTCATGTTGATTTTGGGCCCACTGAACACGAGCGTATTTATGCCGTTTTGTAAACTTTAGCGAACAAAGTATTTTGCAATATTCATGAAAAGTACTTGCGTGTTGCTGTCGATGATCCAGCATTTTGATACTAGAAAGCTTACTACTTTAGAAAGTGACCGTACAGACAGGCTCTAAGTTGAAACTAATCTAAAAATTTGATTTTCTTGCCGTTTTGTTGTTTTCCTTGGTCGTCAAAAACGGGATTTCGTTTCAAAATTGTCGTTTTTTGACAGAACTCGATAAATACCAACTCTGCTGCTTCCAATTTTTCTTGCAATGTTCACAACTGTCCATCCACAAGCCTTTAAACGATAGATTTGTAAAATTTCCTTTTCGGGAAACTGCACATTAAGAGGCATCTTTGCAATCAGTCGGAAACAGAAAGACAGATTTGCTTTTATCAAAGAAAACAATTGCGTGACAGGTACATGACTTTGAAATATGGAAATTTTGAATATCAGTACACCGAGAAAAATGACCCTTTCAAATCTGAGTAAATCGATGTTTTCATTTTGTTATGAAACTTTTTGTTTCAAATATGACGACGAAATGCTTTCAATTCCGAAATACCAGAAATACTCTGAATCTTGAAACATGGACGTACTCAAAACTGAGCACATAGAGGTCAGTTCACTCAGATACTCATTTCTGTAACATGAACATACTAAAAAGTATTAGAATCAGTTCAAACTCATTTTTAAAACATGGAAATACTCATAAATGAGTACATAGAAGTCAGTTCAAACAAATTTTTGAAACATGAACATACTCAAATATGAGCACGTGATGTTTTATTCTTGAGTGTGTGCATGTTTTCAGAAATGAGTATATCCGTGTTTCAAATTTGAGTAATCTTGATTCGGAGCCATTTGACTATGTGACATACTCAGATTTGAGTATTTTTTGCTCAGTTTTGAAAATGTCGTTTTTAGAGTGCACTTAAATCAGCTTTATATAATTTGCCTCTATACATTTGGACAGCTTTTTTTGTTTTTATTTTTTTTATATTGAATCCATAACTGTTAAAAGTTGCTTGAGTATTTTATTTTTATTTTTATTTTATTTTTACATATTTGTATAATTTATTTCTTCTTTCTTACTCATTTAGTTAGCTCTTAAATCCAAAAAAAATTGTTGTCTAAAAATGTTTTGCACGCAATTTAGATCTATAACTGCCAAGTTTCGTTTCTCTATTTTTAATAGTAATATTCGTTTTATTTGATGACAGAAATTATGGAATCTAATAAGACGAATATTACTATTAACTAGTCGGATGTGCTAATCCAAAAACTTGTCTCTATCTTATACATGTTAATAGTTCAAAATTCGCTTTTACATTGCAAATAAAATCAATATTTTTCGTCATTCCATTGTACGTCAGCTGTTTACGAGCGAGCAGCCGATGTGCAACTCAACTGCGAAAAGTTCTTTTCGCCTGTACCAGTAGGAAAAGATAGTCGGCCTATGCCTCTGTTTTAAAATTTTAGGTATTTTTTTCTTGAAAACATGAAGACAAAATACGTGAAACCCGATTACAGAAGATTCATTCCCAGTTCTGGTCAATATTGTATTTCAATAAGAATTTTGCCAAATTAGACACATGTAGTCATGTTAGTTTCATTTATCGCAGCCTATATTTGCCGCTAAATTTGACTATATTTCGCCGAATTTAGCTAAGTATTTCGAGAATTTGAGGCTGGCGTATACGAAAGCATATAACAGTTGGAACGATGGTTACAGCAATGAGAAAAAAACTGCCAAAAACATGTGTTTACTAAAACTCATAAATAAAACCTGTTTATGGAAGAATCTTACTGTCTTGTTTCAGAATGTCAGCCATCCTAAAATTTCAGACTGCTGTATCTCAGCCATTTTTAAAGTTAGAAGCAAAATAAAAAGTGCTCCGAAATTCTTTGAAGAAGGAGGAACATGTAATGGAAAAAACTTTTAAGATTTATAATTTTTCTGTACATCTTTTTCAATTTGAAATATTTCAGTGACTATCAAAGCACCCACTTCTGACGGAATACCCCCAAATTCCACTGGTATCTGCTGGAAATAGCCTAAAACATATAAATGAAATTTGGCTCATTTCTACGCACAACTTCAGACACTTTTCGATGATAGAATAATGAAAATGGCACAAAAATCGCTATTACAGCTCACCTTCCAGCGAAAAATCCCCAAATTGAAGTGGGTCTTGATGGTCATACTCAAAAACCACTACATGAAATTTGGTTCTATTCTGTGCATAACCTGATACACTTTGCGAAAATATAGAGAAGAAACATAAACGAACATACGGACGGAGATACAATTTGTAAAAACATGGTTTTTTTTAATTATCTTTGACCCCTAAAACGTGTAAATCCATCGAAAACCACAAGTTGAAAAAAACTTCGTTGTATTGTAGATAGAATAAAGTAAAAATAGTGGTACGAGACTTAAATACATGCGACAAATTAGGAAATACATCTCGATGAAAGTGACATATCTTTCAAAAAAGAATCTTCCACTCAACTTCTTAATATACATAAAAATAATAGCACACAGCGTTTTATCATTACTTTCTAAAGTGAAATGAATAATTAAATTATTTATTTATTCAGATAAACAATATAAATAAAACCCTTTTATAAATAGAATTAATTATTTACAAAATAATATCCAGGCAAATTTTTGAATTATTGAACTTAGAAAATGTATACAATGTTTTACCTACAAAGGTATCTTGCAGCAAAACAAAAAGACAAAATACCATTTTATATTTTCAAAAGTCTTTGAAAGATTATTTCAGCGACATGGTTCTTTACTATTGTAAAAGACAATTTAAACGTAAAACATTTTAATCGTATTGTCAGCAATAAATATTTAAGGATTACCCTTAAGGAAAATGTTCTGCGTTTTTACAATTGAAGTACTATTTTCGTCTAAAACTTAACTATGTAAACTTACATTTACTTAAAATCTATATAAATTTACATTTAAAAATATTTCACGGGAAAATACAGACGTCATGAAGTACAATTTTATGCAGATAAGTAATCTGATCATTAACAAGGACAAACATAAAACCTTTCCTCTTTTCCCAAAATCCGCCTTAGGGATACGTTATCAAACCAACTGATTTGAGGAAAGCAAATACATTGTGTATTTTTTTTAACTGAGATTCAGAGGATTAGAAAGAAGAATCATCAAAGAAAATTTCAGATTGGAATATCTTTATAAAGAATTGAAGTACTATTTTCGTCTAAAACTTAACTATGTAAACTTACATTTACTTAAAATCTATATAAATTTACATTTAAAAATATTTCACGGGAAAATACAGACGTCATGAAGTACAATTTTATGCAGATAAGTAATCTGATCATTTTACAGCGAATAAATATTTCAGCAGATTAACTTCATTTTCCGAAAGTGTACTACATAAAAAGAAGTGAAAACCACAACGTTAGTCATAACTCGAATTCTAAATGCCTCAAAATATAGATGTTTTCACCAATTTTTATGCGGCCGTACAAACTCTCCATACAAACCTCTCTTACAAAAGTTTATTAGAAAAACGACCAGGAAAGATGGCACATGTCCATTTGTAGTTATAATAAAATTTACCACGTATAATTGATTTCATAACAGCATACCACCTTAAATGGAAAAAAATAAATGGCCTTTCGAAAGAGAATACAATTGATTTGACAGTGATCTGTTATGATCTGTCTTGTGGTTCCGCCTGAACATGTTTTACTATGCAACAAATCCCTAAAAACCTATAAAAGTTTTTTTTTAATTTTATAATGACATTAAATGTATCTTCCAATTTCTGAAAATATCAATAAGTTCATTATTGAATAAAGCTTTTAAAGTTTGAGTATAAAATATCTTCTGAAGTTAGAGTACATCATTCTGTAAACATAATACCTGATGTAAGAAAATCTGTACTTATGGCTCCCAAAAATGTTTATATAGTTGTTTATAGTGTAAAGAAAACGATCCAAAATGACATACTTGGGTAAAATGACATATCTTAAGTTTATTAATATTGTCGCTAGAGGACAGTACATAGCAATACCCAGTTACGATCGGCTACGATAAGCATTAATGGCGAAGGTTACAAGTTTGAATTTTTCATTGTTTACAAAAAAACTGTTTACACCTTCGACATAAATTTCTTGGGACTATATTTTGGTTCTAATTCACGTCTTTTTAATTTCAGTGATTACATATCTGAAGTATAAGGTGAGTACTTAATTATTTTTAGATTATTTTCTGTCTATGCGAAACTTAAAAATGTACGTGTTCTCGAATACTGTCTCTGTATATACAATAATGCAATATGATGATTGTAGATAAAATGACATACAGCCAGACATCTTTCCTGATCATGTTTTCTGTGCTTCAGTTGTGACTGAACGTCTATTAGAAAATAAGGAAAACGAGGACAGTAACACAAGTTCTACAGATAACAGCCTATTTAGACCTAATCCGTCAATTTTCACAGTTCCAATGTCACCTCCACCAATTCCAGCGCCGACAACAACATCTGTTTCTAGTACTCCAAAGACGTGTGTATCTTTTCAACCTGCAGCGTCATCAAGTTCGTCATCTTCATTTATCAGTGAACTTCATGTATCTCCACTTCATTGTGCACCTGATGTTATCTCATCCTCTAAAAAGAGGAAGCATCAAGCATGAATATGCAAAAATTCTTACTAACAGTTCTAATATTGCCGAAGCAAAGGCAAAAGCTGCTGAGAAACATAATTCAAACTCAAGGCTTTCAGCTCTACAGGCTAAGAAGGAAATTCACTTTGGTGCATCCACTGAGGACGACAAAGACATGGATCTTCTGCCGATGATGATGAATTCTGTTTATATCGCAATGATTTTTTTCAGTCACTCAAAGCAGAAGGACTAATGGATAAAATGCGTCAAGTGAGCATGCCGTGTAAATGTGCCGTTGTTTTTTGGTGTGCAAAAACATTTATTTGTTATGTATGCAAGTAAAAGTAATACCAACTTTTGGGTGTGTAGGTTTATGACAGCTCTGTAGATAAAATGACATAGCACAGCTAAACTAAGCTAAAATAAGTGTAGTTAATTTTTCTCGTGTAATAAGTTAGTTAATTTTATTATTTTTAGTAAAGTTTACTCATGTTACTATTACCAGAATGTAAGACTATGATTTACAAAAAATATGCTAAATGATTATTGTCTGTTATTTTTGTATAATGACTCGTAATTGACTATGTTTAATGGTAAAATAATAGTAGTAAAGTTGTTATTCAGGCTAAAATAGAACAAAAAAATTTAATGTAATGAATGTGTTCGATACTTGTTGTATAAATTCGTCTACGTATGTTGAACTTTTTCACTCATATGAATTAATTACATTTAATTGCTCATTAAACAGAGCTTTATAGTAATTATTTTGAGGAGTTTCATTTTTAATTTATATTTTAAATCTTTCTTAAAATATATATATTAATTGTCGTCTGTTATACGATATCCATGAAAGATTTTTAAAAAGGAATAAAAAAATTAAAGCATTAATGAATATTTATAACATGTAAATCATTGTTAGGTAAAGTATGGTACTGGATTTTGTAATCTTTCGATTATTTCCGTAAATATTAAAGAATGCATTTATACTTTATCAAATTACATTACGATTTTGTTGTCACTATCGTGTTATTACATTCAGTCGGAAAACATTCATTATTAGTATAAAAGAAAAAATATCACAACTATAATAATGAATTTGTAACGTTATTTCATCTAGTCTATTAAACTAAACGTGGAATTGCTATTATGCCATTTTTTTCATACAAACATGCTATTTTGTTTTAATAAGATACTTACCCTCGTAAAATTTCTTATTTTTGTAGATTTTCAAAATCACGTTAAAATGATGAGTGCGAAATTAGAAGCAGGAATATTTTCTCTTTGTGATCAATGATTCCCGATATCATTCTCAGATGCATTTGACGATCGCGCACAAGCATCTGTCACACTTAATAAAATCTTGCCACTTTAGGAGTTTTCATCATAATTTAGGAGAAAAATTTGTGAATGTGGATATTTATACAGGTTAATATTTTTTACAAAAATTATTTGGGGAATTATGAAATCCCAAATCTAAAGTATAAATTCATTTAGATTTTCGCAATTATTATTTTTTATTATGTTTTTCCTTGAAATTTTTTTTTTTTATATTTGAATTTTAAATAAGCGTATTATGCAATTGTCACTTTTTATAACAATGACATGTTATATAACTACCTGATAGGGAAAGGAACTCATGTTGCGAATGTAAAAATTACATGTGTGACCTCTGATTCATTCATTACTATAGAGCTATTGTAACGTTTCCCTATATTATCTCATGAGTATAATATAGGAGATGAGTGTAATATAGGTGGCTCCACTGATTTTTGGAGTTTTTCGACTAAATCTATAAAGATTTGAGTTGATGTCTAGGGAGGGACCTTTAGTAGAGATTATCAAATATGACTTGATTTTTCTGTTTGATGATCGAACCAGACAATGTGCCTCATCTTCTTTCCTTTCTATCTCGAAAGCGTTTTAACCAATCCAAAGCACATTTTTGTACTCACATCTTGTGTTCCGACACTTTTACCGACATTGCATGTTGGTTGAATCGCGGTCTCTGTCACCGCTCTGTTTTTTTCAATTTGTAAAACAGAGCGGTAAATTTGTAAAACAATTTGTAAACAATTTGTAAAACAGAGCGTATGTTTATGCATTGCTATTTATGAATTTTACTGCCAGACAGAACTCACACCCACAATGTTCGAATACCTAAGCAATCAAATATGTTTTCACATAGTATTTTGGAGATTCGATGGCGTTTCTCGAATAAACTCTCATTTAGGATGAGCATCCGCACAGATTTTGCCCAATTTACCCATTAAAATCGATCCCCTTACGAAACTTTTTATACGTTCCTTGTACTATAAATTTAAACAATATAATTAAAAATATTGAATAGTGTAATTTCGACTTTACTGTTTCAGATTAAATGAAAAGTTATTTAATGAAAATGGACTACTAATGTAAACGTCTAATGTACAGTATAAATAAAATGGTACTTCTCTATTATACCGTCGACCACTTTTCATAACAAAAATTATCGCCAAACTGTAAGATTAAACGCCAAAAATGCAGTCTCATTTACTTGATGTCAGAAGCATTATACGTGTTTGTTATGTCATCAAGTGGATTTTAATTCAACATTTGCGTGTATTTTTCATTATGTTTTACTGATCTATTAATTATTTCATTAAATAAAATAAAAATTGTGTCGTTAAATTAGTATATTTTATTTATTTATTTATTTTGACATTCCAATGGCAACGTTCTCCCGTTTATTTGGCGTTACAGTTTGGCGATAGGTTTTTGTTATGAAAACTGGTCAACGGGATAATAGAGAAGTACCAATAAAACAAATGCAAAAGTATCATAAATAACGTAGACTGGGTACAAATACATGTAGGCTGGCATATTGCTAGAAGAAATATTTCGTCATATTAATTCAGTTTTAACAAAATCAGAACAATTTATTTAACATGATTCAAATCAAAATTTAATTCACTTTCTTTGCTTACTTCAGAGTGCGTTTATTCCAACTTACGTCACATGTCGCCTCAATTCTTTCTTTACGAAAGTGTTGCCAATCACATTATGATAATAATAATAGGAATACAGTTACAGTTCGAAAACAATACGATACTAGAAAGAAAAAACACAAATGTATACAGTAATGCCTAAATTTCTATATTAAGAACGTTTAAGTAAGGTTGCTAAATGTGTAAAGATACTACAAAATTGACTTTCATACATTGAATAAAGCCGGCTTTAAAAAATAACTTTGCAGGCATTTTGTTCATTGGTAAAAACGTTTTCATGAAAATAATATTAATCTGAACAACTTGTACAGGATTTTAATAAATTGTTTATTCATTTTTGTGAAATAATTACTAAATTCAATATCGAGATTTAACTCCCTTATATTTTTGGAGCGGTGGAGGCTTTATTAAATCCAAAGTATAAAAGATTAATATTGACAGCATTGAATATGTTAAGTCCCGAATTGAAGCTAAAGTTGCTGAATTCACACCATCATCATTGGGAAAAAAGTTTTATTTGACAATGTAACGGTGGAATCAGTGCCCAGATACTCACGGAGTACATTCATTTTGTCAAATTTTATTTTCTGCAATGTTGTGTATTTTGTGCATTTATCACATTTGTAAGTTAATCTCGTTTAACTAAAAAAGCATACAGATTTCGTATTAAATAGCTTGTATTTAATTTTCTCTAAAAATAACCAAAGATCCAATCTTAGCATTAAGTGCATAAAAATAAATATTAGTATATGACGTCTTATAATGAGAATATAAATATTATTAGTTAATGTTTATTGTTAAATATTATTAATACATACAGACATCTTCATGACAGATAAAATACTGAATAAGCACACTATATTTAAAAAAAAACACGATTTTCATTCACAAATAACTCTTCAATCACAGTTTCTTTTCCGCTATGCTTAGTAATATACCTTTTCTTAAGTCATATAATTAAATGTTTGTTAAACAATGAACAGACAATAGCAATTTAACCTATTTCCCCCAAGTGCAAACTCTTACAACCTAATAATAGGGCATAAATTATGTAAATTATATGCATAATCTTATCTAAAAATAAATTAACCTATTAGAATTTAGAGAAAAGGTTTAAGCACAATAATGACCTAATTTAAAGCTAAAGCAAATACGTTTTCTTAACGTATAATGAAATTACTCACGGAAGGATGAATTTACTGTTGGGAATATATTCTTTATTCCATTGTTCAGAAAATGATATTTAGAAAACACTTTTGCATACTAAATGTAATATAAAATATATTTATAAATCGCTAGCTTGTATACATCAAATCACGTCTGGATAATAAGAAAAATTTATTTTATTTATAAATTATATTATATAGCTTGACTTTTTATTATTCCGCTTCTTCCTGATAAAGTGAAAATAGTATTATTTTTGTCCCTTTTTCCTTTTATTAAAATACTGATATAAGCAATATTGATTTCGAAACATTGATACTATATATAATCATTATTTTTTGATTAAATGAAAATCATTACAACTTTGTAGCAGCGAATAAAATGTTTAATATGTATGCCAAATCTTCTCTAAAAAACTTTCATCATTAAGGTATGAAGAAGATGCTCAAGTCCATTAAAACTCTTCTCTCTTCTTAATCTCTTATCTTAACTCTTATCACCTGTAAATAAATTTCGTTTCTATACAAAAATATTGCAGGAAGAAGAATTTACAGTAAATGATACATTCTAGTTTCCATTGCTTGTAAAATGATATAAAAAATCCGTCGGCAAAGTTAACACATGTAATAATAATAATAAATTGAGATTGAAGATCTATGTATAAAGTGTTAGTTTTTACTCATCTCCCGCCCGTCGTTAGTTTGCCAGTGATTCGTGAACATCTAAACAAATCCATTTGTCCATCAAAGTGACAAGTAAAACTAAAATATTAGTGTTGTTTTTATCGATTTTCCGCTCTTTACATTTCGTGTGTAATATTAATCTTAATTAAACTGTAATCTTTTTTTAAAAAATCAGCTACTGAATATTTGTTTAATTTTTTTTTCCAAAAAGGCCGAAAGAAGCCTTCTGTACATCATCCAAATTTACAACCTATAAGTAAATACAATTTCTGAACGAAATCGCTGATTCATAGAACTGTATGATTTCGCGCACAAATGGCGTTAATAAAACACCATCAAAAATCGTAGATTTCCAAATTTAGTTTATTTAAATATTGAATTAAAAATCAGCCCTTGATCAAAAGTTAAATTTCTGTTTTGTTTTTGTAGCTATTTGTCCGAAAATGTCAGTTTCGCCAAATATTTGGCTTCGTTGGAAAAACATTCGAGCATTCGGTGCATAACGAACGTTAGAGCTTGCTTATAAGCAGGGCCTGAGTACCGGAGAGGCAAAAATCCATCATTAAATTTAATAGACAATTTTTGTTTATTTAGAATCCATACTCATGCAGAATTTCTGTCAAGAAAAAGGCAAAAATGTCTATTCGTTTCCACCAGTGGACGTTTGCCCCGCCGATAATCAGGCCCTGCTTAGAACCAACCGTGCTTTCGCGTATTTTTCAGTCATGCTATCATTGTTTGACTATTTCAACTGTATTGATGATAATAAAAAAACTTACTATTAAGAATAACAGCTCGAATTTTGTAATAATAAGGGAAATAATCAAGTTGAGTATGACTAAAACATATTGTCGGAATTGAATTAGGTAAAGATATAAATGACAAACAATATGTAAGAATTTATTATTATTAGTTTTATATAATCCTTTTGATACTTGAATTTATTTCTGCAAAAGGAAAAATACATTTTTTGTTAAAGAATAGTTTATAAATCATTACGTATCGTAATTTAGTTATAGATATTTATAACATACTCGTCGCTAAAAAATTGCGCCATTTTCTTTTTTGTAATTTACTTGATTATTATTTGAATCGGTCATTTCAAAAACCACATAAGTCAAGCTTTTTCCAAATGTACTTTTTTTTTGTCGCAAATGCTTCTTTAAAGGTAGACCCATGATCTGGGTTATTACCACATAGTCAGTGTTTTCCTTCCTCTTCACACAATACCTTCTAATTTTCTTCCATTACTTAAACGACATAAAATCAGCGATTTAAGTGGTTTTTGCATACAATACCAGGTTACATGCGAATACCATATTACATTACCATATTACCATATGCATGCAATACCATATTAAAACGTAAAAATGTTCCTGTAATAGTTTTATCTTCATCAATTTTTAATAAAAATATGTTTAATATGACTGTTTTGTTCAAATTAAATACAACCTAGCCTTGTTTCTTGCTAAAACAACATAAATCAGGAACAGTTTTTCTTGTTATTCTTTTTTTTTTATTTTTCATAAATTATAAAAAATATTCGATATTTACAAACTTTGAAGTCCAACCTCTATAATCAGCCCCTAAAAACCCATAAAAAATCGTTTACTTGTAAATAATACAGTTTTTTTTTATTTCTGAAAAGTACTGATTCTATGACTTATGTAGTTTTTGAAATCACCGATTTATTTATAAGCAACAACTTATTACACTCATTGCGTATACTGCCATATTCCTGTTCGACAAAAATTTTCAATTGAACTCAATTTCATTTCTTTTAAATAAAAAGCTCAGTGAGTAAAGTATTTTATGAAGATTTATGATTTTTCTGACTTTAAAACTTTTATTCTTTATATTTAAAAAAATTGCGTAAATATCATGCTGTTTAATGCATATCTACAGAAATGAAAGTTTTATATTCTGAACTTACCATTCTTCTAAAAACCCTTTAGAGTTTTATAAGATGTGAACATTCACAGTTGACTTCCACTTTTCGATTGCCTTCTTTATTTTGTAGGAGCAGTCTGGCGAAACTGCAATCTCATTTTATCCATCATAAATGCATATTTATAGGTATACTGAGAAGCACCAAACTATATTTCCTCCCAGTGATAACATTTATTCCATGTTTCTTTGAAAATAGCCTCACATTTTAAAACAGCAATTGTTTGTTTTATTTAACATACTTTAAAGCAGTTCAGCGGAGAAAGTTTACATTATATGAAATATAAGAGATTTAAAATACAAACACGAACTTATTATTCTTAGTTTATTTTAGTTGTGTTTCACGTACAATAAATAAATCCAATTTTATAGGCAGTTTTTATAATACATGCTACTAAGGTTCAACTTATTGTTGCTTTAGAAAAAACTAATTCCTATTAAAATTCGATAGACCGATATTAAATTATTTCCCGAATGTCCTTAGTCCTTTATGAAATGCTACATTTTACAATTGAAATATTTTATAACTGTATAACTTTGCAGAATATTAGATATTATTAATAATATGGAGAGTATTTTTATAATAGGTCATATTGATTAAGCAGTATTCGGCTAAATAGTAAGAAAATATACGAGTTGTAATTTTCCAACTGGAGGAAAAATGTCCGGGCCAGGATTCGAACCTGGGATCTATACCAGATGCTATTATCAATAAGGTTAACTGGATGAACTATGCCCTCCAGATTCGACCGGGATAGCTCAGTTGGTAGAGCGTGGCAGCTTCAGCCTAGTGATCCCATGTTCGAATCCTGGAACGGACATTTTTCGTCCAGTTGGAAAATTACAACTCGTATGATTTCTTTACCAATTTCAATAATTGTGTTATAATTAATCTAGTGTAATCACGTATCCAGCGTTTACTGGAGTTCCATACCTGCGATCTATTCTGTTGAGCTGATTAAAATATCAGACCAGATGCTTTGATCAATAAGTTTAACTGGATGAACTATGCCCTCCAGATTCGACCGGGATAGCTCAGTTGGTAGAGCGTGGCAGCTTCAGCCTAGTGATCCCAGGTTCGAATCCTGGTCCGGACATCTTTCATACAGTTGGAAAATTACAACTCGTATGATTTCTTTACCAATTTGAATAATTGTGTTATAATTAATCTAGAGTAAGAAAATAGCCTATACGACTTAGCTGTGTAAGGTTTATCCTGCTCTGAGTGTAAAATGTGTACTTTTGTGTACAATTTGTTTTTATTTAAATTAATATAAATTATTTGTATACAATTTTTATAAAGCAAAGATCAATTTTTAAAAATGCGCTAGGCCTTTCGAAAGATCTGAGTCTTTCTTCGTCAGGCGCAAAAAGACGTGCTTCTACTATGAAAGCAGCAGCAAGACTGAAATGAGAGATAAGGGAGAACAAGCTGAAACAACAGCCAATAGGAAAGTGGAAATCAACAGCCAATAGGAAAACAGACGGAGAGGACAACAGCCAATCACAGAAGAGTAAAATCAAGACAATAGAATACAAAATAGAAGGGGGGGAAAAACACACACACAGATATATTAAAAAATGGAAACAGATGAAAATTAAGAAATAAATAAGTAACCAAAATATATTAATATATATAAAAACAGATTAATATTAATTAATATATAAATAAATCATATGGTAGTACTGAAGAGGTTTTTCCAAGCAGCAGAGAGCATTGTGGAATCAGATTTATAATTAACAATAACATCACGATTAAGATAAATAGCTAAATTTTCAAGAAAGTCCAATTCAGAGATACTATTGGCATTAAAGATAATTTTAGCATTTTTAAAATTAAAACAATGGCCGGAATCCCAAGAGTGCTTGGCAATAGAAGATTTAGAAATTTCTTGATTAGTTACATAACGAGAGTGTTCTTTTAAGCGGATTTCGAGATTTCTTTTAGTTTGAACAATATAAGATAAATCACAGCCATTACAAGGAACATTATAAATTCCCATTTACGAAGATCAGGAACAGGAGATTTGGTGGAGGGGAATTTGAATTTATTGACAGGTTTAAAGATAATGTTAAAATTGAAGCGTCTTAAAACTTTAGCTAATTTGAAACATAAAGGAGGATAAAAAGGGAGGAAAACCAAATTATCAGGTTTGCTTTTCACAGATTTGGAAAGAGTAGATTTATTAGTTGGTCTATTGAATTTCTTCACAGCATTATTCATAACAGAAGGATTGAAACCTCTTTTGACAGCATAAGTTCATCCTTAAGGGATGCAGAGTCAAAAAAATTTCGAGAGCACGATTTACATACGTATAAAATACACCGATTTTTTGGTTGACAGGATGATTTGAGAGAGCATGAGGTGGGTTAGAAACAGAAAAAGGTTTCCTATAAACACAAGTTTTGAAAGAAGAGTCACATTTGATAACTAAAACATCAAGGAAAGGAAGTTTATTACAATTTTCTAACTCAAAAGTAAACTGGATATGTGGGTCGATAGAATTGACAGTTTGGAGAATGGTAGAAATATCAAAAGGATTATCAACTAAAACAAAAGTATCATCAACATAACGCATCCAACATTTAAAATTAACCCGATTTAATAATTTTCCCTCAAGTTAATGCATATAAATATCACAAAGAATTGGAGATAAAGGATTACCCATACTTAAGCCGTCTGATTGTTTGAAAAATTTATTATCAAATTCAAAGGTAGTTTGAGAGATGCAAATTTTAGTTAAATTAACAAAATCTTTGACTTCAATATCAGAGAAATGAAATTCACGTAATCTTGTTTCCAAGCAAGAAACAGCACCTTCAATCGGAACATTAGTAAAACCTTCTATTGCCAAGCACTCTTGGGATTCCGGCCATTGTTTTAATTTTAAAAATGCTACAATTATCTTTAATGCCAATAGTATCTCTGAATTGGACTTTCTTGAAAATTTAGCTATTTATCTTAATCGTGATGTTATTGTTAATGATAAATCTGATTCCACAATGTTCTCTGCTGCTTGGAAAAACCTCTTCAGTACTACCACAATTTTTATTTATATATTAATTAATATTAATCTGTTTTTATATATATTAATATATTTTGGTTACTTATTTATTTCTTAATTTTCATCTGTTTCCATTTTTTAATGTATCTGTGTGTGTGTGTTTTTTTCCCTTTATATTTTGTATTCTATTGTCTTGATTTTACTCTTCTGTGATTGGCCGTTCTCCTCTCCTTCTGTTTTCCTATTGGCTGTTGATTTCTACTTTCCTATTGGCTGTTGATTTCTACTTTCCTATTGGCTGTTGTTTCAGCTTGTTTCCTCTCCCTTATCTCTCATTTCAGTCTTGCTGCTGCTTTCATAGTAGAAGCACGTCTTTTGGCGCCTGACGAAGAAAGACTCAGATCTTTCGAAAGGCCTAGCGCATTTTTAAAAATTTTGGTGGTGTTTTAAGAAGATATTTTAGTTATTATTGTTTCACACCAGTTTCAACTTTTTATTTCAAAGATTAATTGTCTAGGGTTGGGTAAATAATTTCACAGGTAGGTGTAAAAATTTTTGAATAGCAAAATTTTGATATTTCAAAGTTATATAAACTCTTAAATAAAAAACAAAATGTATAAATATTATACGGTTTAAAGCTTGTAGAAATAAATGAAGAAAGTGTTACATTACAAGCATACTTTCTTTTGAAAACGTTTTAATGCTTTACCAGATGCGAATATTCACAGTTGACTTACACTTTCTGATTACTTATGTTATTTTGTAGTAACATTCTGCTGATATTGGAATCCCACATGGATAAAACTAAATGCATATTTATAGCGATTCTGAGACATACAAATATGTGAGAAGACAACACTTTTCTGTTCCACTTATAATACAGTTTCTCCCCGTGGCATCATTTATTCCATGTTTCTTTGAATATATATTCACATTTAAATACAGCAATGGTTTGCTTTATTTAATATATTTTAAAGCGGTTCAGCGGAGATTTTTTACATTATATGAAATATAAGAGTCTTAAAATACGAAAAGGAAATTATTCTATGTATTCTGTTGGAGAGATTTAAAACATATATATAAAACTTGCAGGGCGTTACTCAAACCCATAATAATTAACTCCTCCTGTCAGAGACACACCAATTATCTTAGCGGCAATTTGAGGGGAAATTGTGATCGTGCAACCTGGGATAGCTTTTTTTTTGTATTAAATAAAAAGGTGTACGGCGTTGTGTTATTTTTTTGAAGAAACTTATCCTTAACGTTGACCCCTCAAGCCCGCTGTAAAATCTTGCTTAAAGTAGTAGTTTAAATCAACATATATATTACTCTAGATTAAACATCACACTATACACTAAATAAATGCTGGAGTCTAAATTAAGGGTAAAATAAAAGAGGTTTTATTTACATAAGATAGATATAAAACATAAAAAAAGGAAAGAGTAAAATAATGATACAAAAAGGTAATACACATTATATTCACGAGACTTCATTTTAACAATACAATATATTAACCAGTTAAGTTATTAAGTACTTATTTTGATTATTTAAATTTAAGTAAGTGCTTAATAAGTTTGTGATAATAATTTAACCTCTACATACATCCTTGATCCTGGGGATGGCACGAGAAGCATAATCTTCTTAACGTTAATTAATTAATTTAAAAATATTTACACAGTATCTGGGTGAATAATATCTACCTGTACCTCTCAAGAGAATAGCAGTCATAGAGTAGTTCACCAGTAGTTCTTGCTTCCATGGGCACATATTTAAAAAAGGTGTGAATGACTTAATTATAATTGTAGGCTGTTGCCTATAGAACTGCAGCCTATATAGAAAAGCCAACTTTCATGTTGGTAGCAAGCTGCTGAAAAAGATGTCCTCCTCTTAAGGATTTTTTTGATGGAAGAGATTTTTGAGTTCTAGCGAAGTTTTCGTTATTTTTCCCCCTCAGAGGGGTGTAAAAAGTATTTACCTCCTCTTAAGGATTTTTTATCCAATGTTGATGTTGGCGGTCAATTTCCCTGCTCTCTCGAATCACTTTTACTGGTCGCCGCGTATATCTGATCATCACGATGTTTCTGATTCGCTCCAGCCATATTCCGCCTCTTAGAGACTCCTATGTACCACTCCTCTCCTTGTTTTCCCGGAATCGCCGGTTCAATGTATATCTTAGCACATTTTATGACCCCTCTAGATTGTCTGTCATAAATCCCTGTTTGTTCAGCATTGCTGAACTGTCAGTTTCGGCGCCTGTCTGCTTTCTGCCCTCGTAAACACGGCCACCCATATCGTTGCCGTTGTTTTGATTATTCTGTTATTTGGGATATACCTGCTTAGGTTCTATCCAGCATATTCTTTTAGAAGTGTCTCACGAACACAATATCCAGAATTATAGGCTTTTTTATATAATAAATGTTGCTGAAGTTCACCTTATGGTAGCTTTAGAAATCGTATAAAATGAGATGAAAATATTTATTAAACACAATAAATCTTTTATGAAATATTTACGTTTTATAACTGAAAATTTACAAGTATAGAGAGCATTAAATATTATTTATGTATAAGGAGGATACGTACATAGTAAATCATATTGATTTGACAGTTCTGCTGAAATATCGAGAAAATAGCATATACAAATAAGCTAACTAAACAATATCTTGATCTGCGAGGTAAAATATGCAATTGCTTTTGATTTAAATGAATAATAATTAAATAAGTTTATTTTTTATAAAGCAAATATTAAATGTGTAGCAGTAGATAAATATTCTTTTACATTCCGCACAGGTAGATGTAAAAACTTTTAAGTAGCAATATATTGACATTTCAAAGGGATATAAACCCTTAAATAAGAAAAGCATACATTTCACACTGTTTAATACTTATAGAAATAAATAAAGAAAGTGTCATATTGCAAAAATATTAGTAATCTGCAAACACAATTTAATTGTTTATCTGATGCGAAAATTCACAGTTGACTTAAACTTTCTGATTGCTTATGTCATTTTACAGTAGCATCCTGATGATACTAGAATTCCACATGGCTCAAACTAGATGTATATTTATATAGATTCAGGGAAATACAAATATGCGAGAAGACAAAATATTTTCTATTTCACTTATAATATAGTTTCTCAGTTTTTTACCCTTTATTCTATGTTTCTTTGACAATATCTTCGCAGTTTAATACAGCATTCGTTTATTTTAATTAGCATATTTTAAGGAGATGATTTTTTCATTATATGAAATATAAGAGACTTAAAATACGAAAAGGAACTTATTCTGTGTATTATTTCATTGTATCTGACGTACGATAAATCCAATTTTATAGACAGTTTTTTAAATATATGTTAGTGACGTTTAACTTAATATAGCTTTAGAAAAACAAATTCTTTTAATAATTCGATAGCACGACATTAAATTATTTACTGAATGTCCTTAGTCCATTATGAAATATTATATTTTATATCTGAAAATTTACATGTTTTCAGAATATTAAATATTATTTATAAGTAGGGAACGTATTTAGATAGTAGGTCATATCGGTTAAACAATATTTGGCTAAATAGTAAGAAAATAGCATATACGACTGAGCTATGTAAGGATTATCCTGCTCTGTGAGTGAAATGCGTACTATTTGCTTTTGATTTAAATTAATATGAATTAAATATATATAATTTTTATAAAGCTAAGACTAAATGTCTAGGGTTGAGTAAATAGTACTTTAAATAAATGCACAGATAGGTGTAAAAATTTTGAATAGCAACATTTTGATATTGGAAAGATATATAAACTCTAAAATGAAAAACAAAATGCATAAATATCATACAGTTTAATGCTTATAGAAATAAATAAAAAAGTGTTATATTACAAGCATATTTTCTTCTGAAAACGTTTAATGCTTTACCAGATGCGAATATTCACAGTTGACTTAAACTTTCTGATTGCGTATGTTATTTTGTAGTAACATTCTGGTGATACTGGAATCCCACATGAATAAAACTAAATGCATATTTATAGCGATTCTGAGACATACAAATATGCGAGAAGACAACATTTTTCTGTTCCGCTTAAAATACAATTCCTCCCTGTGGTATAATTTATCCCATGTTTCTTTAAATGTATCTTCACATTTTAATACAACATTCGTTTGCTTTATTTAAGATATTTTAAAGCAGATCAGCGGATATTTTTTTACATTAGATGAAACATAAAAGTCTTAAAATATGAAAAGGAACTTATGTATTCATATAGACGTGTCTCACGTACATTATATCCAGAATTATAGGCTTTTTTATATAATAAATGTTGCTGAAGTTCACCTTATGGTAGCTTTAGAAATCGTATAAAATGAGATGAAAATATTTATTAAACACAATAAATCTTTTATGAAATATTTACGTTTTATAACTGAAAATTTACAAGTATAGAGAGCATTAAATATTATTTATGTATAAAGAGGATACGTACATAGTAAATCATATTGATTTGACAGTTCTGCTGAAATATCGAGAAAATAGCATATACAAATAAGCTAACTAAACAATATCTTGATCTGCGAGGTAAAATATGCAATTGCTTTTGATTTAAATGAATAATAATTAAATAAGTTTATTTTTTATAAAGCAAATATTAAATGTGTAGCATTAGATAAATATTCTTTTACATTCCGCACAGGTAGATGTAAAAACTTTTAAGTAGCAATATATTGACATTTCAAAGGGATATAAACCCTTAAATAAGAAAAGCATACATTTCACACTGTTTAATACTTATAGAAATAAATAAAGAAAGTGTCATATTGCAAAAATATTAGTAATCTGCAAACACAATTTAATGGTTTATCTGATGCGAAAATTCACAGTTGACTTAAACTTTCTGATTGCTTATGTCATTTTACAGTAGCATCCTGATGATACTAGAATTCCACATGGCTCAAACTAGATGTATATTTATATAGATTCAGGGAAATACAAATATGCGAGAAGACAAAATATTTTCTATTTCACTTATAATATAGTTTCTCAGTTTTTTACCCTTTATTCTATGTTTCTTTGACAATATCTTCGCAGTTTAATACAGCATTCGTTTATTTTAATTAGCATATTTTAAGGAGATGATTTTTTCATTATATGAAATATAAGAGACTTAAAATACGAAAAGGAACTTATTCTGTGTATTATTTCATTGTATCTGACGTACGATAAATCCAATTTTATAGACAGTTTTTAAAATATATGTTAGTGACGTTTAACTTAATATAGCTTTAGAAAAACAAATTCTTTTAATAATTCGATAGCACGACATTAAATTATTTACTGAATGTCCTTAGTCCATTATGAAATATTATATTTTATATCTGAAAATTTACATGTTTTCAGAATATTAAATCCCGTAAGGCATGGTGACGTCACAGCGACGTCACTGCGAAGTCACACTGTGACTTTGTGACCGTCGTCGTGACGTCGATGTGAAGTCATTGTGCGTAAATGTGAGGTCGTTATGGCCGTTTTCAAGGCTTTCTGTGACCTCACAATGTGACTACTTTGTGAAGTCACGGTGTGACAAATTTGTGAAGAATGTGACATTTGTGACGATTTTGTCTTTAACTTTGTGAAGCAGATATGACCTCAGTGACGATGTTGTGAATTCACCTTGTGACTAATTTATAAAAAGTGTGTCGTTTGTGACGATTTTGCCATTAATTTTATGACGAACCCATTTGGGTCCTGTCCAGTGCTGGATGATTTGAATTTATTAAAACCCGACCCAAAGAGTTAGTTGTATTTATTTTACTCTGCATTGGATTTTAGGTAGATTTCGTAAGAGATACTACCTATTTCATTCTCCCCTAGGTTGGAATTTCTGGAAACAATTTTCAGATCTACACCGATCATGACTCCCAGAACCCAAAACCACCCCACCCCCAGTTCAAAACTTTATATATATATATATATATATATATATATGTGTGTCACTTTTTTATCGACACGATAACTTCAAAAATTCTGCACAAATATCTTCCAAACTGATACACAAAATCAAGGTGAATAAAATCTCGGTCAAGTTCGTTAATGGGTAAAATCGAACCAAGGTGGGGAAATAGGGGGGGGGGCTTTTTGTGAAAACAGAAAATTCCCCATAACTTCTTAATTGTGATACGTATCGAATCCGTTTAAAGTTATTATTACTCCTAGGAAAAGGGCCGACAATTTATGCATGGCAGTCTTTTGATATAATTAAAAATGGCGTCAAGAAGGGGAAAAAATAGAGGTTTGAGAAGAACAAAATCCATAACTTTGTCAATTCACAAGGTATCAAACCGCTTAAATTTATCATACATCCTGTTAATATTATCTGCAACTTTTATATTGACAAGTATTTTATCAAACCAACATTTATAGCAAAAAAAAATAATTAGTATAAATAAATACATAAAATAAAATGAAATAATAATAATAATAAAATTGCCGGCTCCGACAACTTGACACAGGTAGATTTCGAAGTGGGCGGTCCGAACTGCCGCATCCTGGCAAAAATGTCGTTTATTCTGCAATTCTCAATAAACAGGCGCCCCACGGTCCGCATCTTCGAAATCTACCTGTGCCTGTAGGTCGAGCCGTCAGGGATTTTTAGAGTATTTTTCTGCTTTTCGTGTTAAGGCTGCATGTACCCATCTCACACCGTGGGTTGAATTCACTAGAGATTATTTTCTTTCGAGTTGGATTAACTGATTCTCGTTTTTTTAAGAGATGTTCGAGCTATTATTTGGTACTCGTGGATGTGTCATTGGTACTCGGCATACCTAACTCCAGCCGTGATTTGCAGCGAGTCGGTTTCTGCTAGGTATTACAGATTTTTGTGTACGTCTAGTTCAAGTTGTCTTTTGTTTCTATATGGATTAGGACTGGCTGTACCCCAATCCAATCCGCTAATTAAATTGTCTGCAATTTTTTTATTTGGGTAAAATTTTGGTCAGGTTAGCAATTTTTTTTTTTTTTTTTTGACAGTTGAGTTTGGGTTGTGTTTTGTTTTAAATGGGTCGGATCCATATTTTATTTCAGATAAAAATATCTCTATTTTTGAATGTGTTATATATTTTTTAATTTGTATTTATTTCATGAAAATAATATTTAACTTATACATATGATTATAGATATTTTTTTCATAACTTATTTTACATATGATTTTAATAACAATTTCTATAATCTTGAAATTCCGGTCGAGCATTATTGGTCAGTATTGGGAATATTCTGTCTTCAGTGTTTGACTTTTCATTTCTGACAGTGTAACTACATATACAAAATGCTATAAATAGTAATTACATTTATAGTATCAATTAAGCTAGTAAATCCGCAGATCAGGGGTCTTAAACGTCAGTTCCATAGTTTTATATCGAAATCATTTTATGAAGGAATTTAAAACATTTAACCCGCAATTTTATTTGTATCATTTTTTTATTGCTCATTACTACAAGTAATATATCAAATAGTTTCTGAAAAATTAACTCTTAAGGCTGTTCGTTAGTAAACTTTCTGATTCCCCTCGCTGATGTTAAACATTTGGACTATAGGATGCATTCGTATATTTAAAATATCTCTCCAGAAAATTAATATTCTTAATTTTGTTTTCTGTGTACACTTCTTAAAGGATGTCTTTTTTTTTTCCTTAGTTATCAAAATATTTCTTAAATATGTGCTTAATTTATAATTATATGTGTTAAAATATGAATTTAATACTTCTCATAAAATTAAGTATATATTTTAGAAATATTTTGATCTAAGGAAAAAAAAAGAGACATATTTAAAGCGAGTGCACAGAGAAATAGTTTATTTAGAAGTTAGTTTCTTTAGAAGTTAGTTCATAGAAGTTAAAAATGTTAATTTCTCAAGGAGATATTTTAAATATACGAATGCATCCTTCGCCCATAGGTTTAACATTAGCTAGAGCAGGAAGTTCACTGACGAACAGCCTTAAGAATTGTGACGGGAAACACAATTCCATGTATTCTGATACTCCGAAAAATGTTCTCATTACACACACACACACATATATATATATAATATATATATATATATATATATATATATATATATATATATATATATATATATATATATATATATATATATATATATATATATATTAAACTCTACACAAAATCACTGTCTCAGTAATTTAAAAAATGTAATTCTCTAAAATTCAGTATTTTAAATATTTTATCGAAATGCATAAAGTATTCATCTTGTGATAATAAAAATTATTAGCTTGAACAATTAAGTTTAAACATAAATATTTTATTAATTATTGATATCCTAATTGGTCAATGTATTTCAAAACGAATATTGTGTTTATTTAGTATAATTCCATTAAGTTCAGATTCGAAACGCATTTATAAAACAATTACCTATTACCAGGCCTGTATTTTGGATGTGTGACGCCCTGTGCAATCAATTATTTAACACCCTCCTTCTTTTACTTATATAAAAATTTATATTTTTAGAATCATTTATTTCAATTTTAAATACTATAAAACATTTAAAATTAATTGAATACACAAAGCATAAAACAAACATGCAAGCTTAAGTTTTAATAATTTTTGCAGAAAACAATAAGTGGTAAATACACAAAAAATATAACTACAGTTAATCAGCGCTGTTAAAAATATCGCACAAAACTCCACTTTTGTTTAGCAAAAAATATATTATAGAAATGACAAAAAAAACACTTGATTTTAAACAGTACCATTAAAAATCACATACAAACTTCCAATTTTATCTAGCAAAATGTATGATAGAAATACATTTAAAAAAATCACCACAATTTAATGGAAAATATTAAAAAAATTATATCTTAGAACCATCCTAATTAGTCTGTAAGAAATATGTTTTACAAACTCGATATTTAGTAATCATTTTACAATACTTACGGAACTCTTCTCTTTTTTGCATTTGCGAAAGCATTTATAACTTAGTCGAAATCGAGCATAACAACATCATAAAATAAGAAAAACATCATAAATAGGAATATATTGTTTTATATTATGAATTTAAAATAATAAAATATGATTTATTCAAAACAATGTAATTTGTAACTCTTAAGTGCAGACAAATTGAACTTAATTTTAGAATATTTTGTACTTACCAAATCCTTAATGCATATCCCTATAAAAATTCTTCGTGAGTTACTTTATCCATTTTTAGCAAATTGTTAATGATCTCATATCATATGTAGTTTCCAGCAATAAATTTTGGAATGCTGATTATAAAAAATCAATGACGGCTCGGCCTACAGGCACAGGTAGAATTCGAAGACACAGACCGTGGGACGCCTGTTTGTTGGGAATTAAAGAAGAAATTACCTTTTTTGGGACCGCCTACTTTTAAATCTACCTGTGTCTGTAGGTGGAGCCATCAGGGATTTTATTTATTTACTTACTTTTTACTGTAAGGGTTGGTCCTATAAAAAACTTGTCAATATGAATGTTGTAGATAATATTAAGTGAATTTTTAATAAATTTAAGCGGATATAATATATTTTAAATTGATAAAAAGTTATGAAACTTTTTCTTCTTAAACTCCTTTCCCCCCCCCCCCCCCCCTTGAGGTCATTTTTAATGGTATCGAAAATCTGTCATACATAAATTTTCGGCCCTTTTTCCTAGACGTAATAATAACTTTAAGCGTATTCGATACGTATGATAATTAAGACATTATGGGTATTTTTCTGTTTTCACAACCCCCCCTCCCCCGTTGGCTCGATTTTGCCCATTAACGAACTTGACTGAGATTTTACGCCCCTTGATTTTATATATCAGTTTGGAAGAGATTTGGGGAGAATTATTGAAGTTATCGTGTCCATAAAAAAGTGATATAGATAGCTAGATAAAGTTTTAAACTGGGGGTGGTTTTGGGTTCTGAGAGTCATGATCGGCGTAGATCTGCATAAATTTTCGAGAAATTCCAACACAGAGGAGAATGTAATAGGTAGTATTTCTTAGTAGTACTTCTTAGGTGGTATTTCTTTATAGGTAGTAAATCTACCTAAAAGCAAGATTAGTACTGACTTTTTTTTTTAAATGAAGGGGTTTACAAGCTTTTTGACCAGGCCCTGAACCACCCGCTAAAAATAAATTTTAACCGTAACTAAAAACTCTCTTCAACATGGAGATCAGGAAATAGGGGGGTGGACGTAGGCGATCTCCTTTTTCTGTTAGAACTTATAATTTTGTTCCTCTACTAAATCTCGGGAATTAATACAACGTTAGCACATTTTAAGAATTTTAAAGATTTTTTAATGCTATAATAATGGCTTCAAATATTTCTAAATCATTATATATAATTCATAAATAAATTACTACTCCAAATTAAAAAATAACATTGCAAAATTACTATGATTGGAATTTTCCTAATGAAATGGTAACATATTTTGTAAAAATATTGTGAAAAGTTATTTATTTATAATTTGTTGTTGCTTAGCCTAATCTAAACTATCCTGAAATATGATAATTTTTAAATGTAAAGTAACAATATAATAAAATATAACACCTTGTAATAGTATATTACTTTTAAATGCTAAAGGTGTAAAATTAACAACTATAATATAAATTAAAATAACTTTTATTAGTTGTTTTACATGTTTCGACTCTTCTGAGTCATTTTCAAAAACAAAATGAGAATATTCTAAAGCTGCACGGGCTTTGAAGTTATTATTTACATGTACTTTTTAAAAAATTACGCACGTTATCTATTATTTTTTACTTGATTGTTTATTTTCATATCTTTGAGCATGGAGTAATTCTAGCCACAGTTTAGGTAAATTAAAAGATGTCGCATCGTTACATATTGTATTTTTGCGCGTGAGTATCTCTATGGTTTCTCTTATTATGGATGGATAGTGTAGACTGGAGGGAAATATTATTTTACTTTCATTGAAATTTATTTGGATGGTTTCTTCTTGATATAATCTTGCTAGGGCTGTAGTTTTTCTATTGTATTTAATATCAGCTATATGCTCTTTTTTTCTGCAATTAAATTTCCTGCTGGTCATGCCTATGTATATGCCTTTGTATGTCATGCGAAACATGTAAAACAACTAATAAAAGTTATTTTAATTTATATTATAGTTGTTAATTTTACACCTTTAGCATTTAAAAGTAATAAATGTAAAGTATTCAATATTTGTCTTCTTCATATTTTAAATTAATACAAATCTTTAAAATTTCAAAAAATAATGAAAAGTATTCACAGTATATAGTAAAAAAAATAACTTTTATTAGTTTAGCAACCTATTCAATTTTTTATATAAACACCAGAATACAATAATTTTGAAATAAAACAAGATTTGTGCAGTTGTACCGGAGTTATGCCTAAAAGTATACGTAAACATAAGATAAATTTTTTTATTACAGAAAAGTATTTACAATATGTAAACACTTTTCCTAATTGCCTAACTTTTATGCGTAAATATATACATAATTTTATATATGTATATGAAACTTCTTTTTACCATATAAAAATATTTATAACATGTAAAACAATTTAGAAAATGCACGGTTTTTGCAATTTGATCATTTTCGTTGGAAAATAAAATTCTCATGCCGTCATAAAAAATATTTTTTTTAAGGAAATTTCTTGAATACCAACATCCTAAACGTATTCAAAGGTGAACAAAATATGAAATTTCAGTTATAGTTTAATAATTTCTAATAATAGTCAAGTTAAATCATTATTTAAATTACAAAGATTGTATAAGTATTAAGGGAAAATCAAACATTCATTAACTCTTTAATGTTCTTATAAAGTTATGAATAACTGCTATTAGGGTTATTTCAACTTAATTATATTATATAACACGAGCAATTTTTATTACATCTTAAATTTAAAAAATATACTATATGTGTGGATTTGAATACAACTAATGCAAACTTCGCATTTAATGATTAACATATTTCCAAAATATTTTAGTTTAGAATTAAGTAGCAACAAACTATAGATGAATAACTAATTAATTTCCAGATAGATTTATTTAAAAAATAAGTAACAATTAAATTATGCATTTCCAAAAGAAAATTGTATCATTTTTTCTCACAGAATATGCGGGTCAGTAACTTATAAAGAAATATATGCAGCAATTTATAAATTTAAAAGCATTACTATAGCATTGGAAACACTTTAAAATATTTAAAATGACTTACGTGGAATTAGTTCACACTCTTTATTAGAAAAACATGTTCTACTCAAATGTCCGCAGAATAAAAAAAAATCGTTTGCTTAACGTGTTCTTCCAAGTAGTACTGCGCAGCTTCGTCTGAGCAGACAGGCAGGTGTTTATCGTTTCTGAACTAACAATAACAAAAGAACTTATATGCTGATTATTTTAAATCGGAAAATAGTCGTTCTTTCTTTCCCCTTTTTTTTTTTCACCAGGGGAATAAGCTATGAAAAATTGCATTTACATGTATATTTTTATTAATTGCAGTTACTCAAAATCTCTCCAATTTAATCAAGAATTGTACTAAAAAATGGATTTTATGGAATTTATGAAGTAATTTATATAGAAATATCAATACTTTTTTACAAATAAATTGATTAAATATGAATTTACTTCATTTATATATCATTGAATAAAAAAGCAATATATTTATTGGTGATAGAGGAAGAGATTCTTTTTAAATACAAGACAGTTTTGGTCAAATTGCTAAAGAAAATATGTCAAGTTAACAGCGTCTTTTAGTCCCCTTTTCTCAAAAAATAAATAAATAAATAAATAAATATAAATATAAATAAATATAAATATATATATAATGTCTGAAAGTAGTTTACACCCGGGCCCCAATCTGTCCTCTATAATTATAAGGCCACATATGACTATAGGGTATTTTGTGTTATCTCTATCTGTGTTACGAAATTAATTAACGTCCCGTACACTTTCTTGGACCTAGGGTCACTTATAGAGAATCTCTGATAGAGAATATTATCATTTTCGTAGCAGACACTGGTGCTGATGAAGGGGCTGAGGAAGCATACCGCACTCAAGTTTTCATGTTTTAACTTTTTTCTTTATCATTAATGATTTAAACAAAAAAGAATTATAAATAAAACATATTTTTCTCCAGTTTTTAAAACTAACTAAATTGTAAGAGTAAAAATAATAATTAAGTGCATAAAAATGTTATTTAGTATTATCATGACATCAGTGTGTGACAAAACTCTCCCTCCCCCACAAAAAATTAGATTTCGTTCTGTCAGAGTTGATTGTTTTTGTGATCATATTTGTGTCGTGAAGTATGTGACTTGCAGTGACGTCACTGTGATGTCACAAAAATTTTAAATATTGTCAAAAGTACATTTTTTAGGATGAATAATATGTTTTGAAGTGTTCTTGTTTCTTTTTAAAAGTTTTGGAGAAGTTCACATTTTAGTATTTTGATCACAGATGTGACGTGACCACTGCGACTCGCAATGACGTCACTGTGACGTCACTGCGACCATGCATGCTATACGGGATATTATTTATAAGTAGGGAACGTATTTAGATAGTAGGTCATATCGGTTAAACAATATTTGGCTAAATAGTAAGAAAATAGCATATACGACTGAGCTATGTAAGGATTATCCTGCTCTGTGAGTGAAATGCGTACTATTTGCTTTTGATTTAAATTAATATGAATTAAATATATATAATTTTTATAAAGCTAAGACTAAATGTCTAGGGTTGAGTAAATGGTACTTTAAATAAATGCACAGATAGGTGTAAAAATTTTGAATAGCAACATTTTGATATTGGAAAGATATATAAACTCTAAAATGAAAAACAAAATGCATAAATATCATACAGTTTAATGCTTATAGAAATAAATAAAAAAGTGTTATATTACAAGCATATTTTCTTCTGAAAACGTTTAATGCTTTACCAGATGCGAATATTCACAGTTGACTTAAACTTTCTGATTGCGTATGTTATTTTGTAGTAACATTCTGGTGATACTGGAATCCCACATGAATAAAACTAAATGCATATTTATAGCGATTCTGAGACATACAAATATGCGAGAAGACAACATTTTTCTGTTCCGCTTACAATACAATTCCTCCCTGTGGTATAATTTATCCCATGTTTCTTTAAATGTATCTTCACATTTTAATACAACATTCGTTTGCTTTATTTAAGATATTTTAAAGCAGATCAGCGGATATTTTTTTACTTTAGATGAAACATAAAAGTCTTAAAATATGAAAAGGAACTTATGTATTCATATAGACGTGTCTCACGTACATTATATCCAGAATTGTAGGCTTTTTTTATAATAAATGTTACTGAGGTTCAACTTATGTTAATTTCAGAAATTCTATAAAATGAGATGGAATAATTTATTGAATGCCCTAAATCTTTTATGAAATATTTACATTTTATAACTGAAAATATACAGTTATAGAGAGCAATAGATATTATTTATGTGTAAAGAGGATATGTAGATAGTAGATCATATTGATTTGACATTTCTGCTGAAATATCGCGGAAATAGCTTATACAACAAAGCTGAGTAAGCATTATCTTTATCTGTGAGTAAAAAATGTAATTGCTTTTGATTTAAAACTAATAAAAATTTATAAGTTTATTTTTTATAAAGCAAATATTAAATGTGTAGCATTGGGTAAATATTATTTTACATTCCGCACAGGTAGGTTTAAAAACTTTTGAATAGCAAAATTTTGACATTTCAAAGGTATACAAATCCTTAATAGTCCAAGTGCTACACGACAAAAATAAGGTGAAAACTGCACATCGTGATACAGTTATACCGATTGGTCAGTATCTACTCTATATTAATACAAAGTATATAAGAAGGGGAGGCATCGCGGAAAGTGCGGGGAATTCAAGATGGCGGCCGTTATTCAAAATGGCGCCATTTTCGGGAATTAGTGCAATTTCGTTTCTATTCATCGTATAAAAACATGTTTGATGGAAATTTAGATGTTTTTAGATAAAACATATTATTTGTAACACTTTACAGCACAGTCGAAAAGCATTTATGAATTCAGTTTGCATGTTTGTCTGTCTGTCTGGTCGTCTGTCTAGTCGCGCACTAACTCAAAAAAAAAAAACCGGATATCCAGATAATTAAAATATGGTATTGTAGTATACCGTAACAAGTTCGGTATTCATTTTCAAGTGTGCATCATTCATAGTTCATTTACAGGGGCAATCAAAAGTATTCGGTTATACTATGGTCTGTAGACGAAAATCGCTTGCAATGTGTTTTAATGATGTTATACTCTTTGTAACATATTCAAATTAATATACATCAGTGCGGTGCAGTACAAGATACTTACTATAGAATAAGCAGTGCATAGCAGTTTTCGTTCATTTACAGGGGCTCACAAAATAATACGGTTACCGTTACATTGTTGTCTCCGAGCACAGTGCCTTTATAACTTGTGTATAAATTTTATAGGTCATCAGCTAAATCGATTGTTATTAAGGGAGGTGCTAGGTATGAAATAACTGCAATTTTTAATAATAATATCCCTATTGGTCAGTATCTTCTTTATATTAAAACAATGCATATAAGAGAGGCATAATGAAATGTCTTAGGAATTTAAGATTTAGGCTGTTGTTCAATTTTTTCCGTTTTCGTCATATAAAAATGTCTTTGATGTCATTTTCGATTTTTTTAATCAAAAATTTTCTTTTTAATATCAGAAATATACTTAAAATGAAACTAGTTCATGTATTAAAGTATTTTTTATTGTATAGTGAGTTTGTAGCATATTATTTCTCATTCACATTCGTTTTTACAGTTGCACAATAATGTGCAAGAAAGAAAAACCTTCCTACAACTACACTTATTTTTGTAGATTTTGCACATACATTTTATTAGTTCTTTGCAAGAATCTGCAATCTCGGGCAGCTCCGATCATTTTAATTTCCATGAAAAATTATCCAACCACCATCCCCATTTGTTTCGAGAGGGAGGACATATTTCCCGGTCATGTGCTTGTCCCCAAATGTGTTCAGCTTGGAAAGCACTCCCTAAAACATGTTTGCACCCTTGGTTGGTGGAAGATGTTCAATAGGACGATTTTTTGTCATAAACAATTCCTGTCTAGCACCATTTACACTTATGCTGTTACATGTTGAACAGTACAACAATACTACGAATTTTTCTAAAATATTTAGAATATCGTCAGGTATGGAAGTTAGCGGTTTTCATAAGAATGAAAATGCGATAGTAGCATCTTTATAGAGAATCCATGTCTTCCAAGCTGACTTTTTTGTTTTTCCTGTGAAACCAGGATTGCTGTCGCAGTCTGTGAGAGCATGGAATGCTAGTAACGACATTTTTGTTTCCTTTCCAATTGCTGCAGCTACAGTATGGACGGGAATAAGTCTGTAATTCTTCCCTGTTCCAAATGCAATCCAAACAGTTTGCAGGTGTCTATCTGACAAAGTAAAGAAATGTGCAATTGCTAAAACTAATACATCAGTATCTACAGAGCGTATAACAATGTTTTTCAATCCGTTTTCTGTCATGTCTTTGATGTTCAAGATTATCCTTCTATCAGCTTCTTCATGACCAGGGCAAGTCATTCCAATTAAGGAACTTAGTGCAATATTATTTTCTTTCACTTCTTCACCTGAAGTGGTTAAAACTTGTGTATTTTTATGGTATTTATAGCTAGTGTTCCAAGCTGATTAAATAACTCTTCTTTATTACTTGAATTTCTTAAGAAATCTTGCCAAATTTTAGGTAGTTTGACATGCGATAGCACTTGCCGCCTAGTTCCTGCACCCCTTTTTTGTCTGGTTTCACCTTTAATGCTTGGTGTAATGTATCTATTCCATATAAAATCTATTCTTTGGCAGCTAAAACTCTCAATGTCGTTACATAAATGGGGTTAAAATGTGTTAATGTAGTAATCATTAAAGGTTTTAGAAGACTGGTGAGGCTTTAAAATGTTAATAAGAACTAGCCCATCATAAATTAAAGCATCGCATGTTCCTGGAAAGGTGACAATTTGTAAGTCTTTCATATCTAGCAAAGTTCAAAATCACATTATAAAATTAAAAACGCGCATAGACAGCATTGTTTTTATTGAAAGTCCTGTGACCGTATTATTTTTTGAGCCCCTGTAAATGAACGAAAGCTGCTATGCACTGCATATTCTACAGTAAGTATCTTGTACTGCACCGCACTGATGTATATTAATTTGAATATGTTACAAAGAATATAACATCATTAAAACACATTGCAAGCGATTATCGTCTACAGACCATAATGTAACCGAATATTTTTGATTGCCCCTGTAAATGAACTATGAATGATGCACACTTGAAAATGAATACCGAACTTGTTACGGTATACTACAATACCATATTTTAATTATCTCGATATCCGAATATTTTTTTTGAGTGAGTGCGCGACTAGACAGACGACCAGACAGACAAACAAACAGGCAAACTGAATTCATAAATACCTTTCGACTGTGCTGTAAAGTGTTACAAATAATATTTTTTATCTAAAAACATCTAAATTTCCATCAAACATGCTTTTATACGATGAAAAGAAACGAAATTGCACTAATTCCGGAAAATGACGCCATTTTGAATAACGGACACCATCTTGAATTCCCCGCACTTTCCGCGATGCCTCCCCTTCTTATATGCTTTGTATTAATATAGAGTAGATACTGACCAAACGGTATAACTGTATCACGATTTGCAGTTTTTTCACTCCTGGACTAGCTCCTGGACTATAAATAAAGAAGAAAAGCATAAATTTTATACATTTTAATGCTTATAGAAATAAATAAAGAAAGTGTTATATTACAAGAATATTCGTAATCTGAAAACATTTTAAAGCGTTATCTAATGCGAATATTCACAGTTAACTGAAACTTTTTGATTGCCTATGTTATTTTGTAGTCGCATCTTTTTGATACTGGAATCCCACATGGCTCAAACTAAATCCATATTTATAAAGATTCTGAGACATTCAAATATGTGAGTAGACAACATCTTTTCTATTCCGTTTATCTTATAGTTTCTAATCTTTTTATTCTATGTTTCTTTGACAATATCTCCGCATTTTAATACATCATTCATTTATTCTATTTAACATATTTTAAGGGCGTAATTCTTACATTTTATGAAACATAATAGACTTAAAGTACAAAAATGAACTTATTCATGTATTAATTTGTTGTGTCTCACGTACAATAATTCCAATTTCATAGGCAGTTTTTATAATACATGTTAGTGAGGTTCAACTTATTGTAGATTTAGAAAAACAATTTCTTTTTAAAATTCGATAGAATGAGATAAAATTATTTACTGAATGTCCTTAGTCCTTTATGAAATAATATATTTTATAACTGAAAATTTACAAGTTTTCAGAATATTAGATATTATTCATAAATATGGAAAGTACTTAGTTAGTAGGTCATATCGATTAAACAATATTCAGCTAAATAGTAAGAAAATAGCATTTATGACTGAGGTATAAGGTGTATCCTGCTCTGCGAGTAAAATGTGTACTGTTTGCTTTTGATTTAAATTAATATGCATTAACCTTCCTACCCTGTTGAAATTATACTCAACGTTGATAAAAACATTTCTCACCAGAATTAGTTTTTGATAATGATTTAACATATTTATTTAAAGAAGATCTATGTAGTATTTATTTAACTTACTTTAGGGGGAAAATCTGGTTTCAATCGAATTAAATATATTATAGATGTGGGTCGATTCGACCCATTCAGGGTAGGAAGGTTATATATGTATATAACTTTTACAAAGCAAAGATTAAATGTCTAGGGTTCAGTAGATAGTCCTTTAAATAATTGAACAGACAGGTGTAAAAATTTTGAATAGCAAAATTTTGATATTTCAAAAATTTATAAACTCTTAAATCAAAAACAAAATGCATAAATATCACACTGTTAAGAGATTATAGAAATAAAAATAAAGTATTATATTACAAGCATATATCATCTTCTGAAAACGTTTTAATACTTTACCAGATGCGAATATTCACAGTTTACTTAAACTTTCTGATTGCTTATGTTATTTTGTAGATTTTGTTTATGTTATTCTAGTGATACTAGAATCCCACATGGATAAAACTAAATGCATATTTGTAGCGATTCTGAGACACACAAATATGGAAAAGACAACACTTTTCTGTTCCACTTATAATGTAGTTTCTCCCCGTAGTATAATTTATTCCATGTTTCTTTGAATATATATTCATATTTTAATACAGCATTGGTTTGCTTTATTTAACATATTTTAAAGCAGTTCACCGGAGATTTTTTACATTATATAAAATGTAAGAGAATACGAAAAGGAACTTATTCTATGAATTATTTTAGTTGTGTCTCACATAAACTAAATCCACATTTATTCGGGTTTTTTTTAAATAATAAATGTTACTGGGGTTCAACTTATAGTAACTTAAACAAGTTGGAAATTGTACGTCAAACCTGACAAATGAGGTGCGTTCGTACTATAGCTAGTTATATAAATATTCAGATCTTGATGAATTTTAATTCTGTGAAATGAATTATATCGTCTGTAGATTAATTTCTGTAATAAAATAAGTATCTCGGTCGCTTGACGATTAAACCTCTCTGTATTAAACGCTCCTATAGCAAATCGGTGCTTAAGCACCGATTTTTTTAAAATTCAAATTTCTTAATAATTATTTTTATAAATATACTCTAAAGTTTCAATTTGATTTTCATAAAATTTTAAATGTCTTGACAAAATTCTGCAAAGATAATATATCTTAAATTTCAAACCATTCGGTTGGGTAACTATTCCGTTGTCATATGAAGACAGACGGACGGACGGACAGACAGACAGACGGCCGGTCCAGACGACGACAATAGGTGCTACGTATTTATGTAATTAAGAACGCACCTAAAAAGCAGATTCCTGTTAAAATTCGATAAAATGAGATGAAAATATTTACTGAATGTCCTAAATCTTTTATGAAATATTTACATTTTGTAACTGAAATTTTACAATTATAGAGAACATTAGATATTATATATAAGTATAGAGGGTATGTAGATAGTAGATCATGTTAATTAGTCAATTTTGCTGAAATATTGAGAAAATAGCCTATTTAACTCAGCTAAGTAAGCGTTATTCTATTCTCCTAGTAAAATATGTAATTGCTTTTTATTTAAATTAGTAACAATTTAATATATTTAAATTTTTATAAAGCAAATGTTAAACGTGTAGCATTAGGTAAATATTATTTTACATTCCGCACAGATAGGTCTAAAAACTTTTGAATAACAAAATTTTGACATTTCAAAGGAATATAAACCCTTAAATAAAAAAACAAAAGCATAAAATTTACACTGTTTAATGCTCATAGAAATAAATAAAGAAAGTGTTGTATTGCAAGAATATTAGTAATCTGTAAACAGTTTAATACTTTATCTGATTCGAAAATTCCCAGTTGACTTAAACTTTCTGATTGCTTATGTTATTTTATAGTAGCAGCCTGATGATACTAGAATCCCACAGGGCTCAAACTAAATGAATATTTATACAGATTCAGATACATACAAATATGCGAGAAGACATCTTTTCTATTCCACTTATAATAGGATTTATCACCTTTTTACCTTTATTCTATGTTTCTTTGACAATATCTTCACATTTTAATACAACATTTGTTTATTTTTTTAAACTTATTTTAAGGAGAGAATTTTTACATTAAATGAAATATAAGAGATTTAAAATACGAAAAGGAACTTATTCTATGTATTATTTCAGTTGTGTTTCACGTACAATAAATCCGATTTTATAGACATTTTTATAATAAATGTTATTGAAGTTCAACTTATTGTAGATTTAGAAAAATGTATTCCTGTTATAATTCGAGAAAATGAGAGGAACATATTTGTTGGATGTCCTTTGTCTTTTATGAAATATTTACATTTGAAAACTGAAAATTTCCAAGTTTAGACAGTATTAAATATTATTTATAAATGTAGTGAGTATGTAGAAAGTAGGTATTATTGATTGGACAGTTTTTGGCTGAATAATAATAAAATAGCCTACACGACTGAGAAATGTCAGCGTTATCCTGCTCTGTATGCAAAATATGTATTTCCTTTTGATCTAAATTAATATAAATTAATTGCATATAATTTTTATAAAACAAAATTAAATGTGTAGTATTGGGTAAATGCTCCTTTAAAATTATTGCACCGGTAGGTGCAAAAAAATTTTAATACATTTTGACCTCCCAAAGGTGTATAAACTCTAAAATTAAAATACAAATGAATTAAATATTACACTCTTTAACGCTTATAGAAAGAAAAAAACGAAAATGTTTTGTTGCAAGCATATTATTCTTCTGTAAACTTCTTAAGCTTTCATCAGATTTGAATATTCACAGTTGACTTAAACTTTCTGATTGCTTATGTCATTTTGTAGTAGCATTTTGGTGACACTGGAATCCCACATGGCTCAAACTAAATGTATATTTATAGTGATTCTGAGACAGACAAATACGAGAGAAAACAACATCTTTTCTGTTCCACTTGTAGTATAGTTTCTCCCCGTGGTAACATTTATTCCATGTTTCTTTGAATATATCTTCCCTTTTTAATGCAGCATTCGTTTGTTTTATTTAACATATTTTAAAGCGGTTCAGCGGAGAATATTTGCTTAAAACTAAATATAAAATCTTTAAAGCACAAAAGGAAATTATTCTACGCATCCTTTTCGTTGAGACTGCCGAAAAATAACTCCAATTCTATAGTTATTTTTTTAAATAAATGTTATTCATGTTCAGTTTATTCTTGCTTTAGATTTAGAGTGACAATGTTTTAACTTATGAAATTTGCAAAATAATACGTAACAATATTCACTGAATATAATTAGTTTTTTTCTGAAATATTTGTATTTAATTAACGAAAACTTGTGTTTAAATAAGAAATTCATTTCAATCAGACACTTTTTGTCTAAGTATTAAGAAAATGTCTCATATGACTCATAATTGCGAGCTTATTTTATGCGTAGTGCTTAAATTTGATATCTGCATATGACTTAAAAATGATTAAAATTAAATACATTTAAATTTTTAGTCAAAATTAAGTCACGTAGCGTTCTGAAAATATAAATTTAAATGATGGAACACATCGGTCTAGTAATTTTAAAATACGATCTTTAAATCGTTCGACAATGTTCGATATTTAAAACTTATAAAGCTTCTTAAATTAAAAAAAAGCTCAATAAATATCATAGTGTCCAATGGCTATACGAAATAAATCAAGAATATTTTATATGTCATTATAAAAAATTATACTCTTCGGAAAACCATGCAGCTCATTATCGGAAGCGAATGAGCTTATACTATTGACTTTTAGAGTGCGAGTGGGTATTTCTTCTTTAGTAGTCGGGAGATATTAGAGTCCACATGACCAAAGCTAACCGCGCCCGTCGGCCTAATCGTTCGGAGTTTTCGTGGTTTTCTTCGAGCCGTGGATTTATCCATGCGTAAATACGGGTTAGGTTCCCTTAGAAAGACCCCCACGAAGGGCACTCCCCCCGGGCCCATATCCCAAGTGTAGATAATTGGCCGTCAATAATCAACCCAACCCAACCCAAAGCTAACCGGGTATTTTTAGGGTTGCTGAGAAATACAAAAATGCTAGCAGTATCTTTTTGTTCCACTTTTATTAATTTTCTTTCTGGTGGAAATATTTATTGCACATTTATAAGAAAATGTCTTCACATTTTTATAATATATTTATTCGTTTGTTTTACTTATATTTCAAAGCAGTTCAGTAAAACCTTTTAACATTATGTGAAATGTACGATACTAGTCTTCCCATGCTAGGCTTTCGCACTGCAAGATTCTTTCAGATTATTTGCTGAAACGTTTATTTATTTATGTTTAGTTAACTGCATTATTATTATTATTATTATTATTATTATTATTATTATTATTATTAAAGGTTTGAGGTATTTGCTACAGCTACATGCCGCATCAATTGAACACAATTATCTTATTAACAGAATCATATATAAATATATATAATACATGACAATTTTTTTTCCGTTACATACATCTTAAACTTTGTTGGCTTTATTCCTTTCCTTTGTAGACAAGGGAACAACCGAGTCACATAAGATAACACACACAATTATATCCATGCCTCACTCAGGATTCGAATCCGGGCTCTCAGTATGGTGGTCACCTCTGCTAACTGTAATTCTTAATTAAAAAACGTGTTTTAATGACATGTGAATAGACTACGTCAGCCCATTCATAATTCAACGGGATTTTCCTTATTTATCATTGTGCGTTTTGTATGTACATAGAATATGATATGTTGACATCAGAAATATTATGTATGATTTTAAATACAAGAAGGAACTATTCTGTTTCTCTTTCCGTTCAGCCTAAAGTGAAATAATTGCATATGAGCGAAAATCGCATAAGCGTGATTTTCGGCTCATTTTCTGCTGATATCGGATTTGTAAGTGTCTCGTATTATGCTCAATTTGAATTTTTAATAAGCACTGATATATATCAGAATAATATAATTAGTAGTCACAAACTTTATTGAAAAATAAATATAATATGGCACTTTTTATTAGAAAAATGCTCTATGCACTATTTTCAAAGACATATCAAACCTACGAATAAATGGCTAGATATTGCTTAATCTATACATATCAATATTTAAATTAACAATGTGGACAGTAGTGACGGTTAATAAAGATACGCTTACCTTTTTCTCATTATTTTCAATCTAGCAAATCTTTTTTATGAACAAACAGTATACAATGGCAACTTTTAAAGAACAACATGTGCTCACCTATTGAATACAAGATTAAAAATGACTGCATACTGTCATCTGGTGGAAATATGCGGAAATTCATACTCCGGGACAGAAGTGATCATAAAAGTGAAGAATACTACTTTAGTTCGAGTTGTAATTTTACAACTGGACGAAAAATGTCCGGGACAGGATTCGAACCCGGGATCTCTTACACCCAGAAAAAAGTTTTGTTGAATCAACAAAAATTTGGTTGACCCAATAAAACTTCACGTTTAAATATGGGTCAGTGGAAATTTTGTTTGAATCAACAAAATAATATTGTTTATTTTTTTTGCGATTCCAAAAAAAAAAATTTGTATCGTCAGCAAAAAAATGTTTTGTTAATTCAAGTAAAGTGGTTCAATTTTATTTGAATGAACAAAAATCTTTTTGTTACATAGATGTTATTCTATGTGTTATTTTAACAATCTATTTTCTTTTTTCAACAAAATATATTTTTTTTGTTTAAATAATAAAATATGTTATATTACGAACTTCTTTTGTTTATACAACAAAAACTTTTGTTAAATGAAACAAACTAAATATGCAATTTTAACTATTTTTTAATTCATTTTCAGCAATGAATTCTGCCTGTAAACCTTGAATAATAACATGTGAATTTTTATCCTCCTTTTTTTTCAAGCGCAAACCGAGACAGTGAACATTGCCCAAGCCGGGAGTCCTCAGAACAGCGCTCTGAGGCTCTACCACTGAGCTACAAGGAACGATATCTGAGCTGGGCATTTTTATCTCTTATATATGTCGAAACGACGGTAACCGCAGCATAAGATGGAAATGTAATCAGGAGCACGCAAATTTCTGCGGCAAACATGAGACGACAATACAAAGGCCAGCATACGGCAACACAGAGTTAACTTTTAATTCATATTCAGCAGTGAATTACGCCTGCAAAAAGCAGGATGAAAATTCACTGGTTATTATTCAAATATTACAGGCGTAATTCACTGCTGAAAATGAGGTAGAGCTATTGCAGAAATCACGAAAAATACAACATAGCAGCGCCACCTGTTGCGTTATTTACGCCAAAAACTAATCAGCAACAATTCATATCAGGAAGTAACTGAATAAAAAGTTTTATTAAATTCCGTGCATTAGTTCTTGAGATAGAGCGCACACAAAATTTTTGTCACATACAAATAGAGTCATTGACAGTCATTTTCTAGAAACAGTCAAATCATGTTCAGGATCTTCTAAAATCCGTCGGAAACCGGAAGTCAAAAATTTTCATGATTCCTATACTTTCTTCTGGTAAAGATAGAAGAAAGTAATAAATGGGACAGGGGTATTTTTAAAACTACCTTGGTCCGTCCCAATGAAAAAAAGTTTTAATTATCGAAAAAATATGTTAATCCTTTAATTATATAGCTATATAAGTCAAATAAATCGAGTTACGTGAGAGAGTTATGGCTACTACACAACAATTTAAATTTTGCAAGAACAACAAAATTTTGCTGAAATTACAAAATTGTTGTAAAAAAAAAAAAAAAAAAAAAAACAGATTTTGTTAATTCAAGTAAAATTGATCAAATTTTGTTAAAATTTTGTAAGAGTGTTAACAATATTTTTTTGTCCAAACAACAAAACCAATTTTTTTACTTCAATTAAATATTTTGCTAAAACACCCAAAATGTACTCAACAAAACATGTTTTGTGTTTTTAATGAATTCCTTTTTCTGGGTGTAGGAATACTCAGTTGGTAGAGCATGGCAACTTCAGCCAAGAGATCCCAGGTTCGAATCTTGGCCCGGACATTTTTCGTCCGGTTGGAAAATTACAACTCGTATGATTTCTTTACCAATTTGAATAATTGTGTTAAAATTAATCTAGTGTAATCATGTATTCAGCGTTTATTGGAGTTCCATTACCTGTGATGTATTCTGTTGAGCTGATTAAAATATCAGACCAGATGCTATGATCAATAAGGTTAACTGGATGAATTATGACCTCCAGATTCGACAGGCGTATCTCAGTTGGTAGAACATGGCAGCTTCAGCCAAGAGATCCCAGGTTCGAATCCTGGCCCAGATATTTTTCGTCCTGTTGGAAAATTACAAATCGTATGATTTCTTTACCAATTTGAATAATTGTGTTAAAATTAATCTAGAGTACAACTTTGAACCCAGCAAAAACAAATATTAGACATTTCACCCCTATAAAAATTATATTATTATGCTCCATGAGATTCCTATTTATAATAAATCTATTTGTTTTCAATTTTTTTAATAATTATTGTTTATTGATGGTTTTAATAATCAAGTTATGGGTTGAGTAAAGGTTCTAGTAGTGACATTCAAGACATTTAAATTGCATTTTAAAGATTAAAAAAAAAAAACAGATTTTCACAGTAGTAATTGGGTAGTATTGGGTTATTCGAAAATACTTTTCTTTTCGGAAAGTTGGTTCGTACCGAAAAATTCTATCATTTAATTATTAGACATTAATTCCGATATCTAACGTCTAATAATTGACGGGCTACATTTTCCGGTACGAATTGGTTTTTCCAAACGGAAGAAACTTTCCAAACAACATAATAGAACAATCACGGAGAAATGTTTTAACATTAAATGAGAATTTATATTGCAAAGAAATGCTAAGAAGTATACTGGGACTGATAAATCATATTTATGTGATTTTCGCTCATATGTATACGAATTTTATTAAGAAAACATTATTGTTGTACAACTTTATTTTATTTATTTATATTGACAAACGTTTACTGATAAAATCATCATTTAAAAAGAATCAAACCGATTACATTTCGATTAAATGCATAAATATCATGCTTTTTAATGCATTATAAAAATAAATGAAATATTTTATACTCTAAGCATCTTATTTTTCTGAAACACTTCAATAATTTATCAGATGTGATTATTCACATCTGATATTTTAAAATTTTCGTTTGCATAACTTATTTTGTTGTAGCATTCTGGTGATTCTAGAATACTACTTGGCCCAAACTGAATGCATATTTATAAGGATTTCAAGAAAATACAAATATACAAGCAGCAATTTATTCTGTCCTATTTGTACTATAGTTCCTATGCGTGGTAATATTAATTTTTATTCGATTGTAAAATGTGTATTTGCCTATGACTTAAACTCAATAAAAATTAAAGATATTTAACTTTGTGTGAAAACAAAAAAACATAAACCATGAATAAATAAATAAATGTGTTCTAAAGTTAGTTACACATTAGCGCAAGCACAACAATATGCACTCTTAAGAGTGACAGCAACACATTTACCACAGATTGGTTTCTGGCGTCCCTCACAGCTTGCAGAAGTTTTATTTTGTCCCTTGCAACGTTAAAAGACACATTTTGTTTTGTTTTAGAGTCTGTACTCCATCGATTTGAGGGCATCTGTTGCGCAAAGCACCAATGTGTTTGCGCAAAGTGTTTGAGGATTCCTTGAAAATTATGCAAGCATCATCAAGATCGTTGGAAAAACATGAGCAGCCCATCTGCGAGTTTCACTTCTTTGATAAGTAAAATGCTTCACAACGCTTATAAAAATAAATGAAGAAAGTAATATAATTTAAATTTTCTCTTTTTCTCAAACCTCTCAGTCCTTTATCAGATGTAAATATTCACATTTAAATTCAACTAGAAAGCAAGTGTAAAAAAAATATGTATTCCACTGATAGTTTTTATAAATTTAAAGAAACACGCTTTAAAAATTTCAAGAACTTTCGAAATTTAAACGATTCGAGAGGTCTAACACTTTAACAAATTTGATAAGTAATATGCTTCACAACGCTTATAAAAAATAAATAAAGAAAGTATTACAATCAAAATTTTCTCTTTTTCTCAAATTTCTCAATCCTTTATCAGATGTAAATATTCACATTTAAATTCAATTTTGATTGTCTTTTCTTTTTCTTTTGGGTAGAGATCTCACAATACTGGAATCCTATTTGGACAAACTTAAGACCCCTTTTATAGGAAATTTAAGAGGAACAAATATGTAATTAGCAATTTATTTTCGTCCCACATGTAATATAGTTATATCAGTAGTAATTTCTTTTCTTCTTCTTCTTTTTTTTTTTTTGGTAAAATATGTATTTGCATCTAACTTAAGCTCAATAAAAATGAATTATATTTAACTTTGTAGTAAGCAAATGCCATGCATTAAATATTCGTTTAATGTATTGTACTGTTAATTTTTATAAAATTAAAATAACAAGCTTTAACATTTTCGCGAACCTTCGAAATTTATAGGATACGACATTTCTAACATTTTAATAACTCTCAATAATATAATTCTGTGCATTGCTTATAAAAAAGTTGGAGAAAGTATTACCATCTAAATTTTCTGTTTTCTTAAACCTGTCAATCATTTGGGAGATGTGGATATTCACATTTGACTTCAACTTCGACCGTCTATTTTATTTTAGAGTAGAATTCTAGCAACAAACACTAAAGTCTCATTTGGCCCAAACTAAATACATATTTACAAGGATTCTGAGAAACGCAAATATGCAAGCAGAATCTTTTGGTTCCACGTGTAAAATATGTATTTGCATATGACTTAAACTCAATATTTAACTTTGTACAAAGCAAATGTAAAAGTAATCAGTTGTGTAAATTTTCATTTTATGCATTGCCCTGATATTTTTAATAAATTTCAAATAACAAGCTTAAAATATATCGAGAACAGTTGAAATTTAAAAGGTACAAGATCTCTTATCATTTCAACAATTTTCAAAACCATGAGGCTGTACAATACTTATAAAAAAGAAATGAAGAAAGTATTACTATGTAAATTTTATTTTCCTCAGTAACCTCTCAAATTTTTATCGGATGAGAATATTCACTGTTGACATGAATTTAGACTGCCTGTTTCATTTTGTAGTTGAAATATGTAGCTGAAATCTGTAGTTGAAATCTGTAGTTGAAATCTGTAGTTGAAATCTGGGGATACTAGGATCCCATTTGGCCAACCTAAATGCATATCTATAAGGATTCTGAGACGTATAAACATGCAAGCAGCAAGTTTTTGTTCCACTTGTAGTACAGTTCTTTTAACTGGTAACATATACAGCATGTGTCTTTAAAAATATCTTCACATATTAATCCAACTTTTGTTTGATATATTTAACATTATTAACATAATGCTGTCGTTTGTTAAAGCGATTTAGCAGGAAAACTTTAGGAATATAAGAGATACTAAAAACAATTGATCTTATTTTATGCAGTTTTCTTCATTTTTAGCACTTTCCAACCTAGTTGAAAAGTGCTTATGACTTCGGTTTGTCTGGCCGTCTGGCCGTCTGGCCGTGCTCTAACTCCCGTAAATATGCTTGGATTGCTCTGCAATTTTTATATGTTATTGTCGTTAGCTATAGCATGTTCCTATTTCAACGGAAGTGTGTAGCACTTATAGTTTTTTTACAGGGACACTCAAAAGAATTCCGTTACATTGCGGTCTATGGGGAAAAATTATTTGCGGTTTATTTAAATAATGTTTCACTATTTTAAACGCATTGAAATTTATATATATCACTAAGGTGCATTAGAAGAAGCTTAATATGGAATAGGATGTGCATACCACTTATAGTTACTATACAGGGACAGTCAAAAGAATTCCGTTACATTACGTCTATGGAGAAAAATCGTCTGCGGTTTATTTAAATAATGTTTCACTATTTTAAACGCATTGAAATTTATATATATTACTAAGGTGCATTACAAGAGGCTTACTACAGAATAGTGTGTGTATAGCAGTCATCGTTCATTTACAGGGACATACAAAAGAATTCTCTACTGTCTGTTAACAATAATTCCTGGCGTTTTAAGTTGCTGAACGCGATTTTCAATTGAACTCACTTTTTGTCTATTACTGGGTGTGTATAAATTCTGTATTTCATATACAGGGTAGCACAAAAGTTCGAGAACACCTTTCCGTTTATTGACAGAAACTCCAGAAGGAGAATTTTAAACTGTGCTACGCGTTTCCTAACTAAACTAAAATTTATCATCCTATATAGTATATATACAAATCTATAGATCATATACAGGGTTGAATAAAAGTACTCGGATACTTTTCCGAATATTGTATCTGTTCGAAATTCCTGAAATTATGTGTTTTAATATGTTATGCGTTTTCCAAATTGTTTACTTAGATGTTGTCTTTTAGCTTATTAAACGGTATGTTTTGTAAAATTATTTTGGAAGCGTTGGAAAGTGCTACATAATCTATGCTTGGCGCATGATTTTTCGTTCTTGTTATTAATGTTGTACAATTTTGTTTTATTTATATAGATTTAGAAGATTTTACTATTTAATTCAGCATTTAAAATGCATCAGACAACTTTCATTTCAATAAATTGCAGCATGCTGTTTAATTTTTATAAAAATAATTTTTTTAAATATTCTAATTAAATATTAGTCTTCCAAGAACTCTGCTGTCCGGTATCTTTTGTGTGTATTCTTACTTGATTTGGATTGAAAATTATATTCTGGAGTAGTAAACTGGCGATGCTGAAATCCCACTTGGTCCAAACTAAATGCATATTTATACAGATCCTCAGAAATACAAAAATACGAGTAGTACGTTTATGTGCCACATGATACTCCTTCCCACAACATTTATTCCATGTTTCTTTCAATATATCCACACATTTTAACACAGCATTCATTTATTTTATGTAAAACTAGCTGACCACCCGGCGTTGCACGGGGCCGTTTAATAAACTTAAATATCTCAAAAAACGAATTTCTGGGCCGGATCCCCGCTGCCTGTCGCACCCTATACCGACCGTGCTACATACGATCTGTAAAATCACTTAGATTCACTTTCCACCACCAGGGGCTGCATTCTGTGCTGAACAAACATCTTTCCAAACGAACCTTTTGCACCGTACAGCATGAGTGTTTCGCACGAGCTGCAAAATCTTTTAGTTTTACCTTCCACCAATTGTCTAGCAAGAATTCATATTATCTTATCTCTGAACTAATATTGTTGTGAATAAACGTAAAATGAAACCAAAATCAGTGATTATTAAGGCAATATTTAAAAAATAATCCTTTAAAACCCCATTATTATCTTTGATAAAGTAGATATCCACCGATTAAGTATTTAAAAAAATTATTGGCTGGTTTTTTTCGAATTTTTGATTTTCTGAAATAGAAAATTATTTTACGTATATATGCTAATTTTCATATCCCTACCTAAAATATTTTAAAAATTTGAATATACTTTATAAGTTCTGACTGGTGCTTTTAATTATCCATCATTGTTGATTTTCTTTTTTTTTTGCAAAATTGATAGACGGACCCCGAAAGCAGAAGTAAATTCAATACGACACCCTCAAATGGCTGCAGGTGTACTTTATGAAATAAAAACGAATCATTTTCCATTTTCATTTATGAGTTTTTATATAATGTTAAGTTATGAACCGATTTTTACAAAAATTGAAATTTCTTATTTAGAATTTTCTCATTTAGAATATGCTTAACATCAAAACGAAAATGTAATATTTTTCTAAATTTGAATCAATTCAAAAATTCTGACTGGCGTTTTTTTTTTTTTTTTTTTTTTTTTTTGGCAATCCTGACTCTGGTAACACCTTTACCGTTTGGGTCAGTTAGATTCACGTCTTGTCAGTTTTTGACAAAAATTAAGAAAAGTTACCGTCCGATTGTAACAAAATATGAATTTTCGGAATCAAAAAATAAACTACGCCTATGCTGTGAGTTTCGAAACAATACCTCCGATAGTTCTCTTTATATTTGAGGATCAGTGAAAATTAGAAAATTTCACCGTCTGCGGTTATCAAATCATTTACTCCTTTTGCGGTTTTGATATTTCCTTGGCGTCATTTTCAGATAAAAATATAACAGTTTTCACGGTGTTTAATGCGTTTTTTATTAATATTTCCGTCAATTATCAAAATAGTAAAAATCTGAGCCTCAAGTGTATCAAGACATGTCTTGAACAATCCTCCCCAAATTTTCAGAATTCTAGTTTTGCTAGATTTCCAAGTCATCGCCGACACACAGACAAAGCGAAACTTTCTTTTATTTGCATAGAAAGTATAAATATTTTAAAGCAATCATGTGGACAATATTTTCATTAAACGAAAAGTAAAAGACTTAAAATACGAAAAAAAATCTTATTCCATGAATTATTTTAGTTAGATCCGACGTGAAATAATTCAAATTTTGATGGTCAATTTATTTATTAGAATTTGCCAGTAAAATTCTTGTGATGTTGGAACGTCTGAACTAATCTATACCTGACACATAAAAGTTTTCTCGTTTGGTGTATAATATTATTTATGTTTATTTTTTAAAACAATAATTGGCACATGCTTTTGTCTATATAAAAGAGGAATCTAGTAAAGGAGAAACATACCCGCATTTTAATATACTTCGGCATTTTACTATAGCACTTTACGATACTTCGGAATTTTCCATAAAACGAAAATGTTATTTATTTTGAACGAATAAATTTGAATGTAATTTTTCCTATGAATTTAATACCTTAGCTATTGTGTTAAGTTTCTCGCTCGTTATTTCTAAAAACAAAACGTGAAATTAAAAAGAAATATCGTTCTCTCAACTATTTACAACAAGGAATAAAGAAAAGGTTGTATTCTAAACATATTTTTCTTCCGAAATTTTTTTAATATTTCATCAGAAGTGAATATTCATAGTTGACTTCCACTTTTAGATTGAACATTTCCTTCCGCAGTCGCAATCTGGCGATACTGGAGTCCCATTTGACTCAAAGTAAATACATATTTATAGGGGGTTTAAGAAATACAAGGATCGGAGAAAGCATCATCCTTTTGTTCTTCTTATAAGATAGTTATTCTCATTCGTAGCATATATTCCATGTTTCTTTGAAAATATCTTCACGTTCTAATAAAGAATTCTTTTGTTTTATTGAACATATTTTAAAGCTCTTTATCGGAGAATTTTTGCATTATATAAAATATATGAGATTTAAATCACAAAAGTAACTTCATTAATTCCTTACGCTGTGCCTGAATTGAAATTATTCCAATTGTCTAGGCATTCTTTTTAGGTAAAAGTTATTGGATTTCAGTTTATTGTAACTTTAGAATGACAATGTTTTAACGAATGAAATCAACCAAAAATTAGTCGTTGTGGGTCACCGTAATACTTACCCATCATGGTTATGCATAATATAAAATATGAAAATAAAACACGTGTAAACTATTTATAAAATGCATTGCAATTCGAATAAAATCCTGGCTTGATGACGTCATAAACTTTAAAGGCTCTATTACTGAATTGCGTAAAAGAAACATCCTTACAACTCCAAAATTGATAATCCTATTAAATAACGGTTTACTGCGTCGGATTAAACGTCTCATTTCCCATTAAAATATATCTTTGAATTGAAATTTGAATGAAATCAGAAAAATCGAAGAGTGTGGTAAATAGGATTATAAATATCTCGGCAACTCATTATCCGATCTACTTCATTCTTTATGCAAAATTTATGTTTTTTTTATTGTCTTTTATATTCCCTCCTTAAAATAAACAATTTCAAAAATTTTTATGTACCATTTATCAGAACAAATATTTCGAGAGTTCATAAAAAATAGTTCCGGATAATCGAGGTTACTGAAATTCAATAAGCTTCTTCATATTGAATTTCAGACATTGGAGCATACTAAGCATACTAACATACAGCATAAGGAGCATAAACATACTAAGAACATACCAAATTTAAAGTCTCTATCTCAATTTCTCCGGGAGATAGAGCGTTTACAGACACACACACACACAGAGACAAACGGACGGTTCTTTTTTTTTTTTTTTAAGATATGCTTTTCGGAATCTCCAGTGTTTGAGACGTGTAAATCCTTAAAAAAAAAAAAAAAAAAAAAAAAAAAAAAAAAAAAAATGTTTAAAACGATTACAAGATTTACCCTATACTACGTATGATGGGTAAGTAATAAATTAATAATATTCAAATCAATTGTTCCTGAACCCTATGACTGTCAAGCGAAACGGTAAAATTTATATCGGTGTCTTTGTTGTAATTTTTTTAAATGCTATAAAAAAAAAAAGATGGCTATTGCAACATTGATATAAAACACTCAATTATGTACATGAAAATAAAGTTTGAGAGTATTAACCATTATTCCATGTTTTCAAATAGTGCAGAGATAGTAAAATTATATGAATTTAAATTAAGCATGTATTGAAGTGAAAACTGTAGCTCAATTGAACAAGTTAACTTGGGCTTTACAGAGCATGGGTTAACTCATAATTACCACGATCCCAATTTCGTACTACTTCTTTCTTCGCGAACACCCAATATTTAAGACTGAAATTACTGATATCCTTTAGAAGATTGAATGTAGTATATATGCAAAATTTATGTTTTTTTATTGTCTTTTATATTCCCTCCTTAAAATAAACAATTTCAAAATTTTTTATGTACCATTTATCAGAACAAATATTTCGAGAGTTCAAAAAAAATAGTTCTGGATAATCGAGGTTACTGAAATTCAATAAGCTTCTTCATATTATTACATACTAAGAACATACCAAATTTAAAGTCTCTATCTCAATTTCTCCGGGAGATAGATCGTTTACAGACACACACACACACACAGACAAACGGACGGTATTTTTTTTTTTTTAAGATATGTTTTTCGGAATCTCCAATGTCTGAAACGTGTAAATCCTTAAAAAAATGATTTTCAAAACGATTACAAGATTTACCCTATACTACGTATGATGGGTAAGTAATAAATTAATAATATTCAAATCAATTGTTACTGAACCCTATGACTGTCAAGCGAAACGGTAAAATTATAGCGGTGTCTTTGTTGTAATTTTTTTAAATGCTATAAAAAAAAAAGATGGCTATTGCAACATTGATATAAAACACTCAATTATGTACATGAAAATAAAGTTTGAGAGTATTAACCATTATTCCATGTTTTCAAATAGTGCAGAGATAGTAAAATTATATGAATTTAAATTATGCATGTATTGAAGTGAAAACTGTAGCTCAGTTGAACAAGTTAACTTGGGCTTTACAGAGCATGGGTTAACTCATAATTACAACGATCCCAATTTCGTACTTCTTCTTTCTTCGCGATCACCCAATATTTAAGACTGAAATTACTGATATCCTTTAGAAGATTGAATGCAGTATATATATGCAGAGATGTATACAATTAATTCTCCTTTTACATGATCATAGATTTAAGTTTTACGTCATTGAATACCAGAATTTGTAACAGTAATCTTAGCTTTACTTAATCACAGAAATTGACGATTAAATAAGGCAAATATTAGTATTAAAATAGTTGTGACATGTATTAAGTGACTTCTATCGAATATCCTAATTTGTTTTATAGTTTAATACGAAATCTTGTTATCGACATGATAATATATAAGTACTGGTCATTACTATTTTTTGAGCATGAAGGCAAAAATTAGAAGGTAGAAATAGTTTCAGTGCCACAAAACACTAAAAATTCAGAAAATTCAGAAAAAGATTTTTTTTGTGTTATTTGGTGGTTTTTATTTGCTGATTTCTTTACCAATTTGAATAATTGCGTTAAAATTAATCTAGTGTAATCACGTATCCAGCGTTTACTGGAGTTCCATTACCTGCGATCTATTCTGTTGAGCTGATTCAAATATCAGATCAGATGCTATAATCAATAAGGTTAACTGGATAAATTATGCCCTCCAGATTCGACCGGGATAGCTCAGTTGGTAGAGAATGGCAGCTTCAGCCAAGAGATCCCAGGTTTGAATATTGGCCCGGACATTTCTCGTCCAGTTGGAAAATTACGCTTCTTAATACAATCAATATTCAAATACAGTTATTTTTTTAAAAATCTAGGAAGAATACAGGCGACTTTTCATAAACTGTACAGAATATCGTGGATTCAAACAAATTATAATATAACATTAAATAAAACCTTAGATCCTAATTTTACAAAGGCGAGATCTGGGTACCTGGAAGCGTGAGCAAATTTTAATATACAAGCATACACCCACACATGTATATAGATTAATTGCAAAAAAAAAAAATTAAAGTGGATTCAGGGCCCACATAAAATGTAAATATATATATATCACGTATATTACCAGCTATATATATATCACGTGATAACGTCCTAATATGCAAAGGAATTATACAATAGCACAATGATTTTTCCATAACACTCTTTATCTCTAACTTATTGGAAAATCGGCTTAAAAATAGTATTGGGCAAATTAATTGTTCAAGATAAAAGATTAAAATTAAAACGAAAAGTAGATAATACTACGAGATCAATGAAAAATCTCGTAGTGTATATTTAAATTCACAAAAATTCTATGTTGTAATAATCTCAATGAATTTAACTGTATTAAAGTAATACATTTGCACTTTAATTTACTTGGAGTTTCGCGTTATTACTGACAAATAAATGAATTAAATACAAATTTGTAACACTATACTAAAACAAGACTTTATTACTTGTATTTTAACATTAATTCACGTTTTACTCAATCTTTATATATTTCAATATTAATTCTAGTTCAACTTATTATACATATCAATCTTTATATATTTTAACAATGTAGTTACTTCTTTGTGAATTTGATATTATTACAAAATACATTATATGTATACATTTGTTATGTATATCGCTGAGCGAAACATGCATTATATTCCGTAGGATTAAATTAATACTTTACTAATGATCCTAAATATTATAATTCTCATTGTGATTCCCATATTTCGTAATTTTGAACTCTGGTTCATATTTATTATTATAGCAATTGCTTTTAATTTGATATTGAATTTTACTTTAATGTTTATATTAAAATGATAGATTATGGATAATGCAGTTAAGACATACAAAATATGTGCGTATGCGTAGTCATTAAATAATTCTCAAAATGCCTATTAATACTTAAAAATAAATTATTTACCAAGTCATTTCACAGAAATATAGATAGTGTACAATGGCAGATTTTCTAATATTTTGTGATAAATATTTTAAGTACACGTTCATATTGTAAGCGTCTTAAATAATATAAGGATTTTGCTAGATGCTACGTTAAATTAAATATTTGTAATATTATCTTATTAACTTTTAATAACTGATTTTTATTATTTCAAAATCTGCACAATTAGAAATTCTCAAATTTCTTGTTATACATGAAAGTTTCGATTAAAAATAATACGTTATAACTATTTCAAATAAATTTAAGATCGAAGAAAAAATTCTTAGATATTACAGAATTCTTAGATATGCTATTAATGATTTAAAACACAATCATCCATGAGCGATTTCACAGAAAGGTAGATGTTATACAAAACGAAGATATCGTTTGGGCAACCAAAATGTATAGCAAACCAAAATGTATGTACAAGAAATAGGAATTGTCACCTTGTACGATACACTATAAAAACTACTCGGAAGCATTTTCGAAAATCATTGGCAGCAAAAGAAGCTTTGTCTTTATAATGTATTCTTTAAATCCCAAAAATATATTGGTTTATGAGTTTCTAACGCATTTTGCAAAGGTGTGTAACTCAGAAGAGGCCATAGGTGCCCCTAAGATTGTTTATAATAACATCCGTTGAATACGGAAAACATTGTTTGATGTTGTCATTATACGCTGGGTTATTTATAATGAAATTTTCAATGATTGGTTTAATTTCTTGAGCATTAATCAGTATATAATGATTTTATATAGGAACATGCTAGGATGCTGTTACAATAACAATGCAATTCCAATAAGAATGTTTTCCTATTTAACGGATGTTATTATAAACAATCTGAGGAAGCCCCTATGGGTTCTACGTCTAACTTTAAAACCTGCATTATGGGTTAGATAAGTCTATGGCATACTTATCATATGGAATCTCGGTATTTCTACATAAAATGAATTTCTGACGCATGCTAGTATAGATAGCAATATACAATTTACTTATGAAATTGAAAAAAACAATAGTTTGTTGCCCGTTTTAGATATAGAACTTTTCAAGAATATTTCAAAACAAAGCTCCAATAGAAAATTTTTTAGAAGACCTTGCAGGTCTAATAACACAACATCCTACAATAGTAATGTTCCATTTATTTACAAAGCAGCAGTATATCGTTTTTCTATCAAAAGAGCATTTGAGGTTTGTTCAGAAGTTTATTTAAATTAGGAATTGAATAATATTTAAGAAATTGAAAGTGAAAAGGGTTTTTCAAACAAATGTTTCAGCAAGTTAATTTATGAGTATAAAAATAAACAGTCTACAACAGTTAAAAAAGATATGCGAGCTTCGAAATTCTACAGTATTATATCCCTCAACTTTTTGAAAGGATTAAGTACGCATTAAAGAAATATAACGTAACTCTCATTGCAGAGCCCACCCCCCTCCCCCATAAAGCTAAAATATCTGGTACGTAGAATGATAGATCCCATTTATAACAAAGGTAAATCTGGCGTTTATATGATCCCTTTTAAAGTTAATAGCAGTTCTAAAACATATGCATATATGGACATGACAGCTCGCAAATTAAAGGAAAGGATCAAAGAACATACAGCTGACATAAAAAATGGTAAACCATCCACTGCTATTAGTCTAAGAGCTAGCAACGTTTTCGTCACATGATTTTAGCATGGCTCATTTTTCTATATATTCTCCGTCTTTATTGTGTACTACGAATGCGGCCGGTCTGGCTGGTGGAAGTGGTTGTGTTTATCTGGGGGGGGGGGGGGCAATGCAGGTAAAAAAGTGGCAATATTACGTCATTTTAGCATGGATTTTGTTTATAATACTTGAATCTGCTAACTATTTGTGATATTAAGTTATTAGTCTGGCACCGTTTTAACGTTGCCAACACCGTGCCAGACCCTCATTTATAGGCAAAATGAGGTGTCATTTTAGCATAGCTGAAATTTTAGTATGTTATACTTTGGCTATCAGATAAGCCATAATTAATTTGTCAGACCGAAATTCGGTTGCTAAATTACTGCCAGACGCCGATTTAAATCTGGCAGAGAAAGCACCTATTATGAGAGTTTGCAGCTTTTGTAGTGCTTTGTCTACTTTCAATACACAATAAAGCCGTAATTGTTGCCAAAGCAACGATCTTTGCTTTAGATAAAAGTATCTCTCTCTCTCTATATATATATATGAATATCCGCCCGTCCCGACTTCGCGTGGGTGCACAATGTGTCGACTACAATGCAGGGTAGGTGGTAGGTAATTAAACATTATTCTAAATAATATTCTAAAATAATTCTAAATAGGATAGAAGTGGAGGTGAGAAAAAACTGCAGTACTTACAAATTTTAAACTTTAAATAAAAGCTTGTAAAAATGTGATAAGTAATGTTTTTCTATTTATGTACATAATGACAATAATAAATTAATTTTAATATAGCAGAACCACCAGGCTTCATCCGAGTTAACCTTGGCCTACCAGGTAACATAAATAAAAATTCAATATTCTAAAAATACGCCGATCACAATAACGCATCCGCGTCCATAAACCGTCAAAATGACATTCAGAAAAAAACATATGTTATTTTGACGCAATCATGCTAAATCCCTCAGCTTTATAATTGATTAAATGAATTTCTTTTAAAAAATGTCTTACGCAAAATATCTAATAAAAAATCAGCAGTAGTTGTCTTATTCGTCTAATCTTCCATAATCGAGTTCATATCCTTTGTTTAACCCCCTTAGTGGGTGAATTTCTAAAATTGCTTTAAACACGTGTTTAACTATTATTCTTTAGTAGAATTATTATCCTAAATTTCATGCTCCTACCTGAAACTGCTGCTGAGATACGGTGAAATGACCTAAAACGTTTGACAATCCATTTAACCCCCTTAGTAGTTGAATTTCTAAAATCGCTGAAATACGTGTTTAACTATTTTTTTTAGTAGATTTGTTATCCTGAATTTTGAGCTCCTATCTAAAACTACGGCTGAGATATGGTGAAATGACCTAAAACGTTCGAACCTGCATTTAACCCCCTTAGTGAATTAACTTTTTTTAATATTCTCTCTTAACTTTTAAATAATTTAGTAAATATTTTCTCTTAATTATCTGAATAAACTTATATAACCTTATTTGACGGTCTGGCTGGCAGAAGATGTTGTGTTTACTTGTGAGAGTAAGGGCAATGCAGGTAAAAAAATTACACATTAAATTTTGATAACATGAGTTTTGTTTATAACATTTGTTTCTGCAAACTATTTGTGATATTAAGCCATTAATGCCAGACGGTTTCAACGTTTTTAAGACCGTGCCAGACTCTGATTTCTAAGTAAAAAATAAATCATCTACACGTCAAACACGTCATCTACACACAGTTCAAATTTAAATATGTTATTCTTTGAGTATCAGACAAACCATAATTAATTAGCCAGACACCAATTCCGTTGCTAAATTAATGCTAACATCTAGAAAGAAGTAAGCAAGCAATAAAATTAAGTATGAAAATACGTCGTAGTTGATAATAATGAATAATTAAAAATAATATAATAATAGGCATAAATTAGCAATAACAGGTCAGCGAACTGTAGCGAACAGGTAAACGAAAGAAAAAGTGAATACATTCCATTTTGAGTTTTCAAAAAATATATTATAATGAAAAGTAAGTGCTATACATAAGTGCTATATATAATAATGAAAAATAAGTGCTATATATAATAATAAAAATAAGTGCTGAATATAATGAAAAATAAGTGCTAAAAAGTACATTAACTTAAAATATTATTTCAAAATTATTTCGCCTTGTGCATTTTCAAGGTCTTCATCTTCGTAACTGCTGTCATCATTATAAGAATTATTATCATCTTTATCATCATTAACATTGCCTATTTCTTTCTAACCACTATAAGTTTATTTAGAAAATTAAGAGAAAAAAATATATGTTGTATAGTTTAAAATTAACAGCGAATATTAATAAAGATTAATTATAATATTACTTAAAAATTAAGACAGAATTTAAATAAATGGTTGACAATTTACGGTGGAGTTTCAGTTTTGCTCTTTTTTCGCTCCTTTGGCGATTTTATACATCTCTATACTTATAAAAGAGCATGTCCTCATGACTCAGAATCAACGCCGAGTCTCAACCGCTGCTCCTAGGACTACGAAATTTGGAAGATATGTACCCACTAAAAAAGTATTTTTGAAAATTCAGCCCTACGGGGATTAAATGGGAGGGTCGAAAGATTTAGGTCATTTCTCCATATCTCTGCAGCAGTTTTACGTAGAAGTATGACATTCAGGATAACAAATCTACTAAAAAAATAGTTAAACACTTATTTCATGGATTTTAGAAATTCAATCACTAAGGGAGTTAAATGGGGATGGTTGAGAGTTTAGGTCATTTCCCCGCCATATCTGAAAAGCAGTTTTAGATAGGAGTGTGAAATTCAGCATACCAATTCTACTAAAAAAGGAGTTAAACATATATTTCAGCGATTTTGGAACAAGCGATTTTAGAACAAGCGATTTTAGAGCCAGCGATTTTAGAGCCAACGTCGACTATGAACTCTGTTATGAAAGACTAAACGAATAAGACATCTATTGCTAATTTTTTATTAGATATTTTGCGTGGAATTTTTCAAATCATAAATATATGTACTTTTATAGAAAGCAACAATCGTTGCTTTGGCGACAATCACGGCTTGGCTGTGTATTGATAGTAACCCACACGAAGTCGGGACGGGCGGCTATTCATATATATATATATATAGAGAGAGAGAGAGAGAGATACTTTTATCTAAAGCAAGGATCGTTGCTTTGGCAACAATTACGGCTTTATTGTGTATTGAAAGTAGACAAAGCACTACAAAAGCTGCAAACTCTCATAATAGGCGCTTTCTCTACCAGATTTAAATCGGCGTCTGACAGTAATTTAGCAACCGAATTTCGGTCTGGCAAATTAATTATGGCTTATCTGATAGCCAAAGTATAACATACTAAAATTTCAGCTATGCTAAAATGACGTGAATTTGACACCTCATTTTGCCTATAAATGAGGGTCTGGCACGGTGTTGGCAACGTTAAAACGGTGCCAGACTAATAACTTAATATCACAAATAGTTAAAAGATTCAAGTTTTATAAACAAAATTCATGCTAAAATGACGTAATTTTGTCACTTTTTAACCTGCATTGCCCCTCCCCCCCAGGTAAACGCAACCACTTTCACCAGCCAGACCGGCCGCATTCGTACTACACAATGAAGACAGAGAATATATAGAAAAATGAGCCTTGCTAAAATCACGTGTTTTCTGACGTTGCTAGCTCTTAGACTATATATCTAAGTTAAATCAAATTAAGGACATTGATGTATGTTTCAATAATGCTAAAATAGTTGCACACGCTTCACAATATAACAACTGTATAATCAGAGCTTCCCTAAAAATTTCGAAAAGAGACAATAATACATGTAAGGATGTATTATCTTATCAGATCCCGCATATCTATACTTATAAAAAACATGTCCTGACTGACTCATAATCAACGCTGAGCCTAAACCGTTGCTCCTAGGACAATGGAATTGGGACCACATGTTCCTTATACATTATATAGACACCCACTAAGAGAGCAATTTGAAAATACACCCCCTAAGGGGATTTAATGGGGGTCGGAAATTTTGAATTATTTCGCCTTTTTGCCCTATCGCAGCAGCAGTTTTAAGTAGGAGGGTGAAATTCAGAATTACAAATCCACTAAAAATATACTTAAACAAATATTTCAGCGATTTTAGAAATTCAACCACTAAATGGGATAAATGGGGGGATCGAATGTTTCAGATGATTGCACCTTTTTGCCATATCTCAGCAGCAGCTTTAGGTAGGCGCGTGAAATTCAGGATAACAAATCTACTAAAAATTTATTTAAACACATATTTCAGTGATTTTAGAAATTCAAATACTAAGTGAGTAAAGTTAAGGTCGAAATTTTTAGGTCATTTCACCTTTTTGCCATATTTCAGTAGCAATTTTACTTAGCAGCGTGAAATTCAGATAACAAATCTATTAAAAATGTTAAACATGTATTTCAGCGATTTTAGAAATTCAGCCACTAAGGGGGGCGGGAGGGGGGTAAATGTGGGTTGCGGGTGTCGATTGTTTTAGGTCATTTTATCATATCTCAGTCGAGGTTATAGGAAGGAGCAAGAAATTCAGGATAACAAATGTTCTAATAAATAGTTAAATAGATATATCAGTGATTTTATATATACATCCAACAATTGGATTAAAGAGGGGGGGGGTAGTTTTAGGTCATTTCGCTATACTGCAGCAGCAGCTTTAAGTAGGAGCGTGAAATTCAGCATTTGAATCCTACTAAAAATAAACATGTATTTCAGCTATTTTAGAGCTAGCGAGTTTGTCGCCAATCTCGACTATGAACACGATTATAAAAGATTAGACGAATAAGACCATTATTTCTGATTCCTATTCGATATTTTGCGTGACATTTTTCCAAGAAAAAGTTTTTATTTAATTTCAAATGTTATAAAATGTTTTTGCGCTTTTCGTCTTTTAGCGAACGGAATTAAATTTTCATATAAAATATAATACATATCCTCCTTCTCTTTTCATAATACATTCTTTGAAAGTAAAAATTTGCGATTTAAATACTGATCGCCATATTTATGCGCTGCACAAGGCTTCGTTATAGTTATTGCCGTATAATCAGTTTACAGGGTTGCAACTCACGAGGATCCTTTCAACACACCTGTTAAAAGGATTTCGTTTTAACGATTTATGCACGCAAAATAATTTAACCCCTTCATAGTGATTGCTGTATGGCTACGAAACACACAGCGTCCATTGACAATTTATGTGTGTGAAACCACAGAGCCCATTTACAGTGATCGCATGCATCTTGGCCAATCCCATTATTATTTATTTTATCTGAAAGCTCTTCTTTCCTCCTAGATAATCATGGGCAAGGTCGAGCAGTACAATGCCAGGGGGATCATGAAAAAAATACATATAAGGTCCGAAATATTTTTCCATGTGCTTCTTTGATATTCTAGTTCGTTATTTTCGTATAGTGTAAAATAAAGCATTTTACTTATGTTTTTCTGTTTGAATTTAAAATCTAATTTCTGGGCCCCAACTGAAGCCAGGGTGTATGCTGCAGAAGGCATCTGATTCCCACTCGGAAGCGACCAGCTAATTTGTAGTAATTTACTTAGTATCAACGGTGTTTTTGTTTTTGACTGACCCCCTCCCCCACCACCACCCACCACCAGCGCCACCACCAGCTTTCAATGGCATCGCCTCATTTATCTCCCCTCCCTCCATTTCATAGTTTGTTGATTTCGCCCATTTGCTTCCTGTCTATTGTACTGCTTTAGAACTGTGATCCTCAACCCGTTTTATCCTCTGATGATGGTTAATGTTTAGCCGAAAGCGCTGAGGAATTTTGAGATCTGGTTTTAATATCATACATATTTTTAATCTTCTAAAACTGTGTTTTTTGTATTTGCACCCATTACAGTAACAATTAGATTATATGAATGGTATTTACGTTTTGTTACTTCAATTTAAGAAGGTGAATTTGACGTTTAATATATGGAATTTTCCATATATTTAATTGCATTCTATCGTATTTTACCAAATATCCCTGTAAATGATTAAGTAAAAGAGTTGGTACTTAATTGCCCAAATTTTGCCTGACACATTAAAAAATATAACACCGCAACGTCGTTCGTATCGTTATCAGCATTGTGGAAGAGCATTCCTGGTAGAGATCCATATTGCTTTAAAACAGAAGGTCAACTTCACCGATATCTTTCGTTTTTTTAAAGGTTCGTTTGAAGAAACTGACCAGCGTAGCGGGCATAGATTGCTAGTTATAGAAAAAATATATTGGATGATAACTTTCAGAAATTATATTAGGGATTTAAAAATGATTCTTTCTTAAGAGATTTCTTTGAAATGTGCATGTTAGATAAAAAGAGGATTACATAATTATTTGTTACCGATCTTTTGAAATAATATTTTATATTTTGAGAGTGTTTACTAACATCAAATTTTCAATAAATATTATGTTAAACTTAACTATTTCATATATTTTTTTCATTCAGAAGTTCTCAAATATATTACTTTACATTAAAGTTTACATTAAACATAAGACTTACACATATATAAAGAAAAAAAATTAAGTCGCATAAATTGTGTTTTTAAATATGGTTTTGTTTAAAGAATTGACATAAGTTAATAAAAATATACTTTACAAGATCTTTCACAGAAATGGCTTTGTGTAACTTTTAACTGTGAAATTTCCTTACAGCAAAAAATAGTACTCTATGGGAATACCCATTTTACGGCTATCCTTATCATTATACGGGCGATATTTTTTATGAAATATTGCTCTAATATTGAAAAGTTGACATTTTCTGAATAATTCTGGAATATTGGCACTAAATATTTCACCATTTCATTGCCAATATTTCCAATATAAAGGTAATATTTCTGCCAAAGTAACAATCCATTGTCAATATTTCAAACACGTTTATAAATATTATAAACAGAGCAATTAAAGTTTTCGGATATTGTTTTTAAAACTACAAAAACATAATTAGTTCTCAGACATATCGAATAACGTTAGTTATGCTTCACTTATTATAGGTACGTTAAGAGTTACATAACCAATAAAATAAAAATTGGAATGCAGAATATATATTATAAAAGAAAATCACTTTAGCGGCAAATAAAACAAAATGATTTATTCTTTCATTTATTTTGTTACATTTCATTTAATTTTATTTTATTTTACGCAATATTTCTTTACAATTCAAGTCATCTTCTCTCTAGGAATAAATTAATATTTTATTAAATTTAATTTTGCCTTCTACCTTTGTAAATATGTATTTTTAATGAAATATAGAACAATATATATATATATATATATATATATATATATATATATTGTTTGTTTTGTATTGTATCACTTTGGTCCAACTGCGACCCGCGAAAACCACCATTTTCTTCTAGAAAATTTCAACATATTCGCAGAATATTTCAAAATTAAAAGAGGTTAAAATGTCTGTAAGAATATAGTGGATGCACTCGGGCCGCAGTTGGACCACACTAATTCAATTAGTTCTTTATTTCATTGATTGATTCCTTTTTTCGAATTGGAATATTAAAAAAAATGGAATTTTAAGGATGTTTAGTCTACCAAGATCTTCAAAAAGATATTGTGATTATTTAACATTACATTTAAATATTTTACTTCAATAAAATCTTTGCAAATCACTAATTACTTTTATTCATCAATTTTAAGATCCACTTTCATGAACTCAATAAAGGTTTTCATTAATTTTCTTTTGATCAAATAATTATATGAATAATTAGAAAAATAAACTTCCTTTTCAATTTAATTAAATGACTATTTGTTCAATAAGTAGTTTTGTAAAGAATAGTAAATCTATATTGTGCAGTTCTTTTGACTTCGAATTCAATTTTAATGAATTGCAAAATTGCAAATAGGATATATGTAATTGATATTATATATATATATATTTAATGTGCCATTAGACAAATTATGACATATTTTTGATTTAAGTGTCCTCCACACGCTTCTTAAATTATAAAAATTCTCTTAAATTAAGCTTTCATAAATTTTATTATATGAAGCATTCATCCTTTTAAATACTTAAAATATTAAAATATTTTTCCATTTGCAGTTGTATAAAATAATTTTGTAACAATTTTATTTATCTAATTAAAGATTTATTTTCAATGGGTTGCGGATTTTTCAATCACTATTTTTAATTTATTTTTAGAAATAAAAGTGACAATTTATCATCAAATTAAAATTGTTTGACATTTGTTTTGAACAAATCTTATTCATTTAAAAGAATTTTTATTTAACATTTTGGAATGTACAAAAAATTATTTATTCGAAAAAATTATATTTCATTCTGTTTTAATCTCGATAATTCTTCGTAAAATTTTGAAATACGTTTATAATTAAAAAAATCGTAAAAAATTATTATATTCCAAGGCTGTTTGCGGTTTGCATAATAGTCAAAATGTAGGATATTCGAGGCCAAAAATATTTTTAAAAACTATAGAGCTATATTTTGCAACAAAATTTAGACCATGCTGTAAAAAATACAATTTTTGTTTACATCTCGAAAATTATAATGTCACCTCAAACAAAATTATGGATCAATCTCAAGTGAGTCACCCACGTTTCTTAGAAACGTTCTTGATAATTAGAAACTTCAGAAGCAAAAATATCTTTGAGCTTTAAAGAATCATCTTTAAAACCAAAGGTTATTTTGCTGCCTCTGGTATTTACAGATATTTCCGAATAGTTGTTGTAGTGTATTAATAATGTTTCCAATTATGAATTCTTAATTAAACATTTTTAGCTGCGTAACTGAATTTATACACGTAAGTTTAACAAAATAATATAAATTTTAATGTTAATGTTCATGGTGATAATTTATCATGTTTGTCTGTAAAACATATTTGTTAAATATGAAAATGTTTACTTGATTATTGATAGCATCTTAAAAATCTGTATTCCAGGTTGAGAAAGATTTTTCGTATACTATAAAAATTACTCGGAAATGTTTCCGAAAATCAGTGGCAACAAAATAAGGTTTTTTTTTTATAAATGTTTTCTTTAAATCTCGAAAATACATTCGTTTCTTAACCTTCTCACCGCCGCCGTGAACTGATATAACCGTTCACTATGTCGTAGGTTTCACTGTAATAAAAGCATTGTTTAAATTAATATAGTTCTACAAATATAATGTCGTTTTAAAACATTGAGTAATGATTAATGTTCTCAAGGGTTAATCTCATATACGTAATTAAGTTTTTCTTTATATCAAGTTTGAAAATTCTTTTTTTTTTAGCATTTTTAAAAATTTTGTGAGAAAACAACATTACACATTTGCCCTTTTGCTCGGCGGTCAGGAGGCTAGGTTTCTAAAAATAAAGAACGTTTTTCGGAATCGTAGGTAAAATAGAAGAAGTTATATTATATTTTCTTACATAGTTAAATTACATTTTTATAGATTACGAAGCATTTGTAATTTTTTTACTGTGTACGCTAGCCAGCAGTGCATTTTTTTTGTTTCTAAGATCATATTTCTCTTAATTCATTTGCGCTATGAGAGTCTATTTTTGTTCTCTATGTTATCAAATTCAGCATTTTCTGTTTTGCCTCTTATATTACCATGAAAAGACAAACATATTAATGGGACTTAATACGTCTAAATCTTCTAAAAATTCAATTTTTGAAAAAAAAAATGTGTTAAATAATAATTTCTTCAGAACACTAGTTTTTGAGGATACAGAACATTTCCCCTAATCGTGGGTAACTCAGAAGACGTTATTGTATGTTTTGGTTCGTGGCTATATAATATTTTCCTGATTAAGAAACATTTGTGTTTCTTTAGATGTAATTTATTATATTCACTAACGTACATTTTCGATTTATTCTTAAAATGCCATTAAACTACACTGTAAAACCACACCAATCTTTCTTATTTTATGAAAACATACTATAATTACGAACGAAAATATAATATAATCTTCTGAGTTATCCGAAATTCTAAATAGCATGTTCTATTGTCTTCTAAATCCCCAGAAACCAATACATTTCCAAAATTTAAAGAATTATTTATAAAAACAAAGTATTTTTCGCTGCCCGTATTTTTCAGAAACGTTTCAGAAGGATTTTTATAGTGTATTAATTAGTGTCCTCAGCCTAGAATACCGTTTTTCGAATGTTATAAATTCTCAAGTAATAATTTTCATGCTCAAAAAATAAGTTTAACGGACAAACATGCAAAATTAACAGCGTTAACAACAACATTAAAATTAAGATTATTTCTTTACTCTTTAGAGTATAAATTAACTTATGCGGCTGAAAACGTTTACTTGAGAATAGATGACATTCGAAAAACAGGTATTCCAGGCTGAGGACACTAATTAATACAATATAAAACCCCTTCGGAAACGTTTCTGAAAAATACGGGCAGCGAAGACTACTTTGTTTTTATAAATAATTCTTTAAATTTTGGAAATGTATTGCTTTCTGGGGATTCAAAAGACAATGGAACACGCTATTCGGCATTTTAGATAACTCAGAAGATTATATTATATTTTCGTTCGTGGGTATAGTATATTTTCATAAAATAAGAAACATTGGTCGTTTTTTACAGTGAAAGTTTTCTGTAATGAGCATTTTTCTCTCATTGTTTTAAAATATATACTAGATGGAACCCGTCAAAATTTGACGGCAAAAAACTTGATAGTACCATAAAAATAAAATTCATAGCTGCTTTAAAATGTTTGAAACTTTTGCAGAATAATTCAAATAAATAAAAAACCCACTTTGAATTAAAGCTAGGTTGAAGAACAGAAATTGGCTAAGTTTCACTGGCACATGCACTCGCGGAATTTCTTTCATCTGACACATTTAACGCTGTTGTGCAAGTAAATGGTAAGTGCCCCCTTGGGGAGGGGGAAATGGCGGGATGGACCAAGGAGATGCATAACATGAATAAGCAGTCAAAGACCTTTCAAACGATATGTGACATGAGGGGTGTGTGCAAAATTTAAAAAAGTACCCCCTTGGGGGAGGGTAAAGTAGGGGAAGGACACGGAACATGCATAATATGATTAAGTGGTCACAGACCTTTCCAACGATATATAACATGAGGGTTGTGTGCAAAATTTAGAAAAATACCTCTTTGGGGGGGGAGGGCAAAGTGGGGAGATGGACATCAGAGATATGCATATGATTAAACAGTCACAGACCTTTCCAACGATATATGACACGAGGGTTGTCTGCAAAATTTAGAAAAGTACCCCCTTGGGGGAGGGGCTGGGCAAAGTGGGGAAATTGACATTGGAGATATGCATATGATTAAGCAGTCACAGACCTTTCCAACAATATATGACATGAGGGTTGTTTGCAAAATTTAGAAAAGTACCCCCTTGGGGGAGGGGCAAAGTGGGGAGATGGACATTGGAGATATGCATATGACTAAGCAGTCACAGACCTTTCCAACGATATATGACATGAGGGTTGTCTGCAAAATTTAGAAAAATACCCCCTTGGGGGAGGGGGGGGGGCAAAGTGGGGAGATGGACATTGGAGATGCATAATATCATTAAGCGGTCACAGACCTTTCCAACAATATATGACATGAGGGGTGTCAACAAAATTTAGAAAATTGCCCCCTTGGGGGGGGAAATTGGGGAGATGGACATTGGAGATGCATATGATTAAGCGGTCACAGATCTTTCCAACAATATATGACATGAGGGGTGTCAACAAAATTTAGAAAAGTGCCCCCCTTAAGGGGGGGAAGTGGCGGGATGGACCCCGGAGATGCATAACATGAATAAGCAGTCAAAGACCTTTCCAACAATACGTAACATGAAGGGTTTGTGCAAAATTTACAAAAGTACCCCCTTGGGGGGGGGGGGCAAAGTGGGGGGATGGACACCGGAGATGCATAATATGATTAAGCGGTCGCAGACCTTTTTAACGATATATAACATGAGTGGTATGTGCAAAATTTAGAAAAGTGCCCCAATTGGCGGGGGGGGGAGGGGGATGGACCACACAGATGCATAACATGAAAAGGCAGTCGCAGGCCTTTCGAACGATATATCATATGAGTGGTGTCAGCAAAGAAAAGTATCCGCCCCGTGTGGGCAAAACATACTCCCCCCCGCCGCCATAATTATTGATGCGGACTCATTTTTTAAATTCGTTCGCACCCCTCTTCTTCCGCAAAATGTTGTGAATTTTAAAAAGTCCCCTTCCGAATTTTTTTATACCAAAAGCACTTATGTCCGTCATCTGCATGCAGAGTTTTGTGCTTACAGACACAACAACACACACACAGACAGACGTTTACCGACATTAATAGTATAGATGATACTCAGTGCCTACACATTTCACCCTTTATAATTCAGCCAATGAGTTGACGGTTGTTCATTTCCAGAAACGAAACAATAATTCTTTAGGATGAATTTTGTTTGTTTGATACACCGTGGCAGAATGCGTGCAATGCAGCGACAGGCATCACAAACTTTTTAGGGCACCTGCAGACTAAAAACATATAATCAATCTTCGCAGCAAAAAAATCCTAGAATTCGTCAAATGATCACGGGAAAAACACTAATTTCATCAAAGAATCATGTAAAACGTGAATTTTGTTAAAAGGACACAGAAAAACGCGATTTACGCAAAAGATGAGCAAATTTTGTCAAAGAATCGCAAAACAGGAAATTTCACCAAAAGATAGCGTTTTCTTCCCAAATTTCGTCTAAAAATTGCGGAATAAAATGTATTTTATCAAAAAATCGCTGGAAAACGCACATTTCGTTAAAGTATCGCGAGAAAAATGCGAATTTCTTCAAAGATTGCTGAAAAAACGCAAATTTCATCGAAGGATTGCTGAAAATTCATGAATCTTATCAAAAGGCAGCAGAGAAAATGTGATTATTTTCAAAGCATTGCGAAAAAAGAAAATTTCGTCTAAGGATCACAGAAAAACGCAAATTTCATAAAAGAATCGTGGAAAATAACGCAAATTTCGTAAAAAAAAAAAAAATCGCAGAAAAAACACAAATTTCGTCAAATTATCGCTGAAAAAAAAAAAAGGAATTACGTCATAGGAGAGCTGAAAAAATTGTGAATCTCGACAAAAAAATGCGAATTTCATTAAAGAATCAAGAAAAAAAATGCGAATTTTGTTAAAGGATTGCGCAAAGAATGTGAATTTTTTGAAAGGTTCGTGTGAAAAATGAAAGTCTGTATTAAAAACAGCACACACACAAACATCTATACAAACCTCAATACACACAAACATATTATAGGCAGGGCTTGAAATTCAATTTTTCCAAGGACGGGAGTCTCCCTACCAACATTTTTAAATGGAGGGGAGTTGTAATGTTTGGGAGGGAGAAAAAAAATCTTTAAACCCCCCTATTATTTTACGTGCTATCTAAAGAATTACATTAATGCAGACATGACAAAATACCATTGAAAAAATTAAGTCAACTGAGAATGATTATGTAAAATGTTTATTTTTATTATAAAAAAGGGAAGAAAGTTGTTTTATATATGCAGTGTATTTTTCAAGTTCCATTAAATGTGTAAGGGTCCCTTAACAATTAGGTTGTTAAATAAATTTCTGACTTTAGATTTTACTTGATTGAGATTCACCGATCGATCGTGGAAAAGACGCAAAGTTCATCGATCTGTCGCGGAAAAAACGCTAAGTTCGTCGATCTGTCACCAAAAAACGCGAAGTTCGTCGATCAGTCGGGGAAAAAAGCAAATTTCGTCGATCGATTGCAGAATAAACACAAAGTTCGTCGATCTGTCCCCAAAAAACGCAAGGTTCGTCGATCAGTCGCTTAAAAAACGCAATGTTTGTCTATCTGTCGCAGAAAAAACACAAAGTTCGTTGATCAGTCGCAGAAAAAAATGCAACGTTTGTTGATCAGTTGCGGAAAAAAGCAAATTTCGTCGATCGATTGCGGAATAAATGCAAAGTTCGTCGATCAGTCACGGAAAAAAGAAAAATTTCGTCGATCGATTGCGGAATAAACGCAAAGTTCGTCGATATGTCCCCAAAAAACGCAAGGTTCGTCGATCAGTCGCTTAAAAAACGCAATGTTCGTCCATCTGTCGCAGAAAAAACTCAAAGTTCGTTGATCTGTCACGGAAAAAACCACAAAGTTCGTCGATCAGTCGCGGAAAAAACACAAAGTCCGTCAATCGGTTGCGGGGAAAAAAAATCACGAAATTTATCGTTCGGTTGCAGGTAAATTAAATAATGCAAATTTCTCCAAAAATGCTGAAATTTTTTGGGCGGAGGCTCCCGCTCATCATCTTTTTTGGGCGGGATTTCAAAATTTTCGGCGCGAATCCCGCCCTGATAGGTATAGTTTTAATCTGAAATAATATACTGAACTTGAACTAACTTTTGAAAAATCGGGTTAACCCAAATCCAACATGCAGAAATCTACACTCAGTCTGAAATCGACTCGAACCATAAAGACAGTTAACCCAACTTGCAACAAAAATAATTATTGCCGAGAGAGCATTTACCCTCTCTCCCTGTGCTGAAACTTTTCAGAAACTTTTCTGTGAATTTTCTGATTTTTTCTTTTCTCAGAAATGCTGTAGTCATTTTGTCCCCCAATTTTGCCCTTTACAATTCAGCCAATGAGTGGAGGGGGCCAAAGGAGCGTTCCTTATCACAAACGAAAGATGAGATACGTTCGTTTGATGTCCTTGTTGAAAATTTATGGATTTCTATTATTAAAGTATTTTTTTCATTTTACCATATTTATTTTCTTTTTGTGTTGTATGTATTTTGCTACTTTGAATTTTTTTAAACTAACACTTTTTTTTGGAGAGTGAGAGAGAGAGATTTAGTAATTTGGTGACACGAAGTTCAGCAAACTCTTAAAATCCACAAATCGTTTTCAATGTAAACAATGAAATTTACAATTAAGTTGCAAGTGCAAAATTTCAGTTTTTTAAAATTTTCATGTCATTCTGTACACATTTTAATATGTCATTCTGATCCTTATACATATTTAGTTACGCATTATTAATTATTTACTTGACCTTTACTTTTAATATTTTAAATATTTCAAACTTACAGCTGAATGTAATTATTAAAACATTTGAAATACTGCATTCGAAAAATGAAATTTCAGCTTAGAAACGCGACAATTACTATTAGGTTAAAAAAATTTAAAGTAGAAAAGTACTTATGATATAAAAAGAAGAAAAAAATACACCAGAATTTATCTGTATTACTAAAGCGGGAGAAATGATTTTCTGTGCTATACGAAAAGATATCCAAATAACTCAGTCATGAACATAGGTATCGGTTTCTATGTTCATGTGCACTCAATCCAAACTTGAAACTTTTAAAAAGGTCATTGAATGAATGAAATTCATCTCCGCCTTTCACATCCAGAAAACTTGCTGTGTCGCCAATTATGTTTATATTTTATATATATATATAAAAATAATAATTCAGGCACTTTTCCGTTATACGGACACCATTGTCGCCAAACATACATACATACATTTTGGCATAGTGTCCGTATAACAGAAAAGTACTAAAGTTCATGGTTTAAAATCACAATAAAATATTATGAAATTTATTGATTAGTTGTGGGAAAATATCGGGGAAATAATGTGCTTTTCGTGAATTTTTTGTTTTGTTAACAATGTGGTTAGAGAGCCAGGGAGAAATCCAGAAAACTTGCTGTGTCGCCAATTATGTTTATATTATATATATATATATATATAAATAATAATTCAGGCACTTTTCCGTTATACGTACACCATTGTTGCCAAACATACATACATACATACAATACATTTTGGCATAGTGTCCGTATAACCGAAAAGTACTAAAGTTCATGGTTTAAAATCGCAATAAAATATGAAATTTATTGATTAGTTGTGGGAAAATATCGGGGAAATAATGTGTTTCTGCGAAATTTTTTGTTTTGTGTTGTTGTGTTTAATTGTAAGCATTCATTATAATTTTCAGTGCATTATTAAATTGAAATTTTTGTTTAAAATATGTAAACAAAACAGTGACCAGAAACCTGCACAATTTCTAATATAGATAGATAGATAGATAGATGCATGCATGTAGTACTTTTAATTATTTGGTAAAAATACTGTGATCGTCACTGAGAAAACCTGAATTTAACCTAAAAGTAATTGTCGAGTGTTTAAGCTGAAATTTCATTTTACGAATACAGTATTTCAAATGTTTTAATAATTACATTCAGCTGTAAGTTTGAAATATTAAAAGTAAAGGCCAAGTAAATAATTAATAATGCATAACTAAATATGTATAATGATGAGATTTTTTTTTCTTGAATTATTCAGTGAAACTCGCCTTATAAATGTACGCAAATAATTCACATCAAAATCTTAAAATAACAAAGTTTTCTTTCGTGTTTAGCTATGCTTAATAACCAAAAAAGCTTGATTAATACAAAAATTATTTGGTAAAAATACTGTGACCGTCGCTGAGAAAACCTGAATTTAATAAAATCACACATAATTACATATTGAAAGTTTAAAAAACTGAAATTTTACACTTGCATCTTAATAGTTTGTTTACATCGGAAACACGATTCGCGGAATTTCGTGTCACGAAATCTCTCTCTCTCTCAAAAAAAGAGTTAGTTATAAAAAATTCAAAGTAGTAAAATACATACGACTTAAAAAGAAAATAAATACGGTAAAATGAAAAAATACCTTAATAAAAGAAATCCATAAAATTTCAACAACCGAACAACCAAATGGAATCGTAATACACATACGCTTCTAGAGAGAGGAAAAAGCCTTCACCTCATTGGCTGAAACATCGCGTCTGAAGATAGTAAAAGACTCTAGCTGATTAGCTGAATGCTCGCGCATGCCTATAAAAGGCATTTTTGCATGAAAAACTAAAAAGCAGGTTAGCTTTAAGTATATGGATAGGATACAGAAGTCGATACCTCATTTTACTCTTAATATACAAACTACTACTAGAAGAGTGCACTTATTTCTCTCATTTCACTCACTACTCTTGTATTCATATAATTTTATTGCAAAATTCACGCGTTCTATTTGTTGACTTGATAAAAGCATTTGTGGTTACATACAGCATTGTGAAATATTCCGACTGCAGTATGAAAGTAGACTACGAAACTAAATGCGATCGAGACTAGTAAATTGTATAATACGCACCCCAATTTATGGATCTTACATTTTGGGGAAACATTGCGTATTATACACGAGTTAATACGACGACTTTTAAAATAGTCTATATTTAAAAAAAAATAGGTTAAATTATTTTTTAAAACTGTTTCTGTTGAAGATACATCATTTTATTATTAATATATACAAATTAGTGCTGGAAGAGTGTATTTATTTCTATTATTTCACTCACTACTCTTGTATTCATATTTTTTTTTCCAAATTCATGTGTTCTATTTATTGACTACGATTGAGACTAGTAAATTGTATAATACGCACTCCAATTTATAGACCTAACATTTTGGGGAACCATTGCGCATTATAAACGAGTAAATGTCCATATTTTAAATAAAATAGCTTAAATTAATTTTTTTAACTGTTTCTGTTGAAAATACATCATTTTGATCGTAAAACACAAACCACTGCTCGAAGAGTGCAGTTATTTCTATTATTTCACTGACTACTTTTGTATTCATATAATGTTATTGAAAAATTCACGTGTTCTATTATTGACTTGGTAAAAGCATTTGTGGTTACATACAGCAGTGAGAAATATTCCAACTGCTGTATGAAAGTAGACTACGAATCCAATTACGATTCAGACTAATAAATTGTATAATAATCACTTTAATTTATAGGCCAAACATTTGGGGGAAACATTGCGTATTATACACGAGTTAATACGTCAACTTTTAAAACAGTCCATATTTTAAATAAAATGGCTTGAATTAATTTTTTAAACTGTTTCTGTTGAAGATACATCATTTTATTCTTAATATATACAAATTAGTGCACGAAGAGTGCATTTATTTCTATCATTTCACTCACTACTTTTGTATTCATATAATTTTATTGCAAAATTCATGTGTTCTACTTATTGGCTAGGTAAAAGCATTTGTGCTTACATACAGCAGTGGGAAATATTCCGACTGCAGTGTGAAAGTAGACTACGAATCCAACAGCGATTTATATTAATAAATTGTATAATACGCACCCCAATGTATGGGCCTAAAATTTTGGGGAACCATTGCGTATTATACACAAATAAATACAACTTTTAAAACAGTCCATATTTTAATAAAATAGCTTAAATTAATTTTTTAACTGTTTCTGTTGAATCCTGCTTCTTGAAGATTCTTGATGATATTTACTGATGATATTTGACATACAGGCATCTGCCAGCAAAATAAACGTATGCATGCGAGTGCACGTGTATTGCTGTCGATGTTGGACACATCGAGCATGTGTGATTTGGTTTTCTTTTTAAGTTAAATTGTATCTTGCTTATATATGTTATTTGTACTATTGCACGCAATTAGTGACGTATTTAAAGTAGTGATTAAATAGCATAACACTTACATTTAAGAGTTTTTAAAATAGTCTTTTTCATATATGACATTATTGCATACTAATGTCATGACGCTCCACACATTTTTCGCTAGCTTTAACATTTTTTGAGTTAAGGTCTAAATACGCCACTAAAGCCGATGCTATGAATTGCGCTAAGTCGGTCGCAGTTATTTTACTATAACGTTATGGGACTCGCATAGCGGTAACTCTCTTAGTTCACAATTTTTCATAATAAAGAACATAATTGTATAAAACGATAACTTATTTTATAATTAAAATTTTGATATTGTTTTTCGGTTATTAGGTAAAAGTTTCTTGTTCATTCTTCTTCTACATTTAGTTTGAAAATTTCGAACTATAACTACTAACTTATTTTTAATCTAAAACATAACTAATTTTTTTTATCTTTTAATTATTTTTAGTTAGAAAATTTAGTTTGAAAAAAAAATCCTTAGCATTTTTTTTAATTTATGGATAAACCCTAAACAAAGTTTATTTATAATTTTATAAGGATTTAGGAAATATTTATAAATGATGTAATTTTCTGGGCTGTTTTGATTCCAAGAACACAAAAAGTGGTGTATTACCATAAAAAGTGTCAAAAGTGGGTATTACCATTTGAAAAATGAAGTAGGTACAATTGTTATTATGTTGACGACCCTCGAAGCAACATTTATGAATAGCATTTGATAATATTCATTATTTTCAATCGATTGGTAACTATATATTTTCTAAACATCTAATTCCATTAAATGTACTAATGTCACTTTTTTTTCCAGAATTGTAACAAAAATTATTTTTTGTTGATTGTCAAACAACCCACAATTTGTCAAATTAAAATTCTTAAAACTTTGAACAATCACATCTTAACTAGGACTTCCCTCAAAGGGATTAGTCTGAGTGATATTGCTGAGAACATAAAGTTAACAATTACGATATAAAGAAGATATCAACAAGAATCTAAGTTAATATACAGCATATGATAGACAAGAGATAGATAAAGATGCAACATATGAAAAATAGCAAATTAAATGATATAATTATAAAATATCATATATAAATTCATATACTGTTATGTTTTCATATGCATTTTTTTATAACATTTGGCAAATAATCTCATTTTCTTAAGCGGGAATTGCTCAAAACTTAAAAAAAAAAAAAAAAAAAAAACGCCGGATCTTTTAAAACGATATTTTTAAAGTCACATAATCAGATTTGCAGCCAATAGCGTATTTTAGCAAGGGTAATTTAACGCAAATTTAATTTAATTTTTTCAACATTTTCTTTGTGACAAATATCTAAATAAAATATTAAAAAATAAAATATTAAATATTGAAATATTAAATCAAATATTTAATATTTGAATTAAAAAAATTTCCTTTGTTTATTTGTATAACTATTTATAGAAACTCGTATACTTCAAACCACATTGATAACATGCTTTGCTACAAACGTGTCTACCAGTCTAACTACTCGTACGTCTTAGCTGTATCTCTCTCCGAACTCATCTGTCTACTGTCTCTCTACTCAATGTATACCCGTCTCAGTATCCGTCTGCCTTTCTACCCGACTCTTTAATCGTGTCTCTACCTGTATCGCTTCCCGTTACACTACTCGTCTATCAACACGTCTGTCTGTCTATATACCCCTCTCTCTACCCGTCTGTGAAGTCGTCTCTGTACTCGTCTCTCTATCCACCACGCTACCCGTCCCCTACCCATCTCACTACCCCTCTGTCAACCCTTTTTTGCACCTGCCTCGCTACCCGTCTGTCTATTCGTTTCGCTACTCGTTAGCTTATCTCTGTCGCTAGCCGTCTCTCTACCCGTCTGTCTACCCGTTTGTTTACACGTCTATCCATCTCTCGTCAACTCTTCCCAATATTTAAACAATTTAGTAAACGGAAGCCATATATCTGTTATTAAATGCAAACAGGAGTAATTTATCTAAAGAGTGTAATCAGATGCAATTTTTTTAAATACATACATAAACCAGCATAATTCACCAGTTTTATTTTCATAGTAGTTTATGTCATTTGACAGTAAATCTCAACTTCTTCAACCCGAACTGCGTCAAGCTTTTTAAAAAAGCCCCAAGGTCCGTATAACTGGGAAGGGGAATTGTCCTCAGGGCTATTAGATACATGTTATTAAGTTAAGTGAAAGTTTCGTAATCGGGTTCGCAGCCAATTTCTTATGTCAGAAAGGGTGGCTTCACGCCATTTTAAATTCATTTCTGTAACTTTCTTTTTCTTTTTTTGGTGGGTGGTTGGGGGAGGGGAGGGTTCCAAATATATACACTTAAATTCAAACTTTTGCCCCCATGTTAATATTAGTGTTGTTTGTATTATCAATTAATACTTTGTTGATCGAGCTTCATTCGAAACAAATGTAAAAGATTTCTACAGTTTTTTTTCTAGGAGAAAGTTCCGTAATCGGGCCCTAAGCTAATCGGGGAATTTAATATCATTATTGTTTCTAACTCTTATAGAGTTAAAACAATATTGTTGCTAGCATTACTCTTGTTTGTGACCAACCTCTTCTGTGTATCTGAATAGGGAAAAGTTTCGTATCATGTACTGGTTGGTGCCAAAGGCAGTTGTAGAATCTTACAAATTTTTCTAGAGAGCGGAAAAACATGTTTTTTAAAATATTTACAAATATACGTTTATTAAACCATGTTTTTGAGCCATTTAAAAAAAATTAAGTACGGTGCTAAAATAAAATGTTATTGCCATTTTCGATATTTTAATAAGAAATGAAAATACATAACAAACAAATTTAACAAAACTAAGCCATTTTTGGGTACTTCTCTATTATCCCGTCGGCCACTTTTCATAACAAAAAACTATCGCCAAACTAAGATTAAACGCCAAAAATACAGTCCCATTTACTTGATGCCAGAAGCATTATACGTATTTGTTATGCCATCAAGTGGTTTTTAATTCGACATTTGCGTGTATTTTTCATTATGTTTTACTGATTTATTAGTTATTTCATTCATTAAAGTAACAATTGTGTCCTTAAATTCTTATATTTTATTTATTTTGATATTTCAATGGCAACGTTCTCCCGTTTATTTAGCGTTACAGTTTGGCGATAGTTTTTTGTTATGAAAAGTGGTCGACGGGATAATAGAGAAGTACCCATTTTTTGTGATAAATAATTGTTATTGCCAGGGGGGCAAATTGTAAACAATTAATAAGCGAACTAAAAAAAATTACCGGAAAAAACTTGTGGGAATCTCAAGAAAGAAATATCTGATATAAATAGCATTTAAAATCTTAAAAAGGAGAAGTGGTCCGTATAAAAATGCAAAACATTATACACCTGATATAAGAATTTTTTAATTTTTTTATATTTCCGAAAGCACAGATAAAAGGGTAAAAATCCCGGCACAGATGCCATATACTCACCATGTTGGCGCGATTTTTCCCCCGCCCCTTTGGCGAAAACTGTTTGTTGTGTTTGTTTACTTTTATTTTTTTATTTTAATTCTATAGCTTATTTTTATATGTATATCAATATTAATTTAGGCACAGATGTCATATATGCACCAGATTGGCGCGATTTTTCCCCCGCCAATTTGGCGAAAACTTTGTTTTTGAATATTAGTTACAAATACCATACAATAATAGCATGTAATTTTTTATTTCAGTATAAAAATAAAATAACGTAATAAATGAAATAGCTCCTATTATTCAAAAATGGGAAATAAAAATAAATAAATGATAGTTTGATATAAATAAATATTGATATATATAATAAAAACAATTTATAGAATTAAAATAAAAAATAAAAGTTAATAAACAACAATTGAAACAAAATAACCGGGTTACCATGTGAGGCATAAAATTGCCATTTTGTTGCAATCGCGCCAATGTGGTGCGTATATGACATCCGCGCCTTTATTTATATCAAACTATTATTTATTTATTTTTATTTCCTTTTTTAAAATAATAGAAGCTGTTTCATTTATTACGTTATTTTATTTTTATATTGAAATAAAAAATCACGTGTACTATTTGTCACACTATTTGTAACTAATATTCAAAAACAAAGTTTTCCTCAAGCTGGTGGAGGGAAAAATCGCGCCAACGTGGTGCGTATATGACATCTGTGCCTTATTTCATTTCACATAGAGGTACTGCTCTATTATCCCGTCGACCACTTTTCATAACAAAAAACTATCGCCAAACTGTTAGATTAAACGCCAAAAATGCAGTCCCATTTACTTGATATCAGAAGCATTATACGTGTTTGTTACGCCATCAAGTGGTTTTTAACGCGACATTTGCGTGTATTTTTCATTATGTTTTACTGATGTATTAGTTATTTCATTCATTAAAATAACAATTGTGTCCTTAAATTCTTATATTTTATTTATTTATGTATTTTGATATTTCAATGACAACGTTCTCCCGTTTATTTGGCGATAGTTTTTTGTTATGAAAAGTGGTCTACGGGATAATAGAGAAGTACCCACATATGTATTGGTACTTTTATGTTAACTTGGCGCAGTTGATAAATCGCCAAATATTTTTCTCATAACATCTTCATATTGCATTAATTTCATTTAAATATAAATCTTTCACTGATTTCATTTGAAATACATACATTAAAAATACACGTCTTTCACTCATTTAATTTAAAATACACGCCTTTCACTAATTCCATTTAAAATACTAAAAAAGAAAAGAAAATAAGAAATAATGCCACAAATCGAAACCTTTTATTTAAACATCAAAGAATTGTTCCTAACATACACACGCGAAATAAAAAAGCTGCTAATGGTGTGATTTACGCCAAATCTCTAATACTAATACTACTCTTACTAATCTCTAATACTTTTCAAACAGAAAAAAATCCAGATTAACTTTCCATTTTTATTAAATTGAAATATATTTTATTGTGCTGAATATTAGTGCTTGCATATTTTTTTGCTCCATGTATTCCATGAACCTGTATGTACTTTAATTGTGCTTTTTTATCTATTTTTTTAATATAACTTCCAAACGGTTTGACACTTATTCTTGTTAATAAATTGACGACGTTGTCACCTTTATAGGTACCTGCTGTAAAAATTTGAACGAAATCCTTTAAATATTTTTTGAGTTATGCTTGACGAAAGGTTTTAATATCCATCGTAGCTATATATGGGTCAAAGTAATACTGCGCTGTGTATGAGTCTTCGTTGCACTCAGACAATTACATATTTAATTGATCCACTATAGACTTGAAATTCAAGTTAATTTTATAACAGGAATACAACGCATGTAATTATATTTCTTGTGCCTGAAGTATTAATTAATCTTTAAACTCGAGAACTGTAATTAAGTATATTAAAACTCTATTGATATTTAGCAGTGTAGTGCGTAATCTGCTGAAAATAGGACATTATACTCAAGCATTTTTATAAATAAAAGGTTAGGAAGAAAGGACTATATAGTATATCGTAGATTAAAAAGAATGCTGGGTTAAAAATATGTGAAGCAACAAATATAATTAAATGTAAAAAGGAATTTTTAATATACAAAACATTTTATATGTCATAAATGTTTTATTACATAGCAAAACAAATCGACTCCAGCAAACTGAATACTTATACATTTGAAAACTGCTGACTGTAAACATTTTAAAATTATATATATAAGATACTCATATACGCTATTATCATTTCCTTATTACTGTTTCAAACAAGTAAATTAATAATTTGAAAATCAGCACATTACGCGTTAAATTACTTTTATTTGAAGTGAGGACGAAATAAAACTGCTAGGTAAGTAATATTTGCTCGCATGACGAAACCAACTTTAATTAATTTTAACCCAACTTAATATTTCCGCTGATCTCAGCATTTGCTTTGTAGGAAAATAAGAATGTTAAATTGATTACTTTTATGTTATCCAGCAATAATTTGAAATATTTCACCTTAAAAACAAGTTTAATATTTTAATACAAAATCTCTATAATAAAACAGTAAGTCATGTGACTGTCATCAACAGTTCCGGGATGGCCGCTTCACTTTTTCATATGCCAGGCGGGCATTTTTATTCAAAATTATTTTTTCGAATAAAACTGCAAAAAAGTTACATTTTTAGAAAGATCGTTCAAAAAAATTAATATTTGAGAGATAATTTACGTTCAATTATGTATACATTCTGCAATAACTTCAGTTTAACTTAGGTTTGCAGTTCAAATTCTCTATCCATGAAAGTAAACAAAAAAAAAATAAATAAATAAAAAATTTATTCGTTGTGAACGTTTAAAATATTAAACCATGAATTTTTGGACCGCTGCCTGGTGTAAAAAAAAAATCCGCACCAGTGACACAGTCAATGTTTACCATAATTCTGTTCTATACAACTCAACATTCTTCCGGATATTTTCTTGACGTAAGTTGAACTCATGTAATAATATTTAATGGATCAAATTTCGAAACGAATTGTCAGCTTTTATTTTTCGCGTGTGTAAATTAGAAACGATACTTTAATTTTGAAACCAAATGTTTGGATTTATGATATTTTTTCTTATTTATCTATTTTCTATTTTAAAGAAAAATGTGAACGTCATGTATTTTAAATTGGAACAGCTGTCACGGACGCACCGGGGATGGCGCGATTTTTGTTTTGTGTCATTTTGGCGAGAAATTCCCATTTTCAGGTACCTATTAGAGATTACTAAAACAGCATGTACTTTTATTTTATTATGAAATAGTTTATTTTATATTAAAAAACACACAATTTTATTATAAAACACACACAATGATTAATTTATTATAAAGTGGGTTAAGCGGTTTTTGTCAAGAAAGATGAAATACATAACAACAAAAAATAAGCGAAATGCTACCACGATCGCAAAAGTTCTTGATTTGTCTATTAGATTTTTCCGGTTTGGCGAAGGATTAAGATAAAAATAAATTATGAATAAAAATAATTTGTTACAATGCTTAACATACATTTAAGGGCGACCAAACTGGTGGCCAGTGGCGGCTAGTAACAAAATAGTTTTACAAACATTTGACGTTTATATTTTTTATAATACATATTTAGACATTTAGATGAATATGTATATGAAACTACCTAAAACTATTGTTATTTGTGCTCATATTTATATTTTTTTAGCAATGAAAATATTTTAATTTTTTATTTATAAAATTCATAATGTATGAAAAATTGGATAATTTTGAACATGTTTTTAAACGAATGTCTTTATTTCATTAGCAGATTTTTTTACTGCGAAGTACACGGTTAAAGAATATTATAAGCCTCTTGTACTAGTTAATGTTGTTTTTCAGACTTTTATAGTCATAATAAGAAACTAAAGTGGATTTTTGCAAATGCGCTGCTAAAAAAATTAGTTTCTCCATTTTCGAAACGTAAATTGCTATGATTGGTATAAATAAAGATTTTTTGGCGTTATAGTTTATTTTTTTTTATTAGTTTGAAATATAACAAATATAGATTAAAAATCGGAATTACTATCTCCATGTGCTTTTTTTTTTTTTTTTTTTTTTTTTTCTAAATGACATTTTAGGGGTGTTTTAGAGATTGCATTTGGGGATGTTTGAACCTGTTAAAGTATCCCGTTTTTCCTGTAGTGTGATTGAACACAGTTGAGAAATTAAGGTTTTATTTTAACAAAAAAATAATTAACTGATTTCAGTAATTAGTACCATATTATACATAAATATTTCTTAAATAGAGACTATAATGAAATATTTTAATTGAAACTGAATGCAAAAATACCTATTAATAAATGGGGTGAAGTATAAATTCATACAAAAGTGTTTTACAAATCATACATAATGCAGCTACATAAATCTTAAATATACTAATATGCATAAAACACATATATCACAGCTTGTGTTAATTTCTATTCTGATCTTCTCTAGCTACCCCATCCAGTCGCCATTTGTGGTTGAAGAGTAGCTTTGAAAATGATACCTGATTTCCCTGGTTGTTAAATTATTCCTTAATTTGGGAATGTAACATATTGAAAATCACCAAATCAACATCCCAGTGCTCAAATTAAAGAAATTTGTCATAACGAACAGAGGAAAGTACTTTCAACTAGGTAAATTATATCCAATGTTGGAGTATCAAAGTTGAGATTTTTTCCAAGAGAGCGAAAAGTTCCGGGCCCAGGACTCGAACCTCTGTACTTTGGTTTGCCGTGCCAACGCTCTTCCTGTTGAGATATCCTAACGATATCCTGATTGGAATATTTCAATCTTATTTGTTGGACAAGGTTGCGAACTTCAGCGCTAATTTCATTCATCCGAGCTATAACTAGAGCATTTTATATGATGAATTTAAAATAACACGGAAACTCCTGTATACCATGTAATTAGGTCATAATGAACAGAGGAAAGTATTTTCAACTAGGTTGCCTCTTCGACCAACTTAGTTCCATCTTAGACTTTTCTCTGTTCATTTTGACCTAATTACATGATATACAGGAGTTTCCGTGTTATTTAAAATTCATCATGTAAAATGCTATTGTTATAGCTCAGATGACTGAAATTAAGTGCTGAAGTTCGCAGCCTTCTCCAACAAATAAGAATGAAATATGCCGGTCAGGAAATCATTGGGATAGCTCTTTAGGAAGAGCATTAGCACGGCAAGCCAATGTACCCACGTTCGAGTCCTGGTCCCAGCGCTTTTCGCTCTGTTGGAAAAAATCTCAACTATGATACTCCAACCATTGGATACAAAGAAATATACTTTGAACCCCAACATTTTTTTATTAAAAGAAATTAAACAAATATCACACAGGTATATAAGTCACTTCACATTAGATAAAATTTCTGGAGATAATATATATTTTTAAAACTTTCTGTGTCAAATATCCACTACAGTTAGCCATAGCTTAAAGAAGTTTAGAGGTTTGACCCATCTCACACAAGAAATATCTAAAAAAAAAAAAAACTTGTAGTTCATTTTCAAACTTTTGTGCCGTAAAAGAATAGGACATATATCAAGCTATTTTTATTTGTCAATGTGAAGGGGTTATTGTCAAAATCCTAAAATCAAACTTCGAGAATTTTAGTAAAATATGGATCGAACATCCACAATCCTCTATTTTACTTAGATAAAAAAAAATACATTCACGTTCAGTAATCAGCGTGTATTTGCTTTTTGTGTTATTATAATTTTACATGAGTTATTCAATGTATTTTTTGTCCATTTTTAAAATGCAGATTTTATTAATTAACGGGAATATATTTTTAAAAGATGTGTAATATCTATAAAATGTGCACCCGCATGGAAAACTTCAGTTTTAAAATTAATTACAAGATTTAAAAGTTATATATGCAGTAAAAAAAGAGAAACGTAAAGTATTGCAACAAAAGGTGGCATGTATCAGAAGTTACATTTAATAAATTAAATTGTTTACCGTCAATAATTGTGTTTAAATAAATTCATTGGTTGTTTATATAAACTTTCTGTACGAATTTTTATAAAACTGAGCAGAAAGTTTTATCTTTAAATCAATATTGAAAAAAATTGCGTAACAATAGTAAAACACTAGCTGGCTTCGCCCGCCAACGGGCCCCTAATTTACATCGGTGCCTCGAAACTTTTGTATTCTCCGGCTCGCAACCCCCTCGATCCGAACGAATATCCGACCCGGGTCCCCGCTGCCTTCGGCACCGGATAATCCCTTAAAGGATTTGCACATCGAATAGTATAAACCTCTAACTGAACGAATCTCCGATCCTGGTCCCCGCTGCCTTCGGCACCGTATACAGGTCGTGCTACGCACGCACCGGATAATCCCTTAAATTGCACATAGAATAGTATAAACCTCTAACTGAACGAACCTCCGGCTCGTGTCCCCGCTGCCTGCGGCACCGTATAGCAGTCGTGCTGCGCACGCGCTGCAGTATACGTTAGTTCCACCTTCCGCCACCAGGTGGCGCAATCCGTTTATATGATCATAACTGAAATCGTTAAGACTTTCGATGTCGAGTCGAATGAGCCATACCCCGTCGTTTTCATGCCCGTAGAACCGAAGATAGGAAAGCGCCCCCTCTTGGTGACAAAACGAAATAAAATCGGTAAGCTCCATCGATGTCGAGTCGAATGAGCCATACCCCGTCGTGATCCTTCCCATAGAAACAGAGATAGGAAAGCGCCCCCTGGTGGTGGGAGTCGGAGCAAAAATCGATAAGCTGTAGTATCCTCTATCGACGTTGAGTCGAATGAGCCATACCCCGTCGTGATCCGGGCCATAGAAACAGAGATAAGTAAACGCCCCCTGGTGGTGAAAAACGAACTAAAACCGATAAGCTCTAGTCGAATAGTATAAACCTATAACTGAACGAACCTCCGGTTCGGGTCCCCGCTTGGTTGCCACTCTAAAACAAAAACTGAAAATACTCGTAATGCAGTTTTTAGACGCGGCCTACTTCTTAAAATCGTAATATCTAGCCGGCACTGTAATGGAAATCTTTCTTTTGCTTTAATTATACAAATAACGATGATTAATTATACAATAAAATAATATATCGGCTCGTAATGAAGATATGACAATAATTTTTAGATATTCTGAAAGCAGAATCCATTTAGCGTCGCCCTGTCAAAGTTTGGAATTTCTGCGCCTCTTAGAATCAGAGATGCCCCCCCCCTCTGTAAAACCCCAGTTGAACGTCATGTGACCTCACCTCCGTCAAAGAAAATGCCGATCCAGACAATCGTCTGGCCGTGCGTCTCCGATCTGGGAATCGCAGCTCGGAAAGAAAAGAAAAATAATTTTTTATCGATCGATTTTTAAAGGATTTTTACGGTTCTAATCGTCGCACGGAAACGATTTTTCGAATTTATGAGACCTGACGATGTCCCGGTTGCGTACGTGCGACTTACGAATTTCTGGCCCCCCGACTTCCGGAGATAGGGGTCGGACCTGCGCTGCGGTTTGGGGCTTAAATCGCTCCCTGGGAACCCCCTGCCTTTTCCTTCCCGGACCGGACGTGTACCGGCAACCCTCGGCGGAGGCGAACTTTTCGCTGTTTTGACTTCTCTTCCGACTTCGGTTTCGGTCGGTAATTAAAACACTTTCACTCATTAATAACTCCCCGGGTCCGGGTCGGAATCCCGACCCGATCGAAACTTGATCACCGCGCCTTTTTTCCGAATTTTTCGGTCCGCGTCCGCCGTCCGTGCGTCGATTTGTCCCAGAGCCTTTGCGTGTACAGATCGGGAATGCACAGACACACTCACTCACTCACCGTCCTTAATATTAGGGATAACAATTGTGTCCTTAAATTCTTATATTTTATTTATTTATTTTTTTTTTGATATTCCAATGGCAATGTTCTTCCGTTTATTTGGCGATAGTTTTTTGTTATGAAAAGTGGTCGACGGGATAACAGAGAAGTATCATTTTTTATCAATATGTAATATTTATTAGATGCAGGTTTAAACTTCTAAAGAAAAAGCAAGGATAAAAATATCTGCAAACAACATTTAGTTGTCAAGCGGAAATATCATCTAATTTATTCCATCAAAGTTAGAGTAAAAACTGATCCAAGATTGCAAAAGGCACGCGCGAGAAAAAAAATTAACAATCGTATTTTGACTGCATTAGAGGATGACGTCATCCGCTTCGGGAAAACCATGGGACTTAGAAATATAAATCTAAACATTTCAATTTCAATTTCGCTTTTTAATCATAAGTATAAAATAAACCCGTGCGGTGTTTTTTATAATAATTGCTATGAGCATCATATAATGTGGTATTTTATTTTTTTGGCAACAATAATTTCAGGAAAACCTTTCATTTCTTTTACGAAATCAATGCCGATATAATTTTTAGTTTTCAGCAAATTTTAATCAAAAACATGTTTTAACGAATTGTTAAGTGGGCTATGTCAGAAGCCTGTTCTAAAACCTTTCATATGGTATCTCATTCGTTGTTCTGCGTTTCGTATTTTCTGAGTAAAAGGGATGTTGACAGGAGAAATAATATATAAGGATTATATATCTTTATAACAAAAACTGAAATTGTTGCTTTAAATTCGAAACATGTGACAAACAAAGTTATAAATCCCACAGGATTTCTTTTCTAGGAAGTGTTTTCTGTAATATAGATTAGTAGTGCTTTCTGGTTGTTCTTATTATTTCTTCAACTAAATGGAAATGCACTAAAATCAGTTGCATTTATTTTTTTAAGGTATACGTTAAATTTATTGCATGGAGTTAAAAACAAATATTTTAATTAATTAGAATCTACCTGTAAAATTAATGAAACTGTTAATCAGATAAATACAGTTGAAGAATATGTTACACGTGATGATTAGAAATAGAGACTACTTAGTATTGCCTCTATAAACATCTTAATTTTATAGCTATAAAAGTGGAAAATGGATATAATCGAGTAAACAAGAAGAACGAAATAAATATTTATTTTTTCGAGAGATGGCAGTAACAAAATGTACCCCTTTTATGTAATGTAAAAGAAAAAAGTGTAAAGTGATGCGCTTAAAAAGCTTTTGTAAACACTTTTTCTACCATATTCGAAGTTTACCCCGTGTTTTAGGAAATTTTCATCACAGAAATTTTTGGGATTTCCAAATGTAGAATGTAAGAAATGGATGATTTTAATAATATGCGATAATATTACAAAGAAATTTGACATATTTTTCATCAATAAAAAAAATAAACTCAATATTTATTTTTATACGGCGTTAAAAACTTATGATGACTAACAAATGATATACTACTATTGTAATTCAAATATACACAAATATATCGGAACTTGATGTACAAACTTCGGGGTAAGGTGGAGCATAATTGTATCGGAAACGTGAGAAGAATAAATTAAGTAAGAAATCCCCTTTTTGAAAATTGTCCCATTCCTACCTCCTCTCCCGTACAGATAAAAATTCATATTTAGTCACCATTTAAATATATCAATCAAAATTACAGGTTAATTCAACATAGTTTGTTTAAACTTTAATGAGTAGATGTAGCATACTACACACAACAAATATCTTTTTTTAATGGAAGCTAGGTTCACAATCCAATTCAGTCAATATAACAGAGCGTCCCGCTTGAATCCAATCTCAGATTTTTTTCTTTACAACTTTAACAATAATAACGATAGTGTAATGACATTTTTAGCAGATTTACTTCACTTTGTATAAAAAGTAACGATGTTACAAGAAGTTATGAGAAAGTGGCCGACATCGTCTTCCAAACAGTTTTGAACTAGACACATCATGTTTTAGATTGTAACATTACATATGGCGCCAATGACAGAATTTTTTATTTCTAACAGCATTTTTCGTAATGCATAAATATTCTATAAATTAAAGTGTATAAATAATATAATTATAGTATATAAATGATGACATTAATATTCCAAGAAATATGTATTCTAACATAAAAGTTTTACAGAAATAAGCTCATACAAAAGTTTTCGAGTTATGCTTAAGAAACTACCCGCATTGCAAATTGTTTCTTGCACTAGGATGTCAAAATTTTATATCTGAAAAATTTTTAAACCAACCAAAAGATTCAAAAAGGGGTGTAAAAATTAAGTTTTTTCCATTAATAATTTTAAAGTTGGTTACAATTTCAATACGGACGCCGCCGAGTCCATGTTTATTATTTTATTGAACAAAAATTGAATACTGATTTGAAGTAATCCAAAACTAAATGAAAATATTTCTAACATAAATGAAATAATGACGGTATGGAACACTTATCGTTATATCACTTTAATTTTCTGTGAAAAGTACGTAACAAATAATAGAACTGTGTATAGTTCTTTTTTAATTCGATTATTCGAAATAAATTTGATTAGAAATTCGTTAACCGTCATGATCGCCGTTTAAAAGTAAACAAATTCAGGAGATAGGATATAGAAGACAAAAATATAATGCATCTCACCCAGAAAAAAGTTTTGGTGAATCAACAAAAATTTGGTTGACCCAACAAAACTTTTTGTTTAAATATAGGTCAATGAAAATTTTGTTTGAATCAACATTTTTTTTTTTTTTTTTTTTGCAATTCTAAAAAATAAATTTGTATCGTCAGCAAAAAATGTTTTGTTAATTTAAGTAAAATTGTTCAATTTTACTTGAATTTTGCTAAAACAACCAAACTGTACTCAACAAAACATGTTTTGTAGTTTTAATCAATTCTTTTTTCTGGGTGCAGACACGCCAGGAAGTGTCAAACAGCCTATTGTCTAGCTTCCGATACATAGAAGAAACAATTGGCAAAAATACCACTGAAATCGCAGGCACTGCTGCTCTTCTTTTTCTACCAACTGCAAGAAAATTGTTGGAGGTCTCAGTTACTTTCAAGGACAAAAAATAGTTTAGTCTTATTGAGGGCTCTATAGATATACGTCCCGATAGCAACATTTTTTGAGCACAACATTTTATAAAATAGGCTGAGTAAAAAGTCTTTCGGTCTGATCGTTTTCCTATTACTGTTATGATCCACTCTGAAAAACACTTTTATCTATTTTATTTAAAAAGACTGTATAGATACTATATAGTGCTTTTATTCAGAATTCGTTATGCTTTATAGGATCCAAAAAATATTTAAAAAATAAAGAAAATATATTATACCAGTGCATAACATCTTATTTCTGTGTTGCCAGTAGTCCCGAATTACGCTGGAAGTTTGGATTTTCGGGGATTGTAAGATCCGCGCGCGGAATCACTGCGCAGAACGCTAAAGATCCCGATTTTTGATGATATACAAACTCTTTTAAATTTATTTTAGTGCTATGGTATTCATTATTTTGCATAGAGTGGAACTTAATACAGCAATACCTGTCTATAACAAAAAATCTTTATGGACTTGCCCAAAAGAATATTGTACAAATCTATCTTCTAAGACGGCAATCTATATAAAAAAGAAAATATTTTTCTGGTTCCTAGCGATTCTGTTTTCACAAATTTTAATGTACGTGGTCCATTAAAACCTACAATAACGGAAGCTGTTTCTAACGGAATCCTGCCTTAAACGTAAAAGTTTGATAGTCCTTAAAGGAGGAATACTATAAAATTACAAATGCTCAATCAGAAATCTCCCAAAAACTGAATTTTGTTTTGGTTCCTAATGATTCCGCTCTCACAGATTTTAGTGTGTGAGATAATTATGTTTATTTAGTACAGTAAATGCTAATCAAAGATAAATTTAAAGGACCAGATAAATAGTCGCTTTAGATATATTTACTTGAATTTTATGTCCCGATTTTGAAGAGACTATCCCGCTTTTTGTAAAAGTTGAAATGCCCACACTAGCTTATTAAATCTACAACTGTTAGTTTTGTCCACTCAATAACCGCTAAATTAGGGATCCTGGTACGGGTTGGGAGGGGATGTCTGTTTTGCCGTCAATTATAGCCTCCTTTCTTATTTGGATCATCGGCAGCCACTGCAATCGAATGGCTAATTTTGGTATTCTATGCAAAAAATTGACTATTTAAGTGTATGGAAATGTTTTTTTAATATATTTTTTTAAACAACTATGTGCTGAATTCCATGAAAACCTGATTAAATAGTTTGAAAATCACAAATACAATATTTTTTTACACTATATTTACTTGCATTTACTTTGACATTTTTACAATTATGGTTTTAATGTAATCCTAATCCTACTCCTAATCCTATTAATATTAGAGAAATTCCCACAGAGAAACGCCAGGCGGGTTAGCCATTCGCAACAAGTACGTCTGAACTTTCTGCCCTTCTACCACACTCCCAACACCTGTAAGAAAATACTTCCGGTTTATATGTTAATGATCTTCGTACATAATTATGTCTAAATAATATACCACCTCTTTATTCATCTTACAACTACTAAACTTTAGAGAAAAATGACAGAACATATTGTTTTCAGTTCTTGCAGAAATTTCTGTTTGAGATTTAACGTAAATTGGGGAACTACTGAAAATGTATTCGTTAAATTTAAAAAATCGATGCTTTTCTCATTAAATGAAAAATGGATAGTGCATAAAAAAATTTGACGCAATGTAAATTGAATAAATAGAATATCATTCTGTCATTTTAAGCTCCTTAAAAACGCATTAGCTGTTTGTAAATAACACGCCATTCAATGTCATATTTCAGAAAATGTTTTCGTATGGTGAGCTGTAAATTTTCAATAAAATCGTCGTCAAGAGTTAAAAACCAATAAGTCTATACATATTTCAAATGTTAACGGAAATTACAATAACAAATGGTCTCATCGGAGTGAATTTTACAACATAAGACTTTTCAAATAGTCGATTTTTTATGGCATTAGAAAACAGATATTACCACGAGTCCTAGATTTATTATCATCATAAGAAATTAAACAAGTGTATTTTTAGAGTGCGCTTTACAACATAAATTTGTGAAAAATGAAATATTTCGTGGTAAATGAAAACAATAGGGAAAATTTCTTTGAACTATTTAAAACCCTGTAAGCGGGTATCACATAATTTTCCGTTACCTGAAAACAACTTCAAGTGACTCTGAACAAAAATATTTTTAACAGAATTATGTAAATTCTTTTAACTTGGATGTTACAAATATTTTTATAAAAATGTATGAAACGCCCTCAGTGTGTTGGTGCAAATCCAATAAATTGAATTCCAATAATTTGAAACGTGTTACAGTGCAAACCGCACGTCCATGCAACAATTTGTTAAATTTATTTGAGTTTTTCTAAATGTGAACGAACTTATGTGTCTTTGTGATTTCTTGCATTACAAAAATGACACATTTCGAAGACCTTATGGTAGGGTATGATATTTCTAGCTAAAAAGCAGCTGTCAGATTAAAATTACTGGTCCCCACGTTATATTACCAGTTGAAAATCCTTTATCCATTGTCGGAAGATGTAGTTCCCACAGAATCCTATAAGAATGTTCACATTAAAAAAAAAAGAGAGAAACTGTTAGGTCGGAGACCGGTTTGCGCCAAAAGTCTTTGGGGATACTCAGAATATTTCTAACAAAACTTAGTTCAACGGAAAACTGCATTCTTTCATGGTACCATCTTTATCTTTTTTACTGCTACATTAAAAAATAATTCAGTGACGAGTCACATGGTCGAAACCACACTTCTGTTCGATAATTTGTTATTTTTTTATAAATGTAAACGTACTTATGGACACGTTCTAAATTTCAAAGTTGTAAACTACCTGCAACTTACTATCACATATTATAGAGAGTTTTTAGGCGCGTTCGTACTTATATAAATACGTAGCACCTATAATCGTCGTCTGTTCCGTCCATCTGCCCGCATATAACAGACCAGAAACTACCCAAAAAATTGAAATTTAATATATATAATTGTTCCAGAATTTATTCGAGTCATTTGAAATTTTATAAAAATCGAATAAAAACTTAAAAAGATATTAATAATTTTTTTTCATTCTATTAAATCCTATAATACGCAATAAACTCAATGATATTCAATGATACGTAATGATTCTAGGTTGCCATGGGGATTGCATCATATTTAAGATGGATTCAAATTATCCCCGAATTACTGAATTTAAAATCAGAATTTCTATACTAAAATAGTTTAATTATAGCAATCCTATAATCTACCAACAGTTTTTTGGATAGATGTTTCCGGAGAAATAGATATTAAAGGTAAGAAAAATCTAAATATGGATATCAAGTTCTGAAATTTTCAAAACTAGGGTTATGTTTTCCATAGCAATTTTATTGTCGGAGCAAAGCTCCGGCTTCCCGTGAAAAATTACACTTTTGTGTACACGATAGCGGCCAAAATATTTGTCGCATTGACACCAAAATTTGACTGAATGTCGGTAGTGCCAAAAGCTCGCCGGGGATTGAAAATCAGAAATATTCGTCAACTCTAACGCCCGGAAACGTCTGCTCTAGAATTTTCCGTTTTCCCATAGAGATAGCATTGCGATTGTTTGAATTATTAATAAAACATTAGCTCCATTGTTGTAATTTACGCATTTTAACCTCATCGTTATGACGTCAGTGTTACTGACACACACATAATGTGATTTGTAATATAGCTTGACTTTTAAAAGTTTTACTTCTTGCGTACGTAACGACAACAAGTTTTTTTTTTTTTTTTTTTTTTAATGCGAACTGTTGGGCAGACCAAATTCAATCTTACACTTTTTGTAACTTCCAAACCAACGTAATTTGGTCTGAATTTTACGTTTAAAAAAAAGAAAAGAAATCACATATGAATGTGGATACTTCAGTATTCTCTGCATGCCAACAGATAATAACAAAATAAATCGAGAACATTATAATGTCATATATGTATGTACTAGAATCCATCAGGACAAAATGTCGGTATGTTTGTATTTACATGTACGTATATAGGAAAATTTTTGTAATCGGGATCGCAAATAATTGGCGTATCTTAGTGAATGTGGCGAAAAATTAATTTAATTGTGTTAACCTGTTTTTATTTTCCTTTCTGTACACATACTGCGTAAGAAACATATTGTAAACATTAAACCCGATTATGCAAATATTGGCATATTTTAACATTTTGAGGTTCTCTGACATAAATACATAGCTCATTCTTACTGAAGAACTGAAATAAACACTTCAGATTTTTTAAAAAGAAAATTTGAAGAATTTATATTGTTGCCATTTTTTATCATGAAAAACTTATTTAAAAAATAACAATATATTCGGAAACAACCTTTCAGCAAAAGGTCTTCTCTTTCTCAACCCAGACCACAAATTATTTACTAAGTAAGTAGCTAATGTGTCGTCCTGATTAAATGAAAGAGGAATGACAATTTTGTAAATTAAAATAGTTGAAAAATGGTGCAGATTTATACATTAAAATACAAGTTAATGACGTAATTTTAAGCAGTGGATGTATTTTACTTTTCTGAAAAAAGGACCCCATAAATTGTAATCTGAAAACACGTACAATGAAGTTTAAATCGTATTAAGTACATGAATTTAGTTATTTTTAATCGAACTCAGCTATCGGTGTAATTCAACTTCCTATACCCCGTGTTTCCATACCAAAACATATTTTTTTCTTTTCAGGCTTATTGTATAAACGAAGTATGAGATGAGGGTAAATCTGCTCATTTTGATATAGTCCAGCCAATACAGGATTTAAAAAAAATATTAAGAAAAATTTTATATATGAGCGTATTATATGTTTACACAGATGTCATATACGCACCACGTTGGCGCGATTTTTTCCCCCGCCAATTTGGCGAAAATTTTGTTTTTGAATATTAGCTACAAATAGCATGCAATAACAGCACGTGATTTTTTATTTCAATATTAAAATAAAATAACGTAATAAATGAAATAGCTTCTATTATTTTAAAAAAGGAAATAAAATAAATAAATGATAGTTATGTGATATAAATAAATATTTATATACATAATTAAAATAATTTACAGAATTAAAAAAACAAAACAAAAAAACAAAAAAAAAAAACAATTTATTTTTTTCACCGCATTGGCGGGTGAAAAAATCGCACCAACGTGGTGCGTATATGATATCTGTGCCATATGTTTTTGTTATATAGAATTTGCAAGAATCCCAGTTAAGAGAAAGCAATCAGCTGAAATGAGATGAATTGCACATCGTAATTTCTAAATTACTGTGAAGAACAACAGCTTACAGTGCATCAAAATTACGATATTTCTGAGATCAGATTTACAGATGAGCATAATAAAATACATCACTTATGCACGCAACAGTTTTCGTCTTTCCAATCAAGATTTATAAATTGCCCTAAGCTTACTTTTGTTATTGGGAAAGCCGGAGCTGCAAAAAGTGCGGTAATAAATGAAATTCGTAAAAGAGTTACCGAGCAGTTAGGCGCTATTATGGTTTTGGCTCCAGCTCCAACAGGTGCTGCTGGAATTAATGTCGAGGGCAAAACAATTCACTCTGCAATAAAAGTACCAACATGTTTTAAATCGTTCGCTGATTTGGGAAGTGAAGCAGCAAGAAATCTACAGCTCAGCATGAATTCAGTTTCATTTCTCATTATTGACGAATTTTTATTGATCGGATGCCGTCTGATGGCTGCACTTGAGCAAAGATGCCACCAAGAGAATCTAGACAGCAGTGAATCTTTCGTAGCCTTATTTGTTTACCTCACTGGAGATATTAGGCTGCTACAGCCTGTAAAAGACACACCTCTATATAGGTGACATTCTACAAAAGACATTTTAGCTTTGCGCGGATAAACAGTGCTTCAGACGTTTGAAAAATATTTCACCTTAACAAAGTCAATGAGTCAAAGCGACGATCAGTATAGACAGTTTAAAGAGACTCTTGATTCGCTTTCCGTAGGCGAAGTTACAGTCGACTAATACGCATCCCTTATGTAACGACGTAAAGCTATTCTGCCTCCGCCTGAACTTGAAAGATTTCAAGATGCCATACGCCTTTTTCCCACGAACAAGCAAGCTGAAGAACATAATCAAGAAGTACTTCGTAAATCAAAATGTCCAGTGGCAAGAATATTAGCAGACCACAATAATCAAATAGCAAGATGGAGTGGTGATGAGCATCTGGACTTCAGGCTGAACTTTTCTTAGCAATAAGGAAAGGGCAGATGGCGTCACTGTTGGTTTAATTTTTGTTGTTTCTGTTGGTTCGCAAGAAAAACCTGTCCGTTCTTTATGACTCCTACTGTACACATGAGTTGGGGCTGTTTGATTGGTCTACGTTAAACTGCTCTATGATATGATTGGCCTACATCGCCATAACGATTCCTGCAATGATCGCTACAACAAAAATTTAGTGGTAAATTGGTTGATGGAACTGTTTGTTTGCAAACATGCCCTTTCCTTATTGAATGCAGAGTTATGTTGTATACCAATCTGTGGACAGAGGGAGGCTTGGTCAACGGTACACTTGATACGGTAAAATATATTTTCTACAGACCAGGACTACGGCCTCCAGGCTTGCCACAGGCAATTAAGGTTCATTTTGATGATTATCGTGGACCATTTCTCACTGAAAGACTTTTTCCTGTCAGACTTATTATAATGTCTTGGAAAAAAACAACGTCTCATTTTCCCGTACTCAGTTGCCTTTAACAGTTTCATACACTGTCACCATACACAAATCCCAGGGTTTTACTTTGTCAAAAATGGCTGTGGCCATTGGTCGAAAGGAGTTGTCACTTGGAGCAACTTATGTCGCGTTTAGTAGAGTTCGTCGTTTGGAGGATGTTCTCATTGAAGTGCCTTTCGCAAAGGATAGACTAGACCAAATTAGAATAATGGGGGCACTGCTGATAGATTAGCATTTGAGCAGTATCTGAAGCAACTGTCGACCGAATAAGCTCTTGAAGATTCAACAGCTGTTATTGTAATTTTTCTTTTATAATATTAAACAGTAAATATAAAAATAAAATATTTATATATTTTTAATGTTAACCTTTATGTTTATCCCACTCAAAGCTCCGACATTTCGGCCTGACGGATTCTAGTGTAAATATCAACAAAAGATAAAATGTTACCAACTTAAAATGTACGTATTATATTACGAAAATTAATCATATCAGAATAACAGACGATATAATTCATTTCACTGAAATAATAACGATGATTTTTTTTTACATTGTCTTGTATTGTATATTTGCGCATAATATAACTTTATTGTAATAGAATTATAATTATTTGTTTGTAAACGTGTATTTAAACTTAATTTCATAAAATAAAATTAATATCTGTAATATGAAAATCTGAACATAAAATAAATTTTGCATTCATGCATTTCTGTATAAGAGTGCTATTGCAGCAAGATCTGAATGTTTATAAAACTAGTTATAGCACGCACGCACCTCAGAAAGATGAAAGTACATTTTAAGTCGTAAATTACAAGACAAAATTTTAAAAATCTGTCATGCACGACCATGTTTCGGAGAATGCTTCCGTTTAATAATAATAAGAAATTAAAATAATTTGCTATCAATAATTAAAATAAATAATAATAAAGTCCTTTCTAAATAGTTCAACAAATCAGTATAAAATAGCGCTCAAAATAGATACAGCGATTTAAACATAATTTAATTCAAATACGGTTTAAAAATATACAAATATGTGTACCTAAGCAAATATTTCTAAATTTCTAAATATACTATATTTCGAGCCCAAATACACAGCAATATCTCATGTATACAACTTAAGCATAAACACTTTTCACAGAGTTTTGTTTACCTAGACAATGTTAGAAATATTGCTGGAAAATATTGTTTTCTTTTATTCTGAATTTTCATTTTGTTCTTTAATGGAATTTTAACAATGCTGAAAACGTTTCCGATAAAAGAAAGAAATCAATATTTTTGTCATTAAATGAAAAATAGATGTCAAATACGAAAACTTGCTGTAAAGTGAATTGAATAAATAAAATATATTAAAATACTAGCTACCCGCCCGGCGTTGCCCGGGCCCGAGATAATAACAATCTGAGTGCAATGCGTGAACCCCCTCCCTCCCCATACCCGCAAATATAACGAATAATTTGTTCAAGAAAACCACCTTCACCTATATTAACGCGATCATTAAAAAAAGAATTAAATTTTTCTGATAAATAGAACATAACGAAAACGCTACGCTAAAATAGCGGCAGATGACAACACCTGCCATCCTCAATTTCAGATCTATATTTTAATTAGTTATCTAAATTTTTGTTCATTAGTAAAAATTACGTCACGCAACTTTCGTCGTTTTTTACCCCTATCCACCAATTACGTCACAGTTATAACAATATTATGCTAACCCATTTCCTGTTGTGGCATTAAAACTTTTTGGCTGTCTAGAGATATTTTTTGTGACAGAATATAAGGAATTATTACTTTTTATGTGCTATCTAATAGTTACTTAAATAAATATTATAAACATTTGCGATTCTGTGTGATTTTACTCAAACTGCTGCTCAAGATTAATTTATGTTATTTTCATAGAATGCCTGCATATTTTTTTGATATACAATGTTCAGCTCACATGTACGCAATGGCAGTCAGCCTTTCCGCTTCATTGATGTGGCCGAATCTTTAGCGCACCGCAAGTGAAGGTGGGAAATAGCAAAGAATCGCCCTGACATGTTTCTCACATTCCCCGGAGAGAATTGTTTTGTTCATAGCAAATATTATTCATATTGCTTACAAGGCGTACAACCAACAGCGTGAGAGGTATCCAGAACAGTGTTCGAACCTGGGTCTTTGGTTCAGTACACTAACGTTCTACCATCTGAGCTAAAGGGACGATACCCAGCCTGGCACCTCTCACTATTATATGTTGGTAAGGCTGGAACGCAGCACAAGATGGGATATCTTCACGAACCACAACAGCTGCAGTGAACATGAGATGAAATTGATCCAGCATCGATTAATTTATATATATATATAATGAATTGAAGCGATGCAATACGCCCGCGAAAAAAGCAAATTTTATTCTTATAATTGAACAAAATTTCAAATCCCAAAACAAATTCCAAGAACAAAGTTCCAAATTTCAAATCAGAATAATTTAATCTCCGCCTCCCTTGGTTTAGCATCCATAACTTACCGCTTAAATCCAATAATCAAATGCGCCATTTTCTTTTCAATGTATGGAAAATTTGGAAATTGCCTGCATTTCCATAAAAAAGCATTATGACATGAAAATAAATGATCTGTGTTTTTCGAACGAATGAATCAAATTTTATCAAAAACTATACAGCTAAATACGGGTACCTCACCAACATACCTAGCAAATACCAACCTAATCGGGTGCTTTTTGAGGCAGTTATTACGGAACAGACTGATAGACAAACAGAAATCAAAAACTTTTCATGTCTCAACAGTAAAACTCCCTGACGTTTTGGCAATTACAGCATTAACATTAACATTATAATTATTATTAATTTGTAGTCTTGCAAAAAATATCGAATTGAGAATTCATACCATCTGAAAAAAGATACTCTGGTTGGTGATAACTTATTAATACCCTATAAAGACTTGCCGGAAACGTTTCCGAAAATCAATGCATCAAAAGTAACTTTGTTTTTATAAATACTTTTTTAAATCTTCAAAATATGTTGATTTTTGAGGTTTCTAAAGATAAAGAACGCATTTCGGAATTGTGGGTAACTCGCAAAAGCCTATTGTATATTTTATGTAGTTGTATTACATTTCCATGAAGAAAAAATTTTCTTTTTTGCATTGTAAAAGTTTCTATCTATTTTATTAATGTTTTATTTATCTTAAAAACGATCTTTCTAATGATTAATTTACCTTACTTTTCTGTCTTCAGTATTTGCTGAAAAATTTGCAGCGTCTGGCAAATCCACTCACATTTAAAAAATTCATAATTTTTTTTTTCGTATCGAAAAGCGGTTTATACTAAAAGCTTTGTAGAAGAGTTGGATATACCGTGGAAAAAGAAAGAAAATAGGTCAAATTTCTGTGTACTATTTTTGGATACAAAACATCTTACCAGTTTTCAAGTCTTTTAGTGCAAACCACATCCCGATACAACAATCTGAAATTTTTATGAATTTTGCAAAATGTGAGCATATTTGTTGGACTCTTTGAACATTTTAAAGACTTTTCAACTTCATTAGAAAGTGTTTATGAATTCGGTTTGTCTGTTTGCCTTTTATCTGCCTGTTTTCCGTTTATCTGCCTATCTGCCTTTTATCTGTGTGTTTGCCGTTTATCTGTCTATTTGCTGTTTATCTGTCTGTCTGACCGTTCTCTAACTCGCGTAAATATACTCGGATTGCCATGTATTTGATACATGTTATTGAGCTTCACTATGTTATGTTCGGTATCAAAAATGGAGTGTATCGCATTTTTAGTTCCTGTACAGAGGGACTCAAAATAATTCCGTTACAATACTGTCTATGAGGAATGTTTGCTGGAAATCCGTTTTCAATTGTGGTATGCATTTTTAAATTTAACAAATGTTTTGCATATTACTTGGTGTGTATAAATTCCACAGATCATATACAGGGAAGCACAAGACATCTCGGATAAATTTCCGTTTTTTGACTGAAACTGCTGAATGGGAAATTTAAACTGTGCTACAAATTTATAGATTATATTGCACAAAAGAATGCAAATATTTTTCCGACTAACAAAGGTAATTGCTTGAATTGGGTTTTCAAATATGTCAGATGTTTTCCAAATTGTTTACTTATACATAATATTTCACCTTAGTATGCGGTGAAGTTCTGTTACAGTATTCTGAATATGTTGGAAAGTGTTTCATAATCTATGTTTCACGCATGATTTTTCATTCTTGTATTCGTTTGCTACGGAAAATGATAGTTTTCGAGAAATGTTGTGTACGGACTTAAATTGCAAGTCTAAAAAAAGTCGCCATACTAAAAATACTTCGTAGGCCAGTTGTTACACAAGTTGAAAATCCTTTATTCGTAGCCTGAAGCTGCAATTAGGATATTTTCATTCATGTGTTACTTATTTATTGCAGTTTAATTATCAATAATTGTTATAGGTATGCATAAAATATTAAAATGATTATCTTTTAATTAAAATTGCTAACGTTGTATCCAGATATTGATAAAAAGTTGTAAAACGTTCAAACAACCTGCGGATACAACCATTGCTACAAATATGACACATAGTTTCATTTTATTACAAAAAATGAAAACGTGCAGGCAAACTCTATTATGGAAAATCAAAGAAACTTAACTTTCAATTTAAAATAACATTTCATTCTAAGATAAGATTTTTTTTTTAAAAGTATATTTAGTGATAGAATCTGAAATGTTGAAATGTTTAGATAATCACAAGATAAATGGTGGAATTAAAGGAGTGGAATATGCTTATTTCTACAGATAAGTACAAAAATTCAAATATGTGATGGGTGATAATTAACGAGAGTTGCTTCCAGAGCCAAAAATAATTGCGTACTTACGTACATATTCTTCTAGTCGCCAGCCTTAAATTTGTTGGTCACCAAAGATGAACTGTCGATCTGAAATTTTGTTTCCCATCTTATGTTATAGACCAATATGACAATTTGTTAGATTTTTGTGAATTTTTGCAATCATAACTTACTTATGGGTATCTTTAAACTTTTTTATAAAATTCCCACAAACAATCAATTTTTACAAGTTTTAAATGCAAAGCACATTTCGATACAATAATTTGGTATTATTATTATTTTCATGTAACTTTTAAAATGGGAATGGACTTATGAGACATTCTGTATTTTCTATTTTAATGGAATTTAACAATACCGAAAAGAAATAAATTTTTTTGTCATTAAAGGAAAAAAATATATATAACCGCTCAGGAGAATTTGACGCAATGTAAAAAAATATATAAAATGTGTTACTGAAACTTTATTCTCTTTAAATATACATTAGTAACTTGTAAACCATTGGTGATTCACTACCATTTTCAGAGAATATTTTCGTTTAGATTTTTAGAGATTATTGTGGTTTGGTTTCCATTTACAAACTTTTAAGGTTTTCTTTTTAGTTTAAGACTTATCTAAGATAAAATATTTTATTTGCATTTCTTATGATTTTTGAATATATATATATTCTTTTATCTCTAAATATTTATCCTCATAGGAAAAACATGCCTTACTATTAATTTAAACTCTTAAAAACTCATTAAGGGAGCAAGCGACTTTAAAATAGGCAAAAAAAATCGTTTTTTCTCAAAAAGTATATAACAGTCAACATTTTCTGAGCATTTGAAAACAACTAGCACAAAAATAGATCCAAAAAGTGGTTTTATTTATAATTAAAAATCCGTCAGGTGTTCTCAATATAAGCAATGATGAAAATGATAAAGTAAATTCGTTCTATGTTTGTTCTATTGGCAAAATGTTATTAATTCGATTTTTCAAATTGGGCGTAAGGTTTCTCTTGAACTAAAGAGTTTGATAGGCAACACTAAATCTTTTATAGGTTGCATTACTATTTTAAGACAAATCCTACAGTTCTGTACATTTCAGCAATGGTTATATATTTCAATAATAATTCGCATTGCTACAAAGTGGTTTTAAATTTAGAAAGAAGCTGATGTAATGCAAACAATCGCAAGAGAAGAAGATACAAAATGTCATCAAAAATTACTTTCTAAGAAGTAATTTTACTCATGACGAAAAATAAACTGTACCTAATTACAGTGTTTATAAATTTATTTTATATTTTTAGTATTTATTTTATGATAACAATTATTTCTTTTATTTTTGATTATAGCTATTTACATAGTTTAAAGTAACTTTAATTATACTATGTTACCTAATGCTATTACACTATACTATGTCACACTATATTATACTAATTATACTATGTGTGTGTAATGTTTGCACAAATCTTGAAAATAAAGTAATCATCCCTAATAGTTCTGCAACAAATAATGGTATTAAAAAGTCACAGGTTTTAATAACATAGCAAGAATTTTTACTCTTAATGCATTTCTTAAAATAGTCATCTGCATATAAAAAATTGCATTTTGTTTTTAAAATAGTTGCACCCACTTTTGACACTTCATTTGAGTTATTTGGATTAAATCAGCCAATAGATGTATGTAGTTTATTATTTTTAATAAATAGTTTTATTTTAGAATTAATAAAATGCATTAATAACATAAATATAGTACCTATTTTATTAATGTAAGTTTATTATTTTTATTAAGTATAGTATATTTGTCTTAATATAATGTTTAATCCACATTATAAATTTTAATTTCATATTTTAAAAAAATTACCCAATTGAAATATTTCTTCTATTTTACGGAGATAGAATATAAATGATTAAATTATAGTCTAATGATTTAATTACTTTTTAATTTTGAAAATTATTAATATTAAAATAATTTGACTGTTAATTTTTTTCTTTAAAGTAAACATTTTCCACTGACGTCCAGGTTAATACTCCAGGTAGTGACTAGTGTGTAATCACTGCGGAACTGCAGCACTCCCTATTTCAATTCTATATTATGTTTAATTCTTCCTTTTTACTTCTAAATTCTATAATTCCGAAACTTAAGGGCGGTTTCACCGTCCCCCCTCGATTACAAAATTTCATGTTAACCTATAAAAAATTTAATTACGTGATTATTCACTACCTCAAACTATTTAAAAATTGTTTTTCCCAACGGTTTTCAAAAAGCAGACGTATTCCGTTTTTCAAAATGGCTCTTAAAATTTTATATATTTTAAAAACCCTGTAATTTTAAAATTTCCCAGTGTGGAAAATTTGCAAATTTTGCCATATATTAAAAAATACTTTAAATTTAAGAAGGCATCAAAAATGCAGTACATCGGCATAGACATCTTACTTTTTTATGACGAAAACTGTATTTCGATAATTATAATAAGTAATGAGTAATAATCAAATTAATTTGTCCTGTAAGATGACATAGAATTTCGAAATCATGGAGGACCATTGAAGCGGCACCTTGATGTCCGTAACCCGTCTTGTACCCCTAGTAGAAGAAAATTGACAAAAATTCTTGTAGTGAACTGCCGGCTTTAAAGTTTCAGCAATGGTTCGAGAAAAAATACAGGCACCACCGTGATTGTAGTAGCGATTTTTGTTACTAAATGTTTTCTGCTAAACGTATGTAAAGAGCTGCAGTATTCTGAGAATTTTCGAAGCGTAGTATATCTATATATATATATATTTCTCTTACGTAGCACTGAAATAAGGCTGAATTTCTAGCTCGCAGTTTGGCAGCAATGGTAGTTTCCAGAGCGACGATTCTGAGTGGTTCATTGTACGGCCACGTGATTCATTCAGAAAATCAAAATTCAGAGCCGGATAATTTTTTAAACACAGCCTGATGTAGCTGTTTTGGGAGATGTATGTCATTGGTTCGTTTTACGGTCACGTGATGCATTCAACAAATCAGTTACACAGCATTGTACTGTGCTTTTTACACACAGCAGATAACGTGTTTACGTCTGAGAGATACTGAATTTTTAACGTCAACGACGATTGTTGATTTATATAAACTACCTTCCTATTACTTAGTGTTTTTTTTAAATGAATTTTAGCCGAGCTTTACAACATTATAGCTGCAATGAGTTTTAAATAAATTATGTTTCCAAGATCATTTTTCATAGTATTTAAATGATTTATGCCCATTAGTAGCAACAACTAAATGCATTTTTATCGCTTTTTCAACAAAGTTTTCAATTACTTTTTCTTTTACATTAAGACAATTTGTCAATTTCATATTTTAAAATGTTTTACGATAGTACTTATTCCGACTAGAGTTGCTGCAAAAACAAAAGGTGCGAGCGAGCTAAGCGAGATGGGACCGCGTAGAGGTCTTAATGTGAATTGCCTCACAATTCACGAGGGTTAGCGATTAGGGGGCTGAGCCCCCTAGTTTATTTATATTACATTAGTAAAACTTTACATATTGCTTTGTTTGACTATGGTTTAATAAATTCTGCATATTTAATGAAAAAAATGTCGTAATAAAACTTTTCTCAAATTAAAAAAAATACTGATAATAGAAATAAAAAAAGAAAGGACAGCATAAAGGAAAAATAAATCGAACTAGATATAAATATATTTCAATGTAGTGTTTTTATATTATGTTAATTTTTTTGTGTTTGAATTGGTTTCAAAACGTATATTTTCATTTAATATATATTTTAGGAGATTTTTTGAAAATTATGTGTATTTAGAGTGATATTTATATACCCAGAACATATATTATTTGCGCCATGTTAAAGGTCTAAAAGAATTTCTTTCTAATGATAGTTATTAATGTTTTCTTGAGAAATGTACGACTTTTTTTACACAATATAGCTGAATGTTTACTGAAGCAGCATTCACAGCAACTTAAATTACGAACAGTCACTGAACCTCTCTGACAATGCTTTCCTGTCAAATCCTTTTTCTTTACAAAGTGATTAATTCGTACTTTACCGCATCCACGGAATTCAGATATGCAGTAGTCTTAACTATTCGAGGTGACACCAGTACATATAGTATATTCGGATTTGGACCATGCTAAAGTCTAGAAAATGTCCTTTCTAATGATAGTTATTACTCTTTTCATGAGAAATGTATGAATTATTTACCCAATACTAAAATAATAACTGAATGTTTACTGAAGCAGCATTCACAACAACTTAAATTACGAACAACCGCTGATTATCGCTAACAATGTTTCTCTGTCAAATCATTATTTTTTAAAGAGTAATTAATTTGTGGCAATCAGATATGCAGAAGTATTAAATGTTCGAGGTGACACCAGAACATATAGTATATTAAAGCTTGGTCCAAGCTGAAGTCCAAAAAATGTCCTTCCAGAAGTATTAACTGTTCGAGGTGACACCAGAACATATAGTATATTCAAGCTTGGTCCCAAGCTGAAGTCCAGAAAATGTCCTTTTTTACACAATAATAAAATAATGGATCAATGTTTACTGAAGCAGCATTCACAACAAACGAAAATACGAGCTGCCACTGATCCTCGCTGATAATGTTTTCCTGACAAATCATTTTCCTTTACAGAGTAATTAATTTGTACATTACCGTATTTAAGGAAATCAGATATGCAGCTGTTTTAACTGTTCGAGGTGATGACGCACCACATAACAAAATCCTTCATTCTCCTGAAACAACACATTTTTTGTCATTTACAGGTACTCAAATTGGTGCATTGAAACGTCTTTTCATGTTCTTAACATCATTTCAAAAATTTAAATTCTGTTACGTTTTCGTGGCTTATTTTGAGTAGTACATTTAATTTATATATATTTCCAATACCCATGCCTTGCTGTCTTGCTCTTTTTTTGTTTACTTCCATAATGTTTCTAAACATTTATATGAATTTATGTATGGTATTTTCTAATTCTACCATTTAATTTGCTCGTTTTCATTATTTGAATTTGAACCTTTATTTAAGATCTCATTTTCATCACTTGTCAAAAGTTATTATAAAATCTTCGTTCTCAGCAATATCGCTCATTTAAATCCCTTTAAGAGAAGTCCTGGTTAATTTGTACAAGACAAATGAAGTGTTTTTCGTATTAGACAAATATATTCCAAGCGTATATAAATAAGTAAAAAACAATCTTTGCAATAAAAAATTATTTCAATAAAAGAATGCTTCTGAAAAAAAAATAGCGAAGTCAAGATCATTAATAATGTAAAACTTTTGTCCCAAACAAAATTTCTGAATCCGATTCTTTTCCGAAAACATCATATATAACCACTTAAAATGACAGTTTGTACAGATTCGTCTTTAAATCCTAACATGTATTTCATTATTTCAAATTAATGCATCTTCATTTTGGAAAAAAATCGCAACTGGCTTAATTATGAGTATCTGATGTTTTTTTTCTTCCCAAAAATCCTCATATATCATTCCGATTAGTCCCCTGCCAATAGCGTTCATATTTATCTTCGTCTTGTTATAAGAAATCTCATTTATTTTGAAAATTACGAGCTAAAAAGAAAAAGAACTAATTAATAATTCGGCTATAGTAAGAAAAGAATATTGCGCCAATATTGTTTGTATTCACTATATGTTAATCAATATTGGTAATATTGGCATTTAATATTTTCCCAACGTTTGCAATTTTCAAATACTACACCAATATGAACAAAAAACATTTTGTTATTTCATTGGCAATCTTTATAATGCAAAGTCTATATTTCGATAATATTGGCATTGAACTCTAAATATTTACAATTCAAAGCAATATATCTGTAATTCATGAATTTCATTGCAAATACTTTCAATATCAAAACATATTTAACCAATCTGGATATTTCATTTAAAGTTTTTCAAAAAATGCAATATTGGGAAGCAATATAAGAGAAATGGGTTTACTACTAGAGGTATTGGGAATGTGATGTTATAAGGATTTTTAGGTCGTATGTAGGGTATTTTAATGGCACAAAATTTTTACTAAGTAACTTATGAGAAAAAAAAAAACAAGTAAATAATATCATTCTATTGAAATTTTTTTCTAATTACGTTGGTGTGTATTTTTAAGAATAAAGCAATTTTTGGAAAGAAACACATCCCTAAAGTGGAAGCTTTTTTTTCTATCTTGAATTTGATTTTTTTATAAGAACCTAATATACTACCTACACACGGTAAAGTGAATTCTGCCAACAACATCTAACATGGTGGCACACAAACACATTTGTCAATGTTGTCGAAGGCAATGTGTTGCCTAGTGCAAAATGAGGCTACATTCCGCTGCGCATTGATAATTTTTTTAGAAATATTGGTAAGAAACTCAAAATTTATTTTTTTTGCTTCTTGCTTTTGTGAATTTTATTGAGAAAAAGCTAAGAGTCAAATTATAGAACTGTATTACTAAATATGCAAGAATGGTTTGCCACAGAGTATTTTTATGGCAACTATTTATCGTTATACCTATTCATTTTAAATCCCTCATAATATTACTCTTTTTGACACGCATTAGACCATTCGATATTATTTCCCTATATGTTCCTTAACCCCTTGGGGACGAGCGACACGTATACGTAACGCATAAGATGCAAAGAATCCCCGATTATTCCCAGCAGTTACTTTTTATTGTAAGCTTTGCCTTATTTAATGACAGCATTTCTGCGATTCAATTAGGCGAAGATTTCTGTTTTGAAAAACTGGTGGTAAAAGATTAAAATTTCTGTAAAGGACGCTCGTCGCGAAGGGGTTAAATAAACTATATATTTTAAGAAAACTATATTTAAAATAAAAAGTTAGACTCTACACTGTAACAACATATTGAAATTTCTCAGCAATTGGCCAGTTTTTAAGAAATATTTTGTTTTCCCAAGAAAACAGGCAGCAGGATAAATTGTACCATTTTTTGATCCTGATGCAATTCGAAGAGGACCACTGTCAAAACAATCCCTTTCTAAAAAGAACATAATTAATAAAACTGAAGCATTCGTTAAACAATATGCGTGCAGACACATATAAAAACATACAAAGGAATTGAATAACCCCCTTTGTGGGAAGTCGATTAAAAATTAAAAATATTAATCATTCAGACATAAAACTTACATGAGTTACAATGTAAAAGTGAATACTGTTTGAAGAAGGGAATGCGTAATGAGTAATGAATATAACTCATTTTGGCACGCATTAGACCATCCTATATTATTTTCCGATGTGTCTGTTTAAAAAAAAATCATATTTTAAGTAAACTACGTATATTGAAAATATATAGTTTGACTGTACATGTCATGCAACCAACATTCTTCCAACCCTTTTTTTTAAAGTAAACAGAAGTGAAGAGAAGACAGAAGGAATGGTGGTTTGTTCGGAGGAGTAGGATGTGGAATGCATCCGAGTATATTTTGGTTGTTTTAAGAAGTGATGTGGTTTGGTGGAATTTTTATGAATATTAGTGAAAATACATATAGTGTAAATATTATTGTAAATACCAACTCTCATATTTAACAAACTCTGTATTTAAATTTTAAAAAGAAGAATCGGTGTGTCATTCGGCTGTCATGATATTACAGCCCGCTCTCCTTACGAGAACGAGAGCTATTTCTACAATTTAAAATAATAAAATATGTGCTTTGGATCGCAGTGTTTGGATTACAAAAAAGAGGTGAGCTATTTATTTATCATTTGATTGTGTAGTAAGATACTGTTAACTTTATTCGAAAATGTTTAAAAACGTAACTAAAGCAGATTTACTTATTGTTCTGCAAGAAATCGGCGAAGAAGTTGATGCGAGTAAGCGAGTACCCGAATTAAAAGATTTGTTATTGAAATCTAAAGAATACTTAAAAGGTAAAGATTTCGTAACTGAATTTTTATCGACTACAGTTTCAGAAAGAAAAAAGGGCGAGGAAGTTAATAGATTGCGTTTACAACAACAAATAAGAAGCGAGAATTTATCTCATAACGAAGAAGAAAATAGTACGTCATTATTACTAGATAAATTAATTAAAGCAGTTCAAGTTTTGGTAATTCCAGTGCCCAAGAAAAATGAAACATGGAATCTTTTTTTTCATTCTTTAGAAAGAGCGTTTAAGCACAAAATGTTCCTAAGGAATATAAATCGGAAATTTTACTGAAATTAGTAGGTGAGAAAGCAGGAAATGTTCTTGTTTATATTGATGATGAAGAGTTAGCCGATTATGATAAAATTAAATCTTTAATTTTGAAAGAATATGAAACGTCCCCATTTACCTGTTTACAAAATTTTAGAAACGCTAAAAGATTACCTGGTGAAACCCATCAACAGTTCGTTTCCCGATTAAGATCCTGTTGGTTAAATTATTGTAGAATTCGAAATGTTAAAGATTTCGACTCACTTATTAATTTAATAATATCTGATAAAATTTTCGAAACTTTGGATGGTGAGCTTGCAACTCACATTGCAGTCAAGCAAGGAGAAAGTTGGCTTTTGCCCGATCAGTTATCGAAAGACTGTGACATTTATTTTACTGCAAAAGGCAGGTCTTTCGAGGAAAAGAAAAATTGAGAAACGACCTATTTATCGTGAAGTGAATAATGAAAATACTAAATATGTTCCGCCACAACTAAGGAAAAATCAAGTTATGTATGAGAACAGGCACTTCCCAAAATCACGTGATTGTTACATTTGTAATTCCCCATTACACCTAGCAAAATTTTGCCCAAACAGAAGAAATAAGTATGATAAATCTTATACTCAAAATGATGATAAGGGTCAGAAAAAACCTAAAATGCAAGAAGATACAAATAAATTCAATCCGAAAAATAATAATAATGCAGTAGTTACTAATGTTAGTTCCATGCATTTACACATGAATGATCAATTAAACGAAGTTACCCTTTTTCCTTTAAAAAAATCATTTTTTATGTAGAAGGAAAAGAAATAGAAGCGACTCTGGATTCAGGTACCCAAATTAGTATTTTAAATACGTCATTAATTTCCAATCTGAAAATCGAAGCTAAAGGTAGTATTTTGTTACAATCCGCTTTCAAAGAAAATGTACAAGCAAATTTGGCTACTATACCCATCCATTATAAATTACCTAACAGTGGAATTTATGTGACTTTAAATACGCTTTTTGCTTTCACTGAAAACTTAAATGTTCCCTGTTTAATAACTCCAGACGTGTATAATGCTTTGATTGAACTTCAAAATGAAGAGTTGTGTAATAGTCAATTGCAGGAGTTCGAAGGTCACGAAGCTAAAAATAGCTCAGACGCCCCACTGGCGAAAGAGGAATTAAATGTTTGTTTTATTTCTTCAGAAAATAAACAAAATGATCGAAACGATGAGTTTTCAGAGTTTAATAAGTTTTGTAAGGCACAAAAAGATTGCGCAAGTTTAAAGAATTCATTCAAGGACGCTAGATTAGGAAAAAATAATTTTTTGTTACGGGATAATTTATTGTAGCATAAAGAAACTATTTGCGGTGATAAAATATATCAGTTCGTTTTACCGGAAAGTTATAGAAGTAAAGTATTAGAGTTAGCTCATGATTCATTTTTTGGGAATCATTTAGGGATGCGAAAAACTAAAGAAAGAATTAAATTATCTTCTTATTGGTCGAATATTTCAAGAGATGTAGAAAATTATTGTAGAACATGTAAGAACTGTTAGTTAAAAAGCCCTGAGAAACAAACAGATAAAATTCCGATAACACCTGTTGTCCGCGCACCATATCCATTTCATACTGTAAATATTGATTGTATAGGTGAAATTATTCCGCCGTCAGGAAGGAAGCATAAATATTGTCTTACTTTAATTGATCAAAATTCTAAATGGCCGGTAGTAGTACCATTACGGAGTCCCTCTGCGAAAACAGCATGTGATGCTTTATTAGATATTTTTATGCGCACCGGAATTCCTGAAGTTATCTGTTCAGACCAGGCCACTAATTTTAAATCTGAACTGACTAAATAATTTGAGAACCGGTTAGGGGCATGTCCTCGGTTTTCAACTCCTTCATACCCCGTCTCGAATGGAGTGATTGAAAAATTTAATCGTGTGTTTAAACAAATGCTACACCATGTAATTCGTACGGATCCTATTAATTGGGATAAACATATTCCTTTTCTGCTTTTTGCCTACCGTGAGGTGCCAAATTGCACAATTAAAGCATCACCGTTTAAGCTCATGTATGTTCGGGAAGCTAGAGGTCCCTTGGCAGTACTAAAGTCATCGTGGTCAGGTGAAATCCCCTTACCATTGAATCTTAGTAATTCAGCAGTAGACTATTTACAAGAATTAAAAATAAATTTGGAAAGAGCCGCTGACATTGATTCTCTTACTGCTGCATAAAAACAAGAAAATTACACTCGCTATTTCAATCGTCGAAGTACAATGAAAGAATTTGAAAAAGGTGATTTAGTATATTTACTTATCCCTGATTCTACCAATAAATTGTATGCTAGGTGGACAGGACCCGGAGAAATACTTGGAAGAATAAAACCACATTCGTATAAAGTGAAATTACCTGATGGGGGTGTCAGACATGTTCATGCGAATAAAATAAGGATATTTAACGTAAGAGTACAGACTGTTGGGGTCATTTTTAAAGACGATGTAGAATTTGGTGAAATTCACCCAACTCCAATTAAAGCTAATACGAATGAAAGTAATATAGAAGTAGACCTCAGCCATCTGGAGATTGATAAACAATTAGAGTTAAGTAAACTTTTACAAAAACAAGCACCATTTTTCTTAGGCAAAATTCAAGTTGCCAACGTTGGAGCACGCAAAATTTGTTTATTACTAGGTGCGGAAAGAAAGAAACCATATATTTATAAAATTCCGGAATCCTTAAAAAATGAAGTGGATAAACAAATAGAAGAGTTAGAGCATCTAGGACTTATAGAAAAAAGTGAAGCTGAAATAGCTTATCCGGTTGTATGTGTCGCAAAGAAGGACGGTAGCATGCGCTTATGTATAGATTTTCTTCAATTGAACACAGTGACAAAACCTTTTGATTACCCTATGGAAAATGCAACTGAATTAATTAATCAAATAGGAAGTGCTAACATAATTACATGTTTAGATGTATTAAAAGGGCATTGGGAAATTCCTCTAGAAGAACAGAGTCGAGATCTTACTTCTTTTAAAACCCATCGTGCTCAATACCGATGGAAAGTCACGCACTTTGGATTGCGCAATGCGACTGCCACATTCCAGAAATCGATCAACAATGCTCTGGATGAACATCGTGAGTACAGTCGAGCATATTTGGATGATATTGCTATTTTTTCAAATGACTGGGAAAATCATCTGAAGCATCTTGACGCTGTTTTATCCAAATTAACTGATCTTAAATTCACAGTGAATGTTAAAAAATGTGTTTTTGCAAAGGCACAGATAAAGTATCTAGGTCATGTCATAGGAGGAGGTAGACATGAACCCGATCCGGAGAAGTTACGTGCCATTGAGACAATAGAATCGCCTAAAACCAAAACAGCTCTCAGAAGTGCATTGGGTTTATTTAATTATTATCGTGACTACATAAGAAATTATGCTGAAATCGCCAAGCCTTTAACCGACGACAAAAAAGAAAATCCCAGAAATCATTCCGTGGTCTGAAGTTGAAGAAGAGGCTTTTTTAAAATGCTAGATTACCTAATGCAAATTATGTAGGATTTCCAACGAAGTCGATGCTTCATGAAGTGTCACTATGATTATTTAAGGCAGAGGTTCCCAAAGTGTGCTCCGCGGAGCCCTTGGGGCACCGCCTATACTTTTCAGGGGCTCCGCGGCGTTCCAGGAAAATAAACAGAACATGAAAAAAAATTAGCATATTGCAAGGGAAAATTTTTAGAAAGTATGTAGGAATTTTTTGTGTGTGTGTTTGTGTGTCAAAAATAAATACTTCTATCACTGGGTTGAAAAATACTGTAATATATCTTAAAATTTATTGAACTTGAACTTGTGATAGGTTCAATGGGCTTCCAAGTTGCGAAGCAACTGCACACCCTGGCTTTGAGTAGGTGTATATCAAATCCTGAGAGAGCCATATGAAATGTCTAGCCGTAGTCCAATTGACTACATAAAATAGGATAGTGTTAAGTATATCTATAAAATAATGAAAATTTACTAGTTAAAGTATAAAAGTAAAAATAGTTCATAGTTAAAAAAAAATATATATATATGCCAGACGAGGTAAAGTAAAGATGTTAAGAGAAGTTTAGGAGAAAAGTCAAAATAAAATTATCAGTAAAAAATTATATAATAATATATATATATATTTTTTTTAATTAAAGACAAAAAATTTTGAGGTAAGAATTATAGCTCGGAAGGACTATTCATCAAGAATAGTGGAGTACCTTGGTTTTTTCCGGTTGGATGGACTGCAAGCATCGTAGTCAGGTAGCTCATAAATGAGTTCATTTGGAATGTGATTAATGTCATTGTAGAATTTTTTCGCAAGGTGTTTAATGCGATGTTTGAGTGAAGTCGTTTTCAGATCCTTGAGGATTGTGGAGTTTTTGAGGTATCCTAATATTAACGGAGCTGTTTGTAATGGGTACTAGAGAGGCTGTTCACACTGGTTTTGCAAGTGAATCCCCAGATTGGACATGCATATGTGATAACAGAGAGAATGCAAGCATTATATATTAAGAGTTTGTTGTGTATGGAGAGTGAGTGACTGCGAAGAAGGGGGGCGAGGGTTTTGGAAATTCTGGCGACTTTACCGCGGATATTAAGAATATGCTTTTTAAAGGTAATGCGTTTGTCAATGGTAACTCCCAGGTACTTGGCATCGTCAGACCAGGGAATGGTAGTGTTATTGATGGTTAATCTATTAGGAGTGGAGAAGGTTCTAGAGAAGTAAACAGCAGTAGTTTTAGATTCGTTTATCTTAATGCGCCATTGATCACACCATTCCATGAAGATGTTGAGGTGGTGTTGTAGATTTTTGTAAAGATTGTATGGGTGATGTGCAGTGCCATAGAGAACAGTGTCGTCCGCATAGAGTGCGAGTGATGTGAAGAGTGTGCGTGGAATGTCATTAAAGTATATTATGAATAAAATAGGGCCAATGACTGAACCCTGAATAATACCACAGAGTATTATGTGTAGTAGAGAAAGTGAGTTGTTTACACGGACATAGAAGTCACGATCACCAAGGTAAGAGTGTATTAAATGGATAAGTCCAGACGGGAACTTAAGCCGAATTAATTTGTAAATGAGGCCCGCGTGCCAGACTTTGTCAAAGGCCTTGGCGACATCAAGAAATATGGCAGCAGTAGGTTTCTTCTCGTTGAAGTTTTCAGTTAAGAATTCCACAAATCGAAGAAGTTGGTGTTGGGTGGAGTGCTTGGCTCTGAAGCCGAATTGTTCAGGCATAAGAATGTTGTTGTTGTGAAGGAAGTCATTGAGCTGTGATCTAATGACGCGTTCGATGACTTTACTTAGACAGGAGAGAAGACTCATGGGACGGAAATTAGTTGGGTCATTAAGATTGCAGGATGGTTTAGGAATAGGAGAAATGATAGAGGTTTTCCAGGGTTTAGGAAAATAACAGTGTTTGAGGATAGAATTAGTGAGCTTCGTAATGTAGAGAATACAGTTGATAAGAAGTTGTTTAAGAGTATAGTTGGAAATTTTATCGTACCCAGGAGATTTTTTATTATTAAGTTTTTGAATAATATTGTTGATCATGATGGGTTGAATTTCGGGGAGAGGGATAGGAGGGGTTGAGAGGAAGTCATTAACAGTATCATTGACATTGTTAAAGTGTGCTTGACTTGCGAGGAAGGGATTCGGAGAGAATTGCCTTTCATATGAGCTAGCGAGGCATTCTGCCTTGTCCTCGTCAGTATACGTAGTTTGATTATTGGCAGTAAGGGGAGGAATAGGGGTATAATTATTATTGAGTTTCTTTTTGATTTGCCAAAGATAGTTATCCTCGCAAGTAAGACTTTCGAGAAATTTAGACCAGTTTTTTTGCTTATCTTTCTGAATAAGGGTTTTAATTTTATTGTTGAGCCTGTTGACAGCTGTTTTAAGGGTGGGATCTCTGGTATTTTGGTAGAGTCGACGGAGTGTGTTGCGTTGTTTACAGATATTATGTATGTAATTGGGTAAGATGTAAGAGTTATTATTTTTGAATTTGGTGTAAGTGGCATCTTTTTGAGCTTTGTAAATGATGTTGTTGAGTTTATTAACTGCGTTATCAATGTCAGTAGTGTTGTTGATTGTGGGGTAGGTAAGGTCGGTGTTGTTGATGTAATTTTGGAATTTATTCCAGTCAATAGCTACTGAAGGAGGAGGAGAGATAGGGTTGATAAGATCAATTTTGAAGAAGACAGGAAGGTGGTCAGAGCTTAGGTCATTAATAACAGAAGTGTTGATAGGGAAGGTAAGATTTTTGGTGATGGCGAAGTCAATAATAGAGGGGTGCTGGTTGCGAGCAACAGGAATGTGTGTTGGTGTAGTAGGTGCGTGGAGACTGAGATTGAAATGGCTAACCAAGTTGTGAAGAGATCTACCTCTGGTAGTGGTGGAATGACAGTTCCACTGCCTGCTATGTGCATTGAAGTCACCAGCGATAAATGCGTGTTGGTGTTGTGTAATGATGTGTGTCAGGTCATTTATGGGGTATCGTCGCCCGTGTCGTGCGTAAAAAGATGTGAAGTTGATTTTGGCATGGGGCAAGTTGACGACAATACTGGTGTAGTCAATGCCTGGGAGTGGAATATTTTGAGTTGTGTGATGTGGGATATAATTTTTGATGTAGATGGCCGTGCCACCCCAGTGAGAGTTGGCACGTGGTGTATGATGGAGTTTGTAACCTGGGATGGTGATACTGCAGGAAGGGTTAAGTGTTTCTTGGATTAAGAGTATATCGATTTGTGGATTAATGGAAATAAAGGAGCGGAGTTCATTAATCCTGGGTTGCAATGATTGGCAATTCCAGGAGAAAATAAGAAGAGATGAGAAATTTTTGTTATTGTAATTATTCATAATTGGTAATGTTGAGCTCCGTAGAAAAGGCGTCTAATTCTTCTATTATGATATACATTTTGTCGAATGGGTTGTTGCAATTTTTTGATTTGATGGCGATGTTTTTTAAATGTTTTAGGAGTTTGGTAATTTGGAGAAGTTCCTTCATGTCTTTGAAGGTGTCAAACATATCTTTGATTGTGTTTGTATAATTATTTTGTATAACAGGTGGTGTTTTATTTTGTTTGGTGTAACTGGAAGTGTCCTCAACTGGGGCTTCCTGGATATCGTTATTCTCGTCAGTAGTGGTCTCACTGTTGTTGATATCGTTTGGTTTATCATGAATGGTGTAATTTTAGGGTTTGAAAATGTCTGCGATGTCAGCAATTATATTTGGTTTTTGGTGTTGCGGTTTTGTTTTGGTGTTGAGTGTTGGGGTATTTTTTTTCTTAATGTTGTTTGGATTTTTTGGGCAACCTCTGTATGAGGCCGGATGGGCACCGTTACAATTGGAACATTTTGGAATTATTTTACCTGTCTTGGGGCAGTTATCAGTGAGGTGCTCTTCTGAGCATTTAAAATTTATTTAAGACTTTACATTTTACATGTATCCATTTTCTATATAATATTTTTGGTTTGAACTACTTTATTTTATGTTTCTGCATTTAATGTGTTTTAAAAATTCGATACAAAATAAGCTACAAGAAATAGTATCTTGAATCGAATGCACAACGTGAATCGAAAGAGCAAAGTGGCGCCAGTGCTGTTATCTCTGTTTGCTAAACGAAAAGAGGAACAGTTTTGTTCTTTGGAGCTCCGCCTATTCATATGTTTATACTTAGTTCTTTTTTGCTTAGTAACCATGTTCTAACTTACTAATAAAGTAAGTGTGTCTCACATTGTTGATTGTCTTTCGCTTCACTCTTTACGATCTTTAAAATGAGGTATTTTATCCTCAATGACTTGCTCTATTTACTCAGACATGTGTTAGTTAAGCTTTTATTGTTTCAGTGATAGACTTATAATCATTTTTCGCTTTTCGTTAATATTTAAAATTTAAGTGGTTTAATCTCAAATTTAATGTTTTATTTCAGTTTAATATTCAAAACTGCTTCTATTTTTTTAACTTATTCAGTTTTTCAATAGTTGTAATTAATTTTGACACCCTGTTCGCGAAAATGAAACATATGTATTTACTAAACATAAATATATTTTCATTTTCATAATTTTTGTAACATCTTGTATCATTTAATAAACCCCTCATTGGATTCAATTAATATTTGTATACGTTGTGTGTATAGTTTTCTTTTTTCTTTTTGTAACTTTAATTCCTTTAATCTGCTTATTTTCTTTTTATTAATTATTAGTTATTTAAAATTTCTATGTTGTTTTACCTAATTGAAAGGTTTGGGATAAGAGCGTGCCCAGCCGCATTTTTGAGCTCCTGAGATATTTCAATTTGAAAATTTGATCAAATACTCAAATCAAGATATATAACCTAAAGATTTTTTGCCAGTGTCTTAGTAACATTTGAGATATTCCGAGTAACAATATGGCATTACTTTAATGATATTACAGCCATGGGAAAAATTATAAGGACAAGCGAAAAGTCGCCAAATGTAGAAGCCGCTTGGCCATAACATTATGCAAATATTTGTAAGATAAAAATGCTTTAAACGGAACATTTTCAAACAAAATCTAGGTTGAAAATTTGAAAAATAATTAAAAGGCATGGATTTAAAAGGTTTAATAGCTTGCTACTCGGAAAAAATTATAAGGACACACATTTATTTTGATATCTCAAACAAAATTTTGCATATTTTGTAATATCATAGGATTGTTTAGAATAGCCTAAAACTGTTGAGCACTAATATTGTTCAGTTTTTCTCGTTTTTCATCATGCCAAAGAGCGCACAACTATCTGAATTTGAAAAAAGGAAAAATTATTCCTTACAATAATTGTGAAATGAGTGGACGGAAAATTGTAATTAATACAAACAGATGTAAAACAGCAATTTAGTCAAACTCTGTGTAATGTTCTGCAAAATAATTACAATGTTTAATATGCTAAATTACTGTCACGTCCACCACTTACAAAAATACATAAGAATTTTAGATTGGAACTTACCAAGAAACACGTTTCTTTTGAATATCGCTGGAAAATGTGGTATTTTCGGACAAAAAAAATTTATTTGGACGGACGAGATTGGTTTCACAATTATTGGTATGACTTATGAAAGTAAAAACCCTTTTTTTCCAAATGCGAATTCGGAGGGGGTTCTGTGATGGTGTGGGCAGGTTTTGCAGCCAGTGGAACAACACCAATCGTATCTATTCGAGGTTGCATGAATTCAGAATCATATGTGGATATGCTAGCTGAAAAATTATTGCCTGAAGAACCCCTTATCACAGGTGATGATTATTTGTTTCAACAAGACAGCGCAAGTTGCCATGTGTCTCACGCATCACGTTCATGGTTCGAGGCCCATTCTGTCAAACTTTTCGACTGACCACCATGTAGCACAGATTTAAATCCCACAGAGAATATGTGGGACATTTTAGCTAGAGAAGTTTATAAGCATGGCACACAATATGAAAATACATACGATTTGACATCGTCTATCAAATTAGCGTGGAAAAACATTTCTAAACAAAGTTTAACTGGACTTTCTGAGTCAATGACTGCACGATTAATAAATGTTCTTTGAAAAAAAAAGGTGATTTTGTGGAATATTAATTTATTTCCAGACATATTTAATTATGTTCTTATAATTTTCCCTGTTTCACGTCATATATTACTATTAATATGTGATTTTTAAATTTTACTGTAATTTAATTCCGTATTTTAGGTTCCTAATGCTTCCTAATTACGAGTAGAATATTATGCTTGATTTTGTTTTCAGTTGAATATTACTTTAATACATATTACTCATTTTTCAAGGTGTCCTTATAATTTTTTCCATGGCTGTACTATTACGTTTTTAGTAATTTAGCTATCTTGATTGGGGGCATAAATATCTGGGGCAAAAACAAAACCGGTCACATATGCTGCCACCATGTGACATTAGAAACAAATTATATGTTGTATATTATAATTTACAATTTTAAGCAACAGATTACAGTATTAGATTCATTCCACCAAAAATGTGGCTTGCCACTTTCTTGCACCGACCCCGTCAATTGTACTTCATTTTTAAAGCAATGTATGTTGCTGAAAACGCCTTTTGTTAACATCTTGTATCACTTAACAACCCCTCTTTAAAATTTTGTTTTAATTGGTCTCGGAATTGGCTAAGATTCTTATGTTATGATGCCACATTTTTCTATCAGAAATAAGGCTGTTGCAATTAAAAAATATATTGTTTCTTTACATTTGTCATCTAACAATCTAAACTTTTGCTCAGCTCCACCCCTTGCTTAGACGTTTCATCAATGAGTACCCGCCCTGATATAAATTTAACCCTACATATATATCCCGTTTTGTTAGTAAAGTTTTTCTATTAGTTGCAGTTATTTTAACATGTATAGTTTTTAACCGTATATCTACTTTGAGGCAAAAACAATGGTGAAAGAAAGTTTCTTTCAAAACTATAATCAATAACTAAATATTTCAAATAAAACATCCAAAAGAGTGAACGATGCTGCACCCAACAATACACGTTATAGATTTTACCCCGCACACTTAAATACTAAAACGATGATCTGCTTATAAATGCATTTAAAAAAATGGTTTAAAAGAAGAAGTTCAGAGGCGATTCGTTTTCGTTGTATGTTTAGAAGTAATAGAACAAAATTGTTCGTAAAGAAGAACAAAAAAAGAATACGTTATCGCATGATTTTATTAGGGGTGAGCGGGACTTGCGAAAACGTGTTACATAATTACTTATGGGCGACTGGGCCTACGCATTTTCTTTCTTTTCCCGAGTAGCCTATTGGGATTATACAGAAGTCTCTCTTTATAGACGAAAAATGTACAAATTACCTTTTTTCTGTGTGTGTGTGTGTGTGTGTGGTTTTAGCCATAAATAATAATATTTTCACGTAAGCCCCATTGCAATGCATGCCCAAACAGGGTTACCATTTTGATCTTTAATTCCGAGTTCATACTGGAAACCCCGAAAGAATATTTTTTATTTTAAAAATGGATGTCAATAACCCCTTAACAGTTTTGCTCGAACGCCGCTCGGGTAAGAACAGTTTGTTTTCTTCGTTACTAAAAGCTTTCAAAACCCACAAATTTTTAACTATAATTTTTGATGTATTTGGCGGACATATCTCTATTATATATGGCGGCTATTTTAATACAAAAAAGTGGTTCTTAGTCATTATTTATAATTTATTTTATCCAATAATAGTAATATTAAATAAAACTGTTAAGGGGTTAAATAATAGAAAATTTGATTTTAAAAATTTCTAGTATGAATTCAGAATTTCTGTATCAAGAAAAAGGCCAAACTGAGATCATTTGCCCCATGTTTGAAACGACTGGTTCGTACTCTTATCCAGCAGATCTTTCTCTGCTTAATAGGCATAAAAAGCATTAATTTGTAAATCAAAGAGTACCGTGGGGTTAAGGGGCTCCGCCTTAGAAATTCTTCCCTAAAAGGGCTCCGCGAGCCCAAAAGTTTGGGAACCACTGATTTAAGGAATAGAACAATGATTTTTATTAATAATCTATTGGCTTAATTTACTGTATAATTGATCAGCAATTTAGATTTCGGACGAGGGACTTATGCCTGTATATTCAGTACAGTCTGAATTTGTTTACTTATTGGGACTTCAACTACATTCTAAGAAGTTCAGCAAGTGTTTACTAGGTCTAAGTTTGAACAACACAATATTTTCTAGATTAATTTTAACACAATTATTCAAATTAATAAAGAAATCATACGAGTTGTAATTTTCCAACTGGACGAAAAATATCTGAGCCAGGATTCGAACCTGGGATCTCTTGGCTGAAGCTGCCATGCTATACCAACTGAGCTATCCCGGTCGAATCTGGAGGACATAATTCATCCAGTTAACCTTATGAATTATGTCCTCCAGATTCGAACGGGATAGATTAGTTGGTAGAGCATGGCAGCTTCAGCCAAGAAATCCCAGGTTCGAATCCTGGCCCGAACATTTTTCGTCCAGATGGAAAATTACAACTCGTACAATATTTTCTGTCTACTTATTATAATATAGGTGATGTATTCGATACTTTTAAAAGCATTTGTGCAAACAGAAAGTCGAGCAAGTTCTTCGACATTTTTTCATACTTATCTCGCATTTCCCTTTAACTCTTTTTAAAACAGCGTATTTTAGCCTGGTTCACTATAACAGCCACGCTGCAAGCCTGACAAACTTTCCTTTAAAGTACATCCCGAGAGAGCCAAAACGTAGGAGATCCCTGAAATATAATTTCCTACTGTATTTAATAATATAAGGAAAATACCATGATAATGTTCCTAATGATTTCTTTCTTTTTATTAGTAAATAAAATTTATGTATTTACCATAATCATTATGAGTTTTATTTAACCGAAATTTTAAAATGTCCGTTAATCCTCTAATGCCGATGGTAGCATATATGCTGCCACCACAGTTTCCAGTTAAGTTGATTTTTTAATTCAGATATTCCATAATCATTCCAGAAATTTATAAGAGTATTATTTGTTTCATTCAAAGCCATTAAATAATAAGCCCAGTCAGATAGTGTTAAATTTGTTAGCGACACACTAGCGCCAAACCTCTGCTGCGGAAGACGGACAAAACAGAAGTGCGTCGCAGAGAAACGATACGATTTATTTATATCGATATTTTATACGATTTTTATCGATGTTTTGTTTTTGCACTTCCTTTAAAAACTTGCTAATTATTGGGTATCTTTTACATTAAAGCTAAAACTATGATGAAAAAAAAATGGTGGAAATTTACTGGATTAATATTTCTATATAAATATAGTGGTGGCGAAGAAGTTGATTTATTTATTAAAAGTTAAATAAAAAGTGATGGAAATTTACATCACTGTTCAATTACCCCTTTCCGGCACAGACAAATTCTGTTCGTAAAATGTGAAATTACTGACTGACACCGGAATTTACAAACGACTTTCTTAGAAAATATGAACTCCTTATTTTAAGCTTTAATTTTAGAAGCAAAATTTTATTAAAATATTCTTGGTGCCGAATGCAGCACTCCCAACCGGTAGATGGCGCTATTTTCAACTTGCGAAAAGTTTCCCATTTATCTGACTGGGCTTATTATTTAATAACGAACATTCAGTCATTAAATTAACGTAAATTTATTATTGAAATTTTATGGTATGAATTCAGATTTTCTGAATAACGGAATTTCTAGAACGTGTTCTACCATGGGAATTAGAAGGTTAAAATTATGTATTATACACTTAATTACGAACTATATTTTTATATATTTGTGTATGTGCGTGTTTTAGAAATTTCTTGATTTTTGTAGGAAATATATAAGCATTGACCAGTATTTTTGGTCATATGTTAATGAATGTATATCTTTATTTTTATATATTTTTATTTTTATGGACAAATGGTGAATAATTCCATAATTAGTTTGCTCTCTTTTTTTTTGCGATTCATTGATGTGTGCATTTTATGATAAAATTCTCAACAAAACAAAAGCAAACATACTTTGAAGATATTTTTCCTTAAGTAAATTGCATTTTTCATCCTTTCTTTTACTATTGACACAAAATAATAAATTCTTTTTATTATATATCAAGATTTTGAACTTATCCAATATATTATTTCCTTATGTTACGGAAGATATATTAAAATAAGATCGGAAGAATTTTCATATCTTCAAACTTGAGAATGTATAAAAATTGCGAATTTAAAAAAAGAATTCTTTTTATAATTCCTTATGTTACGCAAATTCGCTGTTGATTTTTTTCCAAAAGAAAATGTTCAATGGAAATAATGGAATGCTTTATATTAAAATTGTTACGCTACAATGATGAAAAAAAAGAAGAAAAACATGTGGCGTATAAAAGTATTCGAGAAAAAACCTGCACCAGTTGTAAGAATAATTTTTTTTAGATTTCGCAAACTTCTTTTTGTACATTATATACATTTTATAACAAAAAATTTTCTCACACAGTTAAAAAAGCTCAAAATTGTCCCATGGGGTAAAACTAGGATGATTTTTTTTTAGAATAGAAGTTTTGAGGAATTACATTTTAGTCAGTAAATATTATATTTTTACTCACAGTGGTTAAATTAATGTATCATGGGAATTAACCGACTTGAAAACTAAACATATTGTATGATATATTTTTACTCCTTTCGGAAAGAAGTTGAAATATGTACGCTTTTGAACATTAAGAAAACACATACTATATTATTATAAATTATAATAATGTCATTTGATCATAAAAATAATTTAATTACCTATTAACAGGCTTTAAAACCACATTATTTACATAGTTAAAAATGTTTTATTAAAATATTTTCACATGTTCCGAAAGTTCACATATGTGCCGAAGCATTTTCAGTAAATAAAAGATATCGAAGGATGGAAACTTCAATATATGGACTTGGTCCTTGACTTTTTTTGGGGCAGATATCGCCAACTGTCGTGATTTTTTTTGTGTAAACTGTCAGTGCATACTAATCGCTATTTATTTATATTTATTTGGTACATTTTGATTGATGTGTCTCTTGACTAATCGATGGGTTAAATACAAATTGCAAATTCTATATATTGAACGTCATATTCACCTTAATAAGTTAAAATTCATAATATAAATTCATTGATTTCACATATTAATAGTTACTAAAATAGGTGCAATTACAATATCAAAGTTTTAAAACATTAAAACCATTAAGATAGCTCAAATTTTAACTGCTTAAAAGGCGTATAGCCAACAGAATGAAAAAGTACACAAGCCTGGACTCGAACCCGAAGTCATGAGTATAGTGCACTGACGTTCCACCAACTGAACCACTTGGAACGATACCCAGCCTGACACTTTCCACTATCACATGTTGGCAGGGCTACAGTCGCTGATAGTGCCAGGCTGGGTATCACTCCAAGTGGTTCAGTTGGTACAACGTCAGTGCGCTATACTGATGATCCGGGTTCGAGTCCCGTCTTGGATACTTTTTCACTCTGTTGGCTATATGCCTTTTAAGGAATTAAAATTTGAAATATGATGAATGCAAAGTCGTGAGAAATTTTCTATGGAAAAATTTCCAAAAATTAAATGGACCATTAAGATGTTTAACACAAATGTCAAAAATATTCTGAGCGCTTTCAGCTAAACACTAGCCATCATCAGATGAGTTAAAATGAGACGAAAACTGTTGCTCTAAAGAAGTACACTGGACAAGTAGCAAGGGTCGAAACCAAAAAACTATTAAATTGTGAAATCAATATATTTATATCCATTCGTTAGAGTATCAAAGTTGAGATTTTTTCCAACAGAGAAAAAGGATGCCGGGACCATAACTCTAACCTAGATACTTTGGCTTGCCGTTCCCACGTTCTCCCTACTGAGCTATCCCAACGATATCCTAGATTGCATATTTCAATCTTATTTTTTGAAAATGGCTGCGAACTGCCGCGCTAATTTCATTCATAGCTAATTTCACTCATTTCATTCGCTAATTTCATTCTATAGCATTTTATATGATGAATCTGAAATAGCACAAAAACACCTGTATATAATGTACATAATGAACAGATGAAAGTATATTCAACTAGGTAAATTATATCCAATGGTTGAAGTATCATAGTTGAGATTTTTCAAGATTTTTTTCCTCTGTGCATTATGACAATGTATTTACGTTGTGTATTTTAATCGTTGAGTGTCTAAAATTATCGAAAGTGTAAACACGTTAATCGAGAATTGTCATTCTTTCCACATTTTACATACATAACTTAAGGTAGTAAGCCTTAACTGCTATGGCAGAAATTGTCACATTGATACTGGTATAAATACTGGTACGCAATCTCTGGTACCACGTGATCAAAGAAGAATTTTTCTTCTTCTTTTATATTAAGTCATTATATAATCTTCATATACTAAATTTTATATACAAGGCAATTATAATTAATATTCACTTAATCAAAAGTCTCTAGTGATAGAACTAGGGCTCCATACGAAGCAAACTTTTAATACTATCTACAGTCGAACTTAAAATTACAAGTTTAACTGTTAAAATTGAAACAAGTCTGTGAAACTGCTAAAATGCCAGTGAGTTAAGGGTTAAACATATTTCAATTTGGCCAATGACCGTTACCAATAATACGTTATATCTGCTTACCGACCAACCATCAAACAAGCGTTTTATAATAGCAGGAATGAATAAGTACTTTATAAAATTCGAACTGAAATTATTTTGCCATATGGATTGTTTTTAGGTGCGTTCGTAATTATATAAGTCCATAGCACCTATAGTCGTCGTCTGGTCCGCCTATCCGCATATAACAGCGAAATAACTACCCAACCAAATGGTTTGAAATTTAATATATATTATCGTTGCAGAATTTTGTCGAGTCATTTCAAATTTTATGAAAATTAAATCAAAACTTAAAAATATATTAATAAAAGTTGCCTTTATTCTATTAAATCCCATCATACATAATCTATATAATAAAAGCGCAATTCATGCGACTGAGGAAAGCAAATACGGGCAAGCCACTTCAATTTTCATATGCTAGGCGGCCATTGTAATTCCAATTTATTTTTTCGAATAAAATTGCATAAAAGTTACATTTTTAGAAAGATCGTTCAATAAAATTGTTTTATTGAGAGATGAGTTACATTAAAAAATGTATAGATTCTGAGATAACTTCAGTGGAAATTTGATTAACAGTCGAATATATCAATCCCTTAGAGCAAATAAACACAGGAGATTCGTTCATTATGAGTCGCAAAAATATTAAACTATGGAGGTAATCATTCGCAGAGCAAGATCTGCATGGTGAATGTTGCAAAGCTTTCTAGTGTAGAAAAAAAATTAGCATTTGTAAACGTGACATATGTAATAAGAAAAATAATAAAAAAGAAAACTGCCCAGTTAAACTGAGGGCATTGAGCTCACAGGCTATTCACACTAATTGTATATTATACTCTTATTTCAAAGAATCTGAAATAAGAGAAAAATAAAGAAATCAACAATATATTAAGCGGGGTCATCCCCCCGTTACCCCCCCCTCATAGTTAACTAATGAACCCGTTAAACTAATCAGGGAAGTATCTAATTACAATGAATATATATACAAAATTTGAAGAAAATCCGATAATTCTGCATGAAAAACCCATTTATATATATTAGGGGGGGGATTAGCCCTCCCTCCGTTTCCCTCCCCCCTTTATACTTAACCAATCAATCCCGAAAACTAATCAGGGAAGCGTCTTAACCCAATGAACCTATAAACAAATTTTGAAGCAAATGGGATAATTCTGCATGAAAAACCCATTTATATAAATTAAGGGGGGGGATTAGCCCCCCGTCCCCCCCTTTATACTTAACCAATCAATCCCGAAAACTAATCAGGTAAGCGCCTTAACACAGTGAACCTATAAACAAAATTTGTAGGTAAACGGAATAATTCTGCATGAAAAACCCATTTATATAAATTAAGGGGGGGATTAGCCCCCCGTTCCCCCCCCCTTTATACTTAACCAATCAATCCCGAAAACTAATCAGGGAAGCGCCTTAACACAGTGAACCTATAAACAAAATTTGAAGGAAAACGGAATAATTCTGCATGAAAAACCCATTTATATAAATTAAGGGGGGGATTAGCCCCCCTTGTCCCCCCCCCTTTATACTTAACCAATCAATCCCGAAAACTAATCAGGGAAGCGCCTTAACACAGTGAATCTATAAACAAAATTTGAAGGAAAACGGAATAATTCTGCATGAAAAACCCATTTATATAAATTAAGGGGGGGATTAGCCCCCCTTGTCCCCCCCCCTTTATACTTAACCAATCAATCCCGAAAACTAATCAGGTAAGCGCCTTAACACAGTGAACCTATAAACTAAATTTGTAGGTAAACGGAATAATTCTGCATGAAAAACCCATTTATATAAATTAAGGGGGGATTAGCCCCCCGTTCCCCCCCTTTATACTTAACCAATCAATCCCGAAAACTAATCAGGGAAGCGCCTTAACACAGTGAACCTGTAAACAAAATTTGAAGGAAAACGGAATAATTCTGCATGAAAAACCCATTTATATAAATTAAGGGGGGGATTAGCCCACCATCCCCCCCTTTATACTTAACCAATCAATCCCGAAAACTAATCAGGGAAGCGCCTTAACACAGTGAACCTGTAAACAAAATTTGAAGGAAAACGGAATAATTCTGCATGAAAAACCCATTTATATAAATTAAGGGGGGGTTAGTCCCCCCCGTTCTCCCCCTTTATACTTAACCAATCAATACCGAAAACTAATCAGGGAAGCGCCTTAACACAGTGAACCTATAAACAAAATTTGAAGGTAAACGGAATAATTCTGCATGAAAAACCCATTTATATAAATTAAGGGGGGGGGATTAGCCCCCCTTGTCCCCCCCCCTTTATACTTAACCAATCAATCCCGAAAACTAATCAGGTAAGCGCCTTAACACAGTGAACCTATAAACAAAATTTGTAGGTAAACGGAATAATTCTGCATGAAAAACCCATTTATATAAATTAAGGGGGGGGGGTTAGCCCCCCGTTCCCCCCCCTTTATACTTAACCAATCAATCCCGAAAACTAATCAGGGAAGCGCCTTAACACAGTGAACCTATAAACAAAATTTGAAGGAAAACGGAATAATTCTGCATGAAAAACCCATTTATATAAATTAAGGGCGGGGATTAGCCTCCCTTGTCCCCCCCTCCTTTATACTTAACCAATCAATCCCGAAAACTAATCAGGTAAGCGCCTTAACACAGTGAACCTATAAACAAAATTTGAAGGAAAACGGAATAATTCTGCATGAAAAACCCATTTATATAAATTAAGGGGGGGTTAGCCCCCCCCCGTTCTCCCCCTTTATACTTAACCAATCAATACCGAAAACTAATCAGGGAAGCGCCTTAACACAGTGAACCTATAAACAAAATTTCAAGTTAAACGGAATAATTCTGCATGAAAAACCCATTTATATAAATTAAGGGGGGATTAGCCCCCCTTGTCCCCCCCCTTTATACTTAACCAATCAATCCCGAAAACTAATCAGGTAAGCGCCTTAACACAGTGAACCTGTAAACAAAATTTGAAGGAAAACGGAATAATTCTGCATGAAAAACCCATTTATATAAATTAAGGGGGGGGATTAGCCCCCCATCCCCCCCTTTATACTTAACCAATCAATCCCGAAAACTAATCAGGGAAGCGCCTTAACACAGTGAACCTGTAAACAAAATTTGAAGGAAAACGGAATAATTCTGCATGAAAAACCCATTTATATAAATTAATGGGGGGTTAGCCCCCCCCCCCGTTCTCCCCCTTTACACTTAACCAATCAATACCGAAAACTAATCAGGTAAGCGCCTTAACACAGTGAACCTATAAACAAAATTTGAAGGAAAACGAAATAATTCTGCATGAAAAACCCATTTATATAAATTAAGGGGGGGGATTAGCCCCCCTTGTCCCCCCCCTTTATACTTAACCAATCAATCCCGAAAACTAATCAGGGAAGCGCCTTAACACAGTGAACCTATAAACAAAATTTGTAGGTAAACGGAATAATTCTGCATGAAAAACCCATTTATATAAATTAAGGGGGGATTAGCCCCCCGTTCCCCCCCCTTTATACTTAACCAATCAATCCCGAAAACTAATCAGGGAAGCGCCTTAACACAGTGAACCTGTAAACAAAATTTGAAGGAAAACGGAATAATTCTGCATGAAAAACCCATTTATATAAATTAAGGGGGGGTTAGCCCCCCCCCGTTCTCCCCCTTTATACTTAATTAATCAATACCGAAAACTAATCAGGGAAGCGCCTTAACACAGTGAACCTATAAACAAAATTTGAAGGAAAACGGAATAATTCTGCATGAAAAACCCATTTATATAAATTAAGGGGGGATTAGCCCCCCGTTCCCCCTCCCCCTTTATACTTAACCAATCAATCCCGAAAACTAATCAGGTAAGCGCCTTAACACAGTGAACCTATAAACAAAATTTGAAGGTAAACGGAATAATTCTGCATGAAAAACCCATTTATATAAATTAAGGGGGGGGATTAGCCCCCCTTGTCCCCCCCCTTTATACTTAACCAATCAATCCCGAAAACTAATCAGGGAAGCGCCTTAACACAGTGAACCTATAAACAAAATTTGAAGGAAAACGGAATAATTCTGCATGAAAAACCCATTTATATAAATTAAGGGGGGGTTAGCCCCCCCCCGTTCTCCCCCTTTATACTTAACCAATCAATACCGAAAACTAATCAGGTAAGCGCCTTAACACAGTGAACCTATAAACAAAATTTGTAGGTAAACGGAATAATTCTGCATGAAAAACCCATTTATATAAATTAAGGGGGGGGGATTAGCCCCCCTTGTTCCCCCCCCTTTATACTTAACCAATCAATCCCGAAAACTAATCAGGTAAGCGCCTTAACACAGTGAACCTATAAACAAAATTTGTAGGTAAACGGAATAATTCTGCATGAAAAACCCATTTATATAAATTAAGGGGGGGGGTTAGCCCCCCGTTCAACCCCCCCTTTATACTTAACCAATCAATCCCGAAAACTAATCAGGTAAGCGCCTTAACACAGTGAACCTATAAACAAAATTTCAAGGAAAACGGAATAATTCTGCATGAAAAACCCATTTATATAAATTAATGGGGGGTTAGCCCTCCCCGTTCTCCCCCTTTATACTTAACCAATCAATACCGAAAACTAATCAGGTAAGCGCCTTAACACAGTGAACCTATAAACAAAATTTGAAGGAAAACGGAATAATTCTGCATGAAAAACCCATTTATATAAATTAAGGGGGGGATTAGCCCCCCTTGTCCCCCACCCTTTATACTTAACCAATCAATCCCGAAAACTAATCAGGTAAGCGCCTTAACACAGTGAACCTGTAAACAAAATTTGAAGGAAAACGGAATAATTCTGCATGAAAAACCCATTTATATAAATTAAGGGGGGGGATTAGCCCCCATCCCCCCCTTTATACTTAACCAATCAATCCCGAAAACTAATCAGGGAAGCGCCTTAACACAGTGAACCTGTAAACAAAATTTGAAGGAAAACGGAATAATTCTGCATGAAAAACCCATTTATATAAATTAATGGGGGGTTAGCCCCCCCCCCGTTCTCCCCCTTTATACTTAACCAATCAATACCGAAAACTAATCAGGTAAGCGCCTTAACACAGTGAACCTATAAACAAAATTTGAAGGAAAACGAAATAATTCTGCATGAAAAACCCATTTATATAAATTAAGGGGGGGTTAGCCCCCCCCGTTCTCCCCCTTTATACTTAATCAATCAATACCGAAAACTAATCAGGGAAGCGCCTTAACACAGTGAACCTATAAACAAAATTTGAAGGTAAACGGAGTAATTCTGCATGAAAAACCCATTTATATAAATTAAGGGGGGGGATTAGCCCCCCTTGTCCCCCCCCTTTATACTTAACCAATCAATCCCGAAAACTAATCAGGTAAGCGCCTTAACACAGTGAACCTATAAACAAAATTTGTAGGTAAACGGAATAATTCTGCATGAAAAACCCATTTATATAAATTAAGGGGGGATTAGCCCCCCGTTCCCCCCCCTTTATACTTAACCAATCAATCCCGAAAACTAATCAGGGAAGCGCCTTAACACAGTGAACCTGTAAACAAAATTTGAAGGAAAACGGAATAATTCTGCATGAAAAACCCATTTATATAAATTAAGGGGGGGTTAGCCCCCCCCCGTTCTCCCCCTTTATACTTAATTAATCAATACCGAAAACTAATCAGGGAAGCGCCTTAACACAGTGAACCTATAAACAAAATTTGAAGGAAAACGGAATAATTCTGCATGAAAAACCCATTTATATAAATTAAGGGGGGGATTAGCCCCCCGTTCCCCCCCCGTTCTCCCCCTTTATACTTAACCAATCAATACCGAAAACTAATCAGGTAAGCGCCTTAACACAGTGAACCTATAAACAAAATTTGAAGGAAAACGGAATAATTCTGCATGAAAAACCCATTTATATAAATTAAGGGGAGAGGGATTAGCCCCCCTTGTTCCCCCCCCCCTTTATACTTAACCAATCAATCCCGAAAACTAATCAGGTAAGCGCCTTAACACAGTGAACCTATAAACAAAATTTGTAGGTAAACGGAATAATTCTGCATGAAAAACCCATTTATATAAATTAAGGGGGGGATTAGCCCCCCGTTCAACCCCGCCTTTATACTTAACCAATCAATCCCGAAAACTAATCAGGGAAACGCCTTAACACAGTGAACCTATAAACAAAATTTGAAGGAAAACGGAATAATTCTGCATGAAAAACCCATTTATATAAATTAAGGGCGGGGATTAGCCCCCCTTGTCCCCCCCTTTATACTTAACCAATCAATCCCGAAAACTAATCAGGGAAGCGCCTTAACACAGTGAACCTGTAAACAAAATTTGAAGGAAAACGGAATAATTCTGCATGAAAAACCCATTTATATAAATTAAGGGGGGGTTAGCCCCCCCCCGTTCTCCCCCTTTATACTTAATTAATCAATACCGAAAACTAATCAGGGAAGCGCCTTAACACAGTGAACCTGTAAACAAAATTTGAAGGAAAACGGAATAATTCTGCATGAAAAACCCATTTATATAAATTAAGGGGGGGTTAGCCCCCCCCCCGTTCTCCCCCTTTATACTTAATTAATCAATACCGAAAACTAATCAGGGAAGCGCCTTAACACAGTGAACCTATAAACAAAATTTGAAGGAAAACGGAATAATTCTGCATGAAAAACCCATTTATATAAATTAAGGGGGGATTAGCCCCCCGTTCCCCCTCCCCCTTTATACTTAACCAATCAATCCCGAAAACTAATCAGGTAAGCGCCTTAACACAGTGAACCTATAAACAAAATTTGAAGGTAAACGGAATAATTCTGCATGAAAAACCCATTTATATAAATTAAGGGGGGGGATTAGCCCCCCTTGTCCCCCCCCCTTTATACTTAACCAATCAATCCCGAAAACTAATCAGGGAAGCGCCTTAACACAGTGAACCTATAAACAAAATTTGAAGGAAAACGGAATAATTCTGCATTAAAAACCCATTTATATAAATTAAGGGGGGGGATTAGCCCCCCCCGTTCTCCCCCTTTATACTTAACCAATCAATCCCGAAAACTAATCAGGTAAGCGCCTTAACACAGTGAACCTATAAACAAAATTTGAAGGAAAACGGAATAATTCTGCATGAAAAACCCATTTATATATATTAAGGGGGGGTTAGCCCCCCCCGTTCTCCCCCTTTATACTTAACCAATCAATACCGAAAACTAATCAGGTAAGCGCCTTAACACAGTGAACCTATAAACAAAAGTTGTAGGTAAACGGAATAATTCTGCATGAAAAACCCATTTATATAAATTAAGGGGGGGGGATTAGCCCCCCTTGTTCCCCCCCCTTTATACTTAACCAATCAATCCCGAAAACTAATCAGGTAAGCGCCTTAACACAGTGAACCTATAAACAAAATTTGTAGGTAAACGGAATAATTCTGCATGAAAAACCCATTTATATAAATTAAGGGGGGGGTTAGCCCCCCGTTCAACCCCCCCTTTATACTTAACCAATCAATCCCGAAAACTAATCAGGGAAGCGCCTTAACACAGTGAACCTATAAACAAAATTTGAAGGAAAACGGAATAATTCTGCATGAAAAACCCATTTATATAAATTAAGAGCGGGGATTAGCCCCCCTTGTCCCCCCCTCCTTTATACTTAACCAATCAATCCCGAAAACTAATCAGGTAAGCGCCTTAACACAGTGAACCTATAAACAAAATTTCAAGGAAAACGGAATAATTCTGCATGAAAAACCCATTTATATAAATTAATGGGGGGTTAGCCCCCCCCGTTCTCCCCCTTTATACTTAACCAATCAATACCGAAAACTAATCAGGTAAGCGCCTTAACACAGTGAACCTATAAACAAAATTTGAAGGAAAACGGAATAATTCTGCATGAAAAACCCATTTATATAAATTATGGGGGGGATTAGCCCCCCTTGTCCCCCACCCTTTATACTTAACCAATCAATCCCGAAAACTAATCAGGTAAGCGCCTTAACACAGTGAACCTGTAAAAAAAATTTGAAGGAAAACGGAATAATTCTGCATGAAAAACCCATTTATATAAATTAAGGGGGGGGGATTAGCCCCCCATCCCCCCCTTTATACTTAACCAATCAATCCCGAAAACTAATCAGGGAAGCGCCTTAACACAGTGAACCTGTAAACAAAATTTGAAGGAAAACGGAATAATTCTGCATGAAAAACCCATTTATATAAATTAATGGGGGGTTAGCCCCCCCCCCGTTCTCCCCCTTTATACTTAACCAATCAATACCGAAAACTAATCAGGTAAGCGCCTTAACACAGTGAACCTATAAACAAAATTTGAAGGAAAACGGAATAATTCTGCATGAAAAACCCATTTATATAAATTAAGGGGGGGATTAGCCCCCCTTGTCCCCCACCCTTTATACTTAACCAATCAATCCCGAAAACTAATCAGGTAAGCGCCTTAACACAGTGAACCTGTAAAAAAAATTTGAAGGAAAACGGAATAATTCTGCATGAAAAACCCATTTATATAAATTAAGGGGGGGGATTAGCCCCCCATCCCCCCCTTTATACTTAACCAATCAATCCCGAAAACTAATCAGGGAAGCGCCTTAACACAGTGAACCTGTAAACAAAATTTGAAGGAAAACGGAATAATTCTGCATGAAAAACCCATTTATATAAATTAATGGGGGGTTAGCCCCCCCCCCCGTTCTCCCCCTTTATACTTAACCAATCAATACCGAAAACTAATCAGGTAAGCGCCTTAACACAGTGAACCTATAAACAAAATTTGAAGGAAAACGAAATAATTCTGCATGAAAAACCCATTTATATAAATTAAGGGGGGGTTAGCCCCCCCCGTTCTCCCCCTTTATACTTAATCAATCAATACCGAAAACTAATCAGGGAAGCGCCTTAACACAGTGAACCTATAAACAAAATTTGAAGGTAAACGGAATAATTCTGCATGAAAAACCCTTTTATATAAATTAAGGGGGGGGATTAGCCCCCCTTGTCCCCCCCCCTTTATACTTAACCAATCAATCCCGAAAACTAATCAGGTAAGCGCCTTAACACAGTGAACCTATAAACAAAATTTGTAGGTAAACGGAATAATTCTGCATGAAAAACCCATTTATATAAATTAAGGGGGGATTAGCCCCCCGTTCCCCCCCCTTTATACTTAACCAATCAATCCCGAAAACTAATCAGGGAAGCGCCTTAACACAGTGAACCTGTAAACAAAATTTGAAGGAAAACGGAATAATTCTGCATGAAAAACCCATTTATATAAATTAAGGGGGGGTTAGCCCCCCCCCGTTCTCCCCCTTTATACTTAATTAATCAATACCGAAAACTAATCAGGGAAGCGCCTTAACACAGTGAACCTATAAACAAAATTTGAAGGAAAACGGAATAATTCTGCATGAAAAACCCATTTATATAAATTAAGGGGGGGATTAGCCCCCCGTTCCCCCCCCCTTTATACTTAACCAATCAATCCCGAAAACTAATCAGGTAAGCGCCTTAACACAGTGAACCTATAAACAAAATTTGAAGGAAAACGGAATAATTCTGCATGAAAAACCCATTTATATAAATTAAGGGGGGGATTAGCCCCCCGTTCCCCCCCCCCTTTATACTTAACCAATCAATCCCGAAAACTAATCAGGTAAGCGCCTTAACACAGTGAACCTATAAACAAAATTTGAAGGTAAACGGAATAATTCTGCATGAAACACCCATTTATATAAATTAAGGGGGGGGATTAGCCCCCCTTGTCCGCCCCCCTTTATACTTAACCAATCAATCCCGAAAACTAATCAGGGAAGCGCCTTAACACAGTGAACCTATAAACAAAATTTGAAGGAAAACGGAATAATTCTGCATTAAAAACCCATTTATATAAATTAAGGGGGGGGATTAGCCCCCCTTGTCCCCCCCCCTTTATACTTAACCAATCAATCCCGAAAACTAATCAGGTAAGCGCCTTAACACAGTGAACCTATAAACAAAATTTGAAGGAAAACGGAATAATTCTGCATGAAAAACCCATTTATATAAATTAAGGGGGGGTTAGCCCCCCCCCGTTCTCCCCCTTTATACTTAACCAATCAATACCGAAAACTAATCAGGTAAGCGCCTTAACACAGTGAACCTATAAACAAAATTTGAAGGAAAACGGAATAATTCTGCATGAAAAACCCATTTATATAAATTAAGGGGAGAGGGATTAGCCCCCCTTGTTCCCCCCCCCTTTATACTTAACCAATCAATCCCGAAAACTAATCAGGTAAGCGCCTTAACACAGTGAACCTATAAACAAAATTTGTAGGTAAACGGAATAATTCTGCATGAAAAACCCATTTTATAAATTAAGGGGGGGATTAGCCCCCCGTTCAACCCCGCCTTTATACTTAACCAATCAATCCCGAAAACTAATCAGGGAAACGCCTTAACACAGTGAACCTATAAACAAAATTTGAAGGAAAACGGAATAATTCTGCATGAAAAACCCATTTATATAAATTAAGGGCGGGGATTAGCCCCCCTTGTCCCCCTTTATACTTAACCAATCAATACCGAAAACTAATCAGGGAAGCGCCTTAACACAGTGAACCTATAAACAAAATTTGAAGGTAAACGGAATAATTCTGCATGAAAAACCCATTTATATAAATTAAGGGGGGGGGGGATTAGCCCCCCTTGTCCCCCCCCCTTTATACTTAACCAATCAATCCCGAAAACTAATCAGGGAAGCGCCTTAACACAGTGAACCTGTAAACAAAATTTGAAGGAAAACGGAATAATTCTGCATGAAAAACCCATTTATATAAATTAAGGGGGGGTTAGCCCCCCCCGTACTCCCCCTTTATACTTAACCAATCAATACCGAAAACTAATCAGGGAAGCGCCTTAACACAGTGAACCTATAAACAAAATTTGAAGGTAAACGGAATAATTCTGCATGAAAAACCCATTTATATAAATTAAGGGGGGGGATTAGCCCCCCTTGTCCCCCCCCCCCTTTATACTTAACCAATCAATCCCGAAAACTAATCAGGGAAGCGCCTTAACACAGTGAACCTGTAAACAAAATTTGAAGGAAAACGGAATAATTCTGCATGAAAAACCCATTTATATAAATTAAGGGGGGGGTTAGCCCCCCCCCGTTCTCCCCCTTTATACTTAACCCATCAATACCGAAAACTAATCAGGGAAGCGCCTTAACACAGTGAACCTATAAACAAAATTTGAAGGAAAACGGAATAATTCTGCATGAAAAACCCATTTATATAAATTAAGGGGGGGATTAGCCCCCCGTCCCCCCCCTTTATACTTAACCAATCAATCCCGAAAACTAATCAGGTAAGCGCCTTAACACAGTGAACCTATAAACAAAATTTGAAGGTAAACGGAATAATTCTGCATGAAAAACCCATTTATATAAATTAAGGGAGGGGATTAGCCCCCCTTGTCCCCCCCCTTTATACTTAACCAATCAATCCCGAAAATTAATCAGGGAAGCGCCTTAACACAGTGAACCTATAAACAAAATTTGAAGGAAAACGGAATAATTCTGCATGAAAAACCCATTTATATAAATTAAGGGGGGGATTAGCCCCCCTTGTCCCCCCCCTTTATACTTAACCAATCAATCCCGAAAACTAATCAGGTAAGCGCCTTAACACAGTGAACCTATAAACAAAATTTGAAGGAAAACGGAATAATTCTGCATGAAAAACCCATTTATATAAATTAAGGGGGGGTTAGCCCCCCCCGTTCTCCCCCTTTATACTTAACCAATCAATACCGAAAACTAATCAGGGAAGCGCCTTAACACAGTGAACCTATAAACAAAATTTGAAGGTAAACGGAATAATTCTGCATGAAAAACCCATTTATATAAATTAAGGGGGGGGGATTAGCCCCCCTTGTCCCCCCCCCCTTTATACTTAACCAATCAATCCCGAAAACTAATCAGGGAAGCGCCTTAACACAGTGAACCTGTAAACAAAATTTGAAGGAAAACGGAATAATTCTGCATGAAAAACCCATTTATATAAATTAAGGGGGGGTTAGCCCCCCCCGTTCTCCCCCTTTATACTTAACCAATCAATACCGAAAACTAATCAGGGAAGCGCCTTAACACAGTGAACCTATAAACAAAATTTGAAGGAAAACGGAATAATTCTGCATGAAAAACCCATTTATATAAATTAAGGGGGGGATTAGCCCCCCGTCCCCCCCCTTTATACTTAACCAATCAATCCCGAAAACTAATCAGGTAAGCGCCTTAACACAGTGAACCTATAAACAAAATTTGAAGGAAAACGGAATAATTCTGCATGAAAAACCCATTTATATATATTAAGGGGGGGTTAGCCCCCCCCCGTTCTCCCCCTTTATACTTAACCAATCAATACCGAAAACTAATCAGGGAAGCGCCTTAACACAGTGAACCTATAAACAAAATTTGAAGGAAAACGGAATAATTCTGCATGAAAAACCCATTTATATAAATTAAGGGGGGGGGATTAGCCCCCTTGCCCCCCCCCCCTTTATACTTAACCAATCAATCCCGAAAACTAATCAGGTAAGCGCCTTAACACAGTGAACCTATAAACAAAATTTGAAGGAAAACGGAATAATTCTGCATGAAAAACCCATTTATATAAATTAAGGGGGGGTTAGCCCCCCCCCGTTCTCCCCCTTTATACTTAACCAATCAATACCGAAAACTAATCAGGGAAGCCCCTTAACACAGTGAACCTATAAACAAAATTTGAAGGAAAACGGAATAATTCTGCATGAAAAACCCATTTGTATATATTAAGGGGGGGATTATCCCCCCGTCCCCCCCCCCTTTATACTTAACCAATCAATCCCGAAAACTAATCAGGTAAGCGCCTTAACACAGTGAACCTATAAACAAAATTTGAAGGTAAACGGAATAATTCTGCATGAAAAACCCATTTATATAAATTAAGGGGGGGGATTAGCCCCCCTTGTCCCCCCCCCCTTTATACTTAACCAATCAATCCCGAAAACTAATCAGGGAAGCGCCTTAACACAGTGAACCTATAAACAAAATTTGAAGGAAAACGGAATAATTCTGCATGAAAAACCCATTTATATAAATTAAGGGGGGGGATTAGCCCCCCTTGTCCCCCCCCTTTATACTTAACCAATCAATACCGAAAACTAATCAGGTAAGCGCCTTAACACAGTGAACCTATAAACAAAATTTGAAGGAAAACGGAATAATTCTGCATGAAAAACCCATTTATATAAATTAAGGGGGGGGTTAGGCCCCCCCCGTTCTCCCCCTTTATACTTAACCAATCAATACCGAAAACTAATCAGGTAAGCGCCTTAACACAGTGAACCTGTAAACAAAATTTGAAGGAAAACGGAATAATTCTGCATGAAAAACCCATTTATATATATTAAGGGGGGTTACCCCCCCCCGTTCTCCCCCTTTATACTTAACCAATCAATACCGAAAACTAATCAGGGAAGCGCCTTAACACAGTGAACCTATAAACAAAATTTGAAGGAAAACGGAATAATTCTGCATGAAAAACCCATTTATATAAATTAAGGGGGGGATTAGCCCCCCTTGTCCCCCCCTTTATACTTAACCAATCAATCCCGAAAACTAATCAGGTAAGCGCCTTAACACAGTGAACCTATAAACAAAATTTGAAGGAAAACGGAATAATTCTGCATGAAAAACCCATTTATATATATTAAGGGGGGGTTAGCACCCCCCCGTTCTTCCCCTTTATACTTAACCAATCAATACCGAAAACTAATCAGGGAAGCGCCTTAACACAGTGAACCTATAAACAAAATTTGAAGGAAAACGGAATAATTCTGCATGAAAAACCCATTTATATAAATTAAGGGGGGGGGATTAGCACCCTTGCCCCCCCCCCTTTATACTTAACCAATCAATCCCGAAAACTAATCAGGTAAGCGCCTTAACACAGTGAACCTATAAACAAAATCTGAAGGAAAACGGAATAATTCTGCATGAAAAACCCATTTATATAAATTAAGGGGGGGTTAGCCCCCCCCCCGTTCTCCCCCTTTATACTTAACCAATCAATACCGAAAACTAATCAGGGAAGCGCCTTAACACAGTGAACCTATAAACAAAATTTGAAGGAAAACGGAATAATTCTGCATGAAAAACCCATTTATATATATTAAGGGGGGGATTAGCCCCCCGTTCCCCCCCCCCTTTATACTTAACCAATCAATCCCGAAAACTAATCAGGTAAGCGCCTTAACACAGTGAACCTATAAACAAAATTTGAAGGTAAACGGAATAATTCTGCATGAAAAACCCATTTATATAAATTAAGGGGGGGGATTAGCCCCCCTTGTCCCCCCCCCCTTTATACTTAACCAATCAATCCCGAAAACTAATCAGGGAAGCGCCTTAACACAGTGAACCTATAAACAAAATTTGAAGGAAAACGGAATAATTCTGCATGAAAAACCCATTTATATAAATTAAGGGGGGGGATTAGCCCCCCTTGTCCCCCCCCTTTATACTTAACCAATCAATCCCGAAAACTAATCAGGTAAGCGCCTTAACACAGTGAACCTATAAACAAAATTTGAAGGAAAACGGAATAATTCTGCATGAAAAACCCATTTATATAAATTAAGGGGGGGGTTAGGCCCCCCCCGTTCTCCCCCTTTATACTTAACCAATCAATACCGAAAACTAATCAGGTAAGCGCCTTAACACAGTGAACCTATAAACAAAATTTGAAGGAAAACGGAATAATTCTGCATGAAAAACCCATTTATATATAATAAGGGGGGTTACCCCCCCCGTTCTCCCCCTTTATACTTAACCAATCAATACCGAAAACTAATCAGGGAAGCGCCTTAACACAGTGAACCTATAAACAAAATTTGAAGGAAAACGGAATAATTCTGCATGAAAAACCCATTTATATAAATTAAGGGGGGGTTAGGCCCCCCCCCCGTTCTCCCCCTTTATACTTAACCAATCAATACCGAAAACTAATCAGGTAAGCGACTTAACACAGTGAACCTATAAACAAAATTTGAAGGAAAACGGAATAATTCTGCATGAAAAACCCATTTATATAAATTAAGGGGGGGTTAGCCCCCCCCCCGTTCTCCCCCTTTATACTTAACCAATCAATACCGAAAACTAATCAGGTAAGCGCCTTAACACAGTGAACCTATAAACAAAATTTGAAGGTAAACGGAATAATTCTGCATGAAAAACCCATTTATATAAATTAAGGGGGGGGATTAGCCCCCCTTGTCCCCCCCCCTTTATACTTAACCAATCAATCCCGAAAACTAATCAGGTAAGCGCCTTAACGCAGTGAACCTATAAACAAAATTTGTAGGTAAACGGAATAATTCTGCATGAAAAACCCATTTATATAAATTAAGGGGGGGGGGATTAGCCCCCCTTGTCCCCCCCCTTTATACTTATCCAATCAATCCCGAAAACTAGTCAGGTAAGCGCCTTAACACAGTGAACCTATAAACAAAATTTGAAGGAAAACGGAATAATTCTGCATGAAAAACCCATTTATATATATTAAGGGGGGGGTTAGCCCCCCCCGTTCTCCCCCTTTATACTTAACCAATCAATACCGAAAACTAATCAGGGAAGCGCCTTAACACAGTGAACCTATAAACAAAATTTGAAGGAAAACGGAATAATTCTGCATGAAAAACCCATTTATATAAATTAAGGGGGGGGGATTAGCCCCCTTGCCCCCCCCCTTTATACTTAACCAATCAATCCCGAAAACTAATCAGGTAAGCGCCTTAACACAGTGAACCTATAAACAAAATTTGAAGGAAAACGGAATAATTCTGCATGAAAAACCCATTTATATAAATTAAGGGGGGGTTAGCCCCCCCCCGTTCTCCCCCTTTATACTTAACCAATCAATACCGAAAACTAATCAGGGAAGCGCCTTAACACAGTGAACCTATAAACAAAATTTGAAGGAAAACCGAATAATTCTGCATGAAAAACCCATTTATATATATTAAGGGGGGGATTAGCCCCCCGTTCCCCCCCCCTTTATACTTAACCAATCAATCCCGAAAACTAATCAGGTAAGCGCCTTAACACAGTGAACCTATAAACAAAATTTGAAGGTAAACGGAATAATTCTGCATGAAAAACCCATTTATATAAATTAAGGGGGGGGATTAGCCCCCCTTGTCCCCCCCCTTTATACTTAACCAATCAATCCCGAAAACTAATCAGGGAAGCGCCTTAACACAGTGAACCTATAAACAAAATTTGAAGGAAAACGGAATAATTCTGCATGAAAAACCCATTTATATAAATTAAGGGGGGGGGATTAGCCCCCCTTGTCCCCCCCCCCCTTTATACTTAACCAATCAATCCCGAAAACTAATCAGGTAAGCGCCTTAACACAGTGAACCTATAAACAAAATTTGAAGGAAAACGGAATAATTCTGCATGAAAAACCCATTTATATAAATTAAGGGGGGGGGGGTTAGGCCCCCCCCGTTCTCCCCCTTTATACTTAACCAATCAATACCGAAAACTAATCAGGGAAGCGCCTAAACACAGTGAACCTATAAACAAAATTTGAAGGAAAACGGAATAATTCTGCATGAAAAACCCATTTATATAAATTAAGGGGGGGTTAGGCCCCCCCCGTTCTCCCCCTTTATACTTAACCAATCAATACCGAAAACTAATCAGGTAAGCGCCTTAACACAGTGAACCTATAAACAAAATTTGAAGGAAAACGGAATAATTCTGCATGAAAAACCCATTTATATAAATTAAGGGGGGGTTAGCCCCCCCCCGTTCTCCCCCTTTATACTTAACCAATCAATACCGAAAACTAATCAGGTAAGCGCCTTAACACAGTGAACCTATAAACAAAATTTGAAGGAAAACGGAATAATTCTGCATGAAAAACCCATTTATATATATTAAGGGGGGGGATTAGCCCCCCTTGTCCCCCTTTATACTTAACCAATCAATACCGAAAACTAATCAGGGAAGCGCCTTAACACAGTGAACCTATAAACAAAATTTGAAGGTAAACGGAATAATTCTGCATGAAAAACCCATTTATATAAATTAAGGGGGGGGATTAGCCCCCCTTGTCCCCCCCCCTTTATACTTAACCAATCAATCCCGAAAACTAATCAGGGAAGCGCCTTAACACAGTGAACCTGTAAACAAAATTTGAAGGAAAACGGAATAATTCTGCATGAAAAACCCATTTATATAAATTAAGGGGGGGTTAGCCCCCCCCGTACTCCCCCTTTATACTTAACCAATCAATACCGAAAACTAATCAGGGAAGCGCCTTAACACAGTGAACCTATAAACAAAATTTGAAGGTAAACGGAATAATTCTGCATGAAAAACCCATTTATATAAATTAAGGGGGGGGATTAGCCCCCCTTGTCCCCTCCCCCCTTTATACTTAACCAATCAATCCCGAAAACTAATCAGGGAAGCGCCTTAACACAGTGAACCTGTAAACAAAATTTGAAGGAAAACGGAATAATTCTGCATGAAAAACCCATTTATATAAATTAAGGGGGGGTTAGCCCCCCCCCGTTCTCCCCCTTTATACTTAACCAATCAATACCGAAAACTAATCAGGTAAGCGCCTTAACACAGTGAACCTATAAACAAAATTTGAAGGTAAACGGAATAATTCTGCATGAAAAACCCATTTATATAAATTAAGGGGGGGGATTAGCCCCCCTTGTCCCCCCCCCCTTTATACTTAACCAATCAATCCCGAAAACTAATCAGGGAAGCGCCTTAACACAGTGAACCTGTAAACAAAATTTGAAGGAAAACGGAATAATTCTGCATGAAAAACCCATTTATATAAATTAAGGGGGGGTTAGCCCCCCCCCGTTCTCCCCCTTTATACTTAACCAATCAATACCGAAAACTAATCAGGTAAGCGCCTTAACACAGTGAACCTATAAACAAAATTTGAAGGAAAACGGAATAATTCTGCATGAAAAACCCATTTATATATATTAAGGGGGGGGATTAGCCCCCCTTGTCCCCCTTTATACTTAACCAATCAATCCCGAAAACTAATCAGGGAAGCGCCTTAACACAGTGAACCTGTAAACAAAATTTGAAGGAAAACGGAATAATTCTGCATGAAAAACCCATTTATATAAATTAAGGGGGGGGTTAGCCCCCCCCCGTTCTCCCCCTTTATACTTAACCCATCAATACCGAAAACTAATCAGGGAAGCGCCTTAACACAGTGAACCTATAAACAAAATTTGAAGGAAAACGGAATAATTCTGCATGAAAAACCCATTTATATAAATTAAGGGGGGGATTAGCCCCCCGTCCCCCCCCTTTATACTTAACCAATCAATCCCGAAAACTAATCAGGTAAGCGCCTTAACACAGTGAACCTATAAACAAAATTTGAAGGTAAACGGAATAATTCTGCATGAAAAACCCATTTATATAAATTAAGGGAGGGGATTAGCCCCCCTTGTCCCCCCCCTTTATACTTAACCAATCAATCCCGAAAATTAATCAGGGAAGCGCCTTAACACAGTGAACCTATAAACAAAATTTGAAGGAAAACGGAATAATTCTGCATGAAAAACCCATTTATATAAATTAAGGGGGGGATTAGCCCCCCTTGTCCCCCCCCTTTATACTTAACCAATCAATCCCGAAAACTAATCAGGTAAGCGCCTTAACACAGTGAACCTATAAACAAAATTTGAAGGAAAACGGAATAATTCTGCATGAAAAACCCATTTATATAAATTAAGGGGGGGTTAGCCCCCCCCGTTCTCCCCCTTTATACTTAACCAATCAATACCGAAAACTAATCAGGGAAGCGCCTTAACACAGTGAACCTATAAACAAAATTTGAAGGTAAACGGAATAATTCTGCATGAAAAACCCATTTATATAAATTAAGGGGGGGGGGGGATTAGCCCCCCCTTGTCCCCCCCTTTATACTTAACCAATCAATCCCGAAAACTAATCAGGGAAGCGCCTTAACACAGTGAACCTGTAAACAAAATTTGAAGGAAAACGGAATAATTCTGCATGAAAAACCCATTTATATAAATTAAGGGGGGGTTAGCCCCCCCCGTTCTCCCCCTTTATACTTAACCAATCAATACCGAAAACTAATCAGGGAAGCGCCTTAACACAGTGAACCTATAAACAAAATTTGAAGGAAAACGGAATAATTCTGCATGAAAAACCCATTTATATAAATTAAGGGGGGGATTAGCCCCCCGTCCCCCCCCTTTATACTTAACCAATCAATCCCGAAAACTAATCAGGTAAGCGCCTTAACACAGTGAACCTATAAACAAAATTTGAAGGAAAACGGAATAATTCTGCATGAAAAACCCATTTATATATATTAAGGGGGGGTTAGCCCCCCCCCGTTCTCCCCCTTTATACTTAACCAATCAATACCGAAAACTAATCAGGGAAGCGCCTTAACACAGTGAACCTATAAACAAAATTTGAAGGAAAACGGAATAATTCTGCATGAAAAACCCATTTATATAAATTAAGGGGGGGGGATTAGCCCCCTTGCCCCCCCCCCTTTATACTTAACCAATCAATCCCGAAAACTAATCAGGTAAGCGCCTTAACACAGTGAACCTATAAACTAAATTTGTAGGTAAACGGAATAATTCTGCATGAAAAACCCATTTATATAAATTAAGGGGGGATTAGCCCCCCGTTCCCCCCCTTTATACTTAACCAATCAATCCCGAAAACTAATCAGGGAAGCGCCTTAACACAGTGAACCTGTAAACAAAATTTGAAGGAAAACGGAATAATTCTGCATGAAAAACCCATTTATATAAATTAAGGGGGGGATTAGCCCACCATCCCCCCCTTTATACTTAACCAATCAATCCCGAAAACTAATCAGGGAAGCGCCTTAACACAGTGAACCTGTAAACAAAATTTGAAGGAAAACGGAATAATTCTGCATGAAAAACCCATTTATATAAATTAAGGGGGGGTTAGTCCCCCCCGTTCTCCCCCTTTATACTTAACCAATCAATACCGAAAACTAATCAGGGAAGCGCCTTAACACAGTGAACCTATAAACAAAATTTGAAGGTAAACGGAATAATTCTGCATGAAAAACCCATTTATATAAATTAAGGGGGGGGGATTAGCCCCCCTTGTCCCCCCCCCCTTTATACTTAACCAATCAATCCCGAAAACTAATCAGGTAAGCGCCTTAACACAGTGAACCTATAAACAAAATTTGTAGGTAAACGGAATAATTCTGCATGAAAAACCCATTTATATAAATTAAGGGGGGGGGGTTAGCCCCCCGTTCCCCCCCCTTTATACTTAACCAATCAATCCCGAAAACTAATCAGGGAAGCGCCTTAACACAGTGAACCTATAAACAAAATTTGAAGGAAAACGGAATAATTCTGCATGAAAAACCCATTTTTATAAATTAAGGGCGGGGATTAGCCTCCCTTGTCCCCCCCTCCTTTATACTTAACCAATCAATCCCGAAAACTAATCAGGTAAGCGCCTTAACACAGTGAACCTATAAACAAAATTTGAAGGAAAACGGAATAATTCTGCATGAAAAACCCATTTATATAAATTAAGGGGGGGTTAGCCCCCCCCCGTTCTCCCCCTTTATACTTAACCAATCAATACCGAAAACTAATCAGGGAAGCGCCTTAACACAGTAAACCTATAAACAAAATTTCAAGTTAAACGGAATAATTCTGCATGAAAAACCCATTTATATAAATTAAGGGGGGATTAGCCCCCCTTGTCCCCCCCCTTTATACTTAACCAATCAATCCCGAAAACTAATCAGGTAAGCGCCTTAACACAGTGAACCTGTAAACAAAATTTGAAGGAAAACGGAATAATTCTGCATGAAAAACCCATTTATATAAATTAAGGGGGGGGATTAGCCCCCCATCCCCCCCTTTATACTTAACCAATCAATCCCGAAAACTAATCAGGGAAGCGCCTTAACACAGTGAACCTGTAAACAAAATTTGAAGGAAAACGGAATAATTCTGCATGAAAAACCCATTTATATAAATTAATGGGGGGTTAGCCCCCCCCCCCGTTCTCCCCCTTTACACTTAACCAATCAATACCGAAAACTAATCAGGTAAGCGCCTTAACACAGTGAACCTATAAACAAAATTTGAAGGAAAACGAAATAATTCTGCATGAAAAACCCATTTATATAAATTAAGGGGGGGGATTAGCCCCCCTTGTCCCCCCCCTTTATACTTAACCAATCAATCCCGAAAACTAATCAGGGAAGCGCCTTAACACAGTGAACCTATAAACAAAATTTGTAGGTAAACGGAATAATTCTGCATGAAAAACCCATTTATATAAATTAAGGGGGGATTAGCCCCCCGTTCCCCCCCCTTTATACTTAACCAATCAATCCCGAAAACTAATCAGGGAAGCGCCTTAACACAGTGAACCTGTAAACAAAATTTGAAGGAAAACGGAATAATTCTGCATGAAAAACCCATTTATATAAATTAAGGGGGGGTTAGCCCCCCCCCGTTCTCCCCCTTTATACTTAATTAATCAATACCGAAAACTAATCAGGGAAGCGCCTTAACACAGTGAACCTATAAACAAAATTTGAAGGAAAACGGAATAATTCTGCATGAAAAACCCATTTATATAAATTAAGGGGGGATTAGCCCCCCGTTCCCCCTCCCCCTTTATACTTAACCAATCAATCCCGAAAACTAATCAGGTAAGCGCCTTAACACAGTGAACCTATAAACAAAATTTGAAGGTAAACGGAATAATTCTGCATGAAAAACCCATTTATATAAATTAAGGGGGGGGATTAGCCCCCCTTGTCCCCCCCCTTTATACTTAACCAATCAATCCCGAAAACTAATCAGGGAAGCGCCTTAACACAGTGAACCTATAAACAAAATTTGAAGGAAAACGGAATAATTCTGCATGAAAAACCCATTTATATAAATTAAGGGGGGGTTAGCCCCCCCCCGTTCTCCCCCTTTATACTTAACCAATCAATACCGAAAACTAATCAGGTAAGCGCCTTAACACAGTGAACCTATAAACAAAATTTGTAGGTAAACGGAATAATTCTGCATGAAAAACCCATTTATATAAATTAAGGGGGGGGGATTAGCCCCCCTTGTTCCCCCCCCCTTTATACTTAACCAATCAATCCCGAAAACTAATCAGGTAAGCGCCTTAACACAGTGAACCTATAAACAAAATTTGTAGGTAAACGGAATAATTCTGCATGAAAAACCCATTTATATAAATTAAGGGGGGGGGTTAGCCCCCCGTTCAACCCCCCCTTTATACTTAACCAATCAATCCCGAAAACTAATCAGGTAAGCGCCTTAACACAGTGAACCTATAAACAAAATTTCAAGGAAAACGGAATAATTCTGCATGAAAAACCCATTTATATAAATTAATGGGGGGTTAGCCCTCCCCGTTCTCCCCCTTTATACTTAACCAATCAATACCGAAAACTAATCAGGTAAGCGCCTTAACACAGTGAACCTATAAACAAAATTTGAAGGAAAACGGAATAATTCTGCATGAAAAACCCATTTATATAAATTAAGGGGGGGATTAGCCCCCTTGTCCCCCACCCTTTATACTTAACCAATCAATCCCGAAAACTAATCAGGTAAGCGCCTTAACACAGTGAACCTGTAAACAAAATTTGAAGGAAAACGGAATAATTCTGCATGAAAAACCCATTTATATAAATTAAGGGGGGGGATTAGCCCCCATCCCCCCCTTTATACTTAACCAATCAATCCCGAAAACTAATCAGGGAAGCGCCTTAACACAGTGAACCTGTAAACAAAATTTGAAGGAAAACGGAATAATTCTGCATGAAAAACCCATTTATATAAATTAATGGGGGGTTAGCCCCCCCCCCGTTCTCCCCCTTTATACTTAACCAATCAATACCGAAAACTAATCAGGTAAGCGCCTTAACACAGTGAACCTATAAACAAAATTTGAAGGAAAACGAAATAATTCTGCATGAAAAACCCATTTATATAAATTAACCCCCCGTTCTCCCCCTTTATACTTAATCAATCAATACCGAAAACTAATCAGGGAAGCGCCTTAACACAGTGAACCTATAAACAAAATTTGAAGGTAAACGGAGTAATTCTGCATGAAAAACCCATTTATATAAATTAAGGGGGGGGATTAGCCCCCCTTGTCCCCCCCCCTTTATACTTAACCAATCAATCCCGAAAACTAATCAGGTAAGCGCCTTAACACAGTGAACCTATAAACAAAATTTGTAGGTAAACGGAATAATTCTGCATGAAAAACCCATTTATATAAATTAAGGGGGGATTAGCCCCCCGTTCCCCCCCCTTTATACTTAACCAATCAATCCCGAAAACTAATCAGGGAAGCGCCTTAACACAGTGAACCTGTAAACAAAATTTGAAGGAAAACGGAATAATTCTGCATGAAAAACCCATTTATATAAATTAAGGGGGGGTTAGCCCCCCCCCGTTCTCCCCCTTTATACTTAATTAATCAATACCGAAAACTAATCAGGGAAGCGCCTTAACACAGTGAACCTATAAACAAAATTTGAAGGAAAACGGAATAATTCTGCATGAAAAACCCATTTATATAAATTAAGGGGGGGATTAGCCCCCCGTTCCCCCCCCGTTCTCCCCCTTTATACTTAACCAATCAATACCGAAAACTAATCAGGTAAGCGCCTTAACACAGTGAACCTATAAACAAAATTTGAAGGAAAACGGAATAATTCTGCATGAAAAACCCATTTATATAAATTAAGGGGAGAGGGATTAGCCCCCCTTGTTCCCCCCCCCCCTTTATACTTAACCAATCAATCCCGAAAACTAATCAGGTAAGCGCCTTAACACAGTGAACCTATAAACAAAATTTGTAGGTAAACGGAATAATTCTGCATGAAAAACCCATTTATATAAATTAAGGGGGGGATTAGCCCCCCGTTCAACCCCGCCTTTATACTTAACCAATCAATCCCGAAAACTAATCAGGGAAACGCCTTAACACAGTGAACCTATAAACAAAATTTGAAGGAAAACGGAATAATTCTGCATGAAAAACCCATTTATATAAATTAAGGGCGGGGATTAGCCCCCCTTGTCCCCCCCTTTATACTTAACCAATCAATCCCGAAAACTAATCAGGGAAGCGCCTTAACACAGTGAACCTGTAAACAAAATTTGAAGGAAAACGGAATAATTCTGCATGAAAAACCCATTTATATAAATTAAGGGGGGGTTAGCCCCCCCCCGTTCTCCCCCTTTATACTTAATTAATCAATACCGAAAACTAATCAGGGAAGCGCCTTAACACAGTGAACCTGTAAACAAAATTTGAAGGAAAACGGAATAATTCTGCATGAAAAACCCATTTATATAAATTAAGGGGGGGTTAGCCCCCCCCCCGTTCTCCCCCTTTATACTTAATTAATCAATACCGAAAACTAATCAGGGAAGCGCCTTAACACAGTGAACCTATAAACAAAATTTGAAGGAAAACGGAATAATTCTGCATGAAAAACCCATTTATATAAATTAAGGGGGGATTAGCCCCCCGTTCCCCCTCCCCCTTTATACTTAACCAATCAATCCCGAAAACTAATCAGGTAAGCGCCTTAACACAGTGAACCTATAAACAAAATTTGAAGGTAAACGGAATAATTCTGCATGAAAAACCCATTTATATAAATTAAGGGGGGGGATTAGCCCCCCTTGTCCCCCCCCCCTTTATACTTAACCAATCAATCCCGAAAACTAATCAGGGAAGCGCCTTAACACAGTGAACCTATAAACAAAATTTGAAGGAAAACGGAATAATTCTGCATTAAAAACCCATTTATATAAATTAAGGGGGGGATTAGCCCCCCCCGTTCTCCCCCTTTATACTTAACCAATCAATCCCGAAAACTAATCAGGTAAGCGCCTTAACACAGTGAACCTATAAACAAAATTTGAAGGAAAACGGAATAATTCTGCATGAAAAACCCATTTATATATATTAAGGGGGGGTTAGCCCCCCCCGTTCTCCCCCTTTATACTTAACCAATCAATACCGAAAACTAATCAGGTAAGCGCCTTAACACAGTGAACCTATAAACAAAAGTTGTAGGTAAACGGAATAATTCTGCATGAAAAACCCATTTATATAAATTAAGGGGGGGGATTAGCCCCCCTTGTTCCCCCCCCTTTATACTTAACCAATCAATCCCGAAAACTAATCAGGTAAGCGCCTTAACACAGTGAACCTATAAACAAAATTTGTAGGTAAACGGAATAATTCTGCATGAAAAACCCATTTATATAAATTAAGGGGGGGGTTAGCCCCCCGTTCAACCCCCCCTTTATACTTAACCAATCAATCCCGAAAACTAATCAGGGAAGCGCCTTAACACAGTGAACCTATAAACAAAATTTGAAGGAAAACGGAATAATTCTGCATGAAAAACCCATTTATATAAATTAAGAGCGGGGATTAGCCCCCCTTGTCCCCCCCTCCTTTATACTTAACCAATCAATCCCGAAAACTAATCAGGTAAGCGCCTTAACACAGTGAACCTATAAACAAAATTTCAAGGAAAACGGAATAATTCTGCATGAAAAACCCATTTATATAAATTAATGGGGGGTTAGCCCCCCCCGTTCTCCCCCTTTATACTTAACCAATCAATACCGAAAACTAATCAGGTAAGCGCCTTAACACAGTGAACCTATAAACAAAATTTGAAGGAAAACGGAATAATTCTGCATGAAAAACCCATTTATATAAATTATGGGGGGGATTAGCCCCCCTTGTCCCCCACCCTTTATACTTAACCAATCAATCCCGAAAACTAATCAGGTAAGCGCCTTAACACAGTGAACCTGTAAAAAAAATTTGAAGGAAAACGGAATAATTCTGCATGAAAAACCCATTTATATAAATTAAGGGGGGGGGATTAGCCCCCCATCCCCCCCTTTATACTTAACCAATCAATCCCGAAAACTAATCAGGGAAGCGCCTTAACACAGTGAACCTGTAAACAAAATTTGAAGGAAAACGGAATAATTCTGCATGAAAAACCCATTTATATAAATTAATGGGGGGTTAGCCCCCCCCCCGTTCTCCCCCTTTATACTTAACCAATCAATACCGAAAACTAATCAGGTAAGCGCCTTAACACAGTGAACCTATAAACAAAATTTGAAGGAAAACGGAATAATTCTGCATGAAAAACCCATTTATATAAATTAAGGGGGGGATTAGCCCCCCTTGTCCCCCACCCTTTATACTTAACCAATCAATCCCGAAAACTAATCAGGTAAGCGCCTTAACACAGTGAACCTGTAAAAAAAATTTGAAGGAAAACGGAATAATTCTGCATGAAAAACCCATTTATATAAATTAAGGGGGGGGATTAGCCCCCCATCCCCCCCTTTATACTTAACCAATCAATCCCGAAAACTAATCAGGGAAGCGCCTTAACACAGTGAACCTGTAAACAAAATTTGAAGGAAAACGGAATAATTCTGCATGAAAAACCCATTTATATAAATTAATGGGGGGTTAGCCCCCCCCCCCCCCGTTCTCCCCCTTTATACTTAACCAATCAATACCGAAAACTAATCAGGTAAGCGCCTTAACACAGTGAACCTATAAACAAAATTTGAAGGAAAACGAAATAATTCTGCATGAAAAACCCATTTATATAAATTAAGGGGGGGTTAGCCCCCCCCGTTCTCCCCCTTTATACTTAATCAATCAATACCGAAAACTAATCAGGGAAGCGCCTTAACACAGTGAACCTATAAACAAAATTTGAAGGTAAACGGAATAATTCTGCATGAAAAACCCTTTTATATAAATTAAGGGGGGGGATTAGCCCCCCTTGTCCCCCCCCCTTTATACTTAACCAATCAATCCCGAAAACTAATCAGGTAAGCGCCTTAACACAGTGAACCTATAAACAAAATTTGTAGGTAAACGGAATAATTCTGCATGAAAAACCCATTTATATAAATTAAGGGGGGATTAGCCCCCCGTTCCCCCCCCTTTATACTTAACCAATCAATCCCGAAAACTAATCAGGGAAGCGCCTTAACACAGTGAACCTGTAAACAAAATTTGAAGGAAAACGGAATAATTCTGCATGAAAAACCCATTTATATAAATTAAGGGGGGGTTAGCCCCCCCCCGTTCTCCCCCTTTATACTTAATTAATCAATACCGAAAACTAATCAGGGAAGCGCCTTAACACAGTGAACCTATAAACAAAATTTGAAGGAAAACGGAATAATTCTGCATGAAAAACCCATTTATATAAATTAAGGGGGGGATTAGCCCCCCGTTCCCCCCCCCTTTGTACTTAACCAATCAATCCCGAAAACTAATCAGGTAAGCGCCTTAACACAGTGAACCTATAAACAAAATTTGAAGGAAAACGGAATAATTCTGCATGAAAAACCCATTTATATAAATTAAGGGGGGATTAGCCCCCCGTTCCCCCCCCCCTTTATACTTAACCAATCAATCCCGAAAACTAATCAGGTAAGCGCCTTAACACAGTGAACCTATAAACAAAATTTGAAGGTAAACGGAATAATTCTGCATGAAACACCCATTTATATAAATTAAGGGGGGGGATTAGCCCCCCTTGTCCCCCCCCCTTTATACTTAACCAATCAATCCCGAAAACTAATCAGGGAAGCGCCTTAACACAGTGAACCTATAAACAAAATTTGAAGGAAAACGGAATAATTCTGCATTAAAAACCCATTTATATAAATTAAGGGGGGGGATTAGCCCCCCTTGTCCCCCCCCCTTTATACTTAACCAATCAATCCCGAAAACTAATCAGGTAAGCGCCTTAACACAGTGAACCTATAAACAAAATTTGAAGGAAAACGGAATAATTCTGCATGAAAAACCCATTTATATAAATTAAGGGGGGGTTAGCCCCCCCCCCGTTCTCCCCCTTTATACTTAACCAATCAATACCGAAAACTAATCAGGTAAGCGCCTTAACACAGTGAACCTATAAACAAAATTTGAAGGAAAACGGAATAATTCTGCATGAAAAACCCATTTATATAAATTAAGGGGAGAGGGATTAGCCCCCCTTGTTCCCCCCCCCTTTATACTTAACCAATCAATCCCGAAAACTAATCAGGTAAGCGCCTTAACACAGTGAACCTATAAACAAAATTTGTAGGTAAACGGAATAATTCTGCATGAAAAACCCATTTTATAAATTAAGGGGGGGATTAGCCCCCCGTTCAACCCCGCCTTTATACTTAACCAATCAATCCCGAAAACTAATCAGGGAAACGCCTTAACACAGTGAACCTATAAACAAAATTTGAAGGAAAACGGAATAATTCTGCATGAAAAACCCATTTATATAAATTAAGGGCGGGGATTAGCCCCCCTAGTCCCCCTTTATACTTAACCAATCAATACCGAAAACTAATCAGGGAAGCGCCTTAACACAGTGAACCTATAAACAAAATTTGAAGGTAAACGGAATAATTCTGCATGAAAAACCCATTTATATAAATTAAGGGGGGGGGGATTAGCCCCCCTTGTCCCCCCCCCTTTATACTTAACCAATCAATCCCGAAAACTAATCAGGGAAGCGCCTTAACACAGTGAACCTGTAAACAAAATTTGAAGGAAAACGGAATAATTCTGCATGAAAAACCCATTTATATAAATTAAGGGGGGGTTAGCCCCCCCCCGTTCTCCCCCTTTATACTTAACCAATCAATACCGAAAACTAATCAGGGAAGCGCCTTAACACAGTGAACCTATAAACAAAATTTGAAGGTAAACGGAATAATTCTGCATGAAAAACCCATTTATATAAATTAAGGGGGGGGATTAGCCCCCCTTGTCCCCCCCCCTTTATACTTAACCAATCAATCCCGAAAACTAATCAGGGAAGCGCCTTAACACAGTGAACCTGTAAACAAAATTTGAAGGAAAACGGAATAATTCTGCATGAAAAACCCATTTATATAAATTAAGGGGGGGGTTAGCCCCCCCCCGTTCTCCCCCTTTATACTTAACCCATCAATACCGAAAACTAATCAGGGAAGCGCCTTAACACAGTGAACCTATAAACAAAATTTGAAGGAAAACGGAATAATTCTGCATGAAAAACCCATTTATATAAATTAAGGGGGGGATTAGCCCCCCGTCCCCCCCCTTTATACTTAACCAATCAATCCCGAAAACTAATCAGGTAAGCGCCTTAACACAGTGAACCTATAAACAAAATTTGAAGGTAAACGGAATAATTCTGCATGAAAAACCCATTTATATAAATTAAGGGAGGGGATTAGCCCCCCTTGTCCCCCCCCTTTATACTTAACCAATCAATCCCGAAAATTAATCAGGGAAGCGCCTTAACACAGTAAACCTATAAACAAAATTTGAAGGAAAACGGAATAATTCTGCATGAAAAACCCATTTATATAAATTAAGGGGGGGATTAGCCCCCCGTCCCCCCCCTTTATACTTAACCAATCAATCCCGAAAACTAATCAGGTAAGCGCCTTAACACAGTGAACCTATAAACAAAATTTGAAGGAAAACGGAATAATTCTGCATGAAAAACCCATTTATATATATTAAGGGGGGGTTAGCCCCCCCCCGTTCTCCCCCTTTATACTTAACCAATCAATACCGAAAACTAATCAGGGAAGCGCCTTAACACAGTGAACCTATAAACAAAATTTGAAGGAAAACGGAATAATTCTGCATGAAAAACCCATTTATATAAATTAAGGGGGGGGGATTAGCCCCCTTGCCCCCCCCCCCCTTTATACTTAACCAATCAATCCCGAAAACTAATCAGGTAAGCGCCTTAACACAGTGAACCTATAAACAAAATTTGAAGGAAAACGGAATAATTCTGCATGAAAAACCCATTTATATAAATTAAGGGGGGGTTAGCCCCCCCCCGTTCTCCCCCTTTATACTTAACCAATCAATACCGAAAACTAATCAGGGAAGCCCCTTAACACAGTGAACCTATAAACAAAATTTGAAGGAAAACGGAATAATTCTGCATGAAAAACCCATTTATATATATTAAGGGGGGGATTATCCCCCCGTCCCCCCCCCCTTTATACTTAACCAATCAATCCCGAAAACTAATCAGGTAAGCGCCTTAACACAGTGAACCTATAAACAAAATTTGAAGGTAAACGGAATAATTCTGCATGAAAAACCCATTTATATAAATTAAGGGGGGGGATTAGCCCCCCTTGTCCCCCCCCCCTTTATACTTAACCAATCAATCCCGAAAACTAATCAGGGAAGCGCCTTAACACAGTGAACCTATAAACAAAATTTGAAGGAAAACGGAATAATTCTGCATGAAAAACCCATTTATATAAATTAAGGGGGGGGATTAGCCCCCCTTGTCCCCCCCCTTTATACTTAACCAATCAATACCGAAAACTAATCAGGTAAGCGCCTTAACACAGTGAACCTATAAACAAAATTTGAAGGAAAACGGAATAATTCTGCATGAAAAACCCATTTATATAAATTAAGGGGGGGGTTAGCCCCCCCCCGTTCTCCCCCTTTATACTTAACCAATCAATACCGAAAACTAATCAGGTAAGCGCCTTAACACAGTGAACCTGTAAACAAAATTTGAAGGAAAACGGAATAATTCTGCATGAAAAACCCATTTATATATATTAAGGGGGGTTACCCCCCCCCGTTCTCCCCCTTTATACTTAACCAATCAATACCGAAAACTAATCAGGGAAGCGCCTTAACACAGTGAACCTATAAACAAAATTTGAAGGAAAACGGAATAATTCTGCATGAAAAACCCATTTATATAAATTAAGGGGGGGATTAGCCCCCCTTGTCCCCCCCTTTATACTTAACCAATCAATCCCGAAAACTAATCAGGTAAGCGCCTTAACACAGTGAACCTATAAACAAAATTTGAAGGAAAACGGAATAATTCTGCATGAAAAACCCATTTATATATATTAAGGGGGGGTTAGCACCCCCCCGTTCTTCCCCTTTATACTTAACCAATCAATACCGAAAACTAATCAGGGAAGCGCCTTAACACAGTGAACCTATAAACAAAATTTGAAGGAAAACGGAATAATTCTGCATGAAAAACCCATTTATATAAATTAAGGGGGGGGATTAGCACCCTTGCCCCCCCCCCCCCTTTATACTTAACCAATCAATCCCGAAAACTAATCAGGTAAGCGCCTTAACACAGTGAACCTATAAACAAAATCTGAAGGAAAACGGAATAATTCTGCATGAAAAACCCATTTATATAAATTAAGGGGGGGTTAGCCCCCCCCCCGTTCTCCCCCTTTATACTTAACCAATCAATACCGAAAACTAATCAGGGAAGCGCCTTAACACAGTGAACCTATAAACAAAATTTGAAGGAAAACGGAATAATTCTGCATGAAAAACCCATTTATATATATTAAGGGGGGGATTAGCCCCCCGTTCCCCCCCCCTTTATACTTAACCAATCAATCCCGAAAACTAATCAGGTAAGCGCCTTAACACAGTGAACCTATAAACAAAATTTGAAGGTAAACGGAATAATTCTGCATGAAAAACCCATTTATATAAATTAAGGGGGGGGATTAGCCCCCCTTGTCCCCCCCCCTTTATACTTAACCAATCAATCCCGAAAACTAATCAGGGAAGCGCCTTAACACAGTGAACCTATAAACAAAATTTGAAGGAAAACGGAATAATTCTGCATGAAAAACCCATTTATATAAATTAAGGGGGGGGATTAGCCCCCCTTGTCCCCCCCCTTTATACTTAACCAATCAATCCCGAAAACTAATCAGGTAAGCGCCTTAACACAGTGAACCTATAAACAAAATTTGAAGGAAAACGGAATAATTCTGCATGAAAAACCCATTTATATAAATTAAGGGGGGGGTTAGGCCCCCCCCGTTCTCCCCCTTTATACTTAACCAATCAATACCGAAAACTAATCAGGTAAGCGCCTTAACACAGTGAACCTATAAACAAAATTTGAAGGAAAACGGAATAATTCTGCATGAAAAACCCATTTATATATAATAAGGGGGGTTACCCCCCCCGTTCTCCCCCTTTATACTTAACCAATCAATACCGAAAACTAATCAGGGAAGCGCCTTAACACAGTGAACCTATAAACAAAATTTGAAGGAAAACGGAATAATTCTGCATGAAAAACCCATTTATATAAATTAAGGGGGGGTTAGGCCCCCCCCCGTTCTCCCCCTTTATACTTAACCAATCAATACCGAAAACTAATCAGGTAAGCGACTTAACACAGTGAACCTATAAACAAAATTTGAAGGAAAACGGAATAATTCTGCATGAAAAACCCATTTATATAAATTAAGGGGGGGTTAGCCCCCCCCCCGTTCTCCCCCTTTATACTTAACCAATCAATACCGAAAACTAATCAGGTAAGCGCCTTAACACAGTGAACCTATAAACAAAATTTGAAGGAAAACGGAATAATTCTGCATGAAAAACCCATTTATATATATTAAGGGGGGGTTAGCCCCCCCCGTTCTCCCCCTTTATACTTAACCAATCAATACCGAAAACTAATCAGGGAAGCGCCTTAACACAGTGAACCTATAAACAAAATTTGAAGGTAAACGGAATAATTCTGCATGAAAAACCCATTTATATAAATTAAGGGGGGGGATTAGCCCCCCTTGTCCCCCCCCCTTTATACTTAACCAATCAATCCCGAAAACTAATCAGGTAAGCGCCTTAACGCAGTGAACCTATAAACAAAATTTGTAGGTAAACGGAATAATTCTGCATGAAAAACCCATTTATATAAATTAAGGGGGGGGGGATTAGCCCCCCTTGTCCCCCCCCTTTATACTTATCCAATCAATCCCGAAAACTAGTCAGGTAAGCGCCTTAACACAGTGAACCTATAAACAAAATTTGAAGGAAAACGGAATAATTCTGCATGAAAAACCCATTTATATATATTAAGGGGGGGGTTAGCCCCCCCCGTTCTCCCCCTTTATACTTAACCAATCAATACCGAAAACTAATCAGGGAAGCGCCTTAACACAGTGAACCTATAAACAAAATTTGAAGGAAAACGGAATAATTCTGCATGAAAAACCCATTTATATAAATTAAGGGGGGGGGGATTAGCCCCCTTGCCCCCCCCCTTTATACTTAACCAATCAATCCCGAAAACTAATCAGGTAAGCGCCTTAACACAGTGAACCTATAAACAAAATTTGAAGGAAAACGGAATAATTCTGCATGAAAAACCCATTTATATAAATTAAGGGGGGGTTAGCCCCCCCCCCGTTCTCCCCCTTTATACTTAACCAATCAATACCGAAAACTAATCAGGGAAGCGCCTTAACACAGTGAACCTATAAACAAAATTTGAAGGAAAACGGAATAATTCTGCATGAAAAACCCATTTATATATATTAAGGGGGGGATTAGCCCCCCGTTCCCCCCCCTTTATACTTAACCAATCAATCCCGAAAACTAATCAGGTAAGCGCCTTAACACAGTGAACCTATAAACAAAATTTGAAGGTAAACGGAATAATTCTGCATGAAAAACCCATTTATATAAATTAAGGGGGGGGATTAGCCCCCCTTGTCCCCCCCCCTTTATACTTAACCAATCAATCCCGAAAACTAATCAGGGAAGCGCCTTAACACAGTGAACCTATAAACAAAATTTGAAGGAAAACGGAATAATTCTGCATGAAAAACCCATTTATATAAATTAAGGGGGGGGGGGATTAGCCCCCCTTGTCCCCCCCCCTTTATACTTAACCAATCAATCCCGAAAACTAATCAGGTAAGCGCCTTAACACAGTGAACCTATAAACAAAATTTGAAGGAAAACGGAATAATTCTGCATGAAAAACCCATTTATATAAATTAAGGGGGGGGGGGGTTAGGCCCCCCCCGTTCTCCCCCTTTATACTTAACCAATCAATACCGAAAACTAATCAGGGAAGCGCCTAAACACAGTGAACCTATAAACAAAATTTGAAGGAAAACGGAATAATTCTGCATGAAAAACCCATTTATATAAATTAAGGGGGGGTTAGGCCCCCCCCGTTCTCCCCCTTTATACTTAACCAATCAATACCGAAAACTAATCAGGTAAGCGCCTTAACACAGTGAACCTATAAACAAAATTTGAAGGAAAACGGAATAATTCTGCATGAAAAACCCATTTATATAAATTAAGGGGGGGTTAGCCCCCCCCCGTTCTCCCCCTTTATACTTAACCAATCAATACCGAAAACTAATCAGGTAAGCGCCTTAACACAGTGAACCTATAAACAAAATTTGAAGGAAAACGGAATAATTCTGCATGAAAAACCCATTTATATATATTAAGGGGGGGGATTAGCCCCCCTTGTCCCCCTTTATACTTAACCAATCAATACCGAAAACTAATCAGGGAAGCGCCTTAACACAGTGAACCTATAAACAAAATTTGAAGGTAAACGGAATAATTCTGCATGAAAAACCCATTTATATAAATTAAGGGGGGGGATTAGCCCCCCTTGTCCCCCCCCCTTTATACTTAACCAATCAATCCCGAAAACTAATCAGGGAAGCGCCTTAACACAGTGAACCTGTAAACAAAATTTGAAGGAAAACGGAATAATTCTGCATGAAAAACCCATTTATATAAATTAAGGGGGGGTTAGCCCCCCCCGTACTCCCCCTTTATACTTAACCAATCAATACCGAAAACTAATCAGGGAAGCGCCTTAACACAGTGAACCTATAAACAAAATTTGAAGGTAAACGGAATAATTCTGCATGAAAAACCCATTTATATAAATTAAGGGGGGGGATTAGCCCCCCTTGTCCCCCCCCCCTTTATACTTAACCAATCAATCCCGAAAACTAATCAGGGAAGCGCCTTAACACAGTGAACCTGTAAACAAAATTTGAAGGAAAACGGAATAATTCTGCATGAAAAACCCATTTATATAAATTAAGGGGGGGGTTAGCCCCCCCCCGTTCTCCCCCTTTATACTTAACCCATCAATACCGAAAACTAATCAGGGAAGCGCCTTAACACAGTGAACCTATAAACAAAATTTGAAGGAAAACGGAATAATTCTGCATGAAAAACCCATTTATATAAATTAAGGGGGGGATTAGCCCCCCGTCCCCCCCCTTTATACTTAACCAATCAATCCCGAAAACTAATCAGGTAAGCGCCTTAACACAGTGAACCTATAAACAAAATTTGAAGGTAAACGGAATAATTCTGCATGAAAAACCCATTTATATAAATTAAGGGAGGGGATTAGCCCCCCTTGTCCCCCCCCTTTATACTTAACCAATCAATCCCGAAAATTAATCAGGGAAGCGCCTTAACACAGTGAACCTATAAACAAAATTTGAAGGAAAACGGAATAATTCTGCATGAAAAACCCATTTATATAAATTAAGGGGGGGATTAGCCCCCCTTGTCCCCCCCCTTTATACTTAACCAATCAATACCGAAAACTAATCAGGTAAGCGCCTTAACACAGTGAACCTATAAACAAAATTTGAAGGAAAACGGAATAATTCTGCATGAAAAACCCATTTATATAAATTAAGGGGGGGTTAGCCCCCCCCGTTCTCCCCCTTTATACTTAACCAATCAATACCGAAAACTAATCAGGGAAGCGCCTTAACACAGTGAACCTATAAACAAAATTTGAAGGTAAACGGAATAATTCTGCATGAAAAACCCATTTATATAAATTAAGGGGGGGGGGGATTAGCCCCCCTTGTCCCCCCCCTTTATACTTAACCAATCAATCCCGAAAACTAATCAGGGAAGCGCCTTAACACAGTGAACCTGTAAACAAAATTTGAAGGAAAACGGAATAATTCTGCATGAAAAACCCATTTATATAAATTAAGGGGGGGTTAGCCCCCCCCGTTCTCCCCCTTTATACTTAACCAATCAATACCGAAAACTAATCAGGGAAGCGCCTTAACACAGTGAACCTATAAACAAAATTTGAAGGAAAACGGAATAATTCTGCATGAAAAACCCATTTATATAAATTAAGGGGGGGATTAGCCCCCCGTCCCCCCCCTTTATACTTAACCAATCAATCCCGAAAACTAATCAGGTAAGCGCCTTAACACAGTGAACCTATAAACAAAATTTGAAGGAAAACGGAATAATTCTGCATGAAAAACCCATTTATATATATTAAGGGGGGGTTAGCCCCCCCCCGTTCTCCCCCTTTATACTTAACCAATCAATACCGAAAACTAATCAGGGAAGCGCCTTAACACAGTGAACCTATAAACAAAATTTGAAGGAAAACGGAATAATTCTGCATGAAAAACCCATTTATATAAATTAAGGGGGGGGGATTAGCCCCCTTGCCCCCCCCCCCTTTATACTTAACCAATCAATCCCGAAAACTAATCAGGTAAGCGCCTTAACACAGTGAACCTATAAACAAAATTTGAAGGAAAACGGAATAATTCTGCATGAAAAACCCATTTATATAAATTAAGGGGGGGTTAGCCCCCCCCCGTTCTCCCCCTTTATACTTAACCAATCAATACCGAAAACTAATCAGGGAAGCCCCTTAACACAGTGAACCTATAAACAAAATTTGAAGGAAAACGGAATAATTCTGCATGAAAAACCCATTTATATATATTAAGGGGGGGATTATCCCCCCGTCCCCCCCCCCTTTATACTTAACCAATCAATCCCGAAAACTAATCAGGTAAGCGCCTTAACACAGTGAACCTATAAACAAAATTTGAAGGTAAACGGAATAATTCTGCATGAAAAACCCATTTATATAAATTAAGGGGGGGGATTAGCCCCCCTTGTCCCCCCCCCCTTTATACTTAACCAATCAATCCCGAAAACTAATCAGGGAAGCGCCTTAACACAGTGAACCTATAAACAAAATTTGAAGGAAAACGGAATAATTCTGCATGAAAAACCCATTTATATAAATTAAGGGGGGGATTAGCCCCCCTTGTCCCCCCCTTTATACTTAACCAATCAATCCCGAAAACTAATCAGGTAAGCGCCTTAACACAGTGAACCTATAAACAAAATTTGAAGGAAAACGGAATAATTCTGCATGAAAAACCCATTTATATAAATTAAGGGGGGGGTTAGGCCCCCCCCGTTCTCCCCCTTTATACTTAACCAATCAATACCGAAAACTAATCAGGTAAGCGCCTTAACACAGTGAACCTGTAAACAAAATTTGAAGGAAAACGGAATAATTCTGCATGAAAAACCCATTTATATATATTAAGGGGGGTTACCCCCCCCCGTTCTCCCCCTTTATACTTAACCAATCAATACCGAAAACTAATCAGGGAAGCGCCTTAACACAGTGAACCTATAAACAAAATTTGAAGGAAAACGGAATAATTCTGCATGAAAAACCCATTTATATAAATTAAGGGGGGGATTAGCCCCCCTTGTCCCCCCCTTTATACTTAACCAATCAATCCCGAAAACTAATCAGGTAAGCGCCTTAACACAGTGAACCTATAAACAAAATTTGAAGGAAAACGGAATAATTCTGCATGAAAAACCCATTTATATATATTAAGGGGGGGTTAGCACCCCCCCGTTCTCCCCCTTTATACTTAACCAATCAATACCGAAAACTAATCAGGGAAGCGCCTTAACACAGTGAACCTATAAACAAAATTTGAAGGAAAACGGAATAATTCTGCATGAAAAACCCATTTATATAAATTAAGGGGGGGGGATTAGCCCCCTTGCCCCCCCCCCCCTTTATACTTAACCAATCAATCCCGAAAACTAATCAGGTAAGCGCCTTAACACAGTGAACCTATAAACAAAATCTGAAGGAAAACGGAATAATTCTGCATGAAAAACCCATTTATATAAATTAAGGGGGGGTTAGCCCCCCCCCCGTTCTCCCCCTTTATACTTAACCAATCAATACCGAAAACTAATCAGGGAAGCGCCTTAACACAGTGAACCTATAAACAAAATTTGAAGGAAAACGGAATAATTCTGCATGAAAAACCCATTTATATAAATTAAGGGGGGGGATTAGCCCCCCTTGTCCCCCCCCCTTTATACTTAACCAATCAATCCCGAAAACTAATCAGGGAAGCGCCTTAACACAGTGAACCTATAAACAAAATTTGAAGGAAAACGGAATAATTCTGCATGAAAAACCCATTTATATAAATTAAGGGGGGGGATTAGCCCCCCTTGTCCCCCCCCTTTATACTTAACCAATCAATCCCGAAAACTAATCAGGTAAGCGCCTTAACACAGTGAACCTATAAACAAAATTTGAAGGAAAACGGAATAATTCTGCATGAAAAACCCATTTATATAAATTAAGGGGGGGGTTAGGCCCCCCCCGTTCTCCCCCTTTATACTTAACCAATCAATACCGAAAACTAATCAGGTAAGCGCCTTAACACAGTGAACCTATAAACAAAATTTGAAGGAAAACGGAATAATTCTGCATGAAAAACCCATTTATATATAATAAGGGGGGTTACCCCCCCCGTTCTCCCCCTTTATACTTAACCAATCAATACCGAAAACTAATCAGGGAAGCGCCTTAACACAGTGAACCTATAAACAAAATTTGAAGGAAAACGGAATAATTCTGCATGAAAAACCCATTTATATAAATTAAGGGGGGGTTAGGACCCCCCCGTTCTCCCCCTTTATACTTAACCAATCAATACCGAAAACTAATCAGGTAAGCGACTTAACACAGTGAACCTATAAACAAAATTTGAAGGAAAACGGAATAATTCTGCATGAAAAACCCATTTATATAAATTAAGGGGGGGTTAGCCCCCCCCCCCGTTCTCCCCCTTTATACTTAACCAATCAATACCGAAAACTAATCAGGTAAGCGCCTTAACACAGTGAACCTATAAACAAAATTTGAAGGAAAACGGAATAATTCTGCATGAAAAACCCATTTATATATATTAAGGGGGGGTTAGCCCCCCCCGTTCTCCCCCTTTATACTTAACCAATCAATACCGAAAACTAATCAGGGAAGCGCCTTAACACAGTGAACCTATAAACAAAATTTGAAGGTAAACGGAATAATTCTGCATGAAAAACCCATTTATATAAATTAAGGGGGGGGATTAGCCCCCCTTGTCCCCCCCCTTTATACTTAACCAATCAATCCCGAAAACTAATCAGGTAAGCGCCTTAACGCAGTGAACCTATAAACAAAATTTGAAGGTAAACGGAATAATTCTGCATGAAAAACCCATTTATATAAATTAAGGGAGGGGATTAGCCCCCCTTGTCCCCCCCCTTTATACTTAACCAATCAATCCCGAAAATTAATCAGGGAAGCGCCTTAACACAGTGAACCTATAAACAAAATTTGAAGGAAAACGGAATAATTCTGCATGAAAAACCCATTTATATAAATTAAGGGGGGGATTAGCCCCCCTTGTCCCCCCCCTTTATACTTAACCAATCAATACCGAAAACTAATCAGGTAAGCGCCTTAACACAGTGAACCTATAAACAAAATTTGAAGGAAAACGGAATAATTCTGCATGAAAAACCCATTTATATAAATTAAGGGGGGGTTAGCCCCCCCCGTTCTCCCCCTTTATACTTAACCAATCAATACCGAAAACTAATCAGGGAAGCGCCTTAACACAGTGAACCTATAAACAAAATTTGAAGGTAAACGGAATAATTCTGCATGAAAAACCCATTTATATAAATTAAGGGGGGGGGGATTAGCCCCCCTTGTCCCCCCCCTTTATACTTAACCAATCAATCCCGAAAACTAATCAGGGAAGCGCCTTAACACAGTGAACCTGTAAACAAAATTTGAAGGAAAACGGAATAATTCTGCATGAAAAACCCATTTATATAAATTAAGGGGGGGTTAGCCCCCCCCGTTCTCCCCCTTTATACTTAACCAATCAATACCGAAAACTAATCAGGGAAGCGCCTTAACACAGTGAACCTATAAACAAAATTTGAAGGAAAACGGAATAATTCTGCATGAAAAACCCATTTATATAAATTAAGGGGGGGATTAGCCCCCCGTCCCCCCCCTTTATACTTAACCAATCAATCCCGAAAACTAATCAGGTAAGCGCCTTAACACAGTGAACCTATAAACAAAATTTGAAGGAAAACGGAATAATTCTGCATGAAAAACCCATTTATATATATTAAGGGGGGGTTAGCCCCCCCCCGTTCTCCCCCTTTATACTTAACCAATCAATACCGAAAACTAATCAGGGAAGCGCCTTAACACAGTGAACCTATAAACAAAATTTGAAGGAAAACGGAATAATTCTGCATGAAAAACCCATTTATATAAATTAAGGGGGGGGGATTAGCCCCCTTGCCCCCCCCCCCTTTATACTTAACCAATCAATCCCGAAAACTAATCAGGTAAGCGCCTTAACACAGTGAACCTATAAACAAAATTTGAAGGAAAACGGAATAATTCTGCATGAAAAACCCATTTATATAAATTAAGGGGGGGTTAGCCCCCCCCCGTTCTCCCCCTTTATACTTAACCAATCAATACCGAAAACTAATCAGGGAAGCCCCTTAACACAGTGAACCTATAAACAAAATTTGAAGGAAAACGGAATAATTCTGCATGAAAAACCCATTTATATATATTAAGGGGGGGATTATCCCCCCGTCCCCCCCCCCTTTATACTTAACCAATCAATCCCGAAAACTAATCAGGTAAGCGCCTTAACACAGTGAACCTATAAACAAAATTTGAAGGTAAACGGAATAATTCTGCATGAAAAACCCATTTATATAAATTAAGGGGGGGGATTAGCCCCCCTTGTCCCCCCCCCCCTTTATACTTAACCAATCAATCCCGAAAACTAATCAGGGAAGCGCCTTAACACAGTGAACCTATAAACAAAATTTGAAGGAAAACGGAATAATTCTGCATGAAAAACCCATTTATATAAATTAAGGGGGGGATTAGCCCCCCTTGTCCCCCCCTTTATACTTAACCAATCAATCCCGAAAACTAATCAGGTAAGCGCCTTAACACAGTGAACCTATAAACAAAATTTGAAGGAAAACGGAATAATTCTGCATGAAAAACCCATTTATATAAATTAAGGGGGGGGTTAGGCCCCCCCCGTTCTCCCCCTTTATACTTAACCAATCAATACCGAAAACTAATCAGGTAAGCGCCTTAACACAGTGAACCTGTAAACAAAATTTGAAGGAAAACGGAATAATTCTGCATGAAAAACCCATTTATATATATTAAGGGGGGTTACCCCCCCCCGTTCTCCCCCTTTATACCTAACCAATCAATACCGAAAACTAATCAGGGAAGCGCCTTAACACAGTGAACCTATAAACAAAATTTGAAGGAAAACGGAATAATTCTGCATGAAAAACCCATTTATATAAATTAAGGGGGGATTAGCCCCCCTTGTCCCCCCTTTATACTTAACCAATCAATCCCGAAAACTAATCAGGTAAGCGCCTTAACACAGTGAACCTATAAACAAAATTTGAAGGAAAACGGAATAATTCTGCATGAAAAACCCATTTATATATATTAAGGGGGGGTTAGCACCCCCCCGTTCTCCCCCTTTATACTTAACCAATCAATACCGAAAACTAATCAGGGAAGCGCCTTAACACAGTGAACCTATAAACAAAATTTGAAGGAAAACGGAATAATTCTGCATGAAAAACCCATTTATATAAATTAAGGGGGGGGGATTAGCCCCCTTGCCCCCCCCCCTTTATACTTAACCAATCAATCTCGAAAACTAATCAGGTAAGCGCCTTAACACAGTGAACCTATAAACAAAATCTGAAGGAAAACGGAATAATTCTGCATGAAAAACCCATTTATATAAATTAAGGGGGGGTTAGCCCCCCCCCGTTCTCCCCCTTTATACTTAACCAATCAATACCGAAAACTAATCAGGGAAGCGCCTTAACACAGTGAACCTATAAACAAAATTTGAAGGAAAACGGAATAATTCTGCATGAAAAACCCATTTATATATATTAAGGGGGGGATTAGCCCCCCGTTCCCCCCCCCTTTATACTTAACCAATCAATCCCGAAAACTAATCAGGGAAGCGCCTTAACACAGTGAACCTATAAACAAAATTTGAAGGAAAACGGAATAATTCTGCATGAAAAACCCATTTATATAAATTAAGGGGGGGGATTAGCCCCCCTTGTCCCCCCCCTTTATACTTAACCAATCAATCCCGAAAACTAATCAGGTAAGCGCCTTAACACAGTGAACCTATAAACAAAATTTGAAGGAAAACGGAATAATTCTGCATGAAAAACCCATTTATATAAATTAAGGGGGGGGTTAGGCCCCCCCCGTTCTCCCCCTTTATACTTAACCAATCAATACCGAAAACTAATCAGGTAAGCGCCTTAACACAGTGAACCTATAAACAAAATTTGAAGGAAAACGGAATAATTCTGCATGAAAAACCCATTTATATATAATAAGGGGGGTTACCCCCCCCGTTCTCCCCCTTTATACTTAACCAATCAATACCGAAAACTAATCAGGGAAGCGCCTTAACACAGTGAACCTATAAACAAAATTTGAAGGAAAACGGAATAATTCTGCATGAAAAACCCATTTATATAAATTAAGGGGGGGTTAGGACCCCCCCGTTCTCCCCCTTTATACTTAACCAATCAATACCGAAAACTAATCAGGTAAGCGACTTAACACAGTGAACCTATAAACAAAATTTGAAGGAAAACGGAATAATTCTGCATGAAAAACCCATTTATATAAATTAAGGGGGGGTTAGCCCCCCCCCCCGTTCTCCCCCTTTATACTTAACCAATCAATACCGAAAACTAATCAGGTAAGCGCCTTAACACAGTGAACCTATAAACAAAATTTGAAGGAAAACGGAATAATTCTGCATGAAAAACCCATTTATATATATTAAGGGGGGGTTAGCCCCCCCCGTTCTCCCCCTTTATACTTAACCAATCAATACCGAAAACTAATCAGGGAAGCGCCTTAACACAGTGAACCTATAAACAAAATTTGAAGGTAAACGGAATAATTCTGCATGAAAAACCCATTTATATAAATTAAGGGGGGGGATTAGCCCCCCTTGTCCCCCCCCTTTATACTTAACCAATCAATCCCGAAAACTAATCAGGTAAGCGCCTTAACGCAGTGAACCTATAAACAAAATTTGTAGGTAAACGGAATAATTCTGCATGAAAAACCCATTTATATAAATTAAGGGGGGGGGGATTAGCCCCCCTTGTCCCCCCCCCTTTATACTTATCCAATCAATCCCGAAAACTAATCAGGTAAGCGCCTTAACACAGTGAACCTATAAACAAAATTTGAAGGAAAACGGAATAATTCTGCATGAAAAACCCATTTATATAAATTAAGGGGGGGGATTAGCCCCCCATCCCCCCCTTTATACTTAACCAATCAATCCCGAAAACTAATCAGGGAAGCGCCTTAACACAGTGAACCTGTAAACAAAATTTGAAGGAAAACGGAATAATTCTGCATGAAAAACCCATTTATATAAATTAATGGGGGGTTAGCCCCCCCCCCGTTCTCCCCCTTTATACTTAACCAATCAATACCGAAAACTAATCAGGTAAGCGCCTTAACACAGTGAACCTATAAACAAAATTTGAAGGAAAACGAAATAATTCTGCATGAAAAACCCATTTATATAAATTAAGGGGGGGTTAGCCCCCCCCCCGTTCTCCCCCTTTATACTTAACCAATCAATACCGAAAACTAATCAGGGAAGCGCCTTAACACAGTGAACCTATAAACAAAATTTGAAGGTAAACGGAATAATTCTGCATGAAAAACCCATTTATATAAATTAAGGGGGGGGATTAGCCCCCCTTGTCCCCCCCTTTATACTTAACCAATCAATCCCGAAAACTAATCAGGTAAGCGCCTTAACACAGTGAACCTATAAACAAAATTTGTAGGTAAACGGAATAATTCTGCATGAAAAACCCATTTATATAAATTAAGGAGGGATTAGCCCCCCGTTCCCCCCCCTTTATACTTAACCAATCAATCCCGAAAACTAATCAGGGAAGCGCCTTAACACAGTGAACCTGTAAACAAAATTTGAAGGAAAACGGAATAATTCTGCATGAAAAACCCATTTATATAAATTAAGGGGGGGTTAGCCCCCCCCCGTTCTCCCCCTTTATACTTAATTAATCAATACCGAAAACTAATCAGGGAAGCGCCTTAACACAGTGAACCTATAAACAAAATTTGAAGGAAAACGGAATAATTCTGCATGAAAAACCCATTTATATAAATTAAGGGGGGATTAGCCCCCCGTTCCCCCTCCCCCTTTATACTTAACCAATCAATCCCGAAAACTAATCAGGTAAGCGCCTTAACACAGTGAACCTATAAACAAAATTTGAAGGTAAACGGAATAATTCTGCATGAAAAACCCATTTATATAAATTAAGGGGGGGGATTAGCCCCCCTTGTCCCCCCCCTTTATACTTAACCAATCAATCCCGAAAACTAATCAGGGAAGCGCCTTAACACAGTGAACCTATAAACAAAATTTGAAGGAAAACGGAATAATTCTGCATGAAAAACCCATTTATATAAATTAAGGGGGGGTTAGCCCCCCCCCCGTTCTCCCCCTTTATACTTAACCAATCAATACCGAAAACTAATCAGGTAAGCGCCTTAACACAGTGAACCTATAAACAAAATTTGTAGGTAAACGGAATAATTCTGCATGAAAAACCCATTTATATAAATTAAGGGGGGGGGATTAGCCCCCCTTGTTCCCCCCCCTTTATACTTAACCAATCAATCCCGAAAACTAATCAGGTAAGCGCCTTAACACAGTGAACCTATAAAAAAAATTTGTAGGTAAACGGAATAATTCTGCATGAAAAACCCATTTATATAAATTAATGGGGGGTTAGCCCCCCCCGTTCTCCCCCTTTATACTTAACCAATCAATACCGAAAACTAATCAGGGAAGCGCCTTAACACAGTGAACCTATAAACAAAATTTGAAGGAAAACGGAATAATTCTGCATGAAAAACCCATTTATATAAATTAAGGGGGGGGGATTAGCCCCCTTGCCCCCCCCCCCTTTATACTTAACCAATCAATCCCGAAAACTAATCAGGTAAGCGCCTTAACACAGTGAACCTATAAACAAAATTTGAAGGAAAACGGAATAATTCTGCATGAAAAACCCATTTATATAAATTAAGGGGGGGTTAGCCCCCCCCCGTTCTCCCCCTTTATACTTAACCAATCAATACCGAAAACTAATCAGGGAAGCCCCTTAACACAGTGAACCTATAAACAAAATTTGAAGGAAAACGGAATAATTCTGCATGAAAAACCCATTTATATATATTAAGGGGGGGATTATCCCCCCGTCCCCCCCCCCTTTATACTTAACCAATCAATCCCGAAAACTAATCAGGTAAGCGCCTTAACACAGTGAACCTATAAACAAAATTTGAAGGTAAACGGAATAATTCTGCATGAAAAACCCATTTATATAAATTAAGGGGGGGGATTAGCCCCCCTTGTCCCCCCCCCCTTTATACTTAACCAATCAATCCCGAAAACTAATCAGGGAAGCGCCTTAACACAGTGAACCTATAAACAAAATTTGAAGGAAAACGGAATAATTCTGCATGAAAAACCCATTTATATAAATTAAGGGGGGGATTAGCCCCCCTTGTCCCCCCCTTTATACTTAACCAATCAATCCCGAAAACTAATCAGGTAAGCGCCTTAACACAGTGAACCTATAAACAAAATTTGAAGGAAAACGGAATAATTCTGCATGAAAAACCCATTTATATAAATTAAGGGGGGGGTTAGGCCCCCCCCGTTCTCCCCCTTTATACTTAACCAATCAATACCGAAAACTAATCAGGTAAGCGCCTTAACACAGTGAACCTGTAAACAAAATTTGAAGGAAAACGGAATAATTCTGCATGAAAAACCCATTTATATATATTAAGGGGGGTTACCCCCCCCCGTTCTCCCCCTTTATACTTAACCAATCAATACCGAAAACTAATCAGGGAAGCGCCTTAACACAGTGAACCTATAAACAAAATTTGAAGGAAAACGGAATAATTCTGCATGAAAAACCCATTTATATAAATTAAGGGGGGGATTAGCCCCCCTTGTCCCCCCCTTTATACTTAACCAATCAATCCCGAAAACTAATCAGGTAAGCGCCTTAACACAGTGAACCTATAAACAAAATTTGAAGGAAAACGGAATAATTCTGCATGAAAAACCCATTTATATATATTAAGGGGGGGTTAGCACCCCCCCGTTCTCCCCCTTTATACTTAACCAATCAATACCGAAAACTAATCAGGGAAGCGCCTTAACACAGTGAACCTATAAACAAAATTTGAAGGAAAACGGAATAATTCTGCATGAAAAACCCATTTATATAAATTAAGGGGGGGGGATTAGCCCCCTTGCCCCCCCCCCCTTTATACTTAACCAATCAATCCCGAAAACTAATCAGGTAAGCGCCTTAACACAGTGAACCTATAAACAAAATCTGAAGGAAAACGGAATAATTCTGCATGAAAAACCCATTTATATAAATTAAGGGGGGGTTAGCCCCCCCCCCGTTCTCCCCCTTTATACTTAACCAATCAATACCGAAAACTAATCAGGGAAGCGCCTTAACACAGTGAACCTATAAACAAAATTTGAAGGAAAACGGAATAATTCTGCATGAAAAACCCATTTATATAAATTAAGGGGGGGGATTAGCCCCCCTTGTCCCCCCCCCTTTATACTTAACCAATCAATCCCGAAAACTAATCAGGGAAGCGCCTTAACACAGTGAACCTATAAACAAAATTTGAAGGAAAACGGAATAATTCTGCATGAAAAACCCATTTATATAAATTAAGGGGGGGGATTAGCCCCCCTTGTCCCCCCCCTTTATACTTAACCAATCAATCCCGAAAACTAATCAGGTAAGCGCCTTAACACAGTGAACCTATAAACAAAATTTGAAGGAAAACGGAATAATTCTGCATGAAAAACCCATTTATATAAATTAAGGGGGGGGTTAGGCCCCCCCCGTTCTCCCCCTTTATACTTAACCAATCAATACCGAAAACTAATCAGGTAAGCGCCTTAACACAGTGAACCTATAAACAAAATTTGAAGGAAAACGGAATAATTCTGCATGAAAAACCCATTTATATATAATAAGGGGGGTTACCCCCCCCGTTCTCCCCCTTTATACTTAACCAATCAATACCGAAAACTAATCAGGGAAGCGCCTTAACACAGTGAACCTATAAACAAAATTTGAAGGAAAACGGAATAATTCTGCATGAAAAACCCATTTATATAAATTAAGGGGGGGTTAGGACCCCCCCGTTCTCCCCCTTTATACTTAACCAATCAATACCGAAAACTAATCAGGTAAGCGACTTAACACAGTGAACCTATAAACAAAATTTGAAGGAAAACGGAATAATTCTGCATGAAAAACCCATTTATATAAATTAAGGGGGGGTTAGCCCCCCCCCCCGTTCTCCCCCTTTATACTTAACCAATCAATACCGAAAACTAATCAGGTAAGCGCCTTAACACAGTGAACCTATAAACAAAATTTGAAGGAAAACGGAATAATTCTGCATGAAAAACCCATTTATATATATTAAGGGGGGGTTAGCCCCCCCCGTTCTCCCCCTTTATACTTAACCAATCAATACCGAAAACTAATCAGGGAAGCGCCTTAACACAGTGAACCTATAAACAAAATTTGAAGGTAAACGGAATAATTCTGCATGAAAAACCCATTTATATAAATTAAGGGGGGGGATTAGCCCCCCTTGTCCCCCCCCTTTATACTTAACCAATCAATCCCGAAAACTAATCAGGTAAGCGCCTTAACGCAGTGAACCTATAAACAAAATTTGAAGGTAAACGGAATAATTCTGCATGAAAAACCCATTTATATAAATTAAGGGAGGGGATTAGCCCCCCTTGTCCCCCCCCTTTATACTTAACCAATCAATCCCGAAAATTAATCAGGGAAGCGCCTTAACACAGTGAACCTATAAACAAAATTTGAAGGAAAACGGAATAATTCTGCATGAAAAACCCATTTATATAAATTAAGGGGGGGATTAGCCCCCCTTGTCCCCCCCCTTTATACTTAACCAATCAATACCGAAAACTAATCAGGTAAGCGCCTTAACACAGTGAACCTATAAACAAAATTTGAAGGAAAACGGAATAATTCTGCATGAAAAACCCATTTATATAAATTAAGGGGGGGTTAGCCCCCCCCGTTCTCCCCCTTTATACTTAACCAATCAATACCGAAAACTAATCAGGGAAGCGCCTTAACACAGTGAACCTATAAACAAAATTTGAAGGTAAACGGAATAATTCTGCATGAAAAACCCATTTATATAAATTAAGGGGGGGGGGGATTAGCCCCCCTTGTCCCCCCCCTTTATACTTAACCAATCAATCCCGAAAACTAATCAGGGAAGCGCCTTAACACAGTGAACCTGTAAACAAAATTTGAAGGAAAACGGAATAATTCTGCATGAAAAACCCATTTATATAAATTAAGGGGGGGTTAGCCCCCCCCGTTCTCCCCCTTTATACTTAACCAATCAATACCGAAAACTAATCAGGGAAGCGCCTTAACACAGTGAACCTATAAACAAAATTTGAAGGAAAACGGAATAATTCTGCATGAAAAACCCATTTATATAAATTAAGGGGGGGATTAGCCCCCCTTGTCCCCCCCCTTTATACTTAACCAATCAATACCGAAAACTAATCAGGTAAGCGCCTTAACACAGTGAACCTATAAACAAAATTTGAAGGAAAACGGAATAATTCTGCATGAAAAACCCATTTATATAAATTAAGGGGGGGTTAGCCCCCCCCGTTCTCCCCCTTTATACTTAACCAATCAATACCGAAAACTAATCAGGGAAGCGCCTTAACACAGTGAACCTATAAACAAAATTTGAAGGTAAACGGAATAATTCTGCATGAAAAACCCATTTATATAAATTAAGGGGGGGGGGGATTAGCCCCCCTTGTCCCCCCCCTTTATACTTAACCAATCAATCCCGAAAACTAATCAGGGAAGCGCCTTAACACAGTGAACCTGTAAACAAAATTTGAAGGAAAACGGAATAATTCTGCATGAAAAACCCATTTATATAAATTAAGGGGGGGTTAGCCCCCCCCGTTCTCCCCCTTTATACTTAACCAATCAATACCGAAAACTAATCAGGGAAGCGCCTTAACACAGTGAACCTATAAACAAAATTTGAAGGAAAACGGAATAATTCTGCATGAAAAACCCATTTATATAAATTAAGGGGGGGATTAGCCCCCCGTCCCCCCCCTTTATACTTAACCAATCAATCCCGAAAACTAATCAGGTAAGCGCCTTAACACAGTGAACCTATAAACAAAATTTGAAGGAAAACGGAATAATTCTGCATGAAAAACCCATTTATATATATTAAGGGGGGGTTAGCCCCCCCCCGTTCTCCCCCTTTATACTTAACCAATCAATACCGAAAACTAATCAGGGAAGCGCCTTAACACAGTGAACCTATAAACAAAATTTGAAGGAAAACGGAATAATTCTGCATGAAAAACCCATTTATATAAATTAAGGGGGGGGGATTAGCCCCCTTGCCCCCCCCCCTTTATACTTAACCAATCAATCCCGAAAACTAATCAGGTAAGCGCCTTAACACAGTGAACCTATAAACAAAATTTGAAGGAAAACGGAATAATTCTGCATGAAAAACCCATTTATATAAATTAAGGGGGGGTTAGCCCCCCCCCGTTCTCCCCCTTTATACTTAACCAATCAATACCGAAAACTAATCAGGGAAGCCCCTTAACACAGTGAACCTATAAACAAAATTTGAAGGAAAACGGAATAATTCTGCATGAAAAACCCATTTATATATATTAAGGGGGGGATTATCCCCCCGTCCCCCCCCCCTTTATACTTAACCAATCAATCCCGAAAACTAATCAGGGAAGCGCCTTAACACAGTGAACCTGTAAACAAAATTTGAAGGAAAACGGAATAATTCTGCATGAAAAACCCATTTATATAAATTAAGGGGGGGTTAGCCCCCCCCGTTCTCCCCCTTTATACTTAACCAATCAATACCGAAAACTAATCAGGGAAGCGCCTTAACACAGTGAACCTATAAACAAAATTTGAAGGAAAACGGAATAATTCTGCATGAAAAACCCATTTATATAAATTAAGGGGGGGATTAGCCCCCCGTCCCCCCCCTTTATACTTAACCAATCAATCCCGAAAACTAATCAGGTAAGCGCCTTAACACAGTGAACCTATAAACAAAATTTGAAGGAAAACGGAATAATTCTGCATGAAAAACCCATTTATATAAATTAAGGGGGGGGATTAGCCCCCCTTGTCCCCCCCCCTTTATACTTAACCAATCAATCCCGAAAACTAATCAGGGAAGCGCCTTAACACAGTGAACCTATAAACAAAATTTGAAGGAAAACGGAATAATTCTGCATGAAAAACCCATTTATATAAATTAAGGGGGGGGATTAGCCCCCCTTGTCCCCCCCCTTTATACTTAACCAATCAATCCCGAAAACTAATCAGGTAAGCGCCTTAACACAGTGAACCTATAAACAAAATTTGAAGGAAAACGGAATAATTCTGCATGAAAAACCCATTTATATAAATTAAGGGGGGGGTTAGGCCCCCCCCGTTCTCCCCCTTTATACTTAACCAATCAATACCGAAAACTAATCAGGTAAGCGCCTTAACACAGTGAACCTATAAACAAAATTTGAAGGAAAACGGAATAATTCTGCATGAAAAACCCATTTATATATAATAAGGGGGGTTACCCCCCCCGTTCTCCCCCTTTATACTTAACCAATCAATACCGAAAACTAATCAGGGAAGCGCCTTAACACAGTGAACCTATAAACAAAATTTGAAGGAAAACGGAATAATTCTGCATGAAAAACCCATTTATATAAATTAAGGGGGGGTTAGGACCCCCCCGTTCTCCCCCTTTATACTTAACCAATCAATACCGAAAACTAATCAGGTAAGCGACTTAACACAGTGAACCTATAAACAAAATTTGAAGGAAAACGGAATAATTCTGCATGAAAAACCCATTTATATAAATTAAGGGGGGGTTAGCCCCCCCCCCCGTTCTCCCCCTTTATACTTAACCAATCAATACCGAAAACTAATCAGGTAAGCGCCTTAACACAGTGAACCTATAAACAAAATTTGAAGGAAAACGGAATAATTCTGCATGAAAAACCCATTTATATATATTAAGGGGGGGTTAGCCCCCCCCGTTCTCCCCCTTTATACTTAACCAATCAATACCGAAAACTAATCAGGGAAGCGCCTTAACACAGTGAACCTATAAACAAAATTTGAAGGTAAACGGAATAATTCTGCATGAAAAACCCATTTATATAAATTAAGGGGGGGGATTAGCCCCCCTTGTCCCCCCCCTTTATACTTAACCAATCAATCCCGAAAACTAATCAGGTAAGCGCCTTAACGCAGTGAACCTATAAACAAAATTTGTAGGTAAACGGAATAATTCTGCATGAAAAACCCATTTATATAAATTAAGGGGGGGGGGATTAGCCCCCCTTGTCCCCCCCCCTTTATACTTATCCAATCAATCCCGAAAACTAATCAGGTAAGCGCCTTAACACAGTGAACCTATAAACAAAATTTGAAGGAAAACGGAATAATTCTGCATGAAAAACCCATTTATATAAATTAAGGGGGGGGATTAGCCCCCCATCCCCCCCTTTATACTTAACCAATCAATCCCGAAAACTAATCAGGGAAGCGCCTTAACACAGTGAACCTGTAAACAAAATTTGAAGGAAAACGGAATAATTCTGCATGAAAAACCCATTTATATAAATTAATGGGGGGTTAGCCCCCCCCCGTTCTCCCCCTTTATACTTAACCAATCAATACCGAAAACTAATCAGGTAAGCGCCTTAACACAGTGAACCTATAAACAAAATTTGAAGGAAAACGAAATAATTCTGCATGAAAAACCCATTTATATAAATTAAGGGGGGGTTAGCCCCCCCCCCGTTCTCCCCCTTTATACTTAACCAATCAATACCGAAAACTAATCAGGGAAGCGCCTTAACACAGTGAACCTATAAACAAAATTTGAAGGTAAACGGAATAATTCTGCATGAAAAACCCATTTATATAAATTAAGGGGGGGGATTAGCCCCCCTTGTCCCCCCCTTTATACTTAACCAATCAATCCCGAAAACTAATCAGGTAAGCGCCTTAACACAGTGAACCTATAAACAAAATTTGTAGGTAAACGGAATAATTCTGCATGAAAAACCCATTTATATAAATTAAGGAGGGATTAGCCCCCCGTTCCCCCCCCTTTATACTTAACCAATCAATCCCGAAAACTAATCAGGGAAGCGCCTTAACACAGTGAACCTGTAAACAAAATTTGAAGGAAAACGGAATAATTCTGCATGAAAAACCCATTTATATAAATTAAGGGGGGGTTAGCCCCCCCCCGTTCTCCCCCTTTATACTTAATTAATCAATACCGAAAACTAATCAGGGAAGCGCCTTAACACAGTGAACCTATAAACAAAATTTGAAGGAAAACGGAATAATTCTGCATGAAAAACCCATTTATATAAATTAAGGGGGGATTAGCCCCCCGTTCCCCCTCCCCCTTTATACTTAACCAATCAATCCCGAAAACTAATCAGGTAAGCGCCTTAACACAGTGAACCTATAAACAAAATTTGAAGGTAAACGGAATAATTCTGCATGAAAAACCCATTTATATAAATTAAGGGGGGGGATTAGCCCCCCTTGTCCCCCCCCTTTATACTTAACCAATCAATCCCGAAAACTAATCAGGGAAGCGCCTTAACACAGTGAACCTATAAACAAAATTTGAAGGAAAACGGAATAATTCTGCATGAAAAACCCATTTATATAAATTAAGGGGGGGTTAGCCCCCCCCCCGTTCTCCCCCTTTATACTTAACCAATCAATACCGAAAACTAATCAGGTAAGCGCCTTAACACAGTGAACCTATAAACAAAATTTGTAGGTAAACGGAATAATTCTGCATGAAAAACCCATTTATATAAATTAAGGGGGGGGGATTAGCCCCCCTTGTTCCCCCCCCTTTATACTTAACCAATCAATCCCGAAAACTAATCAGGTAAGCGCCTTAACACAGTGAACCTATAAAAAAAATTTGTAGGTAAACGGAATAATTCTGCATGAAAAACCCATTTATATAAATTAATGGGGGGTTAGCCCCCCCCGTTCTCCCCCTTTATACTTAACCAATCAATACCGAAAACTAATCAGGTAAGCGCCTTAACACAGTGAACCTATAAACAAAATTTGAAGGAAAACGGAATAATTCTGCATGAAAAACCCATTTATATAAATGAAGGGGGGGATTAGCCCCCCTTGTCCCCCACCCTTTATACTTAACCAATCAATCCCGAAAACTAATCAGGTAAGCGCCTTAACACAGTGAACCTGTAAACAAAATTTGAAGGAAAACGGAATAATTCTGCATGAAAAACCCATTTATATAAATTAAGGGGGGGGATTAGCCCCCCATCCCCCCCTTTATACTTAACCAATCAATCCCGAAAACTAATCAGGGAAGCGCCTTAACACAGTGAACCTGTAAACAAAATTTGAAGGAAAACGGAATAATTCTGCATGAAAAACCCATTTATATAAATTAATGGGGGGTTAGCCCCCCCCCCGTTCTCCCCCTTTATACTTAACCAATCAATACCGAAAACTAATCAGGTAAGCGCCTTAACACAGTGAACCTATAAACAAAATTTGAAGGAAAACGAAATAATTCTGCATGAAAAACCCATTTATATAAATTAAGGGGGGGTTAGCCCCCCCCGTTCTCCCCCTTTATACTTAATCAATCAATACCGAAAACTAATCAGGGAAGCGCCTTAACACAGTGAACCTATAAACAAAATTTGAAGGTAAACGGAGTAATTCTGCATGAAAAACCCATTTATATAAATTAAGGGGGGGGATTAGCCCCCCTTGTCCCCCCCCCCTTTATACTTAACCAATCAATCCCGAAAACTAATCAGGTAAGCGCCTTAACACAGTGAACCTATAAACAAAATTTGTAGGTAAACGGAATAATTCTGCATGAAAAACCCATTTATATAAATTAAGGGGGGATTAGCCCCCCGTTCCCCCCCCCTTTATACTTAACCAATCAATCCCGAAAACTAATCAGGGAAGCGCCTTAACACAGTGAACCTGTAAACAAAATTTGAAGGAAAACGGAATAATTCTGCATGAAAAACCCATTTATATAAATTAAGGGGGGGTTAGCCCCCCCCCGTTCTTCCCCTTTATACTTAATTAATCAATACCGAAAACTAATCAGGGAAGCGCCTTAACACAGTGAACCTATAAACAAAATTTGAAGGAAAACGGAATAATTCTGCATGAAAAACCCATTTATATAAATTAAGGGGGGGATTAGCCCCCCGTTCCCCCCCCCTTTATACTTAACCAATCAATCCCGAAAACTAATCAGGTAAGCGCCTTAACACAGTGAACCTATAAACAAAATTTGAAGGAAAACGGAATAATTCTGCATGAAAAACCCATTTATATAAATTAAGGGGGGGATTAGCCCCCCGTTCCCCCCCCTTTATACTTAACCAATCAATCCCGAAAACTAATCAGGTAAGCGCCTTAACACAGTGAACCTATAAACAAAATTTGAAGGTAAACGGAATAATTCTGCATGAAACACCCATTTATATAAATTAAGGAGGGGGATTAGCCCCCCTTGTCCCCCCCCCTTTATACTTAACCAATCAATCCCGAAAACTAATCAGGGAAGCGCCTTAACACAGTGAACCTATAAACAAAATTTGAAGGAAAACGGAATAATTCTGCATTAAAAACCCATTTATATAAATTAAGGGGGGGGATTAGCCCCCCTTGTCCCCCCCCTTTATACTTAACCAATCAATCCCGAAAACTAATCAGGTAAGCGCCTTAACACAGTGAACCTATAAACAAAATTTGAAGGAAAACGGAATAATTCTGCATGAAAAACCCATTTATATAAATTAAGGGGGGGTTAGCCCCCCCCCCGTTCTCCCCCTTTATACTTAACCAATCAATACCGAAAACTAATCAGGTAAGCGCCTTAACACAGTGAACCTATAAACAAAATTTGAAGGAAAACGGAATAATTCTGCATGAAAAACCCATTTATATAAATTAAGGGGAGAGGGATTAGCCCCCCTTGTTCCCCCCCCCTTTATACTTAACCAATCAATCCCGAAAACTAATCAGGTAAGCGCCTTAACACAGTGAACCTATAAACAAAATTTGTAGGTAAACGGAATAATTCTGCATGAAAAACCCATTTATATAAATTAAGGGGGGGATTAGCCCCCCGTTCAACCCCGCCTTTATACTTAACCAATCAATCCCGAAAACTAATCAGGGAAACGCCTTAACACAGTGAACCTATAAACAAAATTTGAAGGAAAACGGAATAATTCTGCATGAAAAACCCATTTATATAAATTAAGGGCGGGGATTAGCCCCCCTTGTCCCCCCCTTTATACTTAACCAATCAATCCCGAAAACTAATCAGGGAAGCGCCTTAACACAGTGAACCTGTAAACAAAATTTGAAGGAAAACGGAATAATTCTGCATGAAAAACCCATTTATATAAATTAAGGGGGGGTTAGCCCCCCCCCGTTCTCCCCCTTTATACTTAATTAATCAATACCGAAAACTAATCAGGGAAGCGCCTTAACACAGTGAACCTATAAACAAAATTTGAAGGAAAACGGAATAATTCTGCATGAAAAACCCATTTATATAAATTAAGGGGGGATTAGCCCCCCGTTCCCCCCCCTTTATACTTAACCAATCAATCCCGAAAACTAATCAGGGAAGCGCCTTAACACAGTGAACCTGTAAACAAAATTTGAAGGAAAACGGAATAATTCTGCATGAAAAACCCATTTATATAAATTAAGGGGGGGTTAGCCCCCCCCCGTTCTCCCCCTTTATACTTAATTAATCAATACCGAAAACTAATCAGGGAAGCGCCTTAACACAGTGAACCTATAAACAAAATTTGAAGGAAAACGGAATAATTCTGCATGAAAAACCCATTTATATAAATTAAGGGGGGATTAGCCCCCCGTTCCCCCTCCCCCTTTATACTTAACCAATCAATCCCGAAAACTAATCAGGTAAGCGCCTTAACACAGTGAACCTATAAACAAAATTTGAAGGTAAACGGAATAATTCTGCATGAAAAACCCATTTATATAAATTAAGGGGGGGGATTAGCCCCCCTTGTCCCCCCCCCTTTATACTTAACCAATCAATCCCGAAAACTAATCAGGGAAGCGCCTTAACACAGTGAACCTATAAACAAAATTTGAAGGAAAACGGAATAATTCTGCATTAAAAACCCATTTATATAAATTAAGGGGGGGGATTAGCCCCCCCCGTTCTCCCCCTTTATACTTAACCAATCAATCCCGAAAACTAATCAGGTAAGCGCCTTAACACAGTGAACCTATAAACAAAATTTGAAGGAAAACGGAATAATTCTGCATGAAAAACCCATTTATATATATTAAGGGGGGGTTAGCCCCCCCCGTTCTCCCCCTTTATACTTAACCAATCAATACCGAAAACTAATCAGGTAAGCGCCTTAACACAGTGAACCTATAAACAAAAGTTGTAGGTAAACGGAATAATTCTGCATGAAAAACCCATTTATATAAATTAAGGGGGGGGGATTAGCCCCCCTTGTTCCCCCCCCCTTTATACTTAACCAATCAATCCCGAAAACTAATCAGGTAAGCGCCTTAACACAGTGAACCTATAAACAAAATTTGTAGGTAAACGGAATAATTCTGCATGAAAAACCCATTTATATAAATTAAGGGGGGGGTTAGCCCCCCGTTCAACCCCCCTTTATACTTAACCAATCAATCCCGAAAACTAATCAGGGAAGCGCCTTAACACAGTGAACCTATAAACAAAATTTGAAGGAAAACGGAATAATTCTGCATGAAAAACCCATTTATATAAATTAATGGGGGGTTAGCCCCCCCCCGTTCTCCCCCTTTATACTTAACCAATCAATACCGAAAACTAATCAGGTAAGCGCCTTAACACAGTGAACCTATAAACAAAATTTGAAGGAAAACGGAATAATTCTGCATGAAAAACCCATTTATATAAATTAAGGGGGGGATTAGCCCCCCTTGTCCCCCACCCTTTATACTTAACCAATCAATCCCGAAAACTAATCAGGTAAGCGCCTTAACACAGTGAACCTGTAAAAAAAATTTGAAGGAAAACGGAATAATTCTGCATGAAAAACCCATTTATATATATTAAGGGGGGGTTAGCCCCCCCCGTTCTCCCCCTTTATACTTAACCAATCAATACCGAAAACTAATCAGGGAAGCGCCTTAACACAGTGAACCTATAAACAAAATTTGAAGGAAAACGGAATAATTCTGCATGAAAAACCCATTTATATATATTAAGGGGGGGTTAGCCCCCCCCGTTCTCCCCCTTTATACTTAACCAATCAATACCGAAAACTAATCAGGGAAGCGCCTTAACACAGTGAACCTATAAACAAAATTTGAAGGAAAACGGAATAATTCTGCATGAAAAACCCATTTATATATATTAAGGGGGGGTTAGCCCCCCCCGTTCTCCCCCTTTATACTTAACCAATCAATACCGAAAACTAATCAGGGAAGCGCCTTAACACAGTGAACCTATAAACAAAATTTGAAGGTAAACGGAATAATTCTGCATGAAAAACCCATTTATATAAATTAAGGGGGGGGATTAGCCCCCCTTGTCCCCCCCCTTTATACTTAACCAATCAATCCCGAAAACTAATCAGGTAAGCGCCTTAACGCAGTGAACCTATAAACAAAATTTGTAGGTAAACGGAATAATTCTGCATGAAAAACCCATTTATATAAATTAAGGGGGGGGGGATTAGCCCCCCTTGTCCCCCCCCCCTTTATACTTATCCAATCAATCCCGAAAACTAATCAGGTAAGCGCCTTAACACAGTGAACCTATAAACAAAATTTGAAGGAAAACGGAATAATTCTGCATGAAAAACCCATTTATATAAATTAAGGGGGGGGATTAGCCCCCCATCCCCCCCTTTATACTTAACCAATCAATCCCGAAAACTAATCAGGGAAGCGCCTTAACACAGTGAACCTGTAAACAAAATTTGAAGGAAAACGGAATAATTCTGCATGAAAAACCCATTTATATAAATTAATGGGGGGTTAGCCCCCCCCCCGTTCTCCCCCTTTATACTTAACCAATCAATACCGAAAACTAATCAGGTAAGCGCCTTAACACAGTGAACCTATAAACAAAATTTGAAGGAAAACGAAATAATTCTGCATGAAAAACCCATTTATATAAATTAAGGGGGGGTTAGCCCCCCCCCCGTTCTCCCCCTTTATACTTAACCAATCAATACCGAAAACTAATCAGGGAAGCGCCTTAACACAGTGAACCTATAAACAAAATTTGAAGGTAAACGGAATAATTCTGCATGAAAAACCCATTTATATAAATTAAGGGGGGGGATTAGCCCCCCTTGTCCCCCCCTTTATACTTAACCAATCAATCCCGAAAACTAATCAGGTAAGCGCCTTAACACAGTGAACCTATAAACAAAATTTGTAGGTAAACGGAATAATTCTGCATGAAAAACCCATTTATATAAATTAAGGAGGGATTAGCCCCCCGTTCCCCCCCCTTTATACTTAACCAATCAATCCCGAAAACTAATCAGGGAAGCGCCTTAACACAGTGAACCTGTAAACAAAATTTGAAGGAAAACGGAATAATTCTGCATGAAAAACCCATTTATATAAATTAAGGGGGGGTTAGCCCCCCCCCGTTCTCCCCCTTTATACTTAATTAATCAATACCGAAAACTAATCAGGGAAGCGCCTTAACACAGTGAACCTATAAACAAAATTTGAAGGAAAACGGAATAATTCTGCATGAAAAACCCATTTATATAAATTAAGGGGGGATTAGCCCCCCGTTCCCCCTCCCCCTTTATACTTAACCAATCAATCCCGAAAACTAATCAGGTAAGCGCCTTAACACAGTGAACCTATAAACAAAATTTGAAGGTAAACGGAATAATTCTGCATGAAAAACCCATTTATATAAATTAAGGGGGGGGATTAGCCCCCCTTGTCCCCCCCCTTTATACTTAACCAATCAATCCCGAAAACTAATCAGGGAAGCGCCTTAACACAGTGAACCTATAAACAAAATTTGAAGGAAAACGGAATAATTCTGCATGAAAAACCCATTTATATAAATTAAGGGGGGGTTAGCCCCCCCCCCGTTCTCCCCCTTTATACTTAACCAATCAATACCGAAAACTAATCAGGTAAGCGCCTTAACACAGTGAACCTATAAACAAAATTTGTAGGTAAACGGAATAATTCTGCATGAAAAACCCATTTATATAAATTAAGGGGGGGGGATTAGCCCCCCTTGTTCCCCCCCCTTTATACTTAACCAATCAATCCCGAAAACTAATCAGGTAAGCGCCTTAACACAGTGAACCTATAAAAAAAATTTGTAGGTAAACGGAATAATTCTGCATGAAAAACCCATTTATATAAATTAATGGGGGGTTAGCCCCCCCCGTTCTCCCCCTTTATACTTAACCAATCAATACCGAAAACTAATCAGGTAAGCGCCTTAACACAGTGAACCTATAAACAAAATTTGAAGGAAAACGGAATAATTCTGCATGAAAAACCCATTTATATAAATGAAGGGGGGGATTAGCCCCCCTTGTCCCCCACCCTTTATACTTAACCAATCAATCCCGAAAACTAATCAGGTAAGCGCCTTAACACAGTGAACCTGTAAACAAAATTTGAAGGAAAACGGAATAATTCTGCATGAAAAACCCATTTATATAAATTAAGGGGGGGGATTAGCCCCCCATCCCCCCCTTTATACTTAACCAATCAATCCCGAAAACTAATCAGGGAAGCGCCTTAACACAGTGAACCTGTAAACAAAATTTGAAGGAAAACGGAATAATTCTGCATGAAAAACCCATTTATATAAATTAATGGGGGGTTAGCCCCCCCCCCGTTCTCCCCCTTTATACTTAACCAATCAATACCGAAAACTAATCAGGTAAGCGCCTTAACACAGTGAACCTATAAACAAAATTTGAAGGAAAACGAAATAATTCTGCATGAAAAACCCATTTATATAAATTAAGGGGGGGTTAGCCCCCCCCGTTCTCCCCCTTTATACTTAATCAATCAATACCGAAAACTAATCAGGGAAGCGCCTTAACACAGTGAACCTATAAACAAAATTTGAAGGTAAACGGAGTAATTCTGCATGAAAAACCCATTTATATAAATTAAGGGGGGGGATTAGCCCCCCTTGTCCCCCCCCCCTTTATACTTAACCAATCAATCCCGAAAACTAATCAGGTAAGCGCCTTAACACAGTGAACCTATAAACAAAATTTGTAGGTAAACGGAATAATTCTGCATGAAAAACCCATTTATATAAATTAAGGGGGGATTAGCCCCCCGTTCCCCCCCCCTTTATACTTAACCAATCAATCCCGAAAACTAATCAGGGAAGCGCCTTAACACAGTGAACCTGTAAACAAAATTTGAAGGAAAACGGAATAATTCTGCATGAAAAACCCATTTATATAAATTAAGGGGGGGTTAGCCCCCCCCCGTTCTTCCCCTTTATACTTAATTAATCAATACCGAAAACTAATCAGGGAAGCGCCTTAACACAGTGAACCTATAAACAAAATTTGAAGGAAAACGGAATAATTCTGCATGAAAAACCCATTTATATAAATTAAGGGGGGGATTAGCCCCCCGTTCCCCCCCCCTTTATACTTAACCAATCAATCCCGAAAACTAATCAGGTAAGCGCCTTAACACAGTGAACCTATAAACAAAATTTGAAGGAAAACGGAATAATTCTGCATGAAAAACCCATTTATATAAATTAAGGGGGGGATTAGCCCCCCGTTCCCCCCCCTTTATACTTAACCAATCAATCCCGAAAACTAATCAGGTAAGCGCCTTAACACAGTGAACCTATAAACAAAATTTGAAGGTAAACGGAATAATTCTGCATGAAACACCCATTTATATAAATTAAGGAGGGGGATTAGCCCCCCTTGTCCCCCCCCCTTTATACTTAACCAATCAATCCCGAAAACTAATCAGGGAAGCGCCTTAACACAGTGAACCTATAAACAAAATTTGAAGGAAAACGGAATAATTCTGCATTAAAAACCCATTTATATAAATTAAGGGGGGGGATTAGCCCCCCTTGTCCCCCCCCTTTATACTTAACCAATCAATCCCGAAAACTAATCAGGTAAGCGCCTTAACACAGTGAACCTATAAACAAAATTTGAAGGAAAACGGAATAATTCTGCATGAAAAACCCATTTATATAAATTAAGGGGGGGTTAGCCCCCCCCCCGTTCTCCCCCTTTATACTTAACCAATCAATACCGAAAACTAATCAGGTAAGCGCCTTAACACAGTGAACCTATAAACAAAATTTGAAGGAAAACGGAATAATTCTGCATGAAAAACCCATTTATATAAATTAAGGGGAGAGGGATTAGCCCCCCTTGTTCCCCCCCCCTTTATACTTAACCAATCAATCCCGAAAACTAATCAGGTAAGCGCCTTAACACAGTGAACCTATAAACAAAATTTGTAGGTAAACGGAATAATTCTGCATGAAAAACCCATTTATATAAATTAAGGGGGGGATTAGCCCCCCGTTCAACCCCGCCTTTATACTTAACCAATCAATCCCGAAAACTAATCAGGGAAACGCCTTAACACAGTGAACCTATAAACAAAATTTGAAGGAAAACGGAATAATTCTGCATGAAAAACCCATTTATATAAATTAAGGGCGGGGATTAGCCCCCCTTGTCCCCCCCTTTATACTTAACCAATCAATCCCGAAAACTAATCAGGGAAGCGCCTTAACACAGTGAACCTGTAAACAAAATTTGAAGGAAAACGGAATAATTCTGCATGAAAAACCCATTTATATAAATTAAGGGGGGGTTAGCCCCCCCCCGTTCTCCCCCTTTATACTTAATTAATCAATACCGAAAACTAATCAGGGAAGCGCCTTAACACAGTGAACCTATAAACAAAATTTGAAGGAAAACGGAATAATTCTGCATGAAAAACCCATTTATATAAATTAAGGGGGGATTAGCCCCCCGTTCCCCCCCCTTTATACTTAACCAATCAATCCCGAAAACTAATCAGGGAAGCGCCTTAACACAGTGAACCTGTAAACAAAATTTGAAGGAAAACGGAATAATTCTGCATGAAAAACCCATTTATATAAATTAAGGGGGGGTTAGCCCCCCCCCGTTCTCCCCCTTTATACTTAATTAATCAATACCGAAAACTAATCAGGGAAGCGCCTTAACACAGTGAACCTATAAACAAAATTTGAAGGAAAACGGAATAATTCTGCATGAAAAACCCATTTATATAAATTAAGGGGGGATTAGCCCCCCGTTCCCCCTCCCCCTTTATACTTAACCAATCAATCCCGAAAACTAATCAGGTAAGCGCCTTAACACAGTGAACCTATAAACAAAATTTGAAGGTAAACGGAATAATTCTGCATGAAAAACCCATTTATATAAATTAAGGGGGGGGATTAGCCCCCCTTGTCCCCCCCCCTTTATACTTAACCAATCAATCCCGAAAACTAATCAGGGAAGCGCCTTAACACAGTGAACCTATAAACAAAATTTGAAGGAAAACGGAATAATTCTGCATTAAAAACCCATTTATATAAATTAAGGGGGGGGATTAGCCCCCCCCGTTCTCCCCCTTTATACTTAACCAATCAATCCCGAAAACTAATCAGGTAAGCGCCTTAACACAGTGAACCTATAAACAAAATTTGAAGGAAAACGGAATAATTCTGCATGAAAAACCCATTTATATATATTAAGGGGGGGTTAGCCCCCCCCGTTCTCCCCCTTTATACTTAACCAATCAATACCGAAAACTAATCAGGTAAGCGCCTTAACACAGTGAACCTATAAACAAAAGTTGTAGGTAAACGGAATAATTCTGCATGAAAAACCCATTTATATAAATTAAGGGGGGGGGATTAGCCCCCCTTGTTCCCCCCCCCTTTATACTTAACCAATCAATCCCGAAAACTAATCAGGTAAGCGCCTTAACACAGTGAACCTATAAACAAAATTTGTAGGTAAACGGAATAATTCTGCATGAAAAACCCATTTATATAAATTAAGGGGGGGGTTAGCCCCCCGTTCAACCCCCCTTTATACTTAACCAATCAATCCCGAAAACTAATCAGGGAAGCGCCTTAACACAGTGAACCTATAAACAAAATTTGAAGGAAAACGGAATAATTCTGCATGAAAAACCCATTTATATAAATTAATGGGGGGTTAGCCCCCCCCCGTTCTCCCCCTTTATACTTAACCAATCAATACCGAAAACTAATCAGGTAAGCGCCTTAACACAGTGAACCTATAAACAAAATTTGAAGGAAAACGGAATAATTCTGCATGAAAAACCCATTTATATAAATTAAGGGGGGGATTAGCCCCCCTTGTCCCCCACCCTTTATACTTAACCAATCAATCCCGAAAACTAATCAGGTAAGCGCCTTAACACAGTGAACCTGTAAAAAAAATTTGAAGGAAAACGGAATAATTCTGCATGAAAAACCCATTTATATAAATTAAGGGGGGGGATTAGCCCCCCATCCCCCCCTTTATACTTAACCAATCAATCCCGAAAACTAATCAGGGAAGCGCCTTAACACAGTGAACCTGTAAACAAAATTTGAAGGAAAACGGAATAATTCTGCATGAAAAACCCATTTATATAAATTAATGGGGGGTTAGCCCCCCCCCCCGTTCTCCCCCTTTATACTTAACCAATCAATACCGAAAATTAATCAGGTAAGCGCCTTAACACAGTGAACCTATAAACAAAATTTGAAGGAAAACGAAATAATTCTGCATGAAAAACCCATTTATATAAATTAAGGGGGGGTTAGCCCCCCCCGTTCTCCCCCTTTATACTTAATCAATCAATACCGAAAACTAATCAGGGAAGCGCCTTAACACAGTGAACCTATAAACAAAATTTGAAGGTAAACGGAATAATTCTGCATGAAAAACCCTTTTATATAAATTAAGGGGGGGGGGATTAGCCCCCCTTGTCCCCCCCCCTTTATACTTAACCAATCAATCCCGAAAACTAATCAGGTAAGCGCCTTAACACAGTGAACCTATAAACAAAATTTGTAGGTAAACGGAATAATTCTGCATGAAAAACCCATTTATATAAATTAAGGGGGGATTAGCCCCCCGTTCCCCCCCCTTTATACTTAACCAATCAATCCCGAAAACTAATCAGGGAAGCGCCTTAACACAGTGAACCTGTAAACAAAATTTGAAGGAAAACGGAATAATTCTGCATGAAAAACCCATTTATATAAATTAAGGGGGGGTTAGCCCCCCCCCGTTCTCCCCCTTTATACTTAATTAATCAATACCGAAAACTAATCAGGGAAGCGCCTTAACACAGTGAACCTATAAACAAAATTTGAAGGAAAACGGAATAATTCTGCATGAAAAACCCATTTATATAAATTAAGGGGGGGATTAGCCCCCCGTTCCCCCCCCCCTTTATACTTAACCAATCAATCCCGAAAACTAATCAGGTAAGCGCCTTAACACAGTGAACCTATAAACAAAATTTGAAGGAAAACGGAATAATTCTGCATGAAAAACCCATTTATATAAATTAAGGGGGGGATTAGCCCCCCGTTCCCCCCCCCCTTTATACTTAACCAATCAATCCCGAAAACTAATCAGGTAAGCGCCTTAACACAGTGAACCTATAAACAAAATTTGAAGGTAAACGGAATAATTCTGCATGAAACACCCATTTATATAAATTAAGGGGGGGGGGATTAGCCCCCCTTGTCCCCCCCCCTTTATACTTAACCAATCAATCCCGAAAACTAATCAGGGAAGCGCCTTAACACAGTGAACCTATAAACAAAATTTGAAGGAAAACGGAATAATTCTGCATTAAAAACCCATTTATATAAATTAAGGGGGGGGATTAGCCCCCCTTGTCCCCCCCCCTTTATACTTAACCAATCAATCCCGAAAACTAATCAGGTAAGCGCCTTAACACAGTGAACCTATAAACAAAATTTGAAGGAAAACGGAATAATTCTGCATGAAAAACCCATTTATATAAATTAAGGGGGGGTTAGCCCCCCCCCGTTCTCCCCCTTTATACTTAACCAATCAATACCGAAAACTAATCAGGTAAGCGCCTTAACACAGTGAACCTATAAACAAAATTTGAAGGAAAACGGAATAATTCTGCATGAAAAACCCATTTATATAAATTAAGGGGAGAGGGATTAGCCCCCCTTGTTCCCCCCCCCTTTATACTTAACCAATCAATCCCGAAAACTAATCAGGTAAGCGCCTTAACACAGTGAACCTATAAACAAAATTTGTAGGTAAACGGAATAATTCTGCATGAAAAACCCATTTTATAAATTAAGGGGGGGATTAGCCCCCCGTTCAACCCCGCCTTTATACTTAACCAATCAATCCCGAAAACTAATCAGGGAAACGCCTTAACACAGTGAACCTATAAACAAAATTTGAAGGAAAACGGAATAATTCTGCATGAAAAACCCATTTATATAAATTAAGGGCGGGGATTAGCCCCCCTTGTCCCCCTTTATACTTAACCAATCAATACCGAAAACTAATCAGGGAAGCGCCTTAACACAGTGAACCTATAAACAAAATTTGAAGGTAAACGGAATAATTCTGCATGAAAAACCCATTTATATAAATTAAGGGGGGGGGATTAGCCCCCCTTGTCCCCCCCCCCTTTATACTTAACCAATCAATCCCGAAAACTAATCAGGGAAGCGCCTTAACACAGTGAACCTGTAAACAAAATTTGAAGGAAAACGGAATAATTCTGCATGAAAAACCCATTTATATAAATTAAGGGGGGGTTAGCCCCCCCCCGTTCTCCCCCTTTATACTTAATTAATCAATACCGAAAACTAATCAGGGAAGCGCCTTAACACAGTGAACCTATAAACAAAATTTGTAGGTAAACGGAATAATTCTGCATGAAAAACCCATTTATATAAATTAAGGGGGGATTAGCCCCCCGTTCCCCCCCCTTTATACTTAACCAATCAATCCCGAAAACTAATCAGGGAAGCGCCTTAACACAGTGAACCTGTAAACAAAATTTGAAGGAAAACGGAATAATTCTGCATGAAAAACCCATTTATATAAATTAAAGGCGGGGATTAGCCCCCCTTGTCCCCCTTTATACTTAACCAATCAATACCGAAAACTAATCAGGGAAGCGCCTTAACACAGTGAACCTATAAACAAAATTTGTAGGTAAACGGAATAATTCTGCATGAAAAACCCATTTATATAAATTAAGGGGGATTAGCCCCCCGTTCCCCCCCCTTTATACTTAACCAATCAATCCCGAAAACTAATCAGGGAAGCGCCTTAACACAGTGAACCTGTAAACAAAATTTGAAGGAAAACGGAATAATTCTGCATGAAAAACCCATTTATATAAATTAAGGGGGGGTTAGCCCCCCCCCGTTCTCCCCCTTTATACTTAATTAATCAATACCGAAAACTAATCAGGGAAGCGCCTTAACACAGTGAACCTATAAACAAAATTTGAAGGAAAACGGAATAATTCTGCATGAAAAACCCATTTATATAAATTAAGGGGGGGATTAGCCCCCCGTTCCCCCCCCTTTATACTTAACCAATCAATCCCGAAAACTAATCAGGTAAGCGCCTTAACACAGTGAACCTATAAACAAAATTTGAAGGAAAACGGAATAATTCTGCATGAAAAACCCATTTATATAAATTAAGGGGGGGATTAGCCCCCCGTTCCCCCCCCTTTATACTTAACCAATCAATCCCGAAAACTAATCAGGTAAGCGCCTTAACACAGTGAACCTATAAACAAAATTTGAAGGTAAACGGAATAATTCTGCATGAAAAACCCATTTATATAAATTAAGGGGGGGTTAGCCCCCCCCCGTTCTCCCCCTTTATACTTAACCAATCAATACCGAAAACTAATCAGGTAAGCGCCTTAACACAGTGAACCTATAAACAAAATTTGAAGGAAAACGGAATAATTCTGCATGAAAAACCCATTTATATAAATTAAGGGGAGAGGGATTAGCCCCCCTTGTTCCCCCCCCCTTTATACTTAACCAATCAATCCCGAAAACTAATCAGGTAAGCGCCTTAACACAGTGAACCTATAAACAAAATTTGTAGGTAAACGGAATAATTCTGCATGAAAAACCCATTTTATAAATTAAGGGGGGGATTAGCCCCCCGTTCAACCCCGCCTTTATACTTAACCAATCAATCCCGAAAACTAATCAGGGAAACGCCTTAACACAGTGAACCTATAAACAAAATTTGAAGGAAAACGGAATAATTCTGCATGAAAAACCCATTTATATAAATTAAGGGCGGGGATTAGCCCCCCTTGTCCCCCTTTATACTTAACCAATCAATACCGAAAACTAATCAGGGAAGCGCCTTAACACAGTGAACCTATAAACAAAATTTGAAGGTAAACGGAATAATTCTGCATGAAAAACCCATTTATATAAATTAAGGGGGGGGGGGATTAGCCCCCCTTGTCCCCCCCCCCTTTATACTTAACCAATCAATCCCGAAAACTAATCAGGGAAGCGCCTTAACACAGTGAACCTGTAAACAAAATTTGAAGGAAAACGGAATAATTCTGCATGAAAAACCCATTTATATAAATTAAGGGGGGGTTAGCCCCCCCCGTACTCCCCCTTTATACTTAACCAATCAATACCGAAAACTAATCAGGGAAGCGCCTTAACACAGTGAACCTATAAACAAAATTTGAAGGTAAACGGAATAATTCTGCATGAAAAACCCATTTATATAAATTAAGGGGGGGGATTAGCCCCCCTTGTCCCCCCCCCTTTATACTTAACCAATCAATCCCGAAAACTAATCAGGGAAGCGCCTTAACACAGTGAACCTGTAAACAAAATTTGAAGGAAAACGGAATAATTCTGCATGAAAAACCCATTTATATAAATTAAGGGGGGGGTTAGCCCCCCCCCGTTCTCCCCCTTTATACTTAACCCATCAATACCGAAAACTAATCAGGGAAGCGCCTTAACACAGTGAACCTATAAACAAAATTTGAAGGAAAACGGAATAATTCTGCATGAAAAACCCATTTATATAAATTAAGGGGGGGATTAGCCCCCCGTCCCCCCCCCCTTTATACTTAACCAATCAATCCCGAAAACTAATCAGGTAAGCGCCTTAACACAGTGAACCTATAAACAAAATTTGAAGGTAAACGGAATAATTCTGCATGAAAAACCCATTTATATAAATTAAGGGAGGGGATTAGCCCCCCTTGTCCCCCCCCTTTATACTTAACCAATCAATCCCGAAAATTAATCAGGGAAGCGCCTTAACACAGTGAACCTATAAACAAAATTTGAAGGAAAACGGAATAATTCTGCATGAAAAACCCATTTATATAAATTAAGGGGGGGATTAGCCCCCCTTGTCCCCCCCCTTTATACTTAACCAATCAATCCCGAAAACTAATCAGGTAAGCGCCTTAACACAGTGAACCTATAAACAAAATTTGAAGGAAAACGGAATAATTCTGCATGAAAAACCCATTTATATAAATTAAGGGGGGGTTAGCCCCCCCCGTTCTCCCCCTTTATACTTAACCAATCAATACCGAAAACTAATCAGGGAAGCGCCTTAACACAGTGAACCTATAAACAAAATTTGAAGGTAAACGGAATAATTCTGCATGAAAAACCCATTTATATAAATTAAGGGGGGGGGATTAGCCCCCCTTGTCCCCCCCCCTTTATACTTAACCAATCAATCCCGAAAACTAATCAGGGAAGCGCCTTAACACAGTGAACCTGTAAACAAAATTTGAAGGAAAACGGAATAATTCTGCATGAAAAACCCATTTATATAAATTAAGGGGGGGTTAGCCCCCCCCGTTCTCCCCCTTTATACTTAACCAATCAATACCGAAAACTAATCAGGGAAGCGCCTTAACACAGTGAACCTATAAACAAAATTTGAAGGAAAACGGAATAATTCTGCATGAAAAACCCATTTATATAAATTAAGGGGGGGATTAGCCCCCCGTCCCCCCCCTTTATACTTAACCAATCAATCCCGAAAACTAATCAGGTAAGCGCCTTAACACAGTGAACCTATAAACAAAATTTGAAGGAAAACGGAATAATTCTGCATGAAAAACCCATTTATATATATTAAGGGGGGGTTAGCCCCCCCCCGTTCTCCCCCTTTATACTTAACCAATCAATACCGAAAACTAATCAGGGAAGCGCCTTAACACAGTGAACCTATAAACAAAATTTGAAGGAAAACGGAATAATTCTGCATGAAAAACCCATTTATATAAATTAAGGGGGGGGGATTAGCCCCCTTGCCCCCCCCCCCTTTATACTTAACCAATCAATCCCGAAAACTAATCAGGTAAGCGCCTTAACACAGTGAACCTATAAACAAAATTTGAAGGAAAACGGAATAATTCTGCATGAAAAACCCATTTATATAAATTAAGGGGGGTTAGCCCCCCCCCCGTTCTCCCCCTTTATACTTAACCAATCAATACCGAAAACTAATCAGGGAAGCCCCTTAACACAGTGAACCTATAAACAAAATTTGAAGGAAAACGGAATAATTCTGCATGAAAAACCCATTTATATATATTAAGGGGGGGATTATCCCCCCGTCCCCCCCCCCTTTATACTTAACCAATCAATCCCGAAAACTAATCAGGTAAGCGCCTTAACACAGTGATCCTATAAACAAAATTTGAAGGTAAACGGAATAATTCTGCATGAAAAACCCATTTATATAAATTAAGGGGGGGGATTAGCCCCCCTTGTCCCCCCCCCCTTTATACTTAACCAATCAATCCCGAAAACTAATCAGGGAAGCGCCTTAACACAGTGAACCTATAAACAAAATTTGAAGGAAAACGGAATAATTCTGCATGAAAAACCCATTTATATAAATTAAGGGGGGGATTAGCCCCCCTTGTCCCCCCCCTTTATACTTAACCAATCAATCCCGAAAACTAATCAGGTAAGCGCCTTAACACAGTGAACCTATAAACAAAATTTGAAGGAAAACGGAATAATTCTGCATGAAAAACCCATTTATATAAATTAAGGGGGGGGTTAGGCCCCCCCCGTTCTCCCCCTTTATACTTAACCAATCAATACCGAAAACTAATCAGGTAAGCGCCTTAACACAGTGAACCTGTAAACAAAATTTGAAGGAAAACGGAATAATTCTGCATGAAAAACCCATTTATATATATTAAGGGGGGTTACCCCCCCCCGTTCTCCCCCTTTATACTTAACCAATCAATACCGAAAACTAATCAGGGAAGCGCCTTAACACAGTGAACCTATAAACAAAATTTGAAGGAAAACGGAATAATTCTGCATGAAAAACCCATTTATATAAATTAAGGGGGGGATTAGCCCCCCTTGTCCCCCCCTTTATACTTAACCAATCAATCCCGAAAACTAATCAGGTAAGCGCCTTAACACAGTGAACCTATAAACAAAATTTGAAGGAAAACGGAATAATTCTGCATGAAAAACCCATTTATATATATTAAGGGGGGGTTAGCACCCCCCCGTTCTCCCCCTTTATACTTAACCAATCAATACCGAAAACTAATCAGGGAAGCGCCTTAACACAGTGAACCTATAAACAAAATTTGAAGGAAAACGGAATAATTCTGCATGAAAAACCCATTTATATAAATTAAGGGGGGGGGATTAGCCCCCTTGCCCCCCCCCCTTTATACTTAACCAATCAATCCCGAAAACTAATCAGGTAAGCGCCTTAACACAGTGAACCTATAAACAAAATCTGAAGGAAAACGGAATAATTCTGCATGAAAAACCCATTTATATAAATTAAGGGGGGGTTAGCCCCCCCCCCGTTCTCCCCCTTTATACTTAACCAATCAATACCGAAAACTAATCAGGGAAGCGCCTTAACACAGTGAACCTATAAACAAAATTTGAAGGAAAACGGAATAATTCTGCATGAAAAACCCATTTATATATATTAAGGGGGGGATTAGCCCCCCGTTCCCCCCCCCTTTATACTTAACCAATCAATCCCGAAAACTAATCAGGTAAGCGCCTTAACACAGTGAACCTATAAACAAAATTTGAAGGTAAACGGAATAATTCTGCATGAAAAACCCATTTATATAAATTAAGGGGGGGGATTAGCCCCCCTTGTCCCCCCCCCCTTTATACTTAACCAATCAATCCCGAAAACTAATCAGGGAAGCGCCTTAACACAGTGAACCTATAAACAAAATTTGAAGGAAAACGGAATAATTCTGCATGAAAAACCCATTTATATAAATTAAGGGGGGGGATTAGCCCCCCTTGTCCCCCCCCTTTATACTTAACCAATCAATCCCGAAAACTAATCAGGTAAGCGCCTTAACACAGTGAACCTATAAACAAAATTTGAAGGAAAACGGAATAATTCTGCATGAAAAACCCATTTATATAAATTAAGGGGGGGGGGTTAGGCCCCCCCCGTTCTCCCCCTTTATACTTAACCAATCAATACCGAAAACTAATCAGGGAAGCGCCTTAACACAGTGAACCTATAAACAAAATTTGAAGGAAAACGGAATAATTCTGCATGAAAAACCCATTTATATAAATTAAGGGGGGGTTAGGCCCCCCCCGTTCTCCCCCTTTATACTTAACCAATCAATACCGAAAACTAATCAGGTAAGCGCCTTAACACAGTGAACCTATAAACAAAATTTGAAGGAAAACGGAATAATTCTGCATGAAAAACCCATTTATATAAATTAAGGGGGGGTTAGGCCCCCCCCCGTTCTCCCCCTTTATACTTAACCAATCAATACCGAAAACTAATCAGGTAAGCGACTTAACACAGTGAACCTATAAACAAAATTTGAAGGAAAACGGAATAATTCTGCATGAAAAACCCATTTATATAAATTAAGGGGGGGTTAGCCCCCCCCCGTTCTCCCCCTTTATACTTAACCAATCAATACCGAAAACTAATCAGGTAAGCGCCTTAACACAGTGAACCTATAAACAAAATTTGAAGGAAAACGGAATAATTCTGCATGAAAAACCCATTTATATATATTAAGGGGGGGTTAGCCCCCCCCGTTCTCCCCCTTTATACTTAACCAATCAATACCGAAAACTAATCAGGGAAGCGCCTTAACACAGTGAACCTATAAACAAAATTTGAAGGTAAACGGAATAATTCTGCATGAAAAACCCATTTATATAAATTAAGGGGGGGGATTAGCCCCCCTTGTCCCCCCCCCCTTTATACTTAACCAATCAATCCCGAAAACTAATCAGGTAAGCGCCTTAACGCAGTGAACCTATAAACAAAATTTGTAGGTAAACGGAATAATTCTGCATGAAAAACCCATTTATATAAATTAAGGGGGGGGGGGATTAGCCCCCCTTGTCCCCCCCCCTTTATACTTATCCAATCAATCCCGAAAACTAATCAGGTAAGCGCCTTAACACAGTGAACCTATAAACAAAATTTGAAGGAAAACGGAATAATTCTGCATGAAAAACCCATTTATATATATTAAGGGGGGGGTTAGCCCCCCCCCGTTCTCCCCCTTTATACTTAACCAATCAATACCGAAAACTAATCAGGGAAGCGCCTTAACACAGTGAACCTATAAACAAAATTTGAAGGAAAACGGAATAATTCTGCATGAAAAACCCATTTATATAAATTAAGGGGGGGGGATTAGCCCCCTTGCCCCCCCCTTTATACTTAACCAATCAATCCCGAAAACTAATCAGGTAAGCGCCTTAACACAGTGAACCTATAAACAAAATTTGAGGGAAAACGGAATAATTCTGCATGAAAAACCCATTTATATAAATTAAGGGGGGGTTAGCCCCCCCCCGTTCTCCCCCTTTATACTTAACCAATCAATACCGAAAACTAATCAGGGAAGCGCCTTAACACAGTGAACCTATAAACAAAATTTGAAGGAAAACGGAATAATTCTGCATGAAAAACCCATTTATATATATTAAGGGGGGGATTAGCCCCCCGTTCCCCCCCCCTTTATACTTAACCAATCAATCCCGAAAACTAATCAGGTAAGCGCCTTAACACAGTGAACCTATAAACAAAATTTGAAGGTAAACGGAATAATTCTGCATGAAAAACCCATTTATATAAATTAAGGGGGGGGATTAGCCCCCCTTGTCCCCCCCCCCTTTATACTTAACCAATCAATCCCGAAAACTAATCAGGGAAGCGCCTTAACACAGTGAACCTATAAACAAAATTTGAAGGAAAACGGAATAATTCTGCATGAAAAACCCATTTATATAAATTAAGGGGGGGGATTAGCCCCCCTTGTCCCCCCCCCTTTATACTTAACCAATCAATCCCGAAAACTAATCAGGTAAGCGCCTTAACACAGTGAACCTATAAACAAAATTTGAAGGAAAACGGAATAATTCTGCATGAAAAACCCATTTATATAAATTAAGGGGGGGGGTTAGGCCCCCCCCGTTCTCCCCCTTTATACTTAACCAATCAATACCGAAAACTAATCAGGGAAGCGCCTTAACACAGTGAACCTATAAACAAAATTTGAAGGAAAACGGAATAATTCTGCATGAAAAACCCATTTATATAAATTAAGGGGGGGTTAGGCCCCCCCCGTTCTCCCCCTTTATACTTAACCAATCAATACCGAAAACTAATCAGGTAAGCGCCTTAACACAGTGAACCTATAAACAAAATTTGAAGGAAAACGGAATAATTCTGCATGAAAAACCCATTTATATAAATTAAGGGGGGGTTAGCCCCCCCCCGTTCTCCCCCTTTATACTTAACCAATCAATACCGAAAACTAATCAGGTAAGCGCCTTAACACAGTGAACCTATAAACAAAATTTGAAGGAAAACGGAATAATTCTGCATGAAAAACCCATTTATATATATTAAGGGGGGGTTAGCCCCCCCCGTTCTCCCCCTTTATACTTAACCAATCAATACCGAAAACTAATCAGGGAAGCGCCTTAACACAGTGAACCTATAAACAAAATTTGAAGGTAAACGGAATAATTCTGCATGAAAAACCCATTTATATAAATTAAGGGGGGGGATTAGCCCCCCTTGTCCCCCCCCCCTTTATACTTAACCAATCAATCCCGAAAACTAATCAGGTAAGCGCCTTAACGCAGTGAACCTATAAACAAAATTTGTAGGTAAACGGAATAATTCTGCATGAAAAACCCATTTATATAAATTAAGGGGGGGGGGATTAGCCCCCCTTGTCCCCCCCCCTTTATACTTATCCAATCAATCCCGAAAACTAATCAGGTAAGCGCCTTAACACAGTGAACCTATAAACAAAATTTGAAGGTAAACGGAATAATTCTGCATGAAAAACCCATTTATATAAATTAAGGGGGGGGGGGGATTAGCCTCCCTTGTCCCCCCCCCTTTATACTTAACCAATCAATCCCGAAAACTAATCAGGTAAGCGCCTTAACGCAGTGAACCTATAAACAAAATTTGTAGGTAAACGGAATAATTCTGCATGAAAAACCCATTTATATAAATTAAGGGGGGGGATTACCCCCCTTGTCCCTCCCCCTTTATACTTAACCAATCATTCCCGAAAACTAATCAGGTAAGCGCCTTAACACAGTGAACCTATAAACAAAATTTGAAGGTAAACGGAATAATTCTGCATGAAAAACCCATTTATATAAATTAAGGGGGGGGGATTAGCCCCCCTTGTCCCCCCCCTTTATACTTAACCAATCAATCCCCAAAACTAATCAGGGAAGCGCCTTATCACAGTGAACCTATAAACAAAATTTGAAGGTAAACGGATATTTCTATGAAGAGTTATCGCGTTACGTACATACATACATACGTACGTACAGAACCGGCGGGCACATAAGCTCTCAGGCTTTGATAGCCTGTGAGCTAAAAAGGCATGCTCATTTCGCTCATAGCAGACGATTTGATTCATTTCACTGAAATAATAAGGATGATTTTGTGAAACTAGTGATAAAACAAACGCACATCATTTGTCACGTTTAATGTACAAATTCCAACTTGTTTAACATAGGTGTATGCACAGGATGGAAGAAATTAGTGAATTTCTTTAGAATGATGCAACAAATCTTTAGAGATAAACAATATCAAATTTGGTGTAACTACTATTTATTCACAAGTTATTTTATTTTAATGTAAAATATATCTACAAACTTGAACATCAGATGACCATAATACTTTTATTTTAAATGTGACCTCATTGTATGTAAAAATATTTCTTTCAGTCCTTAATATAATTTACTAAATTTAATGTGTATTAAAAATACAACAATAAGTACTTTTGAATAACATAGAAAAAATTAACAATTTAATTTTTTCACAACTTTCAATTTCAATATGTAGCACAAAAAGAAAATTAACTACCGAAATAAACATTTATGCACTTCGTCTTAAGACACAATTAAAGAGCTTAAAATCATGAATTAAAAAATCGACGGATTACTCTTCAATTTTGTTTCTTTTCATTTTCATATATTTTCTCTGAAAACTATTTTCTTTAAAATTAATACAAATATTTTTAACTATATATATATTTTTCATAATAAGCCCTGAATCATTTCCTTCCGTTAACAAATGTTTTCGAAAATTATTGATAATTTTTATTAAAACTTACACAAGAACTATTTTTAACATAACTAATTTGTAGAAATGTAAAAGTTGTGAGTACATAGTAATTAAAATTCTAGCAGAAAATAATATAATTCAAGAGAATTATTTAGGTGAATTCTATAATTTTATTAGAACGTTAAAAAAATAAACATAAAATATATGCAGCGTGATTGAAAAGTGCACGTAATGATTGCATGTAATAAAAGAATGTAACTAATGAGCGAAACACATCGAAGTATCTGGAAAAAAGACAGATGTCATAAAACAAGAAATAACTAGTCGTTGGGGGCAACCATATACTTACCCATCATAGATATGCATAATATAAAATTTGAAAATAAAACATGTGTAAACTATTTATAAAATGCATTGCATTTCGAATACAATCGTGGCTTGATGACGTCATAAACAATAAACGATCTGTTACTGAATTACGTAAAATAAAAAGCCTTATAACTCCTAAATTGGAAATCATATTAACAAACGGTTTACTGCGTCGGATTAAGCGTCTCATTTCCAATTAGAATATATCTTTGAATTGAAATTTGAATGAAAAACAGGGTCAGGAAAAATCAAAGTGTGTGGTAAATAGGATTACAAATATCTCGGCAACTAATTATCCGATCGACGTCATTCTTTATGCAAAATTTATGTGTTTTTATTGTATTTTATATTCCCCCATTAAAATTTTGATAATTTTTATTTACCTTTAAACAGAACGAATATTTCGAGAGTCCTAAAAAAATAATTTCGGATAATCGAAGTTACTGAGATTCAATAAGCTTCTTCCCATTATTACATGCTAAGTACACACCAAATTTTCAAGTCTCTATCTCAATTTGTTCGGGAGATAGAGCGTTTACAGATATACAGACACACAGACAGACGGACGGCAATTTTCTTTCTAAAAATATGTTTTTCGGAATCTCCAATGTCTGAAACGTATAAATCCGTCAAAAAAAAATTTCGATTTTTAAAAAGATTACAAGACTTACCCTATACTACGTATGATGATAAGTAAAAAGCCAACTAGGGCAGAAAAAGAAATAAGGATGAATAATGCACATGTAGACCTGAAACTATAAAAAAATCTGATATCATATAAAAAATAACCTTTTTTCAGCTCTATAAAAAAGTTACATCATGAAAATGTATTATTTCTTGAACTCCGTAAAAAAGGCTTACATCATCAAAATGTTTTTTTTTTAACTCCATAAAAAATGGCAGTAAATCTCCTCTATTTTTTATTATTATTTTGGCGAAAGAAGAATTTTTTCGTGATATTCCTTTTACTATTCTTCATTCTACTTTTACTAAAAGTTTATAAAAGTATTTTTAAGATCTCATATTTAAGAAATAAGAACTGAACAATCTCAATAGAAATAATCTATCCTCATTAATTTGCCATAGCGCCAGAGATAAGACCGTGGAAAAAATTATCTTTGACAATTTAATTGCCATAACTATTAATTCCTATATAAGTATTAGAGTCACAGCTGGATTCATAGATATATTAAAATAAATGCATATTTACATATTTATTTAAGAATTGCTTTACTTTAATATCTTAATAAATTACTGCCTTTGTTTATCGCACATTACCTCGAAGTTACATTTTCAATTAACTGTAATTAATATTTTTCAAACATATTTCGAAGGCAATGGATATTATTTTAAATTTCTATAGATTTAAAAATATGTATGATCAATTACTTCCGTCAGTTACTTACCCGAAGATAATTAAAAAATATATTAAATTAAATTTTCCGAGTTTTTGCGTCTAAACATTACATGATGCGGCAAAAAAAAAAAAAAACGATCATCAATGTTTCTGTTGTTCTAACACGAACGTTTGAACCTGTTGGATTTAATTTTTTTTAATTATCGGATATCCCATGTTTTTCTGTACTAGTATGTCTAATTGCATAATTTTTAATGTTTTCAATGTTATCAAGCTGCAAAAAGTTCAACTCCTTACCGGCGATAACAAGCGCGTACGACTCGAAAGATGCAACCGACTTCTTCGTCGACACCCACCCCTCGACTGGGACCACATCCTCTTCACTGATGAGAAGTTGTTCACCGTCGAACAAGCCCACAATCACCAAAATGACAGAAGCTGGTCCGCCGAGGCCCCCCCAGCAGTTCGGCCATTGTCAAACGTCGGTAAAATCCTCATCCGTGATGGTTTGAGGCGGAATTCGCGACAGTGGCAAGACTTCACTCGTTTTCGTGGACCAAGAGGTCAAAATCAATCAAGAAGAGTACCGACGCGACATTTTGGAAACCATGGTACTTCCATGGGCCTAGCAGCACTACAAGCATGCGAATTGGACGTTCCAAAAGAACTCAGCCCCGGCTCATAAGGAGAAAGCGACTCAGGACTGGTGCAGAAGCCATTTTCCGGACTTCATCTCGTCTGCAGAATGGCCTCCTTAATCACCAGATCTGAATCCGATGGACTACAACATATGGTCCATTTTGCAGAGCAGGGCATGTGTCTCCACAAAAGTTTGGAGTCTCTGAAGAAATAGTTGCGCCAGAAATGGGACCGATTGTCGCCGGAGGACGTACGTACCACAGCCAAAAATTTTCGGAAGCGTTTGCAGCTCTGCAAACGCGCACAAGGAGGCCATTTTGAAAGCAATTGCATATTTTATAACTGTGGTTGTTCTTTATTGTTTTTCATTAATAAAATTTGTTTTTATTGCAAAAGATATTGATGATCGTTTTTTGCCGCACCCTGTTATAGATGAATAAAAAATGCCTCATTTTGAACTTTTTGATGGACATATTTTTAAAGATTTTTTCCCTTTAAAACAGAAAATAACAATTGAATAAAAAGCCTTAAAACCCACCTAAAAATACCCCAATAGCCTAAACAAAAAATATATACTCCCATTTTCACTATTATAATTAAACATATATATGCACGCCTGCACATACACTTACGAACATCCTAAAAACCGGAAAAACTTATTTATAGTGGATGAAAACTCTAAAAACTATCCGTATTCGATAATTTTGGTCGTACCAAAATACAGTTTTTTAAATGTCCTACATAGATTAGGGATAATATGTTTTTTTTAAACAAAAAAGACACACGCAAAGGAGGCAATTAATTTCACATTTTATTATGCATACAACCACTTGCAAAACAAATACCACATATAAAAGCTACATATGATTTGTGGTCTTTTTGCAATTGGAAGTTTTAAATGTCCTACGTAGACGCAAAGCAATTTTTCATTTTGTATGTACGTACAAAGTAAAAATAGCCTCAATAAAAAAATAAAGTGTATGTAATATTATAATTTCGAAAAAAATGTATGTACAAGTACGCACATGCTGAACAGGTAAAGATGCATTTTTAGTGTCGGAAAATACTAAAAATTAATAAAAATCCAATCAATATCATTATTCGATAATATTCAGTCGTAGAAAAAATGAATTTTTAAAATGTCCTATTTAGACGCAGAGCATTTTATTTTCTTTAAAAAGATATCGGTAAAGAAGGATATAGAAAAAAAATTAATTTCCTTGCTTTTTATGTATGCAGTCGCTTGAAAAAGAAATAGCACATCTAAAAGCTACACATGATTTATAAACTTTTTTGAAATTTGCAACTTCTTTATAGACCATCAGCGGTTTAAAAGATAATCGTCTTTAAATGTATTTTGTATCACCCAGCATATGTATGGCCGGCATACCCGGCAAATGTCATACCACATTTTACACTGGCAGTGCAGGAGCGCCAACAGGAATAGAAGTCTGCCACCTTGTGATAGTGACAGGGAAGGTATTAATCTCTTAACAACTGACATTACGTGTTCCATGAATGCATAGTTTTCTCTGACAGACGCTGCAACATCAGACATGAATGACTTCCAAAGAGGCATGATTGTTGGCGCGTCTTAGCTCACTGAATTAAACAGCAAAACTTTTAAATGTGTCCAAAATTAAAGTTGTCAACAAATATCACAGTGTACCTGAAAAACGGTAAGATTGTGTCTCCAAAATTGAACAGTGGGCGAAAGACAATGAAGACAGAAAACGATAGTCAGGTGTTAAAGCTCATGGTGTCCCAAAAACAAAATCAATTGACAATTTGGTTTGAAACACAGCCCTGCAGATGACTTTTAATTTAGGATGGCATCTGGGAAAGCAATTGCTTGTGTTTTCTGGTCACTATGCGCTTCAACATCTGCAACATTTTTGTTTCATCATTGTCTTCTGCCCACTGTTCTACTTTGAATCACAATATTACCTTTTTTCCCGTATGCTGTCATATTGTACATAATATATATTTTAGACACCCATAAAAGTTTTGCTATTTACGTCAGTGAGACTCCACTTAACGCGCGCCAACAGGTGTTGAGAGACTAATACTTCCCCTTTCAGGACCACAAGATGGCAGATAACTATTCCAGTTGGCGCTCCTGTTCTGCAAATGTGAAATGTGGCATATTTTTTGACATGTGTTCATATTATTTTGTTCCTCATCAGTATGAAAATAATCTGCTACAGTACTTGATTTTTCTTCTTTTATATAAACGAACAGATAAAATAAGAGGAAAATATGTATAATGAGCAACACTACTCGCCTTTTATGTATCAATTTACCAATTTGTACAATATTCATTAACTAAAATATACAGTAATGCCAAATTATTATGGTAATATTCTGCGTCTATTTTCGTGTTTTGTTATACCTGACGCGATCCACAAACAGGACTCTGATACTGGAACATGAATGTGAACTTGACGGCTTACTGTTTTCTATTTTGCGGCTGAACATTGCTGATTTTGCCCTAAGGTTGTTAAATTTAAATATTTAATCTGAAAACCCAGTGAAATAAGACATTTGCAAACCTTACCGTGATTCCTACAGTTAGGTGTCTGGACGAATCACGATAATGTAAACGTCACGCTGCTACAAGACGCAATACACTCGCGTACCGCCAGCGCCAACTATAGACCTGTACAAAGTAAGATTTTCACGCAGAAACTTCCTTGAAACAACTTAACATGGCGAGAAGTACCTGGCGAAATTATTTAGACAAGCCGGCAATGTGAGAGCAAAAAATGTAGTATGCGTTCTCTGACAGATTGGATGATAAAATGAAGGGGGAAATAGCTAATTTCTTAAAAGAGTAAGTTAACAACAAAAAAAATATTTCCAACATTTACCAGTCACGTAAGTTGTCTTTGAAAACATTCTAAGTTGTGAGTAAGAGAGGAGGTTTATCTCCAAGAAAGCGTGGGCAGATTGAAATATTATTTTAGTGTACTTACATAAGTCAAACTGCAAAGTACAGGTTTAGAACGTTACGCAACAGGTGGTGTCCAAGGTAAAACGTTCACTTGAAATTACAGGCACATCCTTGCAAAATCGTAAAAAAAAATGTGGACGAAAGCGGATTTTAACACCTGAGGATGAAAATGTTCTGCTAATATTATGCAAGGATAGTAGAAAGAAATCGTCTATTGAATTAAGTGCAGAAATCAGAGAACTTGGTGTAAAGATTTCTGCAAGAACAGTTAAAAGAAGGTTACTGAATGCCGGGTACATGGCATACGGTCCACGAAAGAATCCTAAGCTTACTGAGGCAATTAGGAAGAAACGTCTACGGTGGGCGAAGCAGTTTCAAGATTCGACGTGAAAGATTGAGCACGTGTCTGCTTTACTGATGAATCCACCATTGAAATCATGAAATATATCTCTCAATTCGTGAGGAGGAAACCAGGTGACGAGTTTTCACAACAGTGTGGGATGGAGTGTGTGAAATACCCTACAAAAGTGTTGGTGTAGAGCATGATCTCTATCAAAGAACCTGGCCGTCTGTATATCGTTAAAGGTAATTTGAACAAGTACCAATACCTGGATGTAGTGCAAAGAAGAAAGTAGCCACAGTTAGAACAATGGTTCCCAGATGGTAACTGTGTCGTGATGCAAGACAGGGCTCTTTTTCACACGGCTAGTATGGTAATAAGTTACTTTGAAGAGATAGACTTGGACGTCCTGTCGTGGCCATGAAACAGCCCTGACCTCAACCCAACTGAGGGAATATGGCATGACGTGAAGACCAGAGTCAACAAAATTGCAGCAACAAACAAGGTTCAACTAACTGAGCGATTAATTCGTGTATAGCATCATAGTGATGACCCATCCAAAAGGGATGACAGGCCGTATATAGGCAGTCATAACTTCGAAAGGTCGACATAGGAAGTACTAAAAGCCATTCGTAGACATCTATAACTATGTTCATTGTAAGTAATACATATACAGTGGACGCTCGTTAATTCGAACCCAAAGGTTCTCAGAAATAAGTTCGAATTATCCGAAGTTCGAATTATCCGATGTTAAGAGAAAATGTAACTTAAAAAGTGTATCACTGAAGAAGAAAAATCTCCTAGTATGGATAACCCCAGAAAATATATTATACTATGCTATTTAAAATTAAACACATTAAAAAGCAATAAAAACTTACCTTAATCTTAAAAGGAAGCAGTAGGTACGCAGTAGAAAGAAAAATTTAATTCAAAATATGAATTACACTTTTGGTAAAAACTGTAAAATGGTTGTTTGGTTTTGTTTATTATGCCTACATTTTCAGCCTGCTTCTCGATTTGAAGTAAACATTTCAATTCATTCTCAGAGGAAGGTTCCATCTGAATAAATGCTTTCAGGGTTTTTATAGAGTCCATTGTGGCTTGGTCATTAGGACGGTTAACAGTCTCTGCATTATCTTCTGAATCCGATAAGGTCTCTGCTTTTTCATCTTCTCGGATATTTTTTATTAAGTCATCGTCGCTCAGTTTTCCACAGATTTCTACGTCTTCATCTATCCTTACATAATCTGAAAAAGTAACGTTATCACATTAAAATTTTTTGAATTCAGGAAACTCGACATCAATATCGTCACAATATCGTCGACATCAATATTCTTCGATATGATTGTTCTTTTCGGCGTGCATGAATTTAGCATGACGAAAACAATTACTAATTGTGCTTTATTTAACAGCGTCCCATGCGGCGTATAGATCATTTATAGCTGTCAGCAGAATAAGGTCGTAATTTTCACCACAATCTAAAGAAAAAAATATTTGTTTTAAGAATCTCGTACGATAATTTGTTTTGAGATTCTGGATGATTCCATGATCCATTGGTTGTAGCTTCGCAGTTGTGTTTGTTTTAAAAATCACTAATAATTTAAGCTTTTCGCTCCCATCCATATTAGCACAAACTTAGCCGTAATCCTCTCTTTACCGCTTTTACCTCCTACGCAAGTTTCCCCTATAAAATGTAATGTCTTATTTGGCAAGAGTTTATAAAAATGTGCAGTTTCTACCTCATTAAAAATATCTTTCGGCAAGTAAGTAGATAAAAGCCCTGGCAGTTTCCAACCGAAATTAGTGCATACGTCTTCGTTTACATCAGAGCTTTGGCCGCATACAGTTTGATAAGAAATATTGTGCATTGACTTAAATCAAGAAAGCCATCCATCACTGCATTTAAAATCTTCAATACCCATTCGACTTGCCAATTCATCAGCCTTCGTCTGCAGTAGGGGTCCATTTATAGGAAAGTTTCGAGATCTAGCATCCTGGAACCATAGCAGTAGAGATTTTTCTAGATTTTCATGGGACGCATTTCTCATGCGTTTCCTTCCTCTAGCAAATTTGGATTTTTCCCTTGAATCTAAAATCGATTCCTTGTATTTCAAATAAGTTGACGAAGTATTTTTTTAATTCCATAGTCAGCTGCTGACTTTGTTTTACATTCGCCATTCTCTACTTTCTTTAAAATATCTACCTTTGTCTCCTAAGTTAGAGTTTTGTACTTTCCACGTATAGACATTTTAAATTTTTACACGGTCACACGACACACTGAGGAAGAGAAACTAGAGCACATTAACTTGTCTGCACTGTAGTCATAACTGCGCAGCCCCCTAGAATCTGTATTACTAAGACTGTTCTTTTTTTTCTGAAAGTCTAAAAAAATCGATAACAAATAAAAAATGATAGCCCCCCCCCCCTCCTGCTTTTACTTCCCTTCCCGCTCTCTTTCTACTCACGCGGGTAGATTTCGCTTGCGGAGAGGGGGGAGGGGAGTATGTTGGAGTGTTTTTAGTTTAAGTTTCTAACTACCGTGGGGGGCGCGCTTGGAAGAGAAATACAAATTATTTTGACACACAAAATAATAAATAAAGAATGCTTTTTTCTCCGTTAAACGAGAAAAAAATATTTTTTTGGTCAAATTTTTAGTTCGAATTAACCGAAGTGATAAAAATTAGTTCGAATTAATGAGATATTTTAAACATTAATTCCAATACAAGTTTTTGGGGGCTTTTGGATTAGTTCGAATTAACCGAATTCGAATTAACGAGCGTCCACTGTATATTCACCCAATATTAAATGTAATTCAGTAAACTAACTTCTAGGATAACTTATGTTTAAATTTCCCTGTTACAATAATAATTTATTCAGTACAGCAGTTTGTTGAAATAGGAATTACATAAAGAAAATTAAAGTTGAATTCTATAACATTTATTGGAACCCCTACTTTGGTTTTTTCTACATGAGAAATTTCTTTTGTTTGTCTGTATTAAATATAGAAAAGAAGATTGTAAAATATGACAAAAATGTTTACAACTAGTACAGGTTTCATGTTGACTACTTTCATACGCCAAATGTTTCCTTTTTTCTCTTTTAATCATCGCAGCATAACAATATTTATACAACAATTTCATTTATTTTATCCCATACAACATTTTCTTTTATAAAAAAAATAGTCGAATTACAAAACATAAAGATAAATCGAAAGAGCCTTTTTAAATTTACAAATTTTATATATTCTCCCGAGTTTGAGGATCTGAAAATTCTTTCGATCTTGTTTTAGAACACCTTTCGTACTATAGAAAAAAAAACATTGTGTAAATTTTAATGTATAACAAAAAGGGTTTTCCTTAAATTTGTTTTTCATTCTTTTCTTGTGTGAGATTTTTTTTAAACCTTACAAAAAGTAGAGTGCAAAATCTGAAAAATAACCAAAAAAAAACCCTCACAGCTGTTCCAGGTTTAATCTCGAATACTCTCTTATACAAGAAGTTTTTTTTTCCTCTTCAATCATCACAACACAACAATTTTAATATAAAACTGCATTCCTTTCTTTCTATTGAAGATTCGCTTTTATAAAAATAAAACTCAATTGTGAATTTACGAAGCATAAGGATTCGTAAAAAGAATATTTAAAAAATTGTCAATTTTTATGTATTCTCAAGTTTGAAGATATGAAAATTCTTTTGGTCTTACTTTAAAATACTTTTCGTAAAGTAATAAAAATGATGTAAAAGTTCGAACACCTAATATACAATTAAAATGTTTTTTTTCTTTTTTTCAGTGCTTAAATTTGTAACAGAAGTAAAAATTTAAATTATCTTCGGGGGAAAGGCTCTGTAATATACTTTTGTATCATACTTTTTATCATAAAACATGGAATTATTTCAAAAATTTTGCCCATTTTACTTTAGTATTATAAATGTCTTTTTCTGCATATAAAATGTAACAAAAAGTCTATATTCATTAAAAAAAGATCAAATAATATTGACCACTATTAAATATTTCCTACAAAATAGATATTTCTAAACACCAATTCCCAACAATATTAAATTCTCATGCATACACATATATGTACTACATTACTGTAAAATAGGGTTATACTTAGTTTTCTTTGATTTCAAAAGATATCAGATGTGTAAAGTTGTAAAAATGACATGATTGCATACTATTTGTTTCTTCGAAAACTTTAAATTAAAACACTAGCCAACAAAAAAACTTTCTGTTTGCTTCTTTAATGAGAATGGTTAAACTTTATTGATTTGGGATCGAGAAAATCGAATATGACCTCAGTTTTGTTGTATTAGCTCTGGTTTTTAAGATACAGTATTACTGCTATGCGAACTTATATAGTAAAAACGTGTACGGTGTTATTATATCATCTGTAAATCAGTTTTTCCTGTCTGTATTCTAAGTCAATCTTTGCTAATTTTGGGTCAATAACATCAAATATTACCTTAGAATTTCGTTATTACCCGTAAGGCATGGTGACATCACGGCGACGTCACTGTGAAGTCACACTGTGACTTTGTGACAGTCGTCGTGACGTCACGTGACGTCGATGTGAAGTCACTGTGACGTAAATGCGAGGTCGTTATGGCCGTTTTCAAGGCTTTCTGTGACCTCACAATGTGACTACTTTGTGAAGTCACCGTGCGACTTCAATGTGAAAAATGTGACGAATCTGCATCGGATAGGGTGACCAGATTTTACCCGAATCCTATACGGATTGTTCGGATCAAAATTTTTCTATGGTTCAAGTTTGTGACGTTTGTGACGACACTGCACCGGGTCGGGTGACCAGATTTTACCCGAATACAATCCAGAAACTTCGGATCGATCTTTTTGGATTTGTTTGGCTACAGAATAGATTTGGATTAGTTGTCGTGTGACCTGATTTTCGTGAACCCGATCTGACCCGAGTCGGGTATAATGTTTTTACTGTAAGTCTTGTTCAGAATAGAATCTTGGATACGACCAAGTAACCAGATTTTACCAGAAATTGTGTTACGATACAATTTCTGATGTCGGCTCGGATCTAGAGTCATGCACGAATCCGGTTATATACTTCTTGAACATGATTGAATGTCTACTTGAACATGAATGATGGTTGACTGAAACTATATTTACAATCAACCCGTAATCTTACCCTAACCCAGCAACAACAACACCAAAAATTCTGTAGGCCCACAATCCGACCGAACCTGATAAATGATTTCGCATAGATTCGGATAACAAGATTTCACCAAATACGGATAAGATCGATGATAAGGATTGGATCGGCAATCATTTTTTTTATGCAACTAGTATTCAAATTAAAACTTTGCATCTGATTGGGAAACCGGCTAATGTAGCCGTTAAACAAGAAAATTATAAATGTAAAAAACGCATACTAATATAAAAATAATAGATGAATCCATTAAAAATTATAATAAAATTAAATATTTTAATAATATGAAATTCTATTGTGCAAATAACCACTTTTAAAAATAACTTCGACTTCCATTTGTTTTATGTAACCACAAAAAATATTGACAATAATTAAAACTATGCTATTTTGCTTTTAAGTATTGAAGTTTTTAAATGTGTATACTTTGCCATATTTCCCCTCGTTCAGTATCACGAAACTTTCTGACATATTTATGAACAAATTTTTAAACGCTTGGCACTTGCATGCCTGATTATTAAAGCGATTTGGAATGAATAGCGTTTTCCATTTTTAGATAAATGAAATGCTTAAGAGCAATTTTGGTCACGTTTTTTCCGTTTCTGACGCTGCGCGTCGGAAATTCGGTTCAAAACACCGACTTTGATAGTGTTTTCTGAAACATCTTTTGTCAAAAATGGAAAATGCCATTCTATTACATATATTCTGAATAAGAACACCTGCCAATTTCATGTGTTTCCGAATAAAAATGAATTCAGAAATTAGTTATTTTGGATTTGATTACAAATTTAATGAAAATAAAAGTATAGATTTTTAAATAAGCATTGTGAAACATTTATATTAGGAATCCATTTAAATAATAGATCTACCTATTAGGCGATATTATTAAATAATAAACATTGTATCAAGCAATAAAACATTTTTCGAAGCAAATGAAATTTAAAACTTCGGATCATAAACACAAAGAAAATAAATTATTTTTTTTTTCTTTACAAATTATTTTATTTATAATTTTTGATAGAATACTAAATGCAGAGCTTAAATATCAATTTTTACTATACAAAAAAATCGATAACATAACTGGAAAAATTACCTTAACTGAATAGCTGTTTTATTGTTTCATCAATATTCATTATTTTTGTGCACCTAATATTGACATATCTTGACAACTAAATTTGTAATGAGTTAAATTGTCGCAATTATTTCAAATATGCCAGAAAATTATTTCTCAAAACCTCCACTAGCTAAGAAATTTTCAAATTGTAAATCAAATATTAATAGTTTTAAAAATTGCAATGTTTTTAATTACAATGAATAACTATGAAAATTGAACTGAGAAACGCAAAATATAAATACATTCCTCGTTATAAATAACACTTTACATTTAGAATATATATTGTTAGTAAATACTTTAAGCTATTTTCCAAACTCTCTATTTAAAACGATTTAAAACATTAAAGATAAAATTTTTTACAAGTGATTAAAAAAAAAGATTTAAACATCTTAACATTTAAATAATGCACTATTAATGTACCATTACTAAATATGCACTATTAACAAAACTGCGAAGACATTAAAAGTTACCTGCTAATCTATAAGTAAAACCACCAGTTCTAGGGATTAAGTTTTAATGGTCGTTGACTGCTTCCTTTTCATTGAAAAATGAGACTCAAATCCACTGCTTTAATTTTCAAAGTGTCCAGCTTAGGTGTGTTCATAGATCTGATATATCAAATATCACGCAGACCTTAATAACGCACCCAGCTAGACATAAGGATAGGTTAAAATGGATGATTCACTTTAAAACGTTAATTTACTTTCACGGTATAAATTCCACAATATACTTCCACAAACTTAAATGCACCACACACTCTAATCCGCCGATGAGAATAATCGTCTGCCCTCAACATCTGCGATCATGATCTGCGCAGTAATGTTTACCACAAAGTAACATCTAGCAGGTGTTTCCAGAAAAAGAATAGAAAGAAAACAGTTAAATAAAGACATTTCAAATGCTTTATAGTTTATATGGCTGACAAATAACTTCTAATAAAACTATAATATTCTGTTTTTATATGAGAGAGTTTAATATTCTTGGAAATAAGCTGTGAAAATTTAAATTTTTATATATTTTTTAATCAGTTGCATTTGTTTTAGGCGTCCAAAGTAAACATAAATTTTAAATAAAAATGGATTTAATCGTCTTTATAAAATAATTACGACATAAATATAAATACTATTCTGCAATCAGATTTCCTAAATACGATTTTTTTATTTTTTACACTCTATTGAAAAGAGCAATATATTTAACAGAGGTGATATCTTATTAAGCACTGACCAGTTTTGGAATAAATTGCTATAGGAATGACAAATACTTTATGACATATTTTTAATTCGTTTTTGTTCGGAAACGCATGAAATTGGCTTTTGTTTTTTTCAGAAACTCTGTAATTGAAAGACGTTTTCCATTTTTTAGTAAAATCAGAAGATCTTTCAGAAAAGAATGTCAAAGTCAGCGTTTTGAACCAAATACCCGACGTAACAGGGAAAAAAAGAGAAAACCAGTCGTCACGTGACACGAATTGCTTATAACTCGATAAGTAATTTATTTATCAAAAAATGGAAAACTCATTTCGATTCCAAATTGCTTCCATAGTCAGTGCTGCCCATTTTATGCCTTTGCGTTTAAAAATGAGTCAGAAATTATGTCAGAAAGCTTCGCGTTGTGGAGCAGGTCAGTTGAGAACCACCTTAAATATTCAGTACAAGAAAAATCTTGAACGCGTTCGACGGTCACCCCGAGCACCCCCGGTGTCCTCACTTTTTAAACAGAAAGCTGATGATTGGGTTGAGTGGCCCCTCAAAATAATAAGAGATTGGAGATTTTTAAAATATTTTTAGTATCACAAAATTAGCAAATGAGTTCTATGCGGTGGTAGGAAAAAAAATTAAATGTTTGTATTTAAAATGCTAACAAATCTCTAAATCGCTAACAGTTTTATTAGAATGGGAGATCTATTTCTGAATTACTTTCCGCCAAAACTTTCCTACGTTACTAAATTTCTATTTAAGGATTTTTACCTGTGTATTATATAGTATATTTTGTTAAATTTCATGAAAATGGCAATGAAAATTGTAAAAAAATATCTGCCTCATATATGTAGACAAATATTTATTTATTATTTTATTTTGGAAATATTTATTGGAAATATTTATTTTGGAATATATTTAAATAATGTGTGACAATGTTTTTATTAATGATTTATGTACATGACATAATTCAATTCTATATTTTATGAGTTTTTTTCCAAATTCTCTCTCCGATCACACCGTGAAGTCACAGAGCGTTGGCATTTTGGTCATAGGTTTTACGTGACTTATGTGACTTGCAGTGACGTCATTGCAACGTCACAAAAATTTTTAAAGCTGTCAAAAAGTAATTTTCTTCATGCCATAAGATGTTCTAAAGTTTATTTTAAGTTTTCTTTAGATCTTCAAGACGTTCACATTTTGATCACAGTGTGACGTTACAAAGTGGTGTCATTTTGGTCACAGATGAGACGTGACGTACGTGACTCACAGTGACGTCACAATGACGTCACTGTGACTGTGCATGCTATGCGGGTAGTTTAATTTTGTAAGATACAGTACTATTTGGTATAAGAACTTACCGTAATTTCGCGCGTATGCGCCGCGCCTCAGTTAAGTCTTTTTCAAACCGGAAATTTTATTGCAAAAAATAAGTGAAGTAAGTGCTAAGCAGAAGTAAGTCACATTTTATTTAAAATAAATTCTGGTATTGTTGAGGTTGTCTAAATTGTGTGAGGTGCGGCGTATACGCGCGAAATTACGGTATATAGTAAAAATCTGAACGGTATTAATATAGATACAGTCAGAATTAGCATTATTTTTAATTCACTGTACTGTACAAGTTAATTATGATTAAGTTATATTTATAATACATAATATATACTATCGTATAATACATAACTAGCATATTGTAATACAAAAAACTGTTTCATATAATGGTTTATGCTATTAATGTGTGCGTCTATGTTTTGATTGTCGTTTGTACTGTTGTTCTGTACCGTCTCTTCTTATAGTCCAGGAGTAGTCCGCAAGCATTGAAGCATCCCAATAACCCTGATATGGTGTTCCATGGTTGAAATATTTTGGTGAATTCTTTCACCTTGCTCATCACTTACTGTACCGCAATTTGGAGGAAAGAAGTCCAAATGAGAGTGTAAGAGATGAATTTTCAGATACATATTGCAGCTTAATTCTTTATACTTATGTAGGAGGTTATTTACCATGTCAGCATGGTTTTCATCTCTTCCGTTCTCCAAGAAACCATATAAAACATCTCTGAATGCTTTCCAAGCAGCTTTACCCTCGAGAACTCAATCGAAATATTTGTTTCGAGGAAGGGCACGAATTTGGAAGGGCCAATGATGATTCCTTCTTTCACTTTAGCTTCACTGAGTCGTGTACATTTCTCTCGCAGGTACTTTAAAGTTTCTCCATTAATGTCCATACCCTTCAAAAAGTTCTTCATAAGTCCCAGTTTGATATGTAAAGGGGGAAGAAGAATTTTGCTTCTGTCAACCAAAGGACTGTGTAGTGCGTTTTGTTTTCCGGGGCACAATTTTTTCCTAGTTGGCTACATTTTTCTTCTGTAGTTTGAAGACCTATCCCTTCTGTCTCATAAACATAGAATACAGCAATACTTCATATATCCCAACTGCATGCCCAGTAGCATTGCTATGACTTTTAGATCTCCACGGATTTGCCATTGATGATTGTTGTCTTCAATTGCGTCCAGAAGTAATTTCATATTCTGGTATGTTTCATCCATGTGGATAACGTGTCTTACTGGAATTGAAGGTTTGGTATTGCGATTGTGCAACAGTACAGATTTTAAACTATACTTTGAAGCATCAAGGACATTACCACACACATAACAGAAACTGTCAGGATTATTCACACATCTGCATTGTTAGTGTTATTCCAGGAAATTACAACCTAGAACAAAAGGGAATATAGGTATTATTAATAATAATGTTACAAAGAGATAATAAAAAAAATCAGAAAAACAAACAATAAACAATATATGAAACGTTTTTACCATGCTACACCTACAATAAAATATCTGAAACTTCCCAAAAAATATGTAAAAAATCGTAGTTTTTCAGTGAAATTTCAAGATATTTAATAACACTTAGCTAACTCAACATTTTAAATGTCCTATTCGTTTTCCTCATACACGACATTTATAAAAACAACTATTTTCATGTAAGAACTTGAAACTTCCCCAAAACATGTAAAAATCTATAGTTTTACAATGAAATTTCAACATATTTCATAACACTTAGCTATGTCGGCATTTTAAATGTCACACACGTTTTTTCCATGCTTAATTATATAGAAACAACTATTTTCGTTTAAGAAGTATTCTCACTGTTGGCTAGTGAATCCGTCAAGTGGGAGTTTTACTCGTATACAAAGATTCCGTACAATAAATGCATTAATTACTAACTGAAATATAACAATATTTTCTTTCTACGAGAATACTTGACATACCTAGTAATGTCTAAGATATGGAAATATGATAGAACGCAGGACATTTTAAAAACAACAACAACAAAATCGTCATAAAAAAGTAGATAGTTAAACAAATTATCAGAACCGTTCAAGTACAATATACTCGTATACGTAAAACAATAAATACTACAGGTTATAATTGGATTCTATTAGAATGAAAAACGATTAATGTTTCTCACTCTAAAACAAAAACTTTTACAAAGTTTAAACTTGGCAGAGGGCCAACCACTCTTTGGAAAGAGGTTGCAGGTTTACTCACCAGAAGTCACCTGTCAATCATGTTTGACGCAATAGTAGACAATTTGAAGGCGATATTCAATATAAGAGAAAAAAAGTAGAAAATTACGTTGAACAACGTGAAATTTTCTGACTCATTTTTAAACTGACTCATGCTTCCAGGCATAATTATTGAAGTGATTCGCAATCGAAAATTTTTATCATTATAAATGAATTACATATTGAGTTATAATCGATTGCTATCTCAAAACTACTGACTTTTAATGCCTCGAAATTATTCTATGATTTATTTTTCAATCATTGCCTTGAATAACTGAATTCATTTGCAATGAAAAACGTTGACAATTTATCGCTATGATTCGTCTTACGTAAAACAAAGTCCTTGTACAAAGATTACATTTGGCTTGTGCCAAGCGCGCTTCGAAAGGAAGTCGCAAAGTTGGAACATCTCCGAGGTCCGTGCCGCATTTTTTAGATAGGTTTCTAATTTATCTTTAAAAATACGAGCGACGTATTGAATGTGCAACTCAGTGAAAACTAGCTGCAAACTCTACAGTAATTACGCGATTAACACTAATTAAATTAATTTATTTTTTAACAATTTGATTTTATTCCTTTTATACTACCACTAGGCTTTACATTAAAATATAATATAGCATTAAAACTTGTTATTTAGGCTTTAAAAGCCGATGGTGCATAGATTGCGCTGCCCGTGTCTTTATGTGTGTACAAGCAAACACTGTCTTTAAAGGTTAATATATCGGACAATTTTCGACCTTTTTTGGGGGGGGGAAATCCTTATCAACAAACTTTGGATGATTTCGCGCCAATAGGCAACTCGAGTGCCCTTCAATTCCCCCACTGAGTGGCCGCAAAGTTAAATTTGTGTGTAACGGAAAAATGCGATTTTCTCAAAAACTATGCGACCTAGGATAATTGCTATAGTTTTTCTGCAAGGTTTAATTAAACACCTACTCCTCTAATTGCCGAAACGTCAGTTGAGGCTTACTGTGGAGACCCGAAAAGTTTTTGGTTTCTGTCTGTCTGTCTGTCTGTCTGTCTGTTCCGCGATAACTGCCGCAAAAATGATCCGATTAGTTTGATTTTTGGTAGGTATGTTGGTGAGGTACCCAGAATTAGCTGTATAGTTTTTAGTTATGTTTGGTTCATTCGTTCGGAAAATATAAAACATTTCTTTTTAGGTCATAATGCTTTCCTATCGGAATTCAGACGATTTTGAAAATTTTCATCCATTGAAATAAAATGGCGCATTTGATTAATGTATTTAATGTGTAAGTTATGAAGGCTAAAATTTATCAAGTCAGGTCTTAAATTATTCAAATTAATTTGAAATTTTGTTAATACATTCGTCAGATTTTTTAAATTAGGTGTACAATGTTTGCTGCAATTTTATACATCTGTTCTAATAATATAATACATTTTATTCTATCATTTTTTGCAAATTTTAAAATGTATTTATTTTTATTTTCCTCTTTAATTTATTCGTAACCAAGCAACTACATTTTAAAGATTATCAAAATAATAAAATTCAAATAACTCAAACTATTTTGCTACAATATTTTATTTGCAAAATAAAATAGTTTTGAGTGATTTTAATATTTTATTGAAATAAATGAGAATTTATTTTGAAACAAGTTACCTTTTAACTACTATAGAATGATAACCGAAACATTTTTACATGAGATATTCATTTTCTGGAAGAGATATGGATTTTTCGTGGTTCAAAATTAGTATTACTTTAAAATAGGATATAATATCTCGAACAACGAGATGGTTAATCTAAAGAAATTAGCTTAGTAAAACGCATCCATACAGCCTGAAATAGCACTATTACTGGAAACTGAGATCATACAAAGTTATCACAAAAAATACTTTATAGCGCCACCACGGTTGCTATTTAGTGAATTGGCAGTGGGCACGATTATAAATGATTACCCAATAAGTTTAAAAGTTTCTAAATGAGCCTATTTTGGGGAGATTTTAGTATGCTATTGCCATCGAGTTAGATCAGGATGTACTTAGGTAAAAGAAATATTATAGAATGACCATCAAAACTGTTTTCCGAAACAAAAGTTGCAATAGCACTAGATTTCTGAAATAGATATAAGTGAAAAGATTCAGTTTGCATTTCCATAAGTTGCTTTTGTACACGAGATATTATTCAACCTATTTATCAGATGCGAGTGTTTCGTGGTTGGCAGGTAAGTAAATATTGCTATTTAAGCATTAGGATAACATGAAATTATTTTCGAAAATTTTGCTTATTCTAATAAAACCACTGTGTAGAACGAAATCCAAGATATACTAGAATCATTCACACAATAAATAGTAAATCACGAATATAAATTTGTTAAATTAGGGGGGGGGGGGTTCAGGGGAATGTATTTTTTTAAATCTAAAACATAGAATAAGAAGTTCATAAGAATGTCAGAATATTATTGCATAAACCGTGTTTAATTAAACGTTTCTAATTTCTGAAATTTTAAAATTATTTTAAAAGCGTATAAATATGTATGTAGTAATTTAAAAAAATTAATTTGCGGATTGTAAGATGTTAAATATTATGAAAAGTGAGATAAAAAAACATTGACTTTCAGCGCTGACTTTGAGGCTCCTGATCTGTAGATTTACTAGTTTATAATGTTAGTTTCAGTTGATTCTGAAATAGGGTAAAGTGAGCATATTTTGCAGTACATTTGCAACGATATTTCTAAAAATACAATACCTAAAATAAAAACAAATATATTTTTGAGTTCGTTGCTTTGAGATACTTCGAACGATAACCAACACGATTTACATTTTTTTTCATGTAATTTCATTAATCCTTTAAATTTTTCTTAAAAATATTTGTAAATGGATAATAATAATCTATACTATATATGAGTCAAAAGCCTTTATAACTTTCTTCCGATTTTGAAATTTCCAAGTTCTATAGTTTTCGAGAAAAACAGCTGTGACAGACGGACAGACAGATATGAGTTATCTTATAATGGTTCCGTTTTTACATTTAAGTATGATTTATTAAAATTGATTTAAAATAATTCAATTCTAATGTAAGTAATCCAGGTATTCTCTATCTGTTGATTATATGTTACACTTTCCCTGCTGTACATAAATTATGATATAAACATATGTTTTTTTTTTTTTTTTTTTTTTTTTTTTTTTTCTTTTTAATTCTGTGTGAATGAAATGTTCCGAGTTATTTTACGATATAGAAGGTGCATCAGAAAACTGTAAACATACAAAGTTTAACGGGTCATAACTTTCTAATTTTTATTTCTTTTTAAAGTGTATTTAATTGGAAATAATGAGTGGACCCCAAGATTAACTTTTTAAAAAAGAAAAAAATATTTTAAAATGCTATTGTAAGTATGAAAATATAGCAGAAATTTTAAATTTGTGATTGTTTCTATTCGTGAAATTGTAATTTGTAAAACAATATTTTTATATAGATTGAAAGTTTTGACTTTTTTTACTAAAAGCTTTCCGTGAAAAAATTAAAACAGACACGAAGAAGCCAATTTTGTTAAAAAAGACTTGGTCGCAATGTAGTCTGGTAAGTGATAACAGCGGCAGTTTACTTCAAAATTTAACACATGTTCTACTTTATCGTTGTACTTGCACTTTGAAAAGTCCATCATTAAAGAATTTCAGTTTCACATATATTATTGTATCAATCTTGTATTGATTTTCTTGATTATCAATAATATCGTAATGGTTTAATTGAATCATCTTTCACATCTTTCCAACCTTTTGTTTAGTATTACAGCAGGTGAATTCATGCTACATCGCATTTGTACTTACTACTACTTCAATTCTAATTATATTTACTTTTTCATTTAGCCAATCAAGTCGTCTGCATCCCTTTTGAGTATTCTCAAACAATTTGATTTCTACGTAGAAGCTCTATGTATTCCAGTTGTGGCAGATTCGGCGCAGTGTTGTGTCAGTATATTGTACACTGCCTCATTTCTTCTCACTCCTTTAGCGAGCTTCTTCATCTTCTTGGCAAACATCAATTCTGCTCCGGCATCCCCCGTATAGGCAGGATATAAGTTTTCTCGCTCGAAAAAACAACCAGTAGTGTGTTCGTCGAAGTAAGTGGTAGTCATGCTGGCTCGTGCAGAAAGGACATCCAAGATTACGTTAAAATTCCAGCGAGATAGAAAACGATAAATTCTAAATCGTATAACTCTGACAGATTTATCTATTATAGTCAGATAAGTAACCGTTAAAGTAATTTTTATGATGCTTCGTAATATACACTTGCTATGTTAAAAAGATGGTCATATGTTAAAAAATTGGCTATATATTAAAAAGTAGTTTTTTTTTTATTTATGTAAAAAAACTTCACTTTTAAAAAAAAATCTAAAACTTCTCTCACTATGAAAAGTTATATGAAACTTTTAGCAGAATTATTGCTGATTTTATTTCACCGATTGTTTAACAGCAAAATATATACATATATACTTGAAATAATACACTAATAACTATGTTAAACCGTGGAAAACAATTCCATAGATATAAAGTTATGAAACAAAGTGGGTACTGCTTATTGTTATACCTTACATACTTTTTTACTTGTAACTTATATATTTAAAGCGAACTTTATTTTAATCAATATGAGGAATACTTTTATGGTTTAGAACATATATTTTTCTTAAATACTTTAATTCTCTAATCGATTTTCTATGCCTATATTGCTTCACTATTAAAGGTAATGAACGGAGAGTTTGTCTTTTGTGTCTAAAAGATGGCATCAGGGGATATGAGAGTGACGACATATGGGATATAAAATTTGATTTGTCTTTGAGAAGATTTTGGTCAAAAAGGAATCGTCAAGCATATTGGAAAGTCTGCTATTATCGACAAGCTACTGTATAACTTATCTCATTGTCTAACAGAACAGGTTCAAGCGAGATCTGAAGTGTTTCTTGAAACTGAACTTTCGCGCTGTCAGTAGGGCTTTTTTCAAGACTAAACGGAACTCGCATACTTGAACATTTGGTGAGTAATTGCTGTTAAGTGTTTCAAATAGTAGTGAAAATCACAAGAACTGAGAACAATTATTTTTGGACGGCTTTGTTTGGGGAATGCAAGCTAAAACATATCATAGGAGATACAAACCGACATATGTTCGTCATTGAAGCAATTACGAGAAATAGACTATCACACAGGGAAATGATATGTTATTCTTTTATCTTCCAATTAAAATCTACGTTTTAAATTGAAATGGGCAAAAACATAATTACTTTAGTGACTGTGCTTAGTTTAAGAATCTATGGTCATCGATGAACTTTAATTTTGTGATATTTTTACAGCTTCCGATGAGCATATAACGAACTTTTTAAATGTACAGTATATTGTAATCATATGTTTGCTCTGGATAGAGTTTAAGCTACAGATTAAAAAAATATGTTGATATTATTTAATATATATTTTAGTGAAGATAAATGATCTGAGGTATTATATTACCTTGAGACTTTAATAATAATTCAATGTCTGTTAAATTTACAACATTTTCGTTAAAAACTTCTTCATAACTTTCACTGACAATAATTTAAATGCTCTACTTTACAGTATAACTGATAATGCTTGCAGTTAAACAGTGAAACTAACAGATACTCAAAAGCCGTCAACAGCTATGATTTTCAGCCACCACTTATTAATAATGGAAATTTTTGTCCTATTTAATCAAAGATATGTGCGATTAAATTAGTCAAAAATGTCTATTAGGAATTAGCGATGAAAAAATTCTAGAACGTAACAGCTATGAGATATCTACGAGGCTAACGAAAAAGACAGGCTACCGTGGTGCATTCCACTTATCTTTTTTTACAGACCGCTAGAGTGACGTGATGTTCTTTTCGTACACCTCCATTGGTGCATTCGAACATCACGTGACTCCGGCGGTCTGTAAAAAAAGATACTCTTAAAGCACCGCGGTAGCCTTTCTTTTTCGTTAGCCTCGGATATCTATATGTGACGTCTAATCGAGAACATTGTAGTATGTATTTTTGATAATTAAAGCCCTTCCGAAGATCAACAGAAATGAAGGAAGGGGGGAATTTTGTCATTTGTTCGCAGTGTGTTAATTAGAACATGATATTTTCTTTTTATTTAAAAAAAAAATAGAGAAGTTAGGAAAAAAAGTAACAAAAATAACTAGTTTTACAAAAATTACACTACTGCTTCAAAAAGTAATCATGCTTATGGTAAGAAATATAAAATTAAATTTGTAGAATTTTTTTGCAAAAGTTATACAAATATAGATATAAATTTATTATAATCTTTAACATTTTCTGACGTTTGTTTGTGTCGTAAAATGCTACACACACACACACACAGACACATATGTGTGTGTATATCATGAATGAAATGTATTGAATGTAAAATAATGATATTACCTTTATTTTTTTAAATACTTGCCATGATTTAATCAAAATTTAAGCACTGCCATTCGGCGAATTAAGAAAAGCATGGATAATTATATGCAACTACTATCTTTTTATTCTTTGAATAACTCTCATATACATTTTAAATTATTCCTAAATCAATATTTTAAATACTAGACGTTTGCATTATGCAGAAAGCACTAAGTCGTTTGTAAAACTACCAGTGGACTACTAATTAGCATGATATATGCTGCTAATGAAGACTGCTACGTCAATGCTATTTATAATAAACGATAATCGCTGTTTCCACTGAAAATATTTAACATTTAACTGTAATCTACTCCTGGTAAAAAAAAAAATAATAATAATATTTTTAAGCGATTCATAGGTTTTTATGATTAATCGATTATTTTCTTAATGGTTAATATTCTCCCTGATAATAATTGCAGTTTTAATCGACGATTTTGTTGTTTGAGAAAGGCGTGTGATTATCAGAAATAACGTATAAATATAGTTGCCTTTTATTAAAGAATAATACTTTTTTAAATATCATTAAAGAAGATTAAAACTATACTTATTAATTATTTTAAAAAGTGTAATATTTTCCTACATATACAATTCCTTTATCTTGCACGTAATTAAGATAGTTTAAACTTGTGGAAGTATTTTTATTTGTTTAAACAAAATTTATGCATGGCTAATTCATTAAGTCAGAAAAAGGCATAATTAGACCTCCCAGGTTTCTTAATATATTTTGAGAGAGTACTATTATCTTAGTATATTTAAAAAATAATAATATTCGAAAGATTGTCTTAGAAATAATTTAGAAGATATATATCTTCTAAATTTTTTCTAAGTCAATATTTCCAATATTACTCGTTCTCAGTCTAAAGAACTAATTTATAGGTAAATTGTACGTGTGAACTGCTAATTAGCATGAGGAAGCTTGCTTAATACACAACTAAAGCGTAAATAATATTCGTAATAAATGATAATCAATATTTTGAGGAAAAAGAAAATGGTGATTTAAATTTCTGTTTTAATCTAGTGTAGATGAAACTATTTCCGAGCGACACATATATTTTCTAGTTAATCACTTTTTTTTTTATTGATAGTTATTTCTTACGAAAATAGTTGTATGTCCACGTTTTATGTAATTTATAAAAATAAATAAATAAAAACTACTTGCGATTACCAAAAATAAATTATTCTTGCTAAAAGAATGGTGAGCACTAAATGCATGAATTCACATATCGCTAACAAAGCGTAAAATTGACTGAGTGAAAAATGTCCCAATTGGGAATTGAACGCAAACCGTTGAAATATCGCTGCAATGCTCTACCATTGAGCTACGAGGACAACACCCAGCTTGGCATCTCTTACATTTATTTGCCAGTAATGCTGCAAATGCAGTGCAAGCTGGAAAGGTCTTCATGAGCACACAGACCTGCGTCAAACATGAGACAATATCAAAGCCCAGCAGATATGAATACATATAAATATTAATTAGTTTTTCTATTAGTTTACAACAGTGAAATTACGGCATTAAATTATCGAGCATTAAATACATGAGTTTACATATTGGTAACTAAGCGTAAAGCAACAGAGTGAAAAATGTCCGAGCCCGAAATTGAACCCGGAACCTAAAATCATCAAAACATTAAAATTATTAAAACCCGGATCATTAAAACAGAGTTCTCATTACATCCAAGATCGCTATAACCATACTCAAGTGTATTATTTTTGATTATCAAAAACATTTAATGTTTTCCAACATATAATTTTTTTTATATGACAGAATCTTCATTAAAAACGTATTTTATGTGAATCAGTGAAAAATATCTTTGCGAAATTTTTTTATATATATTGTTTTATATACCGGGTGAACCAAGAGTTCGCTAAAGGTTTAAGAATTCATAAAAATGTAAGACATTATGATAAAGAAGTGCGATTTTCAAGAAAGGGCTCACAAGGTAGTCGGATTTTTTTTTAACAGTAAAAAAATTTTAGTTAAAAAAAGTCTCCTGTAGATGTCGGTAACATGCGATAGATTCAGCAGTATTATGCAAATTAATACTGCAATAAAAGACTGGGATACACGAGGATTTCTCGTTTGCTTTCAGAATGTTTACATTACCCGATCGAGCGCTGTTGGTGAAGTTGTTCTATTTGAACGAAGAGTCAGCAACGGTTTGGTTGCCAAAATTTCGCACGGCGAAAGTACTGAAGACGAAGAATATGATCCGGGGGTCATGTTGAACAATTGTTATTGCAAGAATAAATGGATGGAGCGTACTGTTGTCCTGTTCGTTGTGTTTCGGATCATCAGCGCCCTCTACTAGCGACATTTTTAAATAATTTTTTTTTGCTGCTAAAAAAATCCGACTACCTTGTCAGCTTTTTCTTGCAAAACGCATTTCTTTATCATAATTTCGTCCTATTTTATGAATTTTTAAAGTTTTAACGAACTTTTGGTTCGCCCGGTATACTTGTAATCATCCAAGCTCGCTAAAACCTCAGTCAACTATATTCTGATGGATTACAAAAAACAGTTAATGTTTTGCAACATATACAAATTTTTATATTGCATGCAATTAAAAGAACTCAAACTAAGTGTCAGTCATTTTATTTATATAAACATATTTATTCTTTAATCAAAATTTATGCAAAGCCAAATCATGAATTTAGAATATATACAGTAGTTCGGTCTCACCACTACCTCATTATTATTCGTACAAATTTTCGTGTAACTTAATGAGTTTCAAGTCAATATTAGTCGTTATCGTTTTATTGAACACCCTAATTTATATCTGTAAAGCGTGTGTGGGAACAGCGAGTTAGCATGATAAATCTTCCCTAATGAACACGGAAACGTGGACGTTATTTATAACAAATTATAATCAATATACCGAAAGAAAACTCAAAAAGTTGATGTAAATATTTATTTTTCTGATCAAACGCTAATGTAATACAGGAACAAAATATTGCTTTTCAACGATACATAAATTTATTAGTTAATAATTGGGGAAAAAAAAAAACCGAATATTTATTTGAAAAGTCGTTGTGAAAATCGGAAATAAGCTCATTATATTTAAATACTTTTTTAAATGGCATTAATAATTTTTTTTAATTATTCATCTTAACTCTTTAAATCACAAGCTTTAAAAAACTGAATGACCTTAGACTCCTAACAAAATAGTGCGCAAAATACTCCCTTTTACGTTCCCCCATTTTTCAGTAGGTACGTAGTGGAAATGACCCTACTGCCTTCACCCTTTATTTGAATTTCGATAAGTGTTACACCCCTCTGTTTATCATTGCTCAAGTTACTGAAAAATATTCCTGTTTTTCTTTCTGTACTGGCCAGAAATGCCAACACATTACCTCATTCATCAATGAAAGCACCCCGAGCACCCCGAACCATTTAAGGGGTAGGAAAATCTTTTCAGCCATCAAGGGTTATTGTGGGTTTTAGAGCTTTGGGATGATTTCGGCTATTGCGGGATTCAAAATGTTAAAGAGATTAAGCATATACGTACTATTAATTATCAAAAACAGGGTTTGTCTATTTTGTTTGTCAAAAACTGTTTACTTTGTAATACCACGAGTTCCGAAAAAGAAAACTACTTTTGCCTTAATATCTCGCAGAATATCACAGTTAAACAAGATGAACATTATTTTTTGAAAATATATAACAAATTATGCACCCGTACTATCCTTGAAAAACATTTACTAATTTCACACACAGCTTGTTTTATATTTTATGTAATTAAACGAGATTTAACTCGTTTTAATCTCTTTAATTCTTTAAGCACTTTTCCTATTAATACAAATATATGCATCGTGAATTTCGAAATTCAGAAAAAACGCATAATTAGTGGTTCTCACTATCTCATTTTTACTTGTGTGATTTTTCTTGTGTGATTTTAACCTAATTGATTTTCAGGTAAAAATTTTGAATATTAGTCGTCCTCATTTATAAAAAAAAAACCCTATCATAGAAACTCGACAGAGTTTCTTGCCAAGCATAAGAAACAGCAATGCATTGAACCGTAAATTAAAGGAATTTTCGCCAATGGATGCCAAACGATTTTACAAAAAAATTTTAGCACTCTGTCTAGTTTATATTTTGCGGACGGGACAAAACGGGTTTTTGACGCATCTATATATCGCGTTCTATTTATGATAGAAACAAAATTCTTGATTCTGTGGAATGGAGCGTGCCAAGTGACTAAGAAATCAAAAGTAAAGCAAAATCCGACGAATAGGTTTTGAGTAAATGCGATTTTAAAAGTGCTGTTTTTTGCACTTTTTAAATCTTGTTCAGACCAAAAACTGTTGACAGGGATACAGCAATGTGTAATTATCGGATTTTTACGCGGTTTACGTCATTTGAATTGTTTTTATGAGTAGTTCAAACCTTTGTAAGTTTCATGTAAAAATATTAATTAGTTTTTGAGTTATATCAGTTTAAAGTTATTGATTCCTATACTTAACATAGAGCAAAAAACTGTTAACAGGGCTACAGCATTGTGTAATAATCGGGTTTTTATGCGGTTTGCGTCATTGGAATTGTTTTTTATGAGTAGTTCAAACCTTTGTAAGTTTCATGTAAAAATATTGATTAGTTTTTGATTTATATCAGTTTAAAGTTATTGATTCCTATACTTAACATAGAGAAAAAAATAATAAATGACCCAACTCTTTTAGGAATGGTCGTATACACATGATATTAAGATATGTTATTACAGTCGACCCAAGTAAGCTTCCTATTATAAAAAAATAGTAACATTTAAGGTTCATTTACAGGGTCTCACAAAAGATATTTTTTAATATAGGGCTAAAGAGTTGTGTAATTATCCGATTTTTACGCGGTTTGCAGCATTTAAATTGGTTTTTATGAGTAGTTCAAATGTTTAATATTTTGTGTAAAACATTAATTAGTTATTTATGTATACCACTTTAAAGTGATTTATTCCTATACTTAAGGTGAAGCAAAGAAATATTAAATGGTCTAACTCTTTCCAAAAAGAACGTATGCGCATGATGTTAAAATATGTTACTACGAACGACCTAAGTAGCTTCCTAATGTAAAACAGAATTGTAGAATTTACTGTTTGTTTACAGGGTAACTCAAATGTTTTTTTAATAAGACTAAATAGTTATGTAATTAGCGAATTTTTACGTTGAAGTACTTGATTCCTGTACTTAGCACAGAGGAAAAACAATAGTAAATAGCATAACTTTTGTCAAAGTGGCTATATACACAAGAATTTCAAATATGTTTCTACAACCGATTCATTTAAACTCTGTATTGTAAAGTGGCATTGAACCATATACGTTTCGTTTACTGGGTATCTTAGAAGATCTGGATTACATTACAACCGATGTATATTTACTGAGTGAGATGTATTTTAATGATTTTATACTCTTTCAATCTCTGTAAGGTTTTATTATCTTGCTTTAAAATTTAATACGAGTTCATTTTATCCGCCTGAAAGCAAGGTGACCTGAAGTTATGGTAATCTGAAGCTCTAAGCCTATTAAAATATAGTATTTTAATCGATTAAAAAAACTGTGTTTATTTATAAATATATAATTCTAGCGTATCAGGAATTGATTGAAATATAGATTACAAAATTCCAACTTTACATTCATGCGCTGAGCAGTAGAATGTAAAAATGTTGCTACCCCAAGATTAGAAGATTTGCGTTTAAATATTTGCCGTTCATCGAATCTCCGGCTATGACGAACTTAAAATGCTCTAAAAACGAGCCTAGAACACAATGAAAAGGAAATAACTTCTTAAATTCCCCATAAAAATTTAAAATGCTAAATTTCGTAAACAATAGCTGCTCGATAACGAACTGTTCAGTTTACGGTTAAATTTTAATAAAATTTTATATCTTTGTAAACGGTTCATTATGTAAACGCTTTAGTCTTTGCGAACATTATTTACAAAATCTATATAATATTACAAAATATAAATATTTACAAAATCACACAAAATTTTGGAATACATGTTATCCTCTACGAACAGTTTTTATTTTGAAATCACTTTAATAGTTTTCATACTTTTGCAAACGTTGCGAATCTTTCATTTTTCCGATTCTCGAATCTTTGAATTAAAAAACTTAACAAATAAAAATCTTTTAAGGTGCTCAGTAATTTTCAAAAATAATCCTTCTATATTAAAAAAAACTAATCTGGAACTGAGCCAAAAACGAAATGGACCAATCAAATTCTGCGTAGATATTCCGGGTTAGTCTCATCGCTTTTTTACTAGGGACTTTTTTGAGGAGCAATTACTTTTTTTTCTAGCCATCCTACGGATTCGAAAATCATACCACCAGACGCGAAATATAACGAGCTTTCAGAAATTAAAAAAATTATCACGGTCGAACAATAAAAACTTAAAAAATCGTTAAAAATAGAGTAAAAAGTCTTTTATTGAAAAAGTCATTTTTTTATATTGTTGCAAATTTCTAAATAAGCGCAAAGGATTATGTTTTATCTCAAATAAAAAATGTATTTGCGCGAGACTATTAAAAACAATAATGAAAGTTTAAAATAATAATTAAATGATCACGTGTTGAAAGCAGGTAATAAAAAAAAATTACGTCATAAAAATCGTGTTTACACATGAATATTAAAATTAAAAAGATGAATTAAATGAAAAAGCATTATAACCAGTTAAATGAAAAAGCATTATAGCCTGATTACAGAAGATGGTCGCCGTTCGTGATATCATCATCATCATCTTTTTAAAACAGGATACATACCAGGCTTTAAGAGGCTGTGAAATCAGAACGGGGGTTGGTGAGCGTAGCGAGCAGGGGGCAGAGCCCCCTAGTATGTAATATATTAGTATAAAAATCCTCGTGAATTACAATGTTTCGTAGATAAATAAAAAATGATTATTCTCGGTAAAGTATGCTCCATAAACTTATACTGACCGCAAAAATAGTGCTTCTTATTTTTCCACATTTTTTTAAAACTGCAGTATTGTAATTAGCTTGTAAACTACTGTAAAATTTTCTATTTTTTTTGTTTTTTGAATGTACATAAACGGAAGAGTGATATAAACAAAAGAAAAAGGAAAAAAAAAACATGTTTTAAATAATCTGATGAATACAATGTAAGGAAATTAATATAAAAGTTTCCCCCTATGGTAGCGACATGTCAATTGAAATAAGTCACTCAGTAAATTGTATAATTCTGATGTATAATTCTGTACATCACTATTATTTTTTTTGCCCCTTTCATCTTTCTTTTATCTTTTCTTTTCTGAATAAAAATGGAATCTGTATAATTGAAACCAAGTACCTTACAAAAAGGAGTGATATCTCATTAAAAACAACTCGTTGTAAATGATCCCGCCAAGCCACAAACCTAAAACGTCAGTCATAAAAAGAAATGATATCACATAAAAAGAAGCGATATAGAAGTGCATACTCCGAGTCCCGTGTAAAAATCTATCACCACTCATAATGTTTCCAAAGGACTCGGAGTGAGGTACAGTATGTGAAAACTGCTTGGCGACCTGCAGGCTTTTATAATAATGCAGCATATCAATTTTGAAAATCGAAAAAATACATTTTTTATTTTTGTTATATCACTTTTATAAATATTTTTGTATGCGAAAGAACTGTCAGAACGGATTTTTCCCCAGATCTAAGCGATTCCGCTTACGCTAGAATTACTGCAATATATCTCAATTTAGTTAACGGTTATTATAAGGTGCATTGTTATTAATATGCATATGATCATTATATATATATTACAAACTCAAAATCTTTACATGTTTACTTAAAAAATCCTCTTCGTAAGAGTGCTGTTTCTAGTTTAAATAATAGTAAATAGAATCAACAAATTGATTTTTCAAGCTCATAAGAAAGGACATGCAAACACAGAAGCTTCAACTTTTTACAATTTTTATGGGAGCAAAATAAATAAATAAAATAAAATAAAATAAAATAAAATAAAATAAAAATAATATAGTCATATGTAATTGCAGGAAACGCAAACATTATAAAAGCCTGCAGGTCGCCAAGCAGTTTTCACATACTGTACCTCACTCCGAGTCCTTTGGAAACATTATGAGTGGTGATAGATTTTTACACCGGACTCGGAGTATGCACTTCTATATCGCTTCTTTTTATGTGATATCACTTCTTTTTATGACTGACGTTTTAGGTTTGTGGCTTGGCGGGATCATTTACAACGAGTTGTTTTTGATGAGATATTTTATTCTAAAGCGTACATGTGAACTGCTAATTAACATCATAAAACTTGCCTAATGTATAGCTGATGCGTGAATGCTATTTATAATAAATGATAATCAATATTTCGAAAGCATGCAGAAAACGGTAGTTAAAAATTTTATTTTAACCTAGTGCAGATGAAAAATAATTTTTTTAAGCGATACTATCACAAATTTATAAGTTAATCTTTTATTTTAGTAGATAGTTGTTTTAAATAGTTGCATTTCTTATTTTACGTGTTCTATGTTCAAAATATTTTTGATAAAAATCTTTGCTATCATCAAAAGTAATGCAGTGCGTCAATCTTATTAAAAGATTCTTACTTGTAGCATTTAAATTTATATCATTTATAGCGTTTAATTATAGCAATAAAAATAAGCAAATAAGCAAGTAAGAGTAAAATGGTATAATTCATCTTCAAAAACTCAAAAATTAAAATTACACTTAAAGTATTTTATTAATGAAAAGATGATAACATTTGAAAAGATGGTCTGTAATAACCCTGATGAAGGTTATGTTTTTAGCTAAAAGTGCTTGGAGTAATTGACATTGAATATTTTTAATATAGTTTAACATCTTTTTTTGCAATTTTATCATCTTTTGAGTAATAAAACACATTAAGTGTAATTTGATTTTTGCATTAAAAATATTAAAATTATTCTTATTATCAAATATATCAGAGGTTTTACAACATATACAATTATTTTACCAGAAAATACATTTAAGTAACCTTAAGTTCATGGTGATCTGTCTGTTGATTACATACTTGTTTTCCTTTAATCAAATTTTACGCATTGCCAATTCAGAAATTCAGAAAAATGCCATAATTAGGTCTCTTCAATATTTTATCATTCTTTGAGAGAGTTTTCAAACACCCCCAAAGTGTTTTTTCCTGTCAAAAATTTGAATAGCAATCGTTATCGTTTTAAAGAACATACTAATTTATCAGTAAAGCGTAAGTGGGAACTGCATATTAGTATGATAAATTTTGCTTAATGCACACAAACTCGTTGTCTTTATTTATAATGATTCATAATCGAATTTTCGAAAGCACACTAATAGTTTTTTAACATTTAAGTAAACATGGTTCTCTTGAAATAGTTGCATTATTTATGTTACGTTTTCCGTATTAAAAGACATTTATTTATTTAAAAAATCTTGCTATCATCAGATGAGATGCAGAAATGCGCTAATCTCACTAAAAAACTCTTACTTTTAAAAATAGCAGTAAAACCGTTCAAAATATTCTTATTAATTATCAAAAATAACCAAAGTTTTTTAACATATAGATTTTTTAGCTCACAGGCTATCAAAGCCTGCGAGCTTATGTGCCCGCCGGTTCTGTACGTACGTATGTATGTATGTATGTATGTATGTACGTAACGCGATAACTCTTGATAGAACTAACCGTTTTACTTTAAATTTTGTTTATAGATTCCTTGTGATAAGGCGCTTCCCTGATTAGTTTTGGAGGTTCATTGGTTAAGCATAAAGGGGGGAAACGGGGGGCTAACACCCCATAATTTAGATAAATGGGTTTTTCATGCAGAATTATCCCATTTTCTTCAAATTTTGTATATAGGTTCATTTTAATAATGTGCTTCTGTCAATAGTTTTGGGGCTTCATTGGTTTAGTATAAAGGGGGAAAGGGGGGATACACCCCCCCCTAATTCAGATAAATGAGTTTTTCATGCAGAATTATCCGGTTTTCTTCAAATTTTGTATATAGGTTCATTTTGATAATGTGCTTCTGTCAATAGTTTTGGGGGTTCATTGGTTAATTATAAAGGGGAAAAGGGGGGTAACCCCCCTAATTTAGATAAATGAGTTTTTCATGCAGAATTATCCGATTTTCTTCAAATTTTGTATATAGGTTCATTGTGATAGTGCGCTCCTCTGAAAAGTTTTGGGGGTTCATTGGTTAAGTATAAAGGGGGAAAGGGGGGCTAATCCCCCTTAATTTAGATAAATGAGTTTTTCATGCAGAATTATCCGATTTTCTTCAAATTTTGTATGTATATTCATTGTAATTAGACACTTCCCTGATTAGTTTAAGGAGTTCATTAGTTAACTATGAGGGGGTAACAGGGGGATGACCCCCTCCTCTTAATATATTGTTGATTTCTTTATTTTTCGAGGGCATATTTCAAATTCTTTGAAATAAGAGTACAATATACAATGAGTGTGAATAGCCTGTGAGCTCAATGCCCTCAGTTTAACTGGGCAGTTTTCTTTTTATTTTTATATTGCATGTAATTAAAGATGCTTAAATACTCCAATCTATTTATTGTTTGAACGATTGTTTTCCTTTAAAAAAAATTTACGTATTCCAATTCACGAAATCAAAAATCATGCCATAATTAGGCTTCTTCAATATCTTATTATACTAAAAGAGAGTTTTCAAACACCTGCTAAATGATTTTTCAAGTCAAAAATTTGAATATTCATCGTTATCGCTTTAAAAAACGCACTAATTTATCTGTAAATGGTATTTGGGAACTGCAAATTAGTATGATAAATATTGTTTCATGCAAACAGCATCGTCGTCTTTATTTATAATGATTCATAATTGAATTTTCGAAAGCACACGAAAAAGTGTTTTATAAATTTAAGTAAAAATAGCTCTCTTTAAATAGCTGCATTATTTATTTTACGTTTTCTGTATTAAGACATTTTTTTTTATCTTGCTATCATCAGACGTAATGCAGAAATGCGCTAATCTCACTAAAAAACTCTTACTTTTAAAAATAGCAGTAAAACCGTACAAAATATTCTTATTAATTATCAAAAATAAGCAAAGTTTTTTAACATATAGAATTTTTTTATATTGCATGTAATTAAAGATGCTTAAATACACCAATCTATTTATTGTTCGAACGATTGTTTTTATTTAATCAAAATTTACGTATTCCAATTCACGAAATCAAAAATCATGCCATAATTTGGCTTCTCCAGAAACTTATTGTTCTGAAAGAGAGTTTTCAAACACGTGCTAATTGATTTTTCACGTCAAAAATTTGAATATTCGTCGTTATCGCTTTAAAAAACGCACTAATTTATCTGTAAATAGTATTTGGGAACCGCAAATTAGTATGATAAATCTTGCTTAATGCAAACAACCTCGTCGTCTTTATTTATAATTATTCATAATAGAATTTTCGAAAGCACACGAAAAATAGTGTTTTATAAATTTAAGGTATTCGACTACGCACGGAGACATTTTTTTTTAAATCTTTACTTTTGACACAATTTTTGGTATTTTTCAGTGTAATAGAACACAGAATAAAGAAAATTATAAGAAAGTATATAATATCTATGCAACTTTTAAAAATTTTGAAGAATTTTAGTCATTTTTTTGGCATTTTTTTATAAAAACGGCTCCGGCTCTAAAAAAAAAAAAAAAAAAAAAAAAAAATGCATATAACACAAATATTTTTTTAACATATGCATATTAGACAATCTTGAGTGTAATGAACTAAAAACTAGTCAATATATGGAAATCTAAAAGAGATACATCTGATTATATACAGTTACATAGAAAATTACAGTAATTTTACGTGTAATTCTTCATAAAAATAGCTATATATAAAAAAATAAGTCACTTAGAGCTAATTCTTTAGTTAATTACACTCTAGACATTATCGGAAAGCTACACAAAAAATTGCCTGGTTATAGGATGATAAAATTTTGAATTAGAGCAATAGTCGTTTACCTATTCCGATGAAAATCTAATTTTTCAGAAAACGCATTTAAAGTTTTCATATGAGTTTAAAAGAACTTTTTAAATTAAATAAACACTTTAAAACCACTAAACGTATAACTATAGCCTTCTGCGTGCTTATTTTACACATATTTCAATATTTTTATGCATTTAATTCTTTTTGGAGCATTTTCGAGTTTACTACTGTAAGTGGTTTTGTTAATATTTATTGCTATCCGACTATTTAAAAAGCCATTATTTAAAAATAAACTGTAATTATGGTATTGTTTTGGCACTTTTAAGTATAATATAATACAAAATAAGAAAAATAATGAAAAAATATAGAATATTTATGCAATTTTTAAAAAAATTGAAGAATTTATTAATTTTTTAGCATTTTTTTATTAAAACATCTTCGACTTGAAAAAAATATTCCATATAACACAAATATTTTTTTATCATGTGCATATAAGACACTTTTGAGTGTAATGAGCTAAAAACTAGCCAATATGCTGAAATCTAAAAGAGATACAGATAATTATATACAATTACATAGAAAATTTCTGTAATTTTACGTGTAATTCTTCATAAAAGTAGCCATATATTAACAAATTATTTACCTATAATCAATTCTTTACTTCATTACGCTCTAGATATTACCAAATAGCTACTCAAAAAATTTCATGGTTATAGAATAATAAAATTTTAAGTTAGAGCAATAGTATTCAACTTTTCTTGATAAAAATCAAATTTTGCAGAAAATGCTAATTTAACTTGATAAAGTAGTAAAAAAAACAAATAAACCCTTTGAGACAGTGCTATAGATAAAGCTAAAATATAATATTAACTGTAAAAACTAAAAAATGCGCGAAAATCAGTTTAATAAACCTCAATTTTCGATCCACTTCCGGTATAAATTAACGACGTCAGCTGTTTTTTAAAGTTCTCTAATTTCATTTCTAATAGGCGTACAGGAAAAATAATAACAGATTTAGAAACAGAAATGTTCATTCTATAAGAAAATCAAATAAAAAAATTGCGAATTTTCACCGAAATTGACGTTTTAAACGTAGGCGGATACCTTAAGTAAAAAGTAGGTTTCTTTAAATAGTTGCATTATTTATTTTACGTTTTCGGTATTAAAAGACATTCATTATTTTTTTTTTATCTTTCTCTCATCAGACGTAATGCAGAAATACGCCAATCTTACTAAAAGATTTACTTTTAAAAATAGCAGAAAATAAGTTCAAAATATTCTTATTAATTATGAAAAATATCCAAAGTTTTTTAGCATATATATATTTTTTATATTGCATGTAATTAAAGATGCTTAAGTTCACACCAATCTATTTATTGATTAAACATTTGTTTTCTTTTAATCAATATTTACGTATTGTCAATTCACGAAATCAAAAACTATGCTATAATTAGGTCTCTCTAGTATCTTATTATTCTGAGAGAGAGTTTTCAAACACCTGCTCAATTATTTTTCACGTCAAAAGTTTGAATATCCTTCGTTATCGCTTTAAAGAACACACTAATTGTGTGTAGGAACTTAAAATTAGTATGATAAACCTTGCTTAATGCAAACAAATTCGTAATCGTTAATGAATCATAATCGAATTTTCGAAAATACACGAAAATTAGTGTTTTAAACATTTAAGTATAAATAGTTCAGGAACCAAATTACATTTTGATTCGAAAAGTAAATTCTTTAGATACCCTATTTTACTGCTTGCAAAAAATGTTTTGGTGCAGAGCATCATACAAATATCATTACTTCGATTTAGATAATTAATTATTGACAATATATACATGTTATATATATATATATATATATATAACGTATATTTCATATATATATATATATATATATATATATATGATGATGATGTACGTCTTTAGTTATGTGTTTCAAGTGCTCACTGAGGTTTCTTTTTAGGTAAAAATATGTATCGAAAAACGTAATGACGAAGTTTGTTATTGAATCAAAGTTTGTCACATGACATGCAGATAAGTGTATTGTGAACAGATGAAAAATGGTTTATTGTTTCAAACCTATTTATCAAACAAAATGAAAGGATGATCCTTTCGAGTAGTATGTGTATCCCACTTCTGTGATAAAGCGAAATGAAGTATCGCCAGATGCAAAACCTCCACTTTTTTATATAGTAACTAATGTTAAAATTAATGAAAAATATTATAAAAAACATCCTTGAACAAACATGTAAGTCATACGTCCAAGAAATATTTTATTCAATTTTTTTCTGCAGGTGTCTGCTTTATCCCATTGGACCAAAACCCACATGCAACAAAACCTTTTTTCGCACCGTGTACTGTTATGAATTAATGTACCGCAAAATATATTTCAATATAACAAAGGATGAGAATTATCAATTACTATATAGCGTACAACCAACAGAGTGAAACAATGTTCAGACCAGGAATCGAACACGGAATTCTCGGTATCATATTCCAATGATCTACCATTTGCGCTTTTCGAACGACATCCAGTCTAGAATTTCTCAATCGTATATGTTGGCAAGGCTACAACTTTGCAGCAGAAGATGGAAAGTGAATCATGAGCACACAATTTCACTATCATACATGAGACGAATTTTTCACTTTGTTCGCTGTACGCTATGTAGTAGGTGGTAATACACCTCCTTTGTTAAATTCATTAATTTACAGCTTATTTTCAAATCTGCTGAAAAATTTTATTACAAAAACTCCATCATCTATTTTGCCATCACCCGCAATTTTCCCTTCCAGCACACCATACAAGCAGTTAACGGCCTGTCGTTGGACAATCTCCCAGTTGTGCTTAGATTTGAAGCGTGTAATTTTCAATTAGACATATCCCAGGTCTTTTCAGTCAACTGGAAGGATTTTGAACATGTTTTAGAACATATGGACGAACCTCCCACTGAGATTCACTCTGCCGAGAACGTAACTTCTTCCATCCAAGCATTTGTTGACTCGCTCCTGAGTGCATTTGCAGAAGTTACAAAATCTAGGCAGGGGATGGTTAAAGCATTTCGGCTACCTGAGCACATCAGGGACTTAAAAAGAAAGAGCAATTGTACAAGATGGTACTGGCATATGACTAGGGACCTCCTCTTAAAATCTGATCTTAAGAGGAAAAACCATCAGGTTTCTGCTGCAATAAAATAGTTTAATATTTCACGTCCGAATACCTGCGTTGAGTCCTTATCGACTGTTAACAACACAATTTGGTCAGAAACGGCTCACGTCCGCAGGACACATTCTGGCCCTAAATGTACCCAATGGTATGGCCTATTCTAACACTGACAAGGCTTAACACATTGCTGACAGTCTTAGAAGCCAGATTACACTCAGTCAAAATGTTGTCAATCCCAGGATGGTCGACATTGTCAACTCTGAAGGTGAACAGTTTTTAAACACAGATCATGATAACACTCTTAATCCTGCAACCTCCTCTGAGGTGATGTCTTACATCGGGAATCTTTAAAAGAACACATCGCCTGGCTTCGATTGCATCTCTACAAATATGTTTTTTGCATCTCCCACTTACTTTCATATTTTTTCTAACTATTCTCATTAATTTGATGTTAAATCTACGTATGTTTCCTGATTGCTAGAAGAAGGCGCTGATTGTACCAACCCTCAAACAGAAACAGGACAGGCACGCCCCTAATAACTTAAGATGTATCTCCCTTTTATCTTGCCTCTCCAAGGTCTACGAATACATACTTGCGAACCATCTGAAAGATTCCGTCATCTCCAATTCAATAATTATACCAGAGCAGTTTGGGTACAGGCCCAAACACTCGACGCAACATCAGCTTTGGAAAGTGACTGAACATGTTCATGAGGGCTCCATGAAAAGAAAAAAACAGGTGCTATATTCGTAGACATTCCAAAGCCTTCAACCGGGTCTGGCATTATGGACTTATTTATAAGTTGATTTTGCTCAAGGCCCCACCCCAACTTATATTTATTTTCTGGAACTACCTGAAAGGTAAAACCTTCTGTTTTACAAATAATAATTCTATCTCCTCATTTCGCAATATCGAAGCCAGCGTCCCTTAGGGCCGTTTAATTAGCACATAACACTTCAACATCTACATTAATGATATACTTCGTATTCTCGACATTCTCTTAGCATTATATGAGTGTGACGCGGCCATAATGCACAGCAACATTTCACGTGATTGAACACATGATTGCAACGCGATTGAACACTCCAGTCATTAGGAATTTTTGATTTGGCTTTGTAATTGTCGTATCAAAGTGAATGCAGCAAAAAGTGCCGCCATGATTTTTTCAAGTATATATATTTCCCACAATTTTAATCTTTCTCTTGACGGTGGTGACATACCATGTGTCACCAACTATAAATATCGAGGAATTTATCTAGATTCAAAATGAACCTGGGCGAGGCAGATTACGGACGAATTAGCCAAATCTACCAAAGCCCAAGGCTCCCTTAAATTTGTATTGGCTTACCACAGACATCTGTCAATTTCAACTAAGGTATTACTGTATAAATCCTTCATCAGATCAATCGTAACCTACTGGTCTATTGTCTGGTGAAGTGTCTGTGGAACTCAGATGCAAAAACTTCAAACTTTTCAGAATTTTTTATTGCGTAGGATTTGTAAAGTGACAATTTTTGTCCGGAACGACGTCACTCATGCTGAACTCAAAATTAGGCTTATCTCGTAAGTTATTAAAAACCTTGCTCAAAATTTTCCACAGAGACCGAATCCTGATACTCAACGATGCATTGCGGTTCATCAGACCTTACAGAGTCAATGACTTTCGAGATGAGAAAAGACCGCTTGCCATCTTGATCATAGATGACGGCTTTGCACCACCTTCTTAAAGGTGGAGGAGAGAGTCACCTTAAAGATATCGTTGCGTCCTTCAAAATTCAAAAAATTATTAATTTGAATGCATTTTACTTTTTATTTTGATATATCTCCATTAACTCTTTTATGACGTCTTCTCACCTTACATTTGGTACCAGGTCTCCGTTCACCTTCCTAATTCATATTTCAATTTGTATTTTGTAATATATAATGTAAAAATTTATAAAACTTTGTAGACATTTTAATTTTAAAAAAAATATATCATCAAAATAAAAATTACATTTCCAGAAAATAGGTAGGCTTGCTCCTAGCAATATATTTTGTTAAATATTTTAAATAAATATTTTAATTAATTATCCCTAACATTCAGAATATAAGTCTTCATTTAATTTGCTTTTATTTATTATTACAGCAGTTTTTTTTTATTTATTTAAACTCTTGTCCATTGTAATCAAAATTTATGCACTGCCAATTCAGAAATTCAGAAAACATGTTAATTTGGCCTCGCAATTATCTCAATATTTGTTGAGAAAGTTCTCATATGCATGATGAACGATACCCTTGTGAATATTTTAAATATTCGTCGTTAACATTCTAAAGAATACGCTAATTAATCTGTAAAATATGCGAGAGGACTACTGATTAACATAGTAAATAGTGGTGTTAAATTCTTACGCATGAAAGTTATTTATAATCAATGATAATCGATATTTCAAAAACTAGTTAAAATGGTGTTTTAAGTAATAATTCTATTCTAGTGGAGGAAAAAATACCCTTTCCTATAAAGATTGCAATGTTTCCGTTTAATTGATTACAGTTTATCAATCAAAAACATTGATTTGGATCAGTGGTTCGCAAAAATTTTTGCCATGATCGACTTCAGCATTCGTAAAATTATCATACCCCGCCCCCTTTACGATTTTGTGACATATGCTCCTTAATATTTAAAAGTTAAGACCTATTCCCACGATTCTTAAAAATTCATTTGCTATTTTAAACAGATTTTAAAAGAACATAATCTCTTTGATTGAATGTAATATTATTACTACTACTACTACTACTGCCAATAATAATAATAGCAAAAATTGTAATGATAATAATAATGGTAATAATAATGATTATAATGATAATAATAATGATAATGATAATGATAATAGTATAATAATAATAATAATAATAACATAAGAATAATAATGATAATAATAATAATAGTAATGATAATAGTATAAGAATAATAATGATAATATAATAATAATAATAATAATAATAATAATAATGATAATATTAATGATAATAATAATAATAATAATAATAATAATTAAACACATTTGAAGTACAAAAATATCACTCACAAAATTTTAAAAAACAGTATGTAAATACTTAAAATGTATTAAAAAAACTTGAAACGAAGAAAAAAAATAATTGAAACTTTTTTCGTTTTCCCGTTGATCATTTCAATTTCTATACAAGAAGATAAAGATACGAGATAAATAATACATTAATTTCATGTATTGGTTTTGTGACAAAACTGTATCATTTAAACGTACATTTTTATAATTATATCTATTGAGACCTATATCACCTATGTATTGAGAATTCTATCTTCGCAATCGTCCACTCCATATAAAATCTGATTTTAAATGAGACCAAATGTGTATGCAATATCAACGCACTTCAAGAGACGAAATATCAGACCTAGCTAATCTATTAATTATGGATAATCTGTTAATCTGCATTGCTATTATAGACTGGATGTTATTGCCGACATGTTATTTTACAGAATTAGGTTCCCGAGAGTTATCAAGTATGAGAGTTAGCGCGTGAAACAAAGGTCTCAGGTTCGATTCTTTGCCTGGGCGTTTTTCACTCATTTGAAATTGAATGAAATTCTCTCGTAAGATTTCGTGATACTTCTCTATTATCCCGTCGACCACTTTTCATAACAAAAAACTATCGCCAAACTGTAAGATTAAACGCCAAAAATGCAGTACTTGATGTCAGAAGCATTATATGTGTTTGTTATGTCATCAAGTGTTTTTTAATTCAACATTTGCGTGTATTTTTCATTATGTTTTACTGATTTATTAGTTATTTCATTAATTAAAATAACATTTGTCTCCTTAAATTCTTATATTTTATTTATTTATTTATTTTGATATTCCAATGGCGCAACGTTCTCCCGTTTATTTGGCGTTACAGTTTGGCGATAGTTTTTGTCAGGAAAAGTGGTCGACGGGATAATAGAGATGTACCGATTTCGCGAGTCTGTGAATGAGAAAAAGTTAATTAGTTAATTTTTTTAAAGAAAATACAAATAATAACCTTACATCATATAAAAAATATTTAACATTTAAAAAATATTTTTTTCGTGTAATTAAATAAGTGAAAAGTTGTCATAGTCTCTATTATTTAAACACTTATCCTTTTAAATCAAAATTCATGCATCGCCCACTCATGAATTCAGAAAACATGCATGATTAGGCCTTCCCACTAACTTATTTCTTCAGAGAGCTCTAATATGCATTTTAAATGAGTCTCCACTCAATATTTTGAATATTGGCTCTTTCCTTTTAAAGAACCGGCTAATGTGTCTGTAAAACGCAAAGGTGAAATGTTAATTAGCTTGATATATAGTGTCTAATGAATTCTGAAGCGTAAATGCTTTTTACAATTTATGATAATCGTGATTTCTAAAGAATATGGAAATATGTGGTTTTAAATTTTATTTTATTATGTGATGGGGTATTTTAAAGCGATTTTTTATTTATTATTTAGTCTGCTCTTATTGATTAATATTTAATATGAAAAAAAGGTGTGTTACATATTCATTTTTTCTATTATTAAGCATTAATTATTTTTTATAAAATCTTTCTAATCGCCAGAAATAATGCTCAGAAAGATTTATTTTACTAAAGCAATACCACTTTTAAAAGTACTATTATGCATATCTAGGATATGCAATTTAAAAATAAATATATGTCATTATTTTGATGTCACTAACGTACATTTAAACTCTTATTACAATTGATAGCAGTCAGTATTAGAGAATTAGAAATTATCCTGATACATACCACCTAATGATTACGGAAGCAAAAATGCTATTTATAATGAATAATAATCGCAAATTTGAAATCATAAAATGCTGATTTGAAGTTTTATTTAAGTCTAGTGCTGGGGAGAAATTAAGAGTATTTCCAAGAGATTCAGAAATTTGTTAGTTTATTCATTCTACTGTTATTGTTGTGTTTGCATGGGTATAAAAACATCTAAAAATTAGGATTCATATTTGGCACGATGTACATACTTTACAATATCAATATGAACATTAACATACAAATATACTCTAACGGATTCTATCGATGCTCAATCGGCATACAACTCCTCATAGCCATTTTAAGCTCACAAACTCGTATTCTATAATCTCGATGACAGTATCTTATAATTTAGCTCGTTCAGTCAATCTATATAAACCATTGAGTAAATGACACTATTCAGACACCACAGTTATTAATCATTATTATATTCGAAAATAGTTCAGAAAATGTATTATTAAAATATATTAATTTTTACAAAATTGTTGGGATAATTAGAAATAAGTTTTTCCCAAAGATTATTGTTATTTAAAGAAGGCTACCTAAGGCTTATCAGGCATGTGCTTATCTATATATTTATAAATGAAAGTCTTGACCGGGATGATCATCAAGGCACAGTCCAAACTACTGAACCTAGAAACATAAAAATGGGAGGAAAAATACTTCTTAGGACGTAGAAGCAAACTAACAAAGAAGGTCTCCTTAAAGCACATACTCAGAATATTTTGAAAAAGAAAATGCTAATACTTATGTATATAATAAAGTATTAGTCAAATTTAGCTGCGGAATCCCAGTAGAAAATTTGTATTAAAATAAAATACTTTCGAGTATTTGGCACAAAAAGATGCGATTTGGCGAGTAACACTTTGCCAAATACAAGCGATTTTGATGCTCTTGAAAATGCCTGGTTTAATGAGTGTTTAAATACGTAGTACTTAATGAATTTAAACTTAAATGATTAAATAGTTTATTATTTTTTCTATAAGCTTATAATATATATATACAAGTTGTATATTGGTGATTAGTTATTTAATTTTACACGGTTTCGCCGGCTTGATAAGTTTGACGTGTATTTTAACAGTAATTGCCAGATTAAGGACGCTCTCATTATACATTTCAATATAGAATAAGTTGTTGTTTTCACGACAATACTTTTCTCTTGTTGTTTCTGATACTAACAATTTCGAAATCAAATTGACGAGGGTCAGAATCGGACATTAATTTTTAGTTTGAGGAATTTTTAATTAATTAAAATTTTGTTCTCAACCGCAGGATATGATCGTTAATTTTCTTTATATATACCTATAAGTGTATATGATAAACCCATAGTTCTAAAAGTCTATTTATTTAAGTTAAACTTAGTTAAACTAGTTCACTATAAAGAGTAGAAAAAGTTTTTCCTAAAAGAATATTTATCATAAAAGCGTTTTGTTTTCATTGTGTCGCCAACCAGCAATAAATCGGCAAAAACACGAAATTTTCATTTTTTTTTTTACGGATTTTATATCGAGATCGTGCAGCAATCTTTTTTATAGCAATATATAGCCTCACAAGAAGAATATTATGTAATGTTTTCAAAATTTTCTGCGTATGTGCTTATGGAGACCTTCTTGTAAGAAAGGATTTTCTAAAGTTACATTCCTTAAAGAGGTTAAAAAAGGAACAAACTTTTAAATATTACTTTAAAATCAGCTATTACAGTTAACAAATGATAACATATTTGAATGTATTTTTGTATGCTGAATCAAATGGTACCAAGTACATTCTTCTAAGTCCAATAGTTCGTAAGATATTCCCTATTTTTTAAATTTGGTGATGTCTTTGGCGCCAAAACCTCAAAATTCAAACAAAACAAATGATAATTTCTAAAAATACATGTGTTATTATAGCAACGGAATAAATTCAAACTGCAACAAGGGGAACAAACTTTAAAAGAATTTTTTTATAATCGGATTTTATACTTATGTGCCTAATAATGGAAGAAATTTAAACTGTTGATATCACGCGAGAGTATTCTTCTAATTTTTATAATAGAAAGTGACGAAATTAAAATTATGTGTGAAATTTCTATAATCGGATAAACCGGATTATGAAAGATAGCCGTTTTTAAAGAATCTGAGGAATTGATTTTGATTCGAATTGAACTGTTAGTTAGATCAATTTTTAGTTAAGGTTTTGTTATATAAAATCATTCTACGTTGTTTAGTTACAGAATTATGTGTCAGATGAACCCGTTTATGAAAGTTTAGCCCTTTTAAAAAGATCCTGCTACATGGATTATGATGGGACATGCAATGTTAGATAGATTATTTTTCAGGGAAGTTTTCAGTATGTAACGTCCCATTCTACGTTGCTTTGTTCTGGAATTATGGGGAAAATTTCACTAATCTAGTTAATCCGATTATAAAACACTATTATTTTAAAAAAGTTCTACGGATTTTTATGCGAATTACATTGTTCAATTTTCAGGAATGGTTTTAGCATATTTCATACAGTTTTATTATTTTTTATCAAATCCTACTATAAATGATCAACTAAAGTCCTTAAAAGCCTAAATTTCGTCTGAAAAATTAAAAAATATAATAGCGCAATGGCGTTCCAATCGTTTCAGCAATGCAGAAGGATATGATATTCCGGAAAAATGTTCAATTTGTTTTAAAATAGAAGATCAAACTCACGGATATATTTCGTTTGAATCAAGATTCGTTTGGTGAAACCGACCAGCGTAGTGGGCGAAGCCTGCTAGTATTATATAAACTTGTATATCGGTATTTGAAAAGATCACAAAAAAGGATTGGTCTGGTTAATTTGCAAATTGCCTACTTAGTCAGCGCACTTTGAACGCCTCCTTTAAGCTAAATTGAAAAATAAATAATTGTTATTGATATGTATTTGTATATTCTTAGATTTGTTGTGTCATACAACCCGCTAATTCTTTTATATGTTCTTTTTAACACTCTCCAACATAAGGTAAAGCAAGGATAGTCTGCGCACAATTCAAAAGAATAGCAATAAAAAATCTAAATACTAATTTTTTGCGAAACTATTCATGAATAACTTTTACTTCATTTGTTTTTTATGCATTTCCATTGCTATTTTGTTGTTATGTTGCAATTTAATAGAACAATTGTAATAAAACCAAGAAAGTTATTTTGCGCAATCTCTCCTTATAGGGTTGGTGTGATTGCGCACATGGGTAGGAGAGATTGTTACTTATAATAACTACAATTAAATTGTTAACAGTAATAATTACACTTAAATGACATTGCTGTAAGGTTTTTGTGAACAAATATTATTGTATTAGGAGGGAATATTTCAACCTAATAATTAAAGCATCAGAAAAAGGAAATAATTTTAAAAACGATTAAAAAAATTTAATTAAAGGAAAAAAAATTAAAGAATCAGAAAAAGCAAGTCCAGATAAGATTAAAAAATAAAATAATGTTACTTAATAACACGTTTAACTTAAAATTAGTCCATTTTCATTTTTCATTTTTTTATTCAAATTTACCAATAAGCTGCATAATCGCTCCTACCATGGAAATGAATGGGAATACTGCGCCATCTCTCCTAAGTAGCAAATGCGCAAACTCTCCAATTTCGGTAGGAAAGATTGCGCGGCCTTTTTTTTAAACATGACCTCTTCTAAAACGAACCGTTGATGTTCACATTGTTAGTCTAGATTAGTAGCTTATAAGAAATCGTTTAAGTTTAAAATATTTTGTATTATTGACATTGTATAGAAATTCTGATGAAGAGCTATGAAAATTCAAGCACTTACTTTGGGAAAACAAAACAAAATAGCAATACTTTATCTTAAACGCTCAAAGCAATCAACGTGCACTTTCAAGTAGACACTCCACTACTGTTGTTGTACAACTACCTGGAGTCGCTGCACGCTCACTCTACTCCTCCCCCCCAAACCTCTATGTGCGCAATCTCTCCGACTGCGTCATCTCTCCTGGCTTTACCTTAGCTGAAAAGTGTTTATGAATTCGGTTATATGTCTGTCTGTCTGCCTGCCTGTCCGTCTGTCTGCCGTCTGATGTCCGTGTTCTACTCGCGTAAATAAACTCGGATTACCATACAATTGATATATTTTATTGAGGTTTACTATGACATGTTAGTTATTGAAAATAAAGTATGTAGCATTTATACTTCGTGTACAGGGGCACTCAAAAGAAAGCCGTTAAAGTATGGCCTATAGGGAAAAATCATTTGTAGTGTATTTTAATGAGGTTAGACTGTTTCAAATATATTGAAATTGATATACATTGCTGAAGTGCATTACAAGATGCTTACTATCGAATATAGCACGTGTAGCACTGACAATTAGTTTACAGGATAACTCAAAATAATTGCATTATATAACGATCTATGGGGGAAAAATCGTTTGCGGTGCATTCGGATCATGTTACACTATTACAAACATATTGGAATTGATATCATTTTCTAAAATGCACTAAAACATGCGTTCTGCAGAATATGGTGGGTGAAGCATTTATCATTCATTTACAGAGAGCTGTTTACTTAGTCATTATGTTTCACCTTATTAAAGAGTGAAGTGTTGGAATGTGTTTCATAATGTATGTTTGACGCATGATTTTTCGTTCTTGTTTAATTATCTATAATATACTGAACCATATAGTCAGTGATGTAAGTTTAAATGTGTGTAAATAATCGATCGATACTGTGCAGAGTAAATAATAAATAGCAATATTTGTATAGTAGTAATGTAATACTAGGACTTCCCTCAAAGGGATTAGTCTGAGTGATATTGCTGAGAACATAGGGTTAATAATTACAATATAAAGAAAAAGAGCAAATTAATTGATAGAATTACAAAATGTCATATATAAATTCATATACACTGTTAAACAAATAGAAAAGAAGTACCGTTCATCAGATGTGTTGTCATAATTTTTTTTTTAACATGTGGCAAAGAATCTCATTTTCTTAAGCGTGTATTGCGCAAAGCCGGATTTTTTAAAACGCCAAGCTTTTTAAAGTTACGTAATTGGATTTGCACCCAATAGATTATTCTATCAAGCGTGGCTTAACGCAAATTTAATTTCATTGTTGCACCTTTTTTTGTGTGTGAATTAAAAAATTTTCTTCCTTGATTATATATCTATTATTTGTATAACTGTTTATAGAAACTCTTACACTTCAAACCACATTGATAGCATGCTTTGCTACAAACCATATTGAAAAACTATAGTCTAAATTACTATTAAAGTATACAAAAAATCTTTCGATGACTTCTGTAAAATAACTTTTACATTAAATCTCCATATCGGCAAAATTGAAAAATTATATATATTTCAAAGTTAAGCAGACAGATACTTCTTAACTTAACAGATACTTCTTGATTACTCTCTAGGAGGCTCTGCCCCCTGCGCCTTTACTGCGCCAATCCGCAGACTTTTCTTTTGTCTGTCTGTCTGTCTCTCCACAATCTGTCTGTTTCCCTATCCGTTCTTCTGCCCGTCTCTCTAACCGATTGTCTATCTCTCTACACGTCACGCTACCTGTCTCTATATTTCTCTACCGGTCTCGCTACCCGCCAATCTATTTCTCTAACAGTCTGTCTATCCGTCTAACTACTTTTATGCCTAGCCGTGTCTCTATCCACTTCGCTACCCATTTGTCTATCTGTCTCACAACTTGTCTATCTGTCTCTCTACCCGTCTGGCTATACGCCTCTCTACCCATCTTCTTACCCATCTCCGTACCCATGTACTGTCTCTCTACTCGTCTGTATGCCCGTCTCACTATCCGTCTGTTTTTGTACCCGACTCGCTACCAATCTCATTACCCGTCAGTCAACTCGACTCTGTAATCATCTATCTACTTGTCTCTTTATCTACCACTCAACCTTTCTCGCTACATTCCTGTCTACCGGTGTCGCTACCCGTCTCGTGACCCATCTTGCTACCCCTCTGTCAACCCTCTTTTTACCTTTCTCTCTAGCAGTCTGTCTATTCGTTTCGCTATTTGTCAGCCTACCTATGTCGCTACTCGTCTATCTACCCGTCTGTCTACCCGTTTGTTTACTCGTCTTTCTACCTCTTGCCACCTCTTCCCAATATTTAAACAATTCAATTAATATACAGAAGCCGTTTATCAGTTATTAAATGCAAACAGAAGTAATTTATCTAATAAGTGTAATGAGATGCAATTTTTTTTAAAATACATACATAAACCTGAATAAGAATTCATCAGTTTTGTGCTCATAGTTGTTTATATCATTTGACAGTAAATCTCAACGTCTTAAACCTGAATTGTCTCAAGCTTTTTAAAGAAACCACAAGGTCTGTATAACTGCAAAGTACCCTGAGGGCTATATTAGCTACATGTTATTAAGTTAAGTGAAAGTTTCGTTATCGCATTTGCAGCCAATTGCTTATGTCAGAGAAGCGTTGCTTAACGCCATTTTAAATTCATTACTGTAACTTTCTTTTCTTTTTTTTTTCTTTGGGGGGGGAGGGGGGGAGGGTTTCAAATATATACATTTAAATTAAAACTTTTGCATCCATGCCATTAGTGTTGTTTGTATTATTAACTAATACCTTGTAGACCGAGCTTCATTTGAAACAAATGTAAAAGACTTCTTCTACAGTTTTTTTAGAAGAAACTTTCGTAATTGGGCCCAAAGCCAATCGGAACATTTAATATCATTATTGTAACTCTTATAGAGTTAAAACAATATTGTTGCTAGCTTTACTCTTGTTTGAGACCAGCCTTGCCTGTGCATCTGAATGGGGAAAAGTTTCGTATCCTATGTCGGTTGGCGAAAAAAATTTTAAATGGTGCCAAACGGTAGTTTTAGCATCTTACAAAATTTTTCAAGAGAGCGGTAAAACATGTTTTTCAAATATTTACAAACATACGTTCATTAAAGCATGTTTTTGCACCATCTTAAAAATTTAAGCACGATGCTAAAATAAAATTTTATCGCCATATTCGATATTTTAATAAGTAATGAAAATACATAAACAAACTTATTTAACAAACCTAAGAGGCATTTTTGTGATAAATAATTGTTATTGTCAGGGGGTTAAATTTTAAACAATTAATAAACGGCTAGTAAATAATAAATAGCATTTAAAATCTAAAAATTGAGAAGTGGTCCGTATAAAAATGCAAAACATAACATTATACGCTTGATATATGTAAATATTTTCTTATTTTTTAATATTTCCGAAGGCACAGATAAAAAGGCAAAAAATCTCTTTTCTAAATGCCAAATAGAAAATATACAAAATAGAATGCCAAATATACAAAATAGAAAAAATATGCAAAAAAATATATTTACATAATACTACATCTGCAAAAAAATAAGATTTAGAAAAAGTAAGCTAAATCCTGCAGATCCCAACAATCACATCGAAAAACTTATCACCAAAATAGAACTCGCCAAATCTTACGGCACAGGAGATGGATTTTTCCCTCTGAATGCAGAATATTAGTTTTTTTTCTTGTTCGATGGGCGATTATAATATAATTGTTTCATTTCACATACTACATACTGTATGATATATTGGTACTTTTATGTTATCCTGGCGCAGTTGATAAATCACCAAATATTGTTCCTATAACATTTTCATATGGAATTCATTTCATTTAAATATAAACCTTTCACTCATTTAATTTAAAATACATGCCTTTCATTAATCCCATTTAAAATGCTAAAAAGAGAAAAAAAATAAATAAGGCCATAAATCGAAACCTTTTATTTAAACACCAAAGAATTTTTTTTTAAATTTACACACGCGAAATAAAAAAAGCTGCTATTGCTGAGATTTGCGCCAAATCTCTAATACCAAGTCTACCAAGTTATTGCGGGGGTTTTCTTTCAAACAGAAAAAAAAAAATTCAGATTAATTTTCGATTTCAACTAAATTGAAATATATTTTATTGTGCTGAATATTAGTGCGTGCATATTTTTTTGCTCCATGTACTCCATGAACTTTTCAATCCGATTGTCTACGAAAATCTCCCGCCGGTGAAAATGACGTACGCGCACATTTCGTGACGTATGTACTTTAATTGTACTTTTTTATCTATTTTTTTAATATAATTTCCAAACGGTTTGACATTTATTCTTGGTAATAAATAGACGTCGTTGTCACCTTTATAAGTACCTGCTGTAAAAATTTGAACGAAATCCGTTAAATATTTTTTGAGTTATGCTTGACGAAAGGTTTTAATATCCATCGTAGCTATATATGGGGCAAAGTAATACTGCGCTGTGTATGAGTCTTCGTTGCACTCAGACAATAATTATTTTTGCCAAAAAATTATGAAAACTTTTCTATGAAAATGTCTGTAAATATAATGTATTTTCATTACTACTCAGCAGAATGATGTTAATGTTCCAAAACGTTAAGTTCTCCTACGATAATTACAATCCATTGTGATAATGCCTCAAACGATGACGAAAAATTTACGAGTTTGAATAAATTATATGAATTTTACGAGATAAAGTTTGACATGTGAATAGAGACGCAGAATTATTTTTTTAAGGAACTTTTTATTGAGCGTTATTAAAATGAAGATCGTATTAACTTTTGTTTGTATGATTTAGCGTCAGAAATATTAACTATGAATAACTTAGTGTTTTCATATAAATATTTTTATTTTCAGTACATAAATTCGATTTTCTTTTTCAGTATATTTAACAGTATCCATTTAGTTCTACTGTTAAATATTGATTACCTCCCTGGTGTCAATCAAAATGAAGAAAAATAATATTAAATAAATAAATATATATATATATATATATATTATGTGAATATGATGTTTAAATCAATATATATTTTTTGTAAATCCATGTCCTTTTAAAGATTCTTCTTTGCATTTTAATATTTTTAAATGAATATTTTTTATAGGACATCTGAGATCGATGCCTAAGCGACAAGAAGAATTCGGATACACTACAAGAGGCTTACATTGTGTGCATAGCATTCATCATTCAATTACAGGAACACACAAAACGATTTGGATACAATACTGTCTAAGAAAATAATTGCTAGAGGTGCATTTAAAGTTGTGGTACGCATTATTGAATTAAACAATTTTTTTTGCTTATTACTTAGTGTACATAAATTCTACAGATGATATACAGGACAGCACAAAAGATCTCGAGTACGTTTCCGTTTATTAACGGAAATTGCTGATGTGAAACTTACATTGTGCTAGGCGTTTCTTGACTGAACTAAATTTTAGCATACTATGTAGTATACTATAAAGCATACTATCTAGTATTTAAACAAATCTATTTATTATATACAGGGATGCACAAAATAATTCGGATATTTTTATGACTTTTGATGGTAATTCCTAAAACTAAGTTTTCCAAATGTGTTTTGCGTTTTTCAAGTTGTTTATCTTTCAAGACATTATCTTTCACCTTATTAAAAGGGGAAGTTTTGTTAAAGTATTTTTGAAGTGTTGGAATGTGTTTCATAATCTATGGTTGACTCATGATTTTTCGTTCTTGTTTAATTCTGTATAATATACTGAATAACATATTCAGTGATGTAAATTTAAACGTGTGTAAATACTCGATCGACTGTTAATACTGTGCAGAGTAAATAATAAGTAATAATATTTGTATAGTACTAATGTAATATAATTACTTTTGCCGAAAAAAATATTAAAACATGTCTATTGAAATGTCTGTAAATATAATTTATTTTCATTATTGCACATCAGAATGATGTTAATGTTCCAAAACGTTAAGTTCTCCTACTATAATTACAACCCATTGTGATACTGCCTCATACGATGACGAAAAATTTACGAGTTTGAATAAATTATATGGATTTTACGAGATAAAGTTTGACATGTGAATAGAGACGCAGAATTAATTTTTTTTAATGACTATTTATAATGAGCGTTATTAAAATGAAGATTGTATTAACTTTTGTTTGAATGATTCAGCGTCAGTAATATTAACTATGACTGACTTAGTGTTTTTATATAAATATGTTTATTTTCAGTATATTAAAATGATTCCAATTAGCTTTATTATTAAATATTGTTATATCAGTCAAAATGAAGAAAAATAATATTAAATAAATAAAAAAATATAATACTAGGTATTTGTACTAGGTAATATAAAAAAATAATAAAATATTAAAAATAAAATGTAAAAAATAATGTTTAAATCAATATAACATTTTTGTAAATCACATTTAGTTTAAATTTTTTTAATTGTTACTGTGTTACAAATAATTGTCTCAACACATTATACATATACACGGTGATTCGCTGCCGAGTGTACAGACTTTGAAGGGTGATACAGCTCATTAAATCAAACTGTTTATGTATAATAAATCTAACTCGCATTTCACGTATTCAGTCGTAAATACAGAGTGTCTCAATGCAAGTCGAACCCAAGTTATCGTTCACAACGCTAACGGTAATGAAGATATTTTACATATATATTTATCAGAAGTACGTTGCTTTATATGAAGTGTGATAGATGTCACGGGTAGTGCACTGTAACTAGGTCAGTGACTCATATGTCCCGTGATCCACTTTCCAAATTACGAAGTGTCAGGTCAGTGTTTTTTGGACACACATCTTAGCCCTTTTCCAGCAATTCTTACATATAACAATTATTACATTTCCCAAGAAACAAAATATGTCTATTGAAAATATCAGTAATATACTTTCATTATTGTTAAAGCTACGAACAAAAACTCGGGTTCGACTTGCAATGAGACACCCTGAATTTATCACTGAATACATTGGATTGCCACCCTTTCCTGTACAAAAAATGACCGCTTTAGTGAGCTAAGTTTATACACACGGTAGTGAATCACCCTGTAATCATTTCATAAAAATATAATTCATTATTTAAATCACTACAGTTATCAAATAATGGTAGATATTGATTATTTTTATTGTTATCAAATAAAACTAATATATTGTACTTCTCATGTAGTTCAATACATAAATGTACAGTGAATTTCTCATCAATGAAAAATAATTATTGTTTCTGTTTTTTCTTTTGTGCTTTTCCTTCAATTATACATTCAAAAATGTAAATTAAGCTCTATGAAATTACTCGAACGACCTTAATACACTACATACAGGATCAAAATATTTGATGTTTTGATCCATGCCAATGTATGTTTAAAATAAATTATTAAAATATTTCTAAAGAAATGGTTTAAAATTTAATTTTAATTCCTTTACCTCGCATATGAATAATGTTGAAGTTCCAAAACGTAAGACCTGCTTTCTATGATAGAATATAACATGGTGATGAGAAATTTATGAGTTTGAATAAATTTTATGAATCCTGTGTGATAAAGTTTGGCATGTGAATAGAGACGCAGAATTTATTTTAGAAAGCCTTCTCATCTTAACGGATATTATTTTAATGAATGTGCATATAAAATTTTGTTTATATAATTTAGTATATGAAACATTAAGTATGAGTTGTTGTGTTTAAATAAGCGACTTTCTTTTTCAGTATATATCTACAAAAGTTTAAAAAATAAGGAATTTTTGATGAAATTAAAATTCTTTATTTTAAAATGAATGCCACAATAATACATAAAAATATTAAAATATTTCTATAAAATAATTTAAAAAATCATTTTAATGTCTTTATCTTTTTAATATTGATGTTCCAGAACATAAGTCTTATTACGATTAATGCGTTCTATTATGGATAGTAAATATCACAATAATGAGGATTTTAGGAATTAGAATAAATTATATAAATTCGAAGAGATAAAGTTTAACATGTGAATTAGACGCGGAATTTCTTTTGAAGAGACTCTCCTGAATGATAATCATTTACCAGAATTTGCATATTATTTGATATTGTTCGTTTTAAATGTTATTTCTTCTGCTGCACACTAGATGGCAGTATCTGTCATGCTTACATTTGATTTATGTTTGATATCCTTTGTAATTTTTCAACTGATTGAAAAAATGCCCATGCCAGAATTTGAACCAGGAACATTTGGTTTAAGCTATCAATAATCTGCATACTGAGCTATCCTGGGAAAATCGAGGACGACACAATTCACTCAGATAAAAAATAGCTAAGCCGGGAGCTCAGAAAGTTGTAATTATTATTCAGTTTGAAAATTACAACCCGTTTAATTTTTTTAACAATTGGAATAATTGTGTTAATATTAATGAAGTGTAATTAAATATCTAACGTTTACTTGAAGTTCATTACCTACAGATGTATTCTGTTGAACTGTTTCAGATAACAGATTCGATGTCATTATCAAAATGTTGTCTTAGTGAATTGTATCCGTCGTATTTGTGCAGGTTAGCTCAGAGAGTTCTAAGCTTAAGCCAAATGTCCCTGGTTACAATCACGGCAAGGGCATTTTTTCACTCAGTTGGAAAATTACTATTCGTATGATTTACTTGCCGATTAGAATAATTGTGTTAAAATTAATCACGTATATTTGAAATGACTAGTTTTAACCTGGAGCTGTTGTAGTTTTATTTTCTAACAGGAAAACATGAAGTATTATGTTAGTTGAGAGATTGTTAAATCTTGTTATTGTTTATATATCAGCTAATACATCTTAACATTTTTAGTAATGTCATAGTTATAAGTACTCACATGTTTTTGAAGATTTGTTCATTAGTTCTGCATTTTAGAGACTTTAAACATAAAATTTCCACCATTGCAAGTAATCTAGCTATAGTTCCACCTTTTGATGCTGGATCTAATCCCTCAGATTCCTGGAGACATTCGAAACAAGATTTTAAAGATTATTTGGAGTCTATGAAATATAACAGTGACCATGAAAATCTAAAACTGCAAATCTTAGATATTTAGTGCAGAGAAGAATTCAAGAAACAGTTGAAATCTTTTCATATTAAGCCAAATGATGATCCGCAGTCAAGTCGTAGAATACTTCTAACATTATCTATACAGCAAAAGGCTCCTGTCCCGTGCCGATCATATTTCATTAACCTGACTGTTTAATTTGAAAAATCCACAACACCAGATAGCCAGGTAAATACAGGAACTCTAGAAACAGGGTTTTGAAATACGTCATCACAGAGGAACCGAGGCTAACGAAAAAGACAGGCTACCGCGGTGCTTTCCACTTATATTTATTTACAGACCGCTAGAGTGACGTGGTGCTCTTTTCGTACACCTGCATTGGTGCATTCGAGCATCACGTGACTCCCGCGGTCCGTAAAAAAAGATACGCGTAAAGCACCGCGGTAGCCTTTCTTATTCGTTAGCCTCGAGAGGAACCCTGCATGGAATTGCAGAGGTTTTCTCTAGAAAGTCGTGTTCTGAAAGTCCCCGATACTGTTCAAAAACCGAAAAGAAATACGGGATAATAAATCTTATTGTATCTCAAATTACAGCTACAACACCATCGGAGCCGGATCCTTGAAGCTTCATTTCCTTGGATATTTGTATGGATTAGTCCATACAATGTCCTAAAAAGACTTAATGACATCTCGTTTCGAATTAAGAAATCACCTACCTCAAAACCGAAGTTAATATATTATGACAGGCTAGCCCCATATAACAGTGTAAATTAATTTATGTCGGGAAAGGTCTCGATAGCAATTTTGAATATAGTATAAATAGTTGTATATTCTTTTTAAAAACTTTTTTATATCATTTACCTAGTAATTTGTACGTTTATTTGCAAGATTTTTATGGCCTACCATCCAAGGATTATTCTATCCAGGACGTGTAGTCCTTTGGGAGGGGTGGGGGGGGGGTAAAGTTGCATATTTCTTAAACGTTCCATGTATTTGTTTTACAAATAAGCCTTAGTCTTTGGATGTTTCCTTTGACATCTCATACAAATAGACGCCGGATCGTTAACCTTTTCTTGAAGGAAACATATTTAACATAACTTGTTTGGCATAATATGGAAAAAATCTATTTGGCATAATATTTTCCCACCAGCACGTGCTAGTGGGAGAATATTTTGCCAAACAGGTTTTTTTCCCCGCCAAAACTGTCACTGGAATTCCACCGCATCCCACCCTAACTGCGGTGGAGTGCGGAGAGAACGGAAACAGAAAGTTGCCAAGAAAGTGATTACCGCCAGAAAGCGGCACCCTTTCGCCGTTTTTTACGATGAAACGTGAAAGATGTTTTCTTCAACTCTCTCGAGTGAGAAGAAAGGAATCCGGTGTCCATTCATATTAGATGTCAATGGATGTTTCACCGGGTTGGTGTATCGCTGGAAAGCTGACGTCCTATTGACGGATATCATGGCTTTGCAGTGCGTTCAGTGGAAGGGAAAAAAAAAAGAGTCCCTCTTTTCCAGCGTCCAACAAATTAGGACGTCATTGCTTGATACACGGCAATGGAAGGACGGTTTATCTTTGACTGTATCTACACGAATAAAAAATTCGTAACGTTTCCTGTATACAAATAAAAAAGTGAAAATAGTATTAAATTAATAAAAAATATAATATTAAATAATATAAAGTAATGCGCAAAATAACTTCATATCAATGTTACATTCTAGAAAACACATTTACTTTAATTTTTTTCAAAAATTTATGTCATCAAACTATAAAACTTCTACTTATTTCGATATCATTTCCAACGAACGAAAGAAAATCCTTGAAAGAAAATTTCCTGTTTTTTTTTTCTACAAGTCCTCGTACGATAATTACATTCTATTTTGATAGCGCATAAAACAATGAAGAATAATTTACGAGTTCAAATAAATAACATGATTTTTATGAGTAAAGTTTGAGCTGTGAATAGAGATGCAGAAATTATTTTTCAAAGCTTTCTCCTCTTAATGGCTATTATTTAAATTAATATGCAGATTTACTTTTGTTTACATAATGTAGTGTTTGAATTATTAACTATGACTTTGGGTTTTCAAATAATAAGTTTTCTCTTAAGCCTATAGCCATATTATATAGAGTGTTTCATGAAATTTTAAATTTTTATTTAAAATTGTGTTTATGATAAAATAAAATATCAATAACTAATTAAAATATTTATAAAAATGGTTTTAAAGTTAATTTTAGTTTCTTTACTACGGAAAATAATAGATGCAATGTTCCAAAATATAACTACACTAAAAAATATTCCGAGATGTAAATAAGTAGAGAGATGTACATATACGTAAGTACTCAATCGATTTTTAATGCACGGCATAAAGAAAATAAATTGTATAAAGTTTATGCTAATATGATGTAAAAATAAATTAATAAGATATTTTTAAAAATTCGTTTAAAACTTAATTTTAATTTCTTTACTTCCGGAGAGGAATAATGTTTATGTTCCAGAACATAATTCCTCTTTCTGTACTGGTATTATATTACGAATAGACGATAACACGATTATGAAAAATTAAGAACTTTGAATAAATTTTATCATTTCTATGAGATTATGTTGGACATGTGAATAAAGACGCGGATTTTATTTTCAAAACTTTCCTTAATGGGTATTTTTAACACTTTCCAACTTCGGTTTGTCTGGCCGTCTGCCGTCTGCCGTCTGCCGTCTACCGTCTGGCCGTCTGGCCGTGCTCTAAATCCCGTAAATATGCTCGGATTGCTCTGCAATTTTTATATGTTATTGTCGTTATCTATAGGATGTTCCCTATTTCAACGGAAGTGTGTTGCACTTATAGTTTTTTTACAGGGACACTCAAAAGAATTCCGTTACATTCCGGTCTATGGGGAAAAATCATTTGCGGTTTATTTAAATAATGTTTCACTATTTTAAACGCATTGAGATTTATATACATAACTAAGGTGCATTAGAAGAAGCTTATTATGGACTAGGGTGTGCATAGCTCTTACAGTTACTTTACAGGGACAGTCAAAAGAATTTCGTTACATTATGTCTATGGAGTAAAATCGTCTGCGGTTTAATTAAATAATGTTTCACTATTTTAAACGCATTGAAATTTATATATATCACTAAGGTGCATGACAAGAGGCAGAATAGTGGGTGTATAGCAGTCATCGTTCATGGACAGGGACATACAAAAGAATTCTCTACTGTCTGTTAACAATAATTCCTGGAAGTGCGTTTTAAGTTGAATTGCTGAACGCGATTTTAAATTTAACTCGCTTTTTATCTATTACGTGGTGTGTATAAATTCTGTAGATCCTATACAGGGAAGCACAAAAGTTGGCGAACACATTTCCGTTTATTGACAGAAACTCCAGCCGGAGAATTTTAAACTGTGCTATGCGTTTCCTAACTGAACTAAAATTTAGCATCCTATGTAGTATATATACAAATCTATAGATCCTATACAGTGCTGAATAAAAGTATTCGGATATTTTTCCGAATATTGTATATGTTGGAAATTCCTGAAATTATGTTTTTAAATATGTTATGCGTTTTCCAAATTGTTTACTTAGATGTTATCTTTTAGCTTATTAAACGGTATGATTTGTAAAATTATTTTGGAAGCGTTGGAAAGTGTTACATAATCTATGCTTGACGCATGATTTTTCGTTCTTGTTTAAATTAATATGCACATTAACTTTTGTTCGCATAATGTAGTTATTTCAAATATTAATAAATATGTACTTAGAGTTTTCAAATAAGCTGTTATATTTTCCGTTATTCATCCACATTAAAATGAGTTTTTGATGCGAATTCAAATATATACTTAAAAGTATTAAGTATTTAATGTTTATAAATAAATAATATGGGTTTTCCCAGAATAAAGAAAAACGAGGGGAAAACACAATAAATAGTAAATATAAAATTAAAAATTATAACATATTATATTATAATATAAAATAAATTTTATACTATATAAATATGATATAATATAAATTATATATATGATAATAATGATATGATATTTATATCGGCAACTGGGACAACTTTGCCACTTCTTTTTATGTCGTTTGGCACTCTGAGAAGTTCCGGATCTAATAATAATAGGCACTATCGTTTTCATTTCACAAATAAGAAATTGTGTGATAATATTCTTACGCGTTTTCGGTCTTATTAGTTGTTTTATGGCTGTTATCAGTGAAAATATTTTATAACTGAGACACAGGTGATTTTGAACGTCTAAAAAAGTGTTCCGTTTCACCTTTTTAATCTAAACGTAAGTAAAAACTGCCTATTTTGTCTGATAAAATATATAGCTTTATAATAAGCTTTCGGAATCACTTTTGAAACGTGATCTAATGTTATTTTTATGGTTGATAATATTAGTCGGCAAAGTTGCACCAGGAATCTTGGGATGAGTGGGATAACTTTGTCAACCTAGAATTTTGTCATTTCTCTAGATTCTTTCACAGTTTTTAACAAATTGCTTTGCGTGTTTTCCTTGCATAACACATCTGAATCCGAATCCGAGCAAGGTGCAGTAACAGAGGAAGAAGCAGAACCCGAAAAAAATGTTCATACAAGCAACAAGACACAAGCAACCTGAATAACCCGGTGAAGAGTTAGTGCAGGACATTCTTCCTCAAGATGATAAATAATTATTAATGACTGAAGACATCAATTTAGCCTAAGATGATAAGAACTTCATATAGTTGAAGGTTGGGATGTTTGTGATCGTTAAGTTCTTGGCGAAAAAAAAATGCGCGGAACATTACACTCTCAGAAAAAACTGTAAATTTATGAGCGTTTGCCCGTCAATTTTCACAGGCAACAGCCTTATTTAATGAAAAACGCTCTGATCCACTAAATAAGCGGCCTTATCTATTAGATACTTAGAAAATTAAGAGCAATCCACATATTCTTACAGCTCTAGCCCATATATTAGCAAAATTACGGTACGACCCCATGCATTGTCCTTTGCTAGGGTGTAACCCTTCATTTTAGTCGTGTTTCGAAAATTTTAACCCGCCAAAACGGCGATTCTGTGATGATTATCTAACGTGCTACGCGCTACGGAACAGTAAGTAAAGTGTTACTGTGTTTTAAAGTGCATTATATCCTGTGCATTATATCCTGTGCATTATAATGCTGTATTACTTTGCTCCGTAAAAATACGGGCTGCATAAAACGATGGGCATGGACTTTTTTTAACGGGGTATGACTGGAATCTCTGCTGCCGGCCTCTTCCCGTAATTTTACTGCAATTTTTTTCTGAGTGTATACTGCAAAAATCACCCATTATAAAGGACATGAAGACTTTTACGTGTCATACTTAGAACGAAAGACAACGGGTGGAGTTTCCATTTTCCTACTGTTCCGGATGAGGCGTCCGTCAACGTAGTCGATATTGTGTACATTGTTGAACCTCCTTGCACAGAAAAAAGGAAAAAAAAATGCTTTTAGAGAAAAATGTTCGAATTTTTTCTAACTACTCATCTCTTTCTTTTCTTCTGTATTGAAATGTATATGAGATGATTTAAATACATTATTTGAATTATGAAATTCACTTTCCCTGTGTTTTATTATTATTATTATTATTATTATTATTATTATTATTGTAGTTGATTTTCACTCGTCTTTAGACAGTTGGCAAAATTGCCCTATTTCCCAGGTAACTTTCCTAACGCGGTTTTACGCGCGCAAAATAAATAAATAAATAAATAAAATAAAATAAATAAAATGAAATGAAATGAAATAAAAAAAAATAAAATAAAATGAAAAAAAAATAGAAATGCTTATTTATGTTAACACGTTACCACATATTCTTACTAATATTCAGACTAATATAGTTTAAGATGTTTTTGAAGCATTATTAAGCATTATGAGTAAGCAAAAGATGGTTAAGAATAAAATGTGACAAAGTTGTCCCGGTTAACGTATATAAATTTTATAATAAATTTTATATTTTATAAAATTGCATTTAAATTGAAAATTGTTAGTTCTCTGTAATCTGACTCTAAAACTTTTATTAATTTTCATTCTATTTTCAAATAAAGAAATGTTATTAGTCACCCACAGGGTGGCTTATTCTTTCAATCTCTATCATTTTTCATGTTTATGAAAAGTCACAGCAATCCATCGTTGCCACAGGTTAATCTCGGAAAATGAAACATTTGAAGTTATGAAAAAATTAATAGCTCAAAAAGTATTTGTCACAAAAATATTAGACAAACTGCGTTAGAAAGGTAAAAAATTGTATTTTTCTTGATATAAATTTTAAATCGAATGATTATGCCGTTTTTCAAATAATGAATTTCAAAAATTACCAAACTTTACAATGAAGTACCATAATAGCGCTATTACACGTGAATTACGAGCGACAAAAAATCGCCTCCACAAACTCCTCCCACCAGATCATTCTGCCTGGGTTGCCAAAATAATATATGAATCCGCTCCCGCGCTGCTTTACTCATCGCTCTAAATTGGCAGCCAAGCGAGCGACCGTGCCAATATGATGGTTTTTGAACTTGTTTTGCGGCTTTTAACAAGATTTTCGGTTAAATTTTAATAGCACATTGTATAAAACAGACATTTATTCAAACTTTAGTAAAAAATACTTGTATAACAAAGTTTAAAGATATGATTTATAAGTTCGCTGGTTGTGTTTATTGTTAAAAATGCTGATATATACACGAAATTAACAGATGCGATTAGGCATTAATACAGGGGAATATTTAGCGTTTTTTCGCGGCAAATTTTTGACATTCGTTAAAAGGAATCCAGTTTAAATTTTCTAGCGCAATATAACTCTTTTGAATAAAATTTATTCCGAATTCGTACCTTGATTTTTGAATTTTCACGAAATTTTACATGCTATTTTCAGAGGGGTTTTTTTTTTCTTCGACATTCGTAAAAATAATCCTGTTTCAATCTTTTAACTCAGTATAATAAATTTTGACCTCTGACATTTTTTAATTTTTAGCGATACTAAGGAAGTTTGAATAGAAAAATTGTATTATATATATATATATGTGTGTGTGTGTGTGTTATCAGCACCAATTTCTATAATATTCATAAAAATATAAATCATTAGCCCTACACCCAAATTAAATTTTATAAATTAGATTTTAAAAATAATCCATAGTGTACAGATAACAGATATAATTTTGTATCCTTTTCCAAACCATCATGGAAAGCTCCTTTTAAAGAATCATAAACATTATTAATGTAATACAGGCAAAACTGGATAAGTGAGAAACTTTTATTACTGCTATTTATTCTGCCACTGCATTTTTAGAAAGAAAAAGCTTTGTTATTGAGCCAATGAAACCTCTACTTGAAATTATTTTATTTCTGTATTAAGTGATTATTACTTTCATAACTGAGATGGTTTTTACTTGTTATTAAAGTTCCACATGATTGACAGTTAAAATTGAGAACACAGATATAATACCTTTACTAATTATAGTAGTTACTATTACTTTGATAACCTCTATTAGTAAAATAAGCACTTGTTGAACCTATATAACAGAGAAACCATTTTAATTATGGCTGGATTGGTCGATACTTCAGTTCCCACTTATCGAAGTTCAATTTCATTTATATATTCTTAGAACAATGCAACCAAATGTACAATTCACAAACTAAGCTGTCCCACCTAGGATAGTAACCAGATAGACCTCTGAAAAGATCAACTCGCATACCCAACCCTTAAAAGAGTAAAAAAAAAAAAAAAATATGTTTAAAATAATTTATAGGGTGATTTTAATATTTATAAAAGCCATGTCAGATCACAGTAATGCAATAGTGCAAGCTACTATCATTTCTTTTCAAAAAGTATCAAAATTATTTTATGAGAATATTAATTCAATTTTTTCAATAATTCATGGCATCATTAAAGAACATTTTATCCTAATATACATATAAAATATGTAAAGTTATGAAAGCATATAATGTAACAAAATATGTAAAGTCATGATTATTTTAACTTTACCTTTAGCACACCTGTTATAATATAAGATGCACTGTTGCAGAAAATTACTGTACTTTCTGCGACAAACTTTATTAACCGCAAAATCTTTCTTCAGTAACAGTCCTGAAGTCAAACAAGAGTTATATTAGGCCAAACTACAAAAAAGTTTAAATACTTTGTACCTCCCCCATATTTAGAAAATCCCCCTTGGAAAATATAGAATGATTTGTTGCCAAAAATATTTTTTACTTTGTATGCTGGGCGGGGGTGGGGTAAACAAGCAGTAGACATTTCAGGGAACAATTAAAAAAATATATTTGTGGATTGTTTATGTAAAAAAACACAAGGAAACTTAAAAAACATAAAGAAATAATTTTAAATACTGTAAACTTTGTTTATTAGGAGGAAGGGAAGCTACAAATTTGGGGGGGGGGGTGTTGGTGATAATTTATTTCAAAGTAATAAATACGGCAGATTTTTATCATTTATTATTATTATTTTTTTTAAGATTTTAAATTGTGATGATGGAGCAAAGTGGGGGGGGGGGGGATTACATGGATATTTATGTATTAGTATTTTAAAGTAACAAGAACTAAGGCAGAAGTAACGAGTTCAAAATAAAAGAACTAAGGCAAAACAACATTAAAAAAGGGACACAATTTTAAAAATAGAGACTTTTTAATATTAACAACGTTAACACTTAACTGTTGTTAGCTGTCTCACAGGCAGCTATATATTTTTTTCAATTTTCATAGTTTAACTATAGATACTTATGATTTAACTATAGTGAAATATTTCGTTTGAAGCCCTAGTACTATTGCTAGAGAATTCTGAATAAGTGGATTTTAATGATAATGGTCCTGAACTAAAGTTTAGTACATAAACAGTATCCTATGAGTAAATCGAGCTTTTTTTTTCGCCTTTCGAACAAGCAGTCTCAGAGATCGCTCACAGTATCTTATGCAACAGTGTTTGTCACAGCAGTTAAAGGTTAATGCTGTGGAGAAAGGGGGGGTGGGGGGGGGTGTTGCAAAGAAAGAGAAAACTAAAATTTTGTAACAATAAAACTACTGCAAAACCCTATTAAGAAACTGAGCAGAACTTAGAGCTTAACAATTATAAATATTTTAAACTTTAAAGTTTAGGGAGTGTGGGAAGGGACAAACAAAAATTTCGGGGGTGGAGGGACAAAAATCTGCCGAAACTCAGAAGATTTTCACCTCTTACCAATATTGTTCTGCAGAAGCGAAACACATACAGAATATCTTTTTGCTGTTGCATAAATCTTCTCTCTCTCCCAAAAATGTTTTTTTTTTTCTTTTTTTTTTTTTTTTTCCAAATAAGAATTATTTCTGCAATAAATCTTTCCTATTCTGCGACATTGTCGCTGCAATTCTGCCACGGGGATAAGATGTTTATCTGAAACTTGATATTAAGAATTTTAATTATTTACAAAGTGTAGGGATTACATCATTTTACTCCCCACTAGATAAGTGGATTTTCTAACACGGCGAATGGAAGTCCTTTAAAAACTGCTAGCTATAGAAGGTGTGCCAAAAACTTTATTTAATAATCATATTTTGCATATTACAGGGTTCGTACACTTTTACAACAATGTTTTAATAATTTTTTTTTAATTTACTATTTAAATAGCAGAAATTGTAGATACATTGTTTAATTACAGCATTCATAATACTTTTCTACATTTACATAAGGCAAACAATTCTATTAAAAAATTGTGTTAAAAGTGTACGAAACCTGTATTACCATGATGTAAACCTGGTGCTAAGTTATATCCTATACTACAGTTCCCTCCCCCCCCAAGTTTCAGGACCCTGCCTTCCCTTTGGTATAAAAATAAGCACCCTTCTTGCCCCTCAGTTAAAAAAATTTTGCCCATAATGCCTTTGTATTAAAAAATTTATTTGCATAGTAACAACTGATTCATTCTTATCTTGAAGAGAGTGTCCTTCAGAATTCAAAATGTGCAGTTAAGGTGTTAAAGTGTCCTTAAATGACCTGTTCAACAATGCGAAACTTTCTGACACAACTTCAGACTCATTTTTAAACACAAAGGTATAAAATTGGCAGGCCTGACTATGGAAGCGATTTGGAATCAAAACGAGTTTTACATTTTATGATAAATAGATTACTTATCGAGTTATAAGCGATTCTGGTTTACGTGACAACACGTTTTACGCACTTTTCTGGCTGCCGCGTAGGGAATTTGGTTCAAAACGCCAACTTTGGCAGTATTTTCTATAAGATCTTCTTCATTTACCAAAAAATGGAAAACGTGTTTAGATTACATAGTTTCTGAATAAGTACACCTGCCAATTTCATGCATTTGCGAACAAAAATTCATTAAAAAAGTTGTCATAAAGTAACCTGTTTGGACTAGAGAAGTCTTAAAAATCTGAAAACTGCTTTTAAGAATCTAAAAAATATACTTTCCTCATTAGCCTCAACATGTTCTTCTATAAATATGGAGGAGAAAAAAAAGGCAGCAGTAAAATTAGCAGAGAAAAGAAAAACATTTACCAGCTTTTTAAACCATTAAAAATATTGTTCTAAAAATGCACAGTAGTTTTACAAAAACTGTCATGTCATCCATTAAACAATTTAAACAGCCATCAGACTTTTTTTCTAAGCTATGTTGTAATACACATTACTTTTAAATGAAAAAAAATATATTAATAACATATTTTTAGACAATATTTTATAAAACGATGTCTAAAACAAACCGTATCTTGATTTTCCCTTCATTTTCTTGTTAGGTTCAAGATAGTGGGTTTGATTGTGCATGTAAATACATCTTGTTTCATATTTTAGTTAAAAGTAAACAGGTGCTTATTCAACAGAATTTTGGTTTAAAAATATAAAAGAAAAACAAACTTTTTTCTAGTTTTTTTTTTCTTTTTTTTTAAATTGTGCGATTTTGACTATTGGAGACCACGCCAATAAAAGATTTTTCTACCTTGACTGTAGTATATTTTTGCAGTGAAAACTAGCTCACTGAACATTTTAAAATTTTCTTCTTCACCTAATCATTACTTCACAATTATAAACAAATTCATCTTCAAAATGGCTAACTTTGTTTAATATAATTATCGGTATCTGAGATTGTTAAAGAATTTTTTATATTAAAATACTTCATGTGATTTTGTTTTTTGAGTGATAACTCCAAGTCTAGATTTGTGTCCATCAGATTCAGCAAGTAACAAAAAAGATAGATTGGTATTATTGAAATGCTGTAACTAGCACCCAATTTTTTAATGCATTCTTATTCGACTTCATATCTTTAGTTTCTTTGTTTAATTCTTAAAGGATAATCGGTACTTTTCGGTTAGCCGGGTACCAGTGATATATATATACATATACACATATATCTACACATATACATACATATATATGTACACACACACACACACACACACATATATATATATATATATATATATATATATATATGCACATATATCACTGGCGCTCGGCTAACCGAAAAGTACCGGATAATTTTCCCAATCGAGAAAATTTTCTTTTACAGCTTGACCAAAATTTTAAAGATCATCTTATGTTATTACTTGTCATAAATAATCTGCAATTTTAAAAGAATAAAGTGTTAAAAGTAAAAACTATTTATATCCAATAATTTATTTATTTTTTGAGAATAAACACACATTGTTTGCAGTTACTCAAAATTTCCTCTAAACAGCTAACATTGAAATATTATTATGAAGACGAACATTAAGCTCGAAGCTGCTGCGGTCGTCCAATGATCTCAGAGCCCCGAGCCCAATCCTTCCCCATTTTCGGGGCATTAAATTTGCAGAATTTAGAGTTTAAATTTCTCCGATATTGAATCCGGTTTTTAAAGAATCTGGTAGAGTGTCGGGAAAGGGCATACGGACATTGGACGACCATCCAACGTCCCTACGCCCTTTACCGTGACATACCTGACCAACATCCAGATGCGAAATAAAGATGTCACTGGTAAAATGTAAAAGCCTGATATGATAGGTTTAATGCCTCGAAAAGCGGGAAGGGTTGGTCCCGGGGCCCTGAAGGCATCAATGAAATTATTGCCTAGAGCAAGAATCTTGGTTTAATGAGAAAATTGACTTGATCTTCTTTGGTTCTGAATGACTCTTACATCAACAAATTGTGTTATATTTCTCTTTTTTTTAAATTTTATGTGTGTTAAAAATTGTGCATCTGATATTGCACACTTCTACCAATATATATTTTAATGAAAAGAAAAAATAAGTCAGAATGATATAAACATGAAACAAGAATTAAGGCTATTAGTCAGTCAACTTCCGAATTCCCCTCGCTAACGTAAAACTTTAGGACATAAAATACATTCATATATTTAAGGTAATTAATATTTTTAACCTTTTTTCTGTGTATATTCCTGTTGTTCTTATAGGATTCTCTTTTTATTTACTTAGTTGTCAAAATATTTCTAAATTAAACACTTAATTTTATTTGTGAGGTGTTAAAATCTTACTCACAGCTCGCCAGCTTTTAACACATAAAATATTAAATTAAGCATAGATTTTAGAAATATTTTGAGAACTAATAAAAAAAAAAGAGACATCTTTTAAGAAAAATACAAAGAAAAAATGAGTTAAAAATATAAATTTCCCGAGGAGATATTTTAAATATATGGCGCATTCTACACCCATACTGTTTAACATTAGCGAGGGAAATTGGGAAGTTGACTGACTAACAGCCTTAACAATAAAATTAATCTCTTGCACAGTAAATAATACAAAATAAATTTATTAAAAGAATATAATGATACTAAAAATATTAAAAAAGATATTGGCCAAAATAAATTTTAATATCATTTACAAACAGCAATTTCAATTTTTCTGTTAAAATATATATAACTTTATCACTGTTATACACTATACACTGCTAGCTATCTAAAATGCAACACCATGAAGGAATGCAAATAACAGAATGATATTTATTGGACAAATACATTATAATGGGAAGGACAAGCGATTACATTTTCAGAAAATTTGAAGGTATAGATCCTGAGAAAACACTACCCAAAGCAGCCACTTCTGGTTGCAATAACAGCATTTATCTGCCTAGCCATGGAGTCGAAGAGAGATTGGGTGTCATGTACGGGTACATCAGTCCATGCAGCTTCAACACTATGCCACAGTTCACCAACCGTACTGATGGGCGAGTGGTGGCGGGCCAGTCGCTCAGAAGTCATTGACGGGACATTTTCAATTGGTGAGAAATTAGGAGAACGTGCTGGCCCGGGTAACAGTCGAACATGTTCTGTATCAAGGAAGATCAGCATAGTACGAGCAACATGCGGTCGTGCACTGTCCTGCTAAAAAGTAGAATTGCAAAGGCATCAAATATAAGGCAGAACCACGGGCCGTAACACATCAGAAATATAACGTCTGCTGTTGAAATTGCCAGCAATGCGAACAAGAGGTTGCCGAAACAAAAATCCAATGGCACTTCATACCGTCACTACAGGTGATATGACAGTATGACGATTCGAATGCAAGCTGGCAATGTGCATTTTCCACGATGCAGCCAAACATGGATGCTAGCATCATGATGCTGTATATGACACAAGAATGGTATCTTACGTCATCTTTGATGAATTCTTCTCTATTGAAGAAGAACTTTTTTCAGCAGTTCAGCTGTCATTTAGTCTTTCCCTCGGGATTACCTCTTCATCAGTATTATTTACGACAGCTTTCTTGGACCTAAAAGGAAAATGAATTATGAGTAATTAGATAAAAATATCAAAATTAAATCAAGTAAATGATCTATCTTCATTGTTTATCTATATGTGAATATTCCATTTTAAAAAGGGTTAAATTTATACAAATTTGAGGTTTATTTAAGGTTATCATGGTCTCGGGCAACGCCAGATGGGTCAGTTAATAATAAACAAAACTTATATTATGAAAACAGAATAATGTGAGTTTGAGTAAGAAGTTTAAATAAGATTAATCAACCTTGGCATTAAACATGCTAATGTGAAAATGACATTCACAATGTAACTAGAAACCCTGTCACTCAAATTTTACACTACACTTTTTTTTTTTTATTGAGTGCGTTTTTTGTTAGCCAGATCACCAAATAATGCTTCAATCACCATTACTGACATTGTGATGTGATTAAGCCCATTCATCATATGATCCGATTTTAAGGAAGATCAATGGTTTTTGTACTGATATATTCATGTTTACATACTTTGTCAGAATTTTTGTACAGCTATTTTAATTTTTTAACAGATTTTTTTGCCTTTTACATTTTAGATTAAAAAAAGTACATAAAGTTGTTTATAAAATAATTAGTATGTTTTTATGACAACTACTAAAGTTTCTTATGGCCAGCATAATTTGTTTTTCAAATATATCCATGCTATATAATAATGAACAATGTTCAAAGAAATTTTTTTATGATCATATTAGATATTATTAATCCTATGATCACAAATCTCAATGTTTGTCAAACACTCTTAAATTTATCCCTTTTATAAATATATAGAGATAGGATATCTGTTGTTATTAAAATATTTTTGCCCCTAATTAAAGAAAAAACAGTAGTTTTGATCTTTGCATATGGAAATAAGAAACAATGTAAATGTTGAAATGAAATACTTTTGATTCAAGGAATTTCTCATTAGAACATTTTGTTTTTGTTATTTTAAATGAAGGAGTGAAAATATTTTTTTAATGTGTGTGTTTTCCCTTTTAATATAAGAGTTTAAATTCTTTCCATAAGAACTACATTGTGTCCCCCCCTCACCCCCCTCCCAAAAAAAATAAATAAAATAAAATAAAATGAATAAATAAAACTTGTCTAACTGAAAAGTACCATATATTGTGATATTGTGACGTTGTTATTTTCTATTGAATGCAAGCAAACTAAGCATTAAATTTGCTGTTGGCATACTCAAAACAAAATTAGTATTATCTGGAAGATTTTTTGGTACTGACATAGGGGATAGGACACTGGGATAGGAGATAGATAGCCAAAAATTGTTGTCAATAATGTGCAAAACAGTTATTTAATATTGTTAAATACATAAAATTGTTGAAAGTGGTAAATAATATAAAATAAATAAATAAATAAAATAAATAATAATAAATAACAAAAAACTGTAACCTATAATAAAAAAAATCCCTGACGGCCCGGCCTACAAGCACAGGTAGATTTCGAAGACGCAGACCGTGAGGCGCTTGTTAGTTGGGAATTGCATAAGAAATGACTTTTTTGCCATGATGCGTCATTTGGAAACGCCCATTTTGAAACCTAACTTGTTTGCAGGCAAAGCCGGCAGGGATTTTTTTTTTTGCTATAAGGGTTGGTCTTATAAAAAAAACTTGTCAATATAAAAGTTTTAGGTAATATTAAGAGGATTTATTATAAATTTAAGCAGATTTAAGCCCCCCCCGGGCCATTTTTAATGATATCAAAAATCTGTCATCCATAAATTTTCGGCCCTTTTCCTAGAAGTAATAATAATCACGTTAAACGGATTAAATGGTATCATAATTAAGAAAATATGGGGTTTTTCTGTTTTCACAAAAAGCCCCCCCCCCCCTCTATACATCCATCATAATTTTCTCAGAACATAGTTTTCAATACATTTAAAAAAAAAAAAATTATATGCCCCCGTAAAGTGGACCAGTGTGCCCCACTTCTGGGGTACACTGGTCCACCCACCGGGGTACTGTGGACCGCTATTAGGTATTATCTGAAATACAATATAAATCTATTTTTCATTAATCTAATTCTTTTTCATTTCCCCTTTACCTGCAAAATAACATAGTAATATAAATTTACAAGTAACATTTTGAAACAAAAACAAAATTAATTAGATTTTGAAAATAATAACAGATTAATACAGGAACAATTGCAATTTAGTTGAAGTTATTACTTAAGTACAAAAAAATCAGCGCACATTAAAATTTGCAAATGAAATTCCAAAATACTTATGAGTAAGATTGAGCCTGGAATATTCCTGAAATACTTTTGGGTCTGGGAGCAAAATTATGAAATCATTGATATCAATAACAGATTCATCTACAGTTTTGGAAAAAAAAACTGATTTCCATTCAATTTGCATCTCACAAATCTTATTTCAATAGAATCATCATCAATTAGACTACAGTTACATTTATCAAAGGCAGTAAATAAAGCAGAACAAAATATTTCTTACCATGTTAAATAAATTGTTATTTTTCTTTGTTTACTTTATTTTACCGTTAAATAACTACTTTAAAATATTTCTTTATAGAAAATAAGCATCTGATAAATATTTTGAACATTCTGCATTACAGGAGCAGAGTGGATTGTGAACCACTGTGCCCCAGGAGTGGGTGGTCCATTCTTTTAAACATATTAACTTTAAAGTTAAATAAATACAAGTATCTTAGCTTTGCAAAATAGCTGTTTTATCTTATTTATCTATAACCTTTAATTACTTAAAAAATAAAAATATGATGATGAAAAATTTTACTTTTAGAAGCTCAAAACAACCAATCAATATAAAATAGTTCAATCTGAGCTAAACATATTTTCTGAAGGCTATAAATAATCAGTGCAGTGCTGTTATCTATTAGAAGAGAAGCTTTAAAAAAATCAAATAAATAAAATGTTAGGGGGTGGTCCACTATGTACCAGTCTCCCCTACATTTCCACATATTTACACTTTCTGGTTAAATAGACAGCTGTCAAACACCAATAATTGTCATGGTAATTTTAAGCCTCTCTCTAATAATATGTCATAGCGATGGCTCTGTGTATTTGATGCGTGAGATTTTTAAATAGATGCACATTTCTTAAAATGAAGCATATAAATACAAAATAAGCAAAACTAAGAATTTTTGACATACAGAGAATTTTTAAACATAAAAAGTAATACAGAAATGTAACAAACAAGCAATAGTAAATATCAAAAAGTAAACTTATATTAGTTTTTTTTTTTTTTTTTTTTTTTTTTTTTTTTTTTTATGAATAATGAAACAGTTTTTTCATTTGTTATCTTTCGTTAATTTAGATAATTTTTAAACAAATTAACAAAAAATAAATTTTATATTATACAAAATGTTAAGGGGGCCGTGCCCTTTTCATAAAAAATCATTGCTTATTTTCTCTTGTAATACTTCATTACGTTAAGTTAATCGGGAATAATAAATTACATATTTTTTCCAAAACTCATTAGAGAATAGGTAAATTTTTTAAATTAAATTTAAAATTACAGGCATGAGCAATGGCATGTCCTACCCCACCCTTATTTGCATCCATTTTCCAGTTCCAATTGAACAGCTTTTAAATGAGGAAGAAGTAGACATAATCTAAGCTCTTTTACCATATCAAAAACTTCCAAGTACAAAGGAAAATAATAGATTACTACTTTCTTTACATTAAAATTGTTAGATTATTGCTGCGAATGTCAAAAAATGTACATCTGGAATTAGCTCTTTAAATATATCTTACTGTTAGAATTTTTATTTATGTTAGTGCATATTTATGTTATTTATAGTATGTTTACTTAGAAATTAATGTTTGTGCATATAAAATACTGGTAATATGTGCTACCAATTTTCTAATGATTTTAATTTTCTGATATATATTCGGTCTTACAAATATTGGATAATTGGCTAATAGTCAAAATTTTAAGAAATTTCCAAAAATTAAATTTTTATTTTCAACCTGGCAAGAAAACAGTAAAATTGCATTTTTAACATTATATTGACATATATATCGCTGAATGTAAACAAACAGGTTGGCGAGAAAGTTTTGAAATAGCGCCAAAATATCATTACGGAAATTACGACAATAAGAATAACAACAATGAAATAATTTTAATGAACAGGAGAATGAATTAAAGAAATTAATTGTTATTGTATTTAACATTAGATAAAAGATGGTTTAGAATAAAAAAGATAAATAGAAAAGTGACACTTACCAACTATGAAGAGGAAAGCAGAATATGTATCTTGCAACTCTCGGCTTATGTGACGAAAACCTTTCACTATACTTTTCGTTTTGAAGAAATAGATGTGTCTGTGAGGTTTAAAAGATATTGCCTGACAAAATAAATGAAAAAAATGCTCTCCGTCGAGCTGAGACAGAACTTCGGCAGCCGCCATGTTTTAAGAATCTAGAGAGTGAAATCGTGACGTCAGATTCCTAAGCATTTGATTGGCTGTTGGTGGCGACATGGTCGCGATATCGCCTGTAGCCGAGCGACAAAATTGCTCCGACAGAAAAAAGTTGCTTGCTACCGAGCAACTCTTCTGAAGCCATAGGTTTACATGGGTGTCGCCTGGAAGTGGCGGCGACTTGACGCCTCGTGTAATAGCACTTTAATGAAACCTTCACGCGTAAAAAGATAATGATAACGGTTGTTGTTTTCGGTCGAGAATGGACCAAACGATGTTCGCATTTTACAATTTTTACCGCTTTTAATGAAACTGTGTAACTTAAGAAGAATTTTTCTTTGAATAGGCAATAGAAATGCATAAAATCGTTACAAAAACGTTAAAATTACAAAAAAGGATAGATGCAAATTATCAGATATGAAAAATAAAGAAGAAATTTGGTACTTTCGTGTTATAGCAGCCACCAAGCATGAAATATTTTTGTTTCTGTTTTCATTAATATATTGTAAATTTGGTACTTTTGTGTTATAGCGGCTTCCAAGGATGAACTGCCAAGCGACCAAGATTTATCGCCAAATTATAAAGCATGTATGACATTATAATAATATATAATATATATATATAACATTTCTGTACGTATGTGGCCAAGTTATAGTCATATATGATGCATATATGATGTATGTATATGACATGTGTATATGATGTATTCCGACATATAAATAATATGTATATAATGACGTATATGGCACATATAGGAGTGTTTGGAATATATAGATGCGTATATAGGATGCCTATATAAGCTTTGCGATGATCTTGGGAAAATTATAACTGCAACCTTGGCATAATCATAATTGTGGGAGCCGCTATAACACGAAAGTACGGTATTTTTTTTTTTTTTTTAGCCACTCACAGGGATAATTCTTTCAGTCTACGTTTATGAAAAGTCACAGCCACTCCATATATAAAGGAGGACACCTTTTATACATAGCTATACAAATGGTTGTTACTGACGATATTAAAAATCAAATTGTCTCCCTGTATTATGCCGATACTTCCGCTTGTATTTCCTTTCTCAGTACCTAATTGCCCTACAGCGGGCGCAGACCCTATTTAAACAATAATATAAAGGATCAAACATAAAACCGTCTTGACGGATCTCAAATAGGAATGAAGTAACCCCCCGGGGAGTAAGTTCTTGTAAGTTCTGGGGGGGGGGGGAGATTCAATAAGAACTTTATGGCGCTCCCACCTCATGTAAACCCCTTCATGTAACATATCAATAATTGATAGATCTCGTCAAGCACTATGGTCTGATCCTACTCTCCGCCTCTCACCCCCCCCTCCTTTAAGAAGCATATTTCTCTGTTTCAAATCTTTTTAAATTTTAGTTTTTCCCATCTTTCTCCGCCCCTTTAAGCCCCACAGAGGGCGTAGGCCTTTTCTAAAGGATCCAACGAAGTTAAAATCGTCGAGGCCGATATTTTTAAGAGGGTCCCGAGTCCCTATCTCCCATAGGACCGGAGATACACCCTCTCGGGGGAGACATTCAAGGTGTTCAAACCCCATCATGTAACATATCAAAAGTTTGATATCATCAAGCACTTTTGTCTGGTTCTACTCTCCTCCTCCTTCTCTCCCGTCTCCTGTCAGGAGCACTTTTCTTATTTATTTTTTTCAATTTCTCATATTTATTTTAGTTTTTCCCATTTTTCTCTGTTCCTATGGGCCGGACAGCTCCAAAATTTCACTAAAATTATCTGTAAACCGCCTAAAGGTGTTTTCCCCCCGTTTCTTTTGGTGTCCTCGGTTTTCGCGTATCTCTCGAGAAGGGCCCGTCAGAGGGGCGAAAAGGAGGATCCCTTTTAAAGTCCCATCTCTCAATTGCAAGTGAGGATTCATTTTAAAGGTGTCGTAGAGCACTTGTGTTTTGTATAGCTCCCTTTCCCTTCACCCCACCGCTCTGCAAGATCTCGTCAATTAATGCTAACTCATCATTTGTTAAACAACTTCTCTTAGCTCTATCCATCATAAAAGCTGCTATCATAGAACTTTTCATTACCTTTTTTAGGTTATCTATTAAGTGCTAAAATGCCTTGAACCATTAAAAATAGTTTAAAGGGTGTCATTAAGCCAGCACATTTGTAAACAACAAATACCTCGCCACGTCTCAGCCCACTGAAGCCACATCTTTTTACTATTATATTTATGGAAAATACTTCTAGTCACAGAATCTTTTAAAACTTGGTGTGTTCGTGCCTAATATATTCCGCCAACCTCACAAAACATCTTAGAGCGCTAACTATATTCTAACGTGGAGAAGCTGGCTTATGCTAACAAACACCTTTTTTTTTTGACGAGTTAGACTTGGCTGAAAAAATCTCAACGACAAAATCCGTGGGTGGCCAATCTATATTCTGTCGTAAGGTAGAATTTTTCCCGCTTGTTGTTTTCTTCATTCAATTTCTTCTTTTAAAAAACGTATTTAGTGATTAAATTTTAAAAGTAAGTACAGTAAAATCTAGTTACAACGAATTTCTGGCGATCACTGATTGAATTTGTTATCCTGAAAAATTCGTTAATTTGAAATTACAATATGGCGAATTTTATAAATAAAATTTACATGCACATTGAATTAAATTATGTATTACTAGCAAGCTACGCCCGCTACGCTGGTCGGTTTCTACAAATGTACCTTGGATCAAACAAAATATATCGTTTAATTTGACCTTGTGTATTTGAAAGCAATCTGTATACTTACCTGGAATATCCTTCCACATTACTGAAAAATGACGTCATTGCTCTATTATATTTTCTAATGTGCAGTCAAAATTTTAGCTGTTAAGGACCAACTCTTTTATTTGGTCATTTACTGTTAGGGTTTGCTAAAGAATGATAAAACTATATGCAATATACTAAAACAATCACTAAAAATTATCGAACTAACAATGCAAACAAATTAACTAACAAAATCCATTCAGTAGAAGTTCTTATAAAGGCTAATCTTTGATAATCGGGTACATCTAGTGATAGAACTTTTCCACATAATTCTAAAACTAACAGAACGATATGAAATACACTAAAAACACCCTTACAAATTATCTACTTAACAATGCAAGTCGCAAAAAATACGCCCAGTAAAAACTTTCAAAAAGGCTAATCTTTCGGAATCGGGTTCACCTGACTATATAACATTCACACATAACTGTTTGACTAAGCAACGTAGAGCAATGTGTAGTACACTAAAACCATTCTTGAAATAGCATCTAATTAACTAACAATACAATTCTCATCAAAACCCGTCCAGTGGAACCTTTTCAGAAGGCATCTTTCATAATCGGAATCAAATATTGAAAAGCTAATATTTGATTAAAATATGGTCACCCGATTTTCGAATTTCTAATCAACGTAGAATGATATGTTATATAATAAAACTTTCCCTAGAAAATAATCTAACAGTGTAGGTTCCACCGAAATCCATTCGGCAAAATCTTTTAAAAAGGCTAATCTTTCATAATCGGATTGATATGATTATAGAACTTCCCAGAATAATTCTATAACTAAGCTACGTAAAACGATATGTTATACAATAAAACCTTCCCTGAAAAATTATCTTACAGTTTAAGTTCTACGAAAATCCATTCAGCAGAACTCGAGTTATAAGCAGCCGGAACGAAATTTCATATATGTAGAAGAAAATATATGTATATTGCCAATAATATAGTTTGCATTTGAATAAAAAAAATATACTTTTTTCGATTAGCCGGGTGCCAGTGATATATATACATATATAAATATATATGTATATATTCATACAGATAAGTGTATATATATATGTATATACATGTATGTATATATATGTATTTGTGTAGATATGTGTGTGTATATATATATATATGTATATACATGTATGTATATATATGTATTTGTGTAGATATGTGTGTGTATATATACATGTATATATATATCAGTACCAAACAAAAAAATACTGCAAAAATGCTGTCGTACACTTGGAAAAACACCTTTCGGCTTAAAATCTCTCATCAGAACTTTTTTTTCTTTTTTTTTCTTTTCTTTCTTTCATTTTTAAATAAAATTAGCAACAGTTTTTTCTTTTATTTTTCAAGATGTATAGCCATTTCAATTCTTTCTGCAACAACAAAAAAACACCTTTTGGCTTAAAATCAAATTGTTTGGGGTCAAAAGTAAAATCAAAATCGCCAAAAACAAAAGATAAATAACTAAATATTGTTTCAATACCAATCTTGCCCCTTGAATAATTTTTTAAGCATTACGAACATTCCCAATCATGTTTAAATTAAATATTTTCGTTTTATAATGTTATCTCTCATCAAAACTCTTTTTTTTTCTTTTCTTTATCTTTCTTTTTTCTTTCTTTCTTTCTTTTTTTTTTGTTTAATAAAATTAGCAACAGTTTTTCTTTTATTTTTCGAGATGTATAGCCTTTTCATTTCTTTATGCAACAATAATGGTCGCCAAAAAATTAGCAATGGTAACCTTTTCGGCCAAAAGAACAAAACTTTCTATCATAATTCTGTAACTAATGTACGTAGAACAATATGTTACATACTAAAACCTTCCCTGAAAAATTATCTATCGAACAACGCAAGTTCCATCAAAATCTCGAGTTAAAAAGGAACGGAACGAAATTTCCGTTTGTGTTTTATATATATAGTAGATTACTGCTTATGTAATCAATTTTGTTTAATATACAAACATGTCAATGAAGAATAAATGTACTATATATGTATATTGTTGTAAACGTATTATTTAGAAACAATTATTTAAATATTATGTTTATTAATTTTCAACATTTATTCGGAACTATTTGAAAGAAATTATAATTTGTCTTACATTCCTGACAAGTTAAAAAAATCCCACTGACATCTGCCGTTAATGTATTTTTTAAATTAATTTTTAAATATTACAGTATTCGAAGATAAAGAAAAACAGCAATAATAAATTTTTGGACTTTCTAAAATTTTTTTAAACAAATGTTTAACACATATCAAAGAAAGTAAAAAAAAAAAAAAAAAAAAAAAAGGAGATTGGGCTGTAAATGAAAAGGATTAGTTTATTATTTTTTTGCAATTGCACGTGTGAGAAAGTAGTCCTGTCCTGTTCCTTCTCTCAGTAAACAGCTTCGAAATACGCTGAAGTTTCGTTATATGGTTTGAAAAATAATAAAAAATAGTTTACTTCCTTAACACTAGTTTTTCGATAAATGTATTTTTCCTTGCAAACTCAGCGTTCATGAAACTGAAATGACTACTCTTTTTAACCCTTCAATAAATTCATAAATTTGAAAAATTCGTTAATAGGAAATTCGTTAAAATGAGTATTTTCATAATAACAATGTACTGGATTTTTTTTAACAATCCAGATAATAATCATTAAACTGAAAAATTCGTTAAAGTGATCTTCGTTGTAACGAGATTCTACTGTAATTACTCTATTAGCTCCTAATGCACCAAATAATGAAAAATGATAATATACTCCTTTATGCCAAATTTCTTTAAAATGTTAAAATATTTCTAAAGGAATGTCTGTAAGCAGAATTTTAATTTATTTACAATGGAAATGAATAAGGTAGGTTCTCCAAAGCAAAAGTTCACTTCTGATAATTACCTTCTATTATACTCTACATAACACAATGACGGCAAATTTACATGCCGGAATATATTATAGGAGTTCTATGATATTAATTCTGATATGTGAATTAGAGATGTAAACTTATTTTTCAAAGGCTTATCTCCTTAATGGGCTATATTTAAATGAAAATTCATATGGACTTTTGTTTCAATTGTATAGTGTTTGAAATAAAAAGTATGATTTTCAGTTTTCAAAATTAAACAATTTTTTACTCCTTCATTATACATTGCGCAGGTGTATTTCAGAATACACCTATGATTAAATAATAATTAAAATAAATCATTAAAATATATCACAAAATGACTTAAAACTTCATTTTAATTTTTTTACTACACAGATGATGCTTTAAAACATAAATAATTTCACGATTATTGCATTATATTATGACAGAACATTACATGATGACGAGAATAAACTATGTGAAGTCGATGGGATAAAGCTTTAGACATGAATACAGATGCAAAATTTATTTTTCAAAGCTTTCTCGTGTTAATGGATATTATTTAAAAGAATGTATGTATTGAGTTTACATACTTTAAAGTTCGAAATATTTACTATGACATGGAGTTTTCAAATTTAAAAAGTTTTCCTTTTCAATATATATGTATAATATAAAGAGTTTTCGAAGATATGTAAAATATTTATTTAAAAGTGAATTATATATTTAAGTTTTATTGATAAGGTATTTATTACTAAATAATATATTTTCTCTGGGTATAAATAAAAATAAGGGTTCAATACTAAACCCCATATGAAATAATTTAAAAAAAAGTTTTTAAATCAATATTAAATTATCGTAATTCACATACAATTTCAATTTTTCAGTTCCCTGTAATCTTAATACAAAACTTTTATTTATTTTAACGATATTTTTAAATAAAAAATATCGATGATTTTTATTCTTGTTTTGAATAACAAATTCAGTTATGTAAATTTAACTATATCTAATTATTGAATCAACATCCAAATCTATTACAAAATGGAAAGAAGTAATACAAAGTTATATAAAATTATATAATGAAAAGAAGTAACAAAGTTATATAGAGGTATTTAGTTTTAGCAAAAATAAGGTTTAAAATAAATTAGAAAAAATTCTAAATAAATAGTTTAAAGCTTAATTTCAATTTATTTACTGCGCAGATGAAAAATATTCCTATTCCAAAGTGTGAGTGTTTTATGATAATTGTATTATTTTACGATAAAACATAACGCGATGGCGAGAAATTTTTCAGTTGGATGAAGAAAAATAATTCTATAAAATTAAGTTTTACATGTGAATTCAGACGCCAAATCTATTTTTCAAGAGTAATTTTTAGTTGGTAGAAAATATATGAATTATATGCGATAACATTTTATATATAATACAGATGCCAAATAAATTTTCAGTTTTGTGGAAGATATATGAATTATATGATAGAAAGTTTCATATGTGAATACAGACGGTAAGTTTATTTTTCACGAGAAATTGTCAGTTGATAGAAAATCTATGAATTCTATGAGATAAAGTGAAAACACAAGCTAAAGTTATTTTTAAAGACTTTTGTTAAGCAGTATTATTTAGATGAATATATATATAAATATATTTTTACATAATTTATTGTTTGAAATATTCTCTATAACATGGAATTTTTACATAATGACCTACCTTTCTCAGTATTATTATTTTTTTAATATTCTATGAAATTCGAAATATTTATTACAAAATAACTTATGTACTGAAGGCTTATTAATAAGGTTTATCATTTAATACCATAATTTTACTGGATATAAATAAAAATTAAGGAAATATCTTAAATAATTCTTAAATAAAAATAGAAAACATAAATTAATAAGTTTTAAATGAATATAAAAGTTTAGGAAACCACATTTAATTTCATTTTTTTAGTTCTACATAATCTGACTGAATCCAAATAAAAATTCATTGTTGTTTCTTTTGTTTATTTTCTTTTCCTTCTGTTGAAAGACATACTCAATGAAATAAATTTAAATATATAGAATTCCTGCACCCATCTCTAAAACTCTGCATAATTGAAATAAGTAATGTATGTGTTATGTCAAAATAATGTTTAAAATACATTGTTAAAAGATTTGTAATGGGATGGTTAAAAAAGTAGTTTATTTTTTTACTAGGCAGATGAATAATGTTAATGTTTCAACATAAGTCCATTTTATGATAATTGTTTTTTATTACGATAGTATATAACAGTATGACAAGAAATTAATGAGCCGGAATAAATTTTGTGAATTCTATGAAATACAGTTGGAGATGTGATTAGAGATACAGAACTTGTTTTTGTAAAGCCTTAATGAGCATTATTTAGATGAATATGCTTATTAACTTTTATTTATATGATTTAGTGCTTGAAATTTTAACTATGATTTGAGTTTTAAAATAAATAGTTTTCATTTTCACCAGTATATGCCGTAGTTAAAAATTATTTTTCAGAGGAAATGTTTATATATTTATTTCAAAATGAAGTAAGTAGTAAGTTTTATCTTCTATTCAAAGGACTATTATTACATATTATGTACTTCCTGGATACAGCTAAAATTTAGTGAAAATAATATTAAATAACATACAATGGAAATACAAATAAAACTTAATGAATATTAAATTTCAGGGGATCACATTTAATTAATTTTGTTTCTAATTTTCTAATTCTATGTAATTAGACAATATAAACATTCCATGTTTTAATATTGGTTTGAGACATAGTTATTTTTTTTTTTTACGATATATATGCATGCGTGTATTACTGTAAAAGGAACATTACAGTAACTCTAAAGGTCGCAATCGGAACATTGCAGACGTACCGTTTCAAGATTTATGCAAATACATATACGCATGCTAATATTTTTGAAAATATTACTACGTACAATTGGAGATACAGACAAATCTTTCACAACAAAACCAAGCATCATATTTCTATATTAATGCAGTTATATTTCTGTTTTTATATTATTCTATAAGTTATTTAAACTTAAATAACTTACAAATGTGCAATATTTGATACTTCACAAAATTATAAAAGTATATATAGATATTTATGTTTTATACATAAAATTAAATTAATAATACCGAATTTAAATAGAACAAACCACATAGTTTGGTCAGAATGTTTCCTCATAAGTTTATATTTATAGAAAGCATGAGAATATGAACCGGGTATTGATTAAAATATTAGTTAATGAAGAAAACGTAATTATAAGGAGATTAAAGATGCTATTAAGGAATTGATTCCTCAAAAACTTTCTAGATATTTCTGTCAGGGTTAGCGGCAAGGACATATAATGGTAATATATCGACACAGGGTAATAAATCGACATACATTTATAAATTAGTGATTTACGGATTTTGTCCCTTTACATGTGCTATAAGATCGTTCTCCGTGCCAAATTTTAAGGTTCTAGGTCAATCGTAAAATCACTATAAGTTTTACTTTCAAATCCTATAGGGTTGTTTTCATTGACCTAGAAATTTAGCACGAAAAACTAAAAAGGTTGTCTTATAGAAGATGTAAAGGACAGCATCTTAAGATCGTTAATTAATATTTTTATGTCAATTTATTACGTAACTTTCCATAATTGGTATTTTCAAAGTGAAACTGTAAGGAGTTCTGTGTTTTTCCGTTTTGAGATACGAAATCTTTATAAGGATATATTTCGCAATGATAATGTCTTATGCACATTATTCTGACAGTTATTGTTTCTCTTCTAGCAATGTGGATATTTACGAAAACGCATTTGTGAATAGAAAAAAGTAATGATAATTAGTATATTACTAATGTAAAGCATAACACGGATTAGGATTTTTGCTTTTAGTGGTATTGGTCACAAATAAATTCGGCTGTGTAGTTAGCTACTGACTGTATTGTCAGTCATTCTGTTTTCAGCCTGATGTAAGTGTGTCTAAATATATATATATAGAGAGAGAGAAAGATTTTACTAGTTATTATAGACGCTTCCCATCAATCAGATTAATATTTGCATTATATATCACCTTGTTGCAGTCCATTTCGTATCGGAACTCTGCAAAAACCTACACATGTTATTTGAGAATAGAAACAGCTACATGATAGAAGAATCACAGCAGAACTTATTTGCTGTAAACGTAAGATCGCAATCTTCTTATTCAACCAAAAGTACTAATTCTGTCACTTTATGATAAAAGTAAATTTCTGTGTTACTTTAACAATAATATAGATATTTTTAGGAATTTGAATAGATCTGCCTTGCTTTGTGTAAAATAGCTTCTTTTAAGGAGATGTGTTGGAAATCTACATTAAATTTGAAAACGACAGCTAATATTGTCAGTCACATTTTGAAATATGGAGCGTGACTAAGTCAAACTCGAACCGTGGATACTTTTCACTTTCTGCACTTGCTATAGTGGAATCACATCGGGCACAATTCAAGATTATTTTGTTACAAATTCTACATTATTATTTTTTTAAAAACAAACATTCAGATTTAACTTGGAATCAGACATTTTGTATATATTATTTTAACTGCATAGATGTTTCAAAAAATTAGTAAGTGTGGTGCGAATACATATGCATAGATTTAATTTGTAAATATAATTATAAAGCTAAATTTCCTTTTTTTAATAATGAATGTTGTTAATTTTAACTTACCTGACCATAAAACACACAGCGAGAACGGTGGAATTGTTGAAATTTTATAAATTAAATGTTATGAATTTAATCTCAAACCAAATGTAAAACTGTTTGTAAAATAGAATGTATTTCATTGCATTTCAATTTAAGACTTATATTTATCGTTATTCAGCCCTATTATTATAAGTTTTCGATGAAATTTGAAATAATTATTTAAAAAAAAATATGTAGTTAAGAATAATTCATACGATTCATTATTGGATAATATATGTTTCTTGGGTATAAATAAAAACGATTAAAAAAAATGCAATGAATAATAATTATAAAACATTGTATAATATATAATAATGGAATATAAAATAAATTTTATATCAATGTTAAATTTTAGTAAACAACATAAAAAATGAAAATTTTTAGTTCTATTTAATATGATTATAAAACTTCTATGCGTCTTTAATAATATGTTCAAATAAAGAATTTGCTTAGCTCCTTTATTTTTTTTCTTCTGTTGAAAAACATATCCAGTGACGAAACTTTAAAAGGATGTAATTTCTCTATTGACTGCTAATACACTAAATAATGAAAAATATTAGTTTTCGTCTTTATTCCAAAATAACGCTTTAAATAAATTAATGGAATATTTCTAAAGGAAAGACTGTAAACTTAATTTTCATTTCTTTACAGTGGAAATGGATAAGGTTGATGCTCCAAAACAAAAGATCATTTACGAGAATTGCGTTCTATTATGCTGTACATAACTCGATGACAAAAAATTTACGAGCCGAAATAAATTATGACATTAAGTATGAAATGAGAATAGAGACAAGGAGTTTATTTTTCAAAGGCTTATTGCCTTAATGGGCCCTATTTTAATGAATATTCATATTAACTTTTGTTTCAATAATTTAGTGCCTCAAATAATGACTATGATTTGAAGTTTCAAAAAATTACACGATTTCAATCTTCATTATGCGTTTATATTATAAAGAATTTTCGATGAAATTATAAATATTTATTTCCGAATGGGTCGCTTTTTAAATAATAAATAAAATGAATGATTTAAAAATTTCAAAATATGGTTTAAATTTTCATTTTAATTTATCTACTACACAGATGACTAATAATAATATTCCATAAGTCCTCTAACGATGATTTGCATTCTATTATGAAAAAACATAATAGAAAGTCGAGAAAATTACGAGTTTGAATTTATTACACAATTTCTATGAGATAATGTTTGCGATATGAATAGAGATATAAAACTTGTTTTCCAATGCTTTATCATCTTTATGGACATTATTGAAATTAATATGCATAGTAACTTTTATTGCATAATTTAGTGCTTGAAATATTAACTATGACTTATAGTTTCCAAATAGCGAGTTTTCTTTTCGATATATATCCATACTCAAAATGCTCCTTGCCCACAATCAAATGCCCCTAATAAACTCCTTGGAGTTTCTAAGGAATCTCGCACCATTATTTAAAACAGGAAAATTCTGATTTAACTTTTAAATCACAGAATTAGCAAACGCCACGTTTATTCACAGAATTCGAAATACATTTCTACTGTTAAATAAGACCAAATTTTATGTTAAAAAATTGTAGTAGAACTGTAAATATCCTGATCCATACAATAAAAATTTTACAATGAAATTTTAAATATTTATTTCAAAATGTGTCAAGTAGTCAAGGATAAAATACGAATTAAATTGTTTCAAAAAAGGGTTTAAAATTTTGTTTTAATTTCTTTACTAAACAAATAAATACTATGGATGTTCTAAAATGTAAATTCTTTTACGATTGTGAAATTGTATTACGACAAAACATAATATGATGACGAGAAATTTACATGTTGGAATAATGTATGTAAATTGTGGCGGTATTAAAAAAAAAAAACATTTTTCCACGCTCAACAACTCAAAATTTTGAGACACATTTTCAGACTTATTTTTAAAAGTAACAACAGGAAACTTGGCGGCGTGATTTATACAGACATTTATAAGGGCCCCATGTTTTTATTTTTCGTTCAATTAATTAGAAATTGATTTACAGACAATTATTGTCACAGTACGATCTTTTTTTTTTGTTTCCAGCGCTATCGTTTCGGGAAATTTGGTTCAAAATGTCACTTTTGACAGCATTTTTTGAAATATATTCTGCCTTTATCAAAAAATCGAGACAATACGGACATTATAAAGTTTCTGAATAAGAGAACCTGCCAATTAGATGCATTTTAGAGCAAAAATGAATTTACAAATGTGTCTCAAAATAAGCAGTTTGGATTTGAATACACCCTTAAAAAGTAACAATGCGTTAAAAAATATTTTTCAAAGACTATTCATGTTATTGGGTATTATGTAAGGTATATGCCTATATTCAAATCACTGTCTTTACGAAAATTTTTATCTTTGTTTCAAATTAAAGTTCAAACATTTAGAATTACAAAAATGCTTTTGCTTCAGCGATAATTAAAAGCAAATGTCCAGCCCAAATTACAAACTATAAATGTACTTTCTGAAATCGTAACTGAGCTAAAAAAAAATCACGAAAAATCTCATTTCTTAAAACGCTTTTATGATATTGAAATAAAGTTTTGTCACAAGGTTCTGCTCATTTATTTGTACGTTATGAAGAAATGTAGATTGTAAGTATGTATTTATTAATTTAGAAGTTATTTTTATTGCCTAAATTTGAAAATTTAATTAATATTCCTTTAAAATTTTATTTTTTTTCCTAATTTTTTTTCCTGTTTCAACTAAAACCACACGTGTTGCATAAAATTTTCCTATTCCTCAAAAATGTGCCAGACGGTAGACACAACCTTAAATAAATATGCGCATTAAGATTACATAATTTAGTGTTTGAAATCACTTTAGTTTAGTCATCACACTAATTTTCTTTTTCAATATATATTCACATTATAAAGAATTTTCGAATAAATTTTAGATATTTATTATCAAAAGAATGATATATTTTTATGTTCTTTTTTTTTACCTCGCTAGTCACTCTCGTTGAAGTCTGTCCCATGTAAAAATTGATAATAGATGGCGCCGCTTATTAGGAATAGGGAAAATGGGAAACACTTCAACGTGATTGACTAGTGGGTAAGAAACAGAACAACATTAACTGATCATAGCTCATACCAGAAGGTGAAAATATTTAAAAAACTTTTGTACATCTGAATTAATTTTTAGTGTATCTAATGGTATTTTTTGGAGCTTTTAGACATGTGTACTATCTACGTTTTCAAACAATATAAGGTAAAGCTAGGAGACTCTGCGCACAATTCAAAGCAATAACAATAAAAAATCTAAATATTAATTTTTTGCTAAACTATCCATGGATAATTTTTAATTCATTTGTTTTTTTATGCATTTCCATTGCTATTTTATTTTTATGTTGTAATTTAATGAACAGTTGTATTAAGACCAAGAAAGTTATTTTCCGCAATCTGTCCTTACAGGGTTGGTGTGATTGCTCACATGGGTAGGAGAGATTGTTACTAATAATAACTACAATTAAATTGTTAACAATAATAATTACGCTTAAATGATATTGTTGTAAGGTTTTCGTGAACAAATATTATTGTTTAGGAGGGAATATTTCAACCTAATGATTAAAGAATCAGAAAAAGGAAATAATTTTAAAAACGATTAAAAAATTTTAATTAAAGGGGGGAAAATTAAAGAATCAGAAAAAGCAAGTCCAGATAAGATTACAAAATAACATTAAGTTACTTGAAAATGCGTTTAACTTAAAATTAGTCCATTTTCATTTTTCATTTTTTATGCAAATTTACCAATAAGCTGCGTAATCACTCCTAGCATGGAAACTAATGGGAACAATGCGCCACCTCTCCTAAGTAGCAGATGCGCAAACTCTCCAATTTCGGTAGGAGAGATTGCGCGGCCTTTTATTTATACATGGCCGCTACTAAAACGAACCGTTGATGTTCACATTGTTAGTCTAGATTAGTAGTTTATGAGAAATCGTTTAAGTTAAAAATATTTTGTACTACTGACATTGTATACAAATTCTGATGAATAGCTATGAAAATTCAAGCACTTACTTTGGGAAAACATAACAAAATAGCAATGCTTTATCTTAGATGCTCAAAACAATCAACGGGCACTTTCAAGTAGACACTCCACTTCTGCTGTTGTACAACTACCTGGAGTCGCTGCGCGCTCACTCTACTCCTTCCCCCCGAACCTCAATGTGCGCAATCTCTCCGACTGCGCCATCTCTCTCGGCTTTACCTTAATGTCTAATAAAATGGGTATAACAAATGATTATTGTATTAAATAAATATTAAATACCATATGAAACAATATAAATATGAATTTTAATTCGATAAATTTTCAAAGTGATCATTTAATTATTATTATTTTTTTTTTTTTTTTTGCTACCGTGTAATCTGACTATAAGTTTAAACTACTACTATTTCTTTGAATTTCATTTTTAAATAATAAATTTTGTTGATTTCTGCTCTTATTTCGAATTACACATTCAGTGGTGTAAATTTAAATGTATGTAATACCTGGATTAACTTCGAAAAATATTGCAAAATGAAAAAATTAATAATATAGGTATTTAAGCGAAAACAATGTTTAAAATAAATTAATTTTACCTCTAAATAAATAGATTTAAGCTTAATTTTAATTTATTTGCTGCGCAGATGAAAACAATTTATCTGTGAGACGTCTTACGATAATTGTATTAATTTTTGATAAAGTATAACATGTTGACCAGAAATTTTTGAGTTTATAGAAAATATATTAATTCCATTACGTAAAGATTTACACGTGAATACAGACACCTATTTTATTTTTCATGGAAAATTTTGTGTTGGTAGAAAATATATGAATTCTATAGATAAAGTTTTACATATGAATACAAACGTCGAATTTATTTTTCCAAGAATGTTTTTAATAGGTATTATTTATATGATTATGCATATATACATTTTTTCTTACATAATTTACATGTTTGAAATATTCTCTATAACTTAGAATGCTCAAATAAAATATTTCCTTTATTAAATGAATCAATTTATTGAGATCTTTTTGATAAATTGTTTCCTTTTCCCGTATATATACAATTTATGAATAATTTTGTATTAAGTTGGAACTATCTATTTTAAAATAAATCATGTATTGTAGGTTTATTGATAAGATTTATCATTTAATAACATATTGTTACTGGGTATAAATAAAAGTGATGGGGCGATATTAAATTATTCTTACATAAAAATAGAATAGTAGAAAAAAATATGTTTTAAAATATTATAATTTTTCAGGAAACCACATTTAATTTAAATTTTTTTAGGTCTACGTAATCCGAATATTAAACTTATATTTATTATAATGTCATTTCCAAAAAAAAAAATCACGACTGTTTCCGGTTGTTTATTTTTATTTTATTTTCCTCATTTGAATGACATGCACAACAACATAAATTTAAATGTACATAATTTCGGCATCCCTTTCTAAAACACTAAATAACAAATATACGTAATACTAGTCTTATGCTAAAATAATGTTTAAAATATATTATTAAAGTATTTGAGATGAAATGTTTAAAAACGTAATTTTGTATTCTTTAATACGCAGATGAATAATGCTAATGTTCCAAAACACAAGTTCTTTTACGATAATTGTTTCTTATTATGATAGTATATAACAGGAAGATGTGAAATTAATGAGCCGGAATAAATTTTGTGAATTCTATGAGATAAAGTTTGAGATATGATTAGAGATAGAGAACTTGTTTTTTAAAGCATTCTCCCTTTAATGGGCGTTATTTAGATCAATATGCTTATTAACTTTTGTTTACATGATTTAGTGTTTGAAATATTAACTATGGCTTGGAATTTTCAAGTAAATAGTTTTCCTTTTCACTATATATGTCTGTCATTTATAAGGATTTTCAGATAAAATTTTAAATATTTATTCCATAATGAATAATGTAATAGGTTATTATCTTTCATTTAAGACCCGATATTAAATATTATACTATTAAATATAACGTGTTGAGCAGAAAATTTTGAGTTGGTAGAAAATATATGAATTCTATAGAGAAAGTTTTACATGTGAATACAAACGCCGAATTTATTTTTCAAAGACTGCTTTCAATAGGTACTATTTGAATGATTATGCATATTTAAATTTTTTTTACTTAATTTAGTGTTTTTAGTGTTTTAAATATTCTCTATGACTTAGAATGTTCAATTAAAATGTTTTCATTTATTAAATAAACAATTTATTCAGATCTTTTTGATATTTTTGATAAATTGTTTCCTTTTTCGGTATATATCCAATTTATAAATAATTCTGTATTAAGTTGAAACTATCTATTTTAAAATAAATCATGTATTGTAGGTTTATTGATAACATTTATTATTTAATAACATAATTTTACTGGGTATAAATATAAGTGATGGAGCGATATTATATTATTCTTACATAAAAATAGAATAGTAAAAGCAAAATATGTCTTATAATATTATAATATTTCAGGAAACCACATTTAATTTCAAATTTTTAGATCTACGTAATCTGAATATAAAACTTATATTTATTATAATGTCATTTCCAAAAAAAAATGAATCACCACTGTTTCCGGTTGTTCTTTTTATTTTATTTTCCTCATTTGAATGATATGCACAACAATATAAATTTAAATGTACATAATTTCTGCATCCCTTCCTAAAACCCTAAATAACTGAAGTAAGTAATATTTGTTTTATGCAAAAATAATGTTTAAAATATACTATTAAAATATTTGGGAAGAAATGTTTAAAAATGTAATTTTGTATTCTTTAATACGCAGATGAATAATGCTAATGTTCCAAAACACAAGTTCTTTTACGATAATTGCTTCTTATTATGATAGTATATAAGAGGAAGACATGAAATTAATGAGCCGGAATAAATTTTGTGAATTCTATGAGATAAAGTTTGAGATATGATTAGAGATTTCGAACTTGTTTTTTAAAGCCTTCTCCCTTTAATGTGCGTTATTTAGATAAATATGCTTATTAACTTTTGTTTACATGATTTAGTGTTTGAAATATTAACTGCGGCTTGGAATTTTCAAGAAATAGCTTTCTTTTTCGCTGTATATGTGTGTCATTTATAAAGATTTCCAGATGAAATTTTAAATATTTATTTCAAAACGAATAATGTAATAAGTTATTACCTTTTATTTAAGACTCGCTATTAAATATTATACTATTAAATATAACGTGTTGACCAGAAATTTTTGAGTTGGTAGAAAATATATGAATTTTATAGAGAAAGTTTTACATGTGAATACAAACGCCGAATTTATTTTTCAAAGACTGCTTTCAATAGGTACTATTTAAATGATTATGCATATTTACATTTTTTGTTTTTACATAATTTAGTGTTTTTAGTGTTTAAAATATTCTTTATGACTTAGAATGTTCAAATAAAATGTTTTCAGTTATTAAATGAAACAATTTATTGAGATCTTATTGATATTTTTGATAAATTGTTTCCTTTTTCGGTTTTATATATCCAATTTATAAATAATTTTGTAATAAGTTGAAACTATCTATTTTAAAATAAATCATGTATTGTAGGTTTATTGATAAGATTTATCATTTAATAACATATTGTTACTGGGTATAAATAAAAGTGATGGGGCGATATTAAATTATTCTTACATAAAAATAGAATAGTAGAAAAAAATTATGTTTAAAATATTATAATTTTTCAGGAAACCACATTTAATTTCATTTTTTTAGGTCTACGTAATCTGAATATAAAACTTATATTTATTATAATGTCATTTCCAAAAAAAGAATCGCTACTGTTTCCGGTTGTTTCTTTTTATTTTATTTTCCTCCTTTGAATGACATGTACAATAATATAAATTTAAATGTACATAATTTCTGCATCCCTTTCTAAAACACTAAATAATTGAAATAAGTAATATTAGTCTTATGCTAAAATAATGTTTAAAATATATTATTAAAATATTTGGGATGAAATGTTTAAAAACAAAATGTTAAAATGTCATTTTGTATTCTTTAATACGCAGATGAATAATGCTAATGTTCCAAAACACAAGTTCTTTTACGATAATTGCTTCTTATTACGATAGTACGTAACAGGAAGACGTGAAATTAATGAGCCGGAATAAATTTTGTGAATTCTATGAGATAAAGTTTGAGATGTGATTAGAGATAGTGAACTTGTTTTTTTAAAGCCTTCTCCCTTTAATGGTCGTTATTTAGATCAATATGCTTATTAATTTTGTTTACATGATTTAGTGTTTGAAATATTAACTATGGCTTGGAATTTTCAAGTAAATAGTTTTCTTTTTCACTGTATATGTGTGTCATTTATAAGGACTTTCAGATGGGATTTTAAACATTTATTTCAAAATAAATAATGTAATAAGTTATTATTTTTTATTTAAAACCCGCTATTAAATATTATGTGCTCTCTGGATACAAGTAAAATTTGGTGAAATGTGTAAAATGTGTGGTAAAATGTAACAATTTCAAAAATAAAACTAAATCAATATTAAAGTTTACAGGACCACATATTTTAGGTAGCTTTTATTACAAAAAGCTACCTATCGCAGCCGTTAGGAGAGAAGCAATTCCAAAATTTTTTGGAAATATATATATATATATATATATACTATATATATATATATATATATATATATATATATATATATATATATATATACTAGTGTATAACCCCGTCAAAAATGACAGATTGTTGATCTGCGTTTCTTTTTCATAAGACTTCATACAAACAAACAGCATGAAGACTTTATTATTGAAAGGTTTGTACTGTAAAAAAGTACATTTTAAAAATGACAAATGATTTCTACAAATAAAAATGATGAGGATATATATATATATATTACTCAGTATTTAATTTCGGAAGTAGTTCAACGATTGGACAAAACATTCAAATTAAATATTAACAAATAATCCATGTGCGAAAGTTTTTGTAAAAAAGTGTTATCAATGAGTTTCTAAGCCGATTGACTCACCACATAACTCATTGTTTGATTACATAAGCAAAATTAAATGCAAATTACGTTGTACTATGTATTCCTTATATTTTAATTACGTTTGATAAGAAAGAATCATTTTACAGTGTATGAACCCTTATCCGGAATTCCAAAATCCGGAAAAACCCGAAGTCAGCAAAAAAATTTCGAAAATTTTCTAAATTTGTATATTTTTATAAAAATTTTAGAATTTTTGAAATTTTTCGAAAATTTTACCGATTTCTAATTTTTTTCAGTCCATTGTGTTTCAGTGTGTGTAATCACTAAAATATTGTTACTTCGGTAGCGTGTGAACACGCCCCCCCCCCTTCTTCCCGAAATTAGAAACAAATCATTTTTCTATCAAATTTTAGTTTAAAATTAATTTATATTACGATTCGTTTGAAACAAAAAATAGATATATATTTATTTCATCAAGGGTAATTCTGTTCCGAATTTTCCTAAAAATTTAAGGCATTCGGTTTTGAAAATTTTAGTCTTCAGTCCAAAGATTCGAACATAACAAAATCTCGAATTTTGAGCGATCGTCGCCGAAAAAAAACAATTATGTCTATCGTTCGTGGAAAAAGTAGACAATTTCTTCAAAGGATTGCGGAAACAACTTGAATTTTGTCAAAGGATTGAAAAAAACACAAATTTCGTCGCAGAATTGCGAAAAAACGCTAATTTTGTTAACAAATCACAGAAAATACGCGATTTCCAACAAAGGCTTGCAAAGAAAATGCAAATTTCTTCCAAGGACTCCGATAAAATGTAAAATTTCTTCAAGGGATCACAAAAAACACAAATTTGGTTAAAAAATCGAAAAAAAATGCTATTTTCGTTTAATAATTGCGGAAAAACATGAATTTCTCCAAAGGATCGCGAAAAAAAATCGCAAATTTCTTCAAAGCACTGCAAAAACATTTCTAATTTCGTTAAGGGATCGCGAATAAAGTGGTATTTCGTCAAAGGATCGAAGGAAAAAAACACACAAATTTTGTGAAAAGATCACAGAAAAAATGCGAAATCCGTCAAAGGATCGAGAAAAAAAACCCCGCTAATTTCGTCAAAGAATCTCAGAAAAAAACTCGAATTTTTTCAAAGGATCGTAAATAAAAGGTAAATTTCGTCAAAGAATAGCAAAAAACGCAAATTTCCTCAAAGAATAACAGAAAAATGCAAATTTCTTCAAAGGATTGCAAAAAAACGCAAATTTCTTCAAAGGACCACGAAAAAATTATATTTCGTCAAAGGATCGTAGAAGAAAAACGCAAATTTTGTCATGAATAGCAGAAAAAATGCAAATTTTGTCCAAGAATAGCAGAAAAAAATGCAAATTTTGTCAAAGAATCACGAAAAAAAGCATGATTTTTGTCAAATAATCGTGAACTTCGGTTGGACCAGGGCAGTAGCTAGGGGGGTGCCAGAGGGGCTGAGCACCTCTTGAAAATTTTTGAGCCCCCCCTGGGAAAGTTGGCAAGGCCACCAAATGAAATTCTGTTTCAAATATCCAAATGAAACTCTGTTCAAAAATTGAACTTAGTTTTGGAGGCCTTTTACAGTTTTGCATAAATACTAAATTGTAGTATTTGTTTAAAAACTGCAAATAAGTGCTTCTATAGGCGCGAATCCTATCTGCACATACTCAGAATTTGTAACCTTTTGCTGATGCAAACATTGACTTCTGCATGAGTTATATATTGAAATTTTTTATTTTGCAGCGTTTTCCATTACTAGCATAAAACAAAGTTATTCTAATGAGTTATAGCTAATTTAAATACAAGTGGTTTTAGCTTTTGACTAGACACAAAAATAAATTTAAAATGCAAAATACACTCTTGATTTTTCTAATGTTTTTTATCATATAAAATCATGACTTTAGAATCGTTAAGGGCAGGGAATATTCAGAAAAAAATTAAAGGTTACAACTCTTTTGAAACAGGTGAACTGTCAGCTCTTTATTTACTTCTTGACATCATCACTTATTATTTCACTATTATAATTATACACTGAAAATTTTCATTCTGCAGCCAGTAATGAAGTAGTAAAATAAAACAGAAGGCATACGCTTTAGGCAGAGGGTACACCCTAAAAAGTATATGCTATAGTGTTTTTGACAAGAGGGTATACGGTATTCCTTAAAATAATCCAGAAGGTATAAGGCGTATCCACCGTATATTTTCCATTACATCCCTGTCTGCAGACTTTACTTTTCTTAGCATCAAATAAGTTATTATAAACAATTTAATAAGAAACATACTGCCTACAATATGAATATGCACTAATTTACCTTTCTATATAATAATTTGATCATATATATCTGTGTTTGTGCGTGCATGTGTCAGAGAGAGAGAATTAGTATGAGCCCCCCCCCCCTACATTTTCTTGAGCACCCCCTATTATTTACTTCTAGCTACAGCCCTGGGGAGGACCCAAAATCCGGAAAATTCCAAAACTCGGAAAGCCTTTGGTCCAGAGGATTTCGCATAATAGGTCCTGTACTGTATTTAAGATGGAAGAAAAATTTCAAAATACGCCAGTAGGTGGCGCCAATGTACTGGATTGATCACTCAAATTCTCCGTACGAAAGAATTCACCGCTATTTCTGAAAATAAAAGTGCTGACAGAAATAAATATATACAGAAATGTTGATATACGCGTTTTATATGAAATAGTTTTTGAAGGTTTTAAACAAAATTAAAATATTTAATAGCTCTAATATGCTTTTACAAATATTTTAACAGCAGAATCGGATGAAGCATAGCTTTTTCATTAAGCCTAACATGGCGTTTAACTATGGTCGATTCGCAGATCAGAGTGGTGGAGACCGGAGCCATTACAGACACTTTCTTGCCGTCGGATTTTATTATAAGTAAGATATACATATATCTGACATATGTCATGCTATAACTATCTTATTTATGAACAGATTTGTATGTGACTGAGCATGTGCATAGGACACACCAAAGTCTCGACCGAGTTCATTGGTCAGTTTCATACGCCATCTTGTTTCAAAATGGCGGCCAGTTAAAATTTTAAAAACATGTAAAATAAGTTATAAATTGAAAAAATTGCTTCCGTTAAGTGTTAGAACGTGATACAAGGATTCTGGAACATTTTTGTTTTGGCAATATCGTAAAAAATGGCTCAGATATGGTAGTTTGAAATTCCAGGCTGGCTGAGATTTTGAAACAATCTGATATTTGTTGTGCTGTAACTCTCGTATTTATGAACCGATATGAATGCGACTAATTACGTGTACAGAACATACCAAGGTCTCGACCGAGTTAGTTGGCCAGCTTCATGCGCTATCTTGTTTCAAAATTGCAGCAAATTAAATGTTTTTATTTTTTTAATTCAAAATTTTATATAAAAATTATAAATTGAAAAAGTTGTTTGCATTAAGTGTTATATTTGTGATACAAGGATTCCAGAGAACTTTTTGTTTTATCTTTATGCTTAAAAAATGGCTAAGATATGGCAGTTTGAAATTCTAGTGTGGCTGGCATTTTCAAGCAATCGGATTTTTGTTATGCTGTAACTCTCATGCTGAAATTCGCATTCAAGTTCAGTATTAACGAAAACAGGGATTGAATCTTCTATAACCGGGTTCCAAGCATTTTAACTTCGGGTGTAATATGAGTTGAATTTTTAAAAACATGGGCTATGAAAGCTACCTTTTCCTCCCGGTACAGGCCGGAAGGTCTTTTTAGTGTTGTATTCAGACATAGTTATTGTTTTTCAATATGTATGCATGTGTATAGTACTGATAGAGGAACATAACCGTAACTCTAAGGTACGTAATAGAAATATCGCAGACGTACAAGTTCAAAGTTTTATGCAATTACATGAACGCATGCTAATATTTTAGGAAATATTACTACATACAAGTGGAGATACAGACAGATCTATTACAATAAAATCAAACATTGTGTCTCTATACTATTGTATGAACCAATATTTATGTTTCTATTTTATTCTATAAGATATATAAACTTAAATAAGTTACAAATGAACAATTTTTGATAGTTTACAAAATTATTTAGCTCTCTTATACGGATAAAGACAAGGACACCCGGACTGAAGCACTAAACATTAATCATGTTATAATGTATTTTCAAGTATCTGTCAACCATTAACTGATAACTGCAGTTTTCGAGGCCATGACTGGGTCCCCAACATACTAATTTGGAAGAACGCCCTCCTTTGATTGGAATATTCAAAAGTTTACAATGTTTGTGATATCTTAACAGTTTTGGAGTTCACTATAATGTAATATGTAAATACATTAATTCCCATTCATTTTCTAATAAACTGAGCTATTTTGCAATGATAATGTCTTATGTAGCTGTAGATTGTTCTGATATTCGTTGTTTGTCTTCTAGATATGTCTTTTTATAGAAACACTGTCTATGGACATATACGTTATCATGACGTTTTACACATTACACTGACTAAATATATTTAAGCCGCTTGAATAGCCTTAAAATTCTATGTAAGTACATAAAGATTTTGGTAGTAATTACAGACTCTTCGCATCAATAAAATTAATATTTGCATTATATTTTATCTTGTTACAGTCAATTTCGCATCACAGTTTAGCAAGACTCTACATAGGTTATTTCAGAGAAAAAGCTACATGTTAGAACACAGCAAACCATATTTGATGTAAACGTAGGATCGTAATCTTCTTACACAATCAAAATTACTAGTTGCGTCATTTCAAGATAAAACCAAATTTCTCATTTAGCTTAACAATCATAAAGATATTTTAAGAAAATCCGGTCAGATTTACCTTGCTATGTGCGAATTGGCTTCATTTCAGGAGAAATGTTGAAAATACACATTAAATTTAAAAGTGACAGCTAATACTGTCAGTCACATTCCTCAATATGAGCGCGTATAACTGAAATTTAGACCATTGATATTTGCTTCTTCCATCACTTATTATTATATAACTACGCACCGTACCGAACAAGATTAATTTGATTAAAATTTTGTTACAAATTCTTCATCAATTTTATCTTTTAAAAACAAAAAAACAGATTTTTCTTTGAATCAGACATTTTGCATAATATTTTAACTTCACAGATGCATAAAAAAATTTGTGTTAGGAAGGTTGGTGCAAATACATATAGTTAGATTTAATTTGTAAATATAATAATAATTTGCAATTTGTTTTAATTATAATGTTGCTAATTGTAACCTACCTGATCATAAAATTGTACATGGAGAGAGAAATGTGCACTTGTGGAAATGTTACAAATTTAATACCAAACCCGATGTAAAACTCTATGTATACAGATTGAGTCTTTTAATATGCAGTCCTGATTTTAAACGTGCGTCACACACACAAAACGTAAAAGAGATCATTTTCAACAGGCGCGTATGGTTGGGCGAGTAGCAGTGGTCCAAGGTATATATTTTTTATGAGTGTCGTTCTTTTCGGCTCTAGTTTTCTGTGTGACGTAGCACTTTAAATTGAATTGTTATTAGCCATGATTTTTGAATACTTACATCGCGCTTTTTTGTATTTTGTTTGCAGTTCTAGGTAGCCTTCATTATAAAAAGTAAAAAGCTCCCTATTCAAATGTTGATATATATATATATATATATATATATATATATATATATATATGTGTGTGTGTGTGTGTGTGTGTGTGTGTGTGTGTGTGTGATGATTTCTAGGGCCGAGATTATTGAGCAATAGCAATATCATTTTTAGTAAATGGTTTTTTGAAAATATCATGTGTTCTTTTCATAAATCAACCGAAGAGGTTTCCGCGCTAGAATTTTGGCAGTCTACTTTTTACCGTCGATGACGTGTGTACGTAATAATAAGGATGCATTTCATCCAAGAACACAGAAGTTTTTATTTTGAAGCTTAAAGTGACATCAGGGAAAAAATCTCATTTCACTCGACTCCTCTTTTCGTTTTAATCACACGGTTCCCATTACAGCAGATCATGATGGTTATTTATTTAAAATATACATTCCGTAGGCGTATAAGAAGAAGAATATTGGACTCTACGCCAATAACAGGCAGAGGTTTTATTACTAACTTAACAAACCAAGCTCCGAACTAGCGTCCCTCTTTTCGAATGCTCTCCGAAGCGAAAAAGCGGCGATATATCATTCCAGTAAGAGTAGGAATACATGGTCACGTGAAGGCTTGTGCGCTAATCGTGAACGGGGATCTAACCGGGATTCTATGCGACGACTCCAGAATATTGGAGTAAAATGGTTTCCGCTAATAAATTGGCGCTAAAGAAATTTCCTGAAGATTCTAAGATGTTCAATGATTTAGCTATGACCCAGAATGTTTTAGTTTAACTGATTACCGTTAGTTATTGGTTTGAGAATATGGAATGATTTTTACTTTTAAGAAAAGTAAAAAGAAAATAAGAAAAATGGTTTATCGAACTTGGAACACAGCCAGGAAGGAATTAAAATAAAATGTTTTACATTTTAATATAAGGAAAAGATTTTATGATCTGGCGAATTATTTTTAATATCGGAATTTCTTAAAATAAATACAGCCTTTTTAGGAATTTAGAGAATTAAAAGAGAATTATGCGGGTTTTGTTAAAAGTATAAATATTAGGGAGTTTTTATAATTTAAAGATAAAGACGTCATTTATTGAATTAACTAGCATCAATTAAAATATTGAATTTAGATATGAGGTTTTTGGAATAAATAGAGTTAAAATACATTAATAAACGGAGGAGATAAATATTATAGAGTAAATTAGAATAGGATGGAATAAAAATACTTTAGCGTATCGCGATAAATTTTAAATTTTGTTATATATATATATATATATATATATATATATATATATATATATGATCTTTGTAGTACGATTTCACTCGTATTAATAAACTCATTTGGATGAAACATCATGTGTATTAGGCTCACAAATATTTTGACTGATTTAGTTGGCCAGCTTGGTCCGCCATCTTATTTCAAAATGGCGACCATTAAAATATTTAAAACTAAAAAATATATATACAAAAAAATCGAAATTCTAATTTAATTTTTGATTAAGTGCCTTAGCATTTTTCGCTTTGGCTCTATCTTTAAAGATAGCTGAGATATAGCGATATGAAATTCTAGGTTGGCTGACATCTTGAAACAAGACAGCAGATAACAAAAAATCAGGGATTCATTTATGAGTTTTAGCGAACGTGATTTTTAAAAATATATTTCATTGTTGTAATAATTTTTCCAATCATCTGCATAAAACTATATATTCATATCCGTTAGCGTTAAATTCTCACCCAGCTTGGCGACACTTCATGAAATATCGCCATGTTGGGCGATCAAAAATTAGTCTCCATAAGTAAACCCAACATGGCTATAACTGACTAAATTGGCGAACTTTTTATTCAACTTCAGTATTAAAACAAATCTTCTGTATTATTTCTGTAATCTTCTTCATTTTAGTTTGCTCTTTTCGAGGAACATTAGCCAAAATTTTAAATTGAAAATACATGAAAGCTATATTTTCCTTCCGGTAAAGGCCGGAAGGACTTTTTTAATGAGGATACATTCACTTTACAAACCTGTTACTAAAGAACGCTGCAATTGGCTTAGCATTAGCTTGCGAGTGTTTTTGCGTGACTGCGTAGACTGTTAACCGACTGACAACTGCTCTATCGAAACCGACGTAGGAAACTATATTTTCAACCGCGCACGCGAGATACTTGACAGTAGTACAGGCATTGAGATGTGAAAGTCATTTATTAGGCTGTCAGACCTAAAATGCACTTCTATTAAAACGAATATTTTACAGCAAAATTATCTTTTTTTAAAAATCTAAATAATTTTATTGTATGAAATATGGATTTTTCAAATTTAAGGAAAAAAACAAGGGACGGAAATATTTTCGAATAAATGAATAAGTAAGTAATAACCACGCATGAGTGCAATTAGTTGATTAGATTACTAAGACATATGTCACGACACTGAGACAATGTTAATTTTAAAATAAAATAAAAAAATAAAAAAAAGGTAAAAGAAAACCTTAAAATTCAAGTAGTGCATCTTGTTTGTCATTATCATACATTAAAATAGAGAAAACAGAATAAGAATTTGAGAACATGTTAATTATTAAAATTTTTATGTTTAAAAGAAGGATTTACTTTCTAGCTTCTCATTCTCTTTCATTCTTGTTTAAAATAAAATCCTCTATATTTTATTCCAGTGATAAATTGCATGCATACATATATATTTTAGACTCAGTTTCATTCTTAAAGCAGAATGAAAGCTGAATATATTTATTGTAAATGAGAACAGAACATAAGGATCCCAGCATGAAACAGTAGTTTTTAGGACTCATGAATAAGAAGGTATTTAAGATTTATTTTTCAAAAACAAGGATTATTGTGAATGTAAAATTCTTTTGAATATTATCTATTAGAATTAATTTTTGGAAACATTTATTATTATTTAAATTCTCGAACCAAAGAAATATTTCTAACAAGCGATTGTTTTCGAACAAAACTATGTTTATGATTTTAATTTTAACTATTTTATTGTATATCAGATCGCATTTCCATAAATATATTTGCAAAAGCACAAAATATTTCAAATGCATATTACAAGTGCAAATAAATAATTATATGAATAGTAGAAAATAAGAAATAATCAGGCAAGAGTACAATTAAAGACAAAATATGTCAAATAATGACGATAGTAATAGAATAAGTTTATTTAAAAGTTTAATTATAAAGGTTAATTATAAAGTTTATTTAAGGAAATTACGAGGGTAATTTTTAAAGGAAGTACCGTTTTAAAATTCCGACGTAGTGGCGCTACGGTCGGAATTCCGCGCGTGCGCTGTTTACCTACATCTTTTTGCAAGCCACAGGCGTCATTATGGAAACATTTGACCGTGTCAACGTTTGTTTTTGAGTATTTAATATCGCTCCGCCGATTGAGAATCCCGCCGCTTGTGAAATACGTTCGGTGATTCGTTTCGTTAGTACTAAAGGCGTGAAAACGGCTAAAATTCACTATCAGATTAGTGAAGTTTACGGACAGCACATTATGACAGGTGGAATGGTGCGGAGATGAGTTAGATATTTTAAAGATGGCCGCACGGATGTTCATGATGATGAACTAAGTGGGCGAGCTTTAGTCCTTACTGAAGATTTGGTGCACAAAATTGACGAACAAATGAAACAGGACCAAAATAAAATAGGCCCATTGTCAAGCAATATTTTTGGGCCCCCTCAAATTAAAATACTAGCTCGACATTTTTTCGAGAATTATTATTAGATAGTCTGATACAGTTGCCAAGTTAAACAAAATCTTTTTGTTTTGTTTTTGAGAACTACTTGTTGAAAACTTCATTATTAAGAAAGTTTTTCTAAATCATTTTATTTATTTTGGCAGTGGCATCAGCAGTGGGCTCAAGCAGGGCCTCCGAGATGTCGCTGTGTGTCCTTCACCGGGCCTGCTACAAGTATTAGTGACGTCACAGTAGTGATCCACTTTGGTCAATGTATCGCAGCAGAAAGATGTAATAAGAAGAGCATTTCCGCTCTTATAATTTGTGATTACATAAATAATATTAAATTTCATAATCGTGAAATAAAAGGGAATCAATACACTTGTTTTATTAAAGGAAATTAAAAGTTTTAAATTAAAAAAAATGCTAAGATTAATAAATCAGATTGAACCCATTGACTTACCTTTTCCTAAACAGTTTATTTTACAATAAATATACGTACAAAAAATATAATAAATCTACCAAAAACTTTACAAAATCAATCCCATTCCTCCCTTTTACAACTACATACCATACATTTAACCACCAAAACACAATAAATGTCAATTTAAATAGAGAAATCGACATTTTTTAACTATAGAGACCTTGGCACTTTTTTTTAACGCTTTGGCGTAATCCGGGCTTCAGAAAGTTAGATATGTTTTTAAATTATATACACAATTATGAAAACAAACCTAATGAACTTTTATGTTTATTTATATATATAAAATTATTTATATATACAATTCTGTTCTACCTGCATATAAAAAGAGATATATGGCTTCTTTATATTAAATAAATTATATAAATATTGAAAAAAAAAATATTTATATGAAACTACGAATAGGTTGCCAGAAAATATGTTGCCAACTTTCCTTCTCTCGCCATAAGCCTTTTTCGGTACTTTTCGGTTAGCCGGGCGCCAGTGATACATGTACATATATAAATATATATATATTATTTCATACATATATGTGTGTGTAGATATGTGTATATATATATATATGTGTGTGTGTGTGTGTGTGTATATATATCACTGGCACCCGGTTAACCGAAAAGTAACCAATTTTCTATCAACTTTGTAACTGACTTGTAATATTTTAATAATTGTCTATTTATTGTACCTGGGTCTAGGACCTAATAACCACTCAAATTAACTTATCAAAAGTTTTATTTTCATAATATATTTGTACACTCAAGTTAGCTAAAATGTTAAATGGAACTACGTAGAACTATTAAGTTGTGTAAATCAGTTACTTTTAATTTTATAAACAAAGCACACTCACTTCTAACTAAATGTATCCAGATTTCATTCAATTTATTACAGTATTTCTTTCAAAATCATTTTTTAAACTGTTTATCGTCTGCTTCTTTTATTTATTTATTTATTTTCTAAAGATCATTTGACTCTTTTCGATTTGGAAGTACAAATTCATTCAAATATGCCAGAATATTTCCATTACAGTAGGTTAGACATTTGTTGTTACGTTTTTTTTTTCTGCACAACAAGCTCAATACAATCATATTAATTCTAGCTTCACGAATTGAAATGTTTATCGAAACATTTAATGCAGACTACTTCTGTTGAAATATAAAAATAATTATAACAAGGTAATTTTCGTTGCTAAAATTTCTCCTTTTCATTATCAGTAGCGAATTTGAAGACTTAGATTAGAAACTAGGAGCACAACATTTTCTTCTCATTATTTTATAGATATAATCTACACTTTCTTTAATAATTATAATCAATAATTATTGATAGCATTATAATCTAAATACACTGAAAAATATTATTAATTACTATATAAAACAATAAATAAAATCAAAATGTTATCGTAAACAATCCGTACAAACGAAGAAAGTACATGAAAAATTTTAAGTTATTATGGATCACTGTTTTGACGTCAGCAGGTTGTGACGTCACTTGTAGCAGGCCCGGTTAAGGACACACAGCGACATCTCGGAGGCCCCGGCTCAAGGCTGCGGCCTAGTTGACCTGTGCGTTAATCAGGCCTTGTTTATGATTTCGTCATTATCTGATGCATTTCCTTGGGTTTCATGCAGTGTTCTGTATGAAACTGTGAGGAAACGGTGGCAGATTAAGTGTGGACTGAAAAACTGGTTGTGCAATACAATGTGTGGCTTAATATTGGCGGAAATTATGTAGAAAATAGATTGAGGGATAGGCTTTCATAAACAAATAAAATTGGTAAGACAATTATACTTGTTTCTTTTTTATTTCAAAACAGTACTTACTTTAAAAATACTCCTAGTAATACGCATATTGACACTTTAAGTAGAATGTCCTTTACATATTTTAGACATCATTTTGGAATATTCAAAGATAGAACTGATGTACTTGTATGACTAGATGTACTTGTAAAGTGCACGGAAGATACAATTTTAGGAAAACCGAGGATGAACTCAGGGTTGAAATACTGGTTTTCTGGAAGAAAATATTATACTGAATATGATGTAGTTTTTAATATATTTGACTAAAAGTTAGGTTAGAAAACTAATATATTAGTATTTAAAATCTCGAACCAGAGATTTCATTCCATTAAAGTGAATGTTTTGCAAGAAAACTATGGTTCATTTTTTTTAAATCTTATATTTTTGTTCATTATATGGCATTATTGTCTTTCCATAAGCATATTTTGTCAAATTATCAGAAAAAACAACAACTTTCGAAGGTAATTTGCATAAATAAATAAATCAACAAGAACCACAGACAAAAATGTTGATATATATGACAATTTCTGTGATAATTTTAATTTAAAATATTAATTCAATCCAGATTAATTCTACGCATTTATAAAGGGCATTTGGATAAATTAAACAAAAAAAAAACTTGGAATAAGAACTCCCATCACCCCTGATCCACCCATTTTCAAATTAGTCAGATCAGACACAGATAAATTTAATTATCATCAGACATCAAGAATATACAAAATTAATTCCTATGATAACAAGGAAAAAGCCATTTCATATGTAGGTATGACAAAAATGAAAATTGAAGACAAAAGGAAAGAATACATTCAAGATATAAACTCAAATATACCTACCACTGCAATAACTAGCTTAAATAATAAATCTCCAATTGCAATAGACTTCAATAATGTTGAAAAATTAGCAAGTTATAATAATAACTACGCATTACAGAGAGAAGACATAGAGGTAATTACAACAAAATCGGAAATATGCAGTAATATGATTCCCGTAAAGATTGTTAACAGATAGCGCCATACTTTAATAGAAATAGCAAAAATAGGAATTTTTTTTAAACAGGGGCATTAGCGAGGAAAAAACAGAACATCAGTAACTGAGGATGCCTCGGACCAACAGGTGAAAATATATTTTAAAACTTATACATATTGACAAGATTTAGTGTAGTTTGAAAATTTTTTGACACGTGCATTGCTTTTTCAAGTTTTTTAAAATAAATTAATCTATGTTGTAATAGGTAGTACATATAATTATTAAATTATTATAAAAATATTCATTCGAAATTATGATCTAAATCTGTTATATTATTATCATATGTTATAATAGACAAAACAAAATAATAATTTGCCATCATGTTAGTTATTTAAATCTTTCAATAAAAAATAAATTATGTATTTTTTAGTTTTAAATCTCCCTTCAAATAACTTCCATTATAATTTATTCGAGGCATAAATTCCTTGTATATGTAGACATTAGGTATAATTTTAAGTCTTAGAGGAAAATAAAATCTGAATATATTGTAAACGCGAACAAATATAAAGTTCTTAGTACAAAAGATGAGCTTCTCGCATTCAGGAATGAAAAGATATAAGAAGTTTATATTCCGGAAACAAAGATTATACTGAATATGGCATAACTTTCAGTATTATTTACTAGTGTTAAGTTATGAAAGTAATTTATTGTGGTTTAAATTTTTTATCCAAAAATATATTACTAAAAAAAACCCCGATCATTTTGATATAAAACGACTTTTTTAAAATCCAAATTATTTTATTTTTAGTTCTATTGAATTTGAGCAAATATATTTTGCCAAATTTACAGTTAAACAAAATTTGATGTAAAATATGTTTACAAAAACAAACATAGAAATAAATATAAAAAATAGATAAATAAATAAATAAATAAAACAAGTAATAATAACAACGTAAAACAAGTTGGAAAATTATGCGTCAAACGTGACAAATGAGGTGTGTTCGTACTATAAGTAGTTTTAGTGAAATTAATTAATCGTCCATTGTTATGATATGATTAATTTCCGTAATAAAATAAGTACATTTTAAATCGCCAACATTTTATCATTTGTTGACATTTACTGAAAATTCCAATGGGAAACTTAAGCCAAGCATTGAAAATTTCAGAGCTTGAAATCCATATTTAGACTCTTTTTTCCAATTAATATCTATTACTCCGGAAACATCTATCAAAAAACTGTCGGTAGATTATAGGATTGCTATAATTAAACAATTTTAGTATACAAATTCGGTTTTTAAGTTCAGTAATACGGAAATAACATGACTCCATTTTAAATTGGACGTAATCACCATGGCAACCTAAGTATCATTACATATCATGGGATATCATTGAAATAATTACGTATGATAGGATTTAATAGAAAAATACATCTTGGTTCGCTTGACGATTAATCCTCCGAAACTGTTATAACAAAGAAGTACCAATTTTTAAAAAAATCAAATTAATTAATAAATATTTTTATTAATATCTTTTGAAGTTTTTCAAAATTACGCAAAGATTACATATATTAAATTTCAAATCATTTGGTTAGGCAGTTTTTGCACTGTTATATGCTGAGAGACGGACAGACGGACGGGCGGACCAGACGACGACTATAGGTGCTACATATTTATATAATTACGAACGCACCTAAAAAGACAAATGTTTCTTAATCTACGAAAATATAATAAACTCGAACTAGGAAAATATGGGATATACAATAAGAAAATATAATGAACTAGGAAAATATAATCTAACCTCGAACGAAATAGTACAATAGCCTTTGCCGAATTACACACGATTCCAGAGAACGTTCTTTATCTTTCGAAAAAATATTTTTAGCTATTATATTTTGGATATTTAAAGAAGCATGTATAAAAACAAAGTTTATTTTGTTCCCATTGATAATCGAAAATTTTTCTGAGTAAATTTATCATATATTCCAATACGGCTCTAACGATTTTGACGAAATTTTGTATCTACCGTTTTGGGGCACCAGAACACCATTGGGCAAGGTCACATGGTCGAGAAAATTCGATTAGTGGATATTTTGGGTCATTTTGGTTCATGGTCTAGCTAATTGTATCTAAAAAACGGTTCAAACGATTTTGACGAAATTTTGTATCCGACCATTTTCGGACACGAGAAGACTATTGGGCTGGGTCACATGTTCGAGAACTTTCCATTAGTGGGTCATTTTTGGGTCAACGCGGGTCAAATTAATTTTATCTAAAAAACGGCTCTAACGATTTTGATTAAATTTTGTGTCCTACGAGTTTCGAGCACGATAAAATCATTGGGCTAGGTCACATGTCCGAGAAAATTCGATTAGTGGGTCATTTCTGGGTCATTGTGGGTCAAGATCTAAAAAGCGGCTCAATTTATACTAAATTTTGCATCCAATGGTTTTCGGCCACGAGAAGACTGTTGGGCTAGGTCACATGTTCGAGAAAATTCAATTAGTGGGTCATTTTGGGTCATGGTCAAGCTAATTGTATCTAAAAAACGGTTCAAACGATTTTGACGAAATTTTGTATCCGACTATTTTCGGGCACGAGAAGACTATTGGGCTGGGTCACATGTTCGAGAACTTTCGATTAGTGGGTCATTTTTGGGTCAAATCGTGTCAAATTAATTTTATCTAAAAAACGGCTCTAACGATTTTGATTAAATTTTGTATCCTACGAGTTTTGGGCACGCGAAAATCATTGGGCTAGGTCACATGTTCGAGAAAATTCGATAAGTGCGGCATTTCTGGGTCATTGTGGGTCAAGATCTCAAAAGCGGCTCAATTTACACTAAATTTTGCATCCAATGGTTTTCGGGCACGAGAAAACTGTTGCGCTAGGTCACATGTTCGAGAAAATTCAATTAGTGGGTCATTTTGGTCATGGGTCATTATGGGTCAAGCTGTTTTATCTTAAAAACGGTTCAGAGGATTTGAAATAAATTTAGCACCCTACAGGTTTAGGGAACAAGAAGACTATTAGGCTAGGTCACATGTCCGAGAAATTTCGATTAGTGGGTCTTTTTGGTCATGGGTCATTATGAGTCAAGCTATTTTATCTTAAAAACGGCTCAGACTATTTACACTAAATTTTGCATCCTATGGTTTTTGGGCACGAGAAAACTGTTGGGCTATGTCACATGTTCGAGAAAATTCAATTAGTGGGTCATTTTGGTCATGGGTCATGATATTTGAACTCAAATTTAATTTTGATCGAGCATAGCTCGGTCTTCCCTGCTCGTAGTATATTAACCAGTTTTCTTAAACAGGAATATTGGTTTTTAGGATGCTAATAATTCTCAGTTACCCATTTACCGCTGCATATTTGAATTTATACATGCAAGAGCAACAAAATAATATTAATATTCATATTAATTTTAATGGTGATATTTTTTCATACTTTTTTGTAAAACATGTTTGTTGAACAGGAAAATGTTTACTTAAGAATTGGTAGCATTAAAAAAAAATCTACATTCCGGGTTAAGAGCCTACACTAGTCACGCGAAGAAACGCTTCAGCCAATGTTAAGTATATAGGTTATTCCGCGATTTCTCGCTCGCATTTTAATATTTTTAAATGCTTTTTTGCATACGATACCTGAGGTCGATCTCTAACGTTGTTAGTTTTTATTTTTTTGATTTTGGTTACAGTTTTTTTATAAGCGGACATTTTAAATTTTGGAACCGGTTTGAACCTGTTCTGAAAGTGAAAGTACCCTTATGTAAAAAAACTGTAACCAAAATCAAAAAAAGTAAAAACTAACAACGTTAGAGGTCGACCTCAGCTATCTTATGCAACAAAGAAAACATTTAAAAATATTAAAATGCGAGCGAGAAGTTGCGTAATAACCTTCCCATAGACTTAACATTGGCTTGCGCATTAGCTGCATTATGTTTGATGTAGGCTTTTAAGAAATCTGTTTAATACACTATAGGACGTTCTTAGAAACGATTCCGAAAATCAATGGCAGCAAAAGAAACAATGCTTTTATAATGCTTCTTTGAATCTAAAAAACATATTAGTTTTTGATGTGTATACAGATGAAGAACAATTTTTGGAATCCTGGGTGATAAGGCAGAGATCATTGTATATATTTGTTAGTGGATATAGGGGGAAACTAGGGTAAAACCAGATACCTAATGGTTTTCCTTTGTTGACGAAAATCTAGAACGGCAGAAAAATCGGAACAACCCAGAAACGTGTTTGACGACATCTGGGCTGTTGCAAACCACACCTGTTACCATAGGAAAATTCTTCTGTACTTGGGAAAAGGCATTTTCTAAGATCATATGTCACAGCTTCAAATTTTGGTGGTAGGGTAAAACCGGCTACTAATCAGAAATTAATTTTTTACACTTCCAGTAACAAAAATCTTTATTGAAATATATTTGTAATCAACCATTAAAACATAAATATTTTTTTAAGGTCAGTAACTTTTTTTTTCAGATTCTCAAGCAATTTTTAATGTTGTCATGTAATGGCTTTCTCAGCTTTTACTTCCTGTATCGCCTGCACACCTCATCTGCCGACTATTTGCAGACTTACCATTCTATCCATCCTTCACCACCTACTGAGTGAAGAAATAATTGATTGCAGAATTCAATGCAAAACAAAACGGTACCCGGTTTCGCCCCAACAGACGACCAAATATCAACTTGGCCGTTCTCCTGAATAGCTGGACGTACATACTTCTGCGTTGCATCGTAATATCATAGTAAATATATAGAAAAAAGTGGTTTACTTACCTAAATCTATCCGTCAGGCTGAATATATTTGAAGAACAGAAATGACGGCGAAAAACTAAATCTTTTAAGGTGAATTTATTTCCATTAGCACTGCACAGACACAAAGATTAGATCACTGCAAAAGTCGATGGTACACTGCTAGGGGACACTAAGGGAATTAGTTTGACGGTTGTTGTCCACACGGCAGCACATCCATCAGCGAGAAAACATGGTACCCGGTTTCATCCGCCTACCCGATTTTACCCTACTCTCCCCTATTATATAGTTTTTATATTAAGAAATATCTCTTTTTTAATAGTGCAGGCCACAGTGCAACTACAGACAAAAGTACCTACAAATGTGTAAAAGACTTAATCCTTAATGCATTTACCAAACCAATTACAACGTTATAACGTACGAATATGAAAAATGGCACAAAAAAACGCATACGGCCGTTTCATAGATGCATCGATCCCCTTCCTCAGTGAAAGAGAAAAAAAAGATAAAAATGTGTTTAAAGAACCCCTCGGTTATAGCCCCGAGAACTGGCTTGAATGAAAATGCTAAAGCAAGAGTTTATATATACCAAAGAAGTGACGTAGTTGACCGGAAATAACTGAAAGGAGTCACTGCGCAGGATCCCTCCACACGTGCGAGAGAAAAGGGGTGCTGGTCATATCATTCACCAAGGAGGAACCATGTTTGTGAATAAGGTAAGCTTCGTAGAAGTCGAGATCTATAACTGAATTACATTTTTGGATAATTTTAGCTTCTGAATAATTTTTTATCTTTTTTTTTCTTGCACTGAGGAAGAGGATCGATGCATCCTTGAAACGGCCGTATGCGTTTTTTTTTGTGCCATTTTTCATATTTGTGCGTTATAACGTTGTAATTGGTTTGGTTTATGCATTAAAATTCGCACAAAGCATTCGATCTAGACTTAATCCTTATTTGCCAAATATTTAGAAAAAATAAGCAAAGTGCTAAGTACTTTCCATAAATAAGTAAAATATTTAACAAGACCTCAACTACAGTCGAAAGTGTTTGTAAACATGACAAGTTTTGTGCCAGTTTTAATAATAATTATTCATTAGAGATAATGATTTAGTTCTGATATATTATTATCATACGGACAGAAATTGAGGGGGTCATGGCAAGGAAGTGCCAAGTCACATTTTTGGTGAAATAAATCTATCACTGTTATAATATTTGTTTGTAATGTCACTTGGTGGCAGCATATGTGGCAGGTTTCATTTTTGTCCCAGATGTTTATGTCCTCATTGAAGATAGCTAATTTACAAAAAAGTAATAGTAATATCATTAAGGTAATGCCATATTATTACTCAAAATATTTCAAATGTAACTAAGACATTGGCGAAAAATCTTTAGGTTACATATCTTGATTTGAGTATTTGATAAAACTTTCAAATTGAAATATCTCAGAAGTTCAAAAATGTGGCTTGGCACTCTCTTGCCCCGACACCCTCAATTGTACACAACAAAATAAAAAAATTAAATCAAGTTACTTATTTAAATGTATAAAATGCATGAAGTATTTTCTTGCTTTCAAATCTTTCTGATACTATTTCAAATACCTTCCATTATAATTTTTTCGAATCATAAACTTCTCGTATATGTATACATTAGGCATCATTTTAAATCTTGGAGGAGAACAAAAGCTGAATATATTGTAAAGCCGATCATAAGATAAAGTTCTCAGTATAAAAGATGAGCTTCTGGAATTCAGGAATGAAGAAGTATAAGAGACTAGAACCAAAGATTATACTGAATGTGATATAGTTTATAATATTTTTTCTTGCATTAACTATCTTGCATTAATATTTTCTATTAGTTGTTGAAAATAATTTATTGGAGTTTAAAGTTTTTAACCAAAAATATATTACTAAAAAACTATAATTTTGAACTAAAACTGTTTTTTTATCAGAATTATTTTATTGTACACTCTGTTACATTTCAAGAAACATATTTTTCCAAATTGAGAGTCTAAGAGAAGTGCCAAGAAAGTGCCAAGCCACATTTTTGGTGAAATAAATCATCACTGTAATATGTTGCTTAGTACTGTAAATTATAATATCCAACATATAATATGTTTCCAATGTCTGGTGGCAGCATATGAAGTTCAAAAACAAACAGCGCCACCAAACGCATAAATAAACTAGTCAGATATGTCAATCTCAAAATTTCCTTCTATATCTCACACAGGTTTCGCATACACTAAAGAGAATCAGCACTAATTTATATCAAGGTCTAACTGAAACTCAAGTTTTATTAAATTCCGTGCATTATCCCTTGAGATATGACTATCGCTAAAATCGTGTAAATCCTGCTAAATGCTGCTTAGCAGCGCCCCCTGCTGGGCGATTTTTACCAAAAACTAATCAGCACCAATTTATATCAGAGACTAACGGAATATAAAGTATTATTAAATTCCGAGCATTAGTTTTTGAGATAGAGCTATTGCGGAAATCACGAAAAATGCTGCATAGCAGCGTCACCTGCTGGACGATTTTTACCAAAAACTAATCAGCACCAATTTATATCAGGGACTAACTGAATATAAAGTTTTATTAAATCCCGAGCATTAGCTCTTGAGATAGTGCTATTGCGGAAATCGCGAAAAATGCCGCATAGCAGTGCCACCTGCTGGGCGATTTTTACCAAAAACTAATCAGCACCAATTTATATCAGGGACTAACTGAATATAAAGTTTTATTAAATTCCGAGAGTTAGTTCTCGATATAGAGCTATCGCGGAAATCGTGAAAAATACCGCATAGCAGTGCCACCTGCTGCGCGATTTTTACCAAAAACTAATCAGCACCAATTTATATCAGGGACAAACTGAATATAAAGTTTTATTAAATTACAAGCATTAGTTCTTTAGATAGATTGCCCACAAAATTTTTGTCACATACAGACAGACATTTTCTAAAAATAGTCAAATCGTGTTCAGGACCTTCTAAAATGTATAAATCTGTCGAAAACCGGAAGTCGAAAATTTTCATGAATCCAATACTTTCTTCTTGTAAAGATAGAAGAAAGTAAAATTAAAATAAAACATATAGTAGCCAGGGAGCAGTGAAGCTAACGACTAGAGTACCTAGAAATGTGTAAAATACTTTCAAAATTTAAAGATACACAATTATTATACAGACATTCAATACAATAATCCAACATGTAATGAAAAACTAGGCAGAGCCAGGAATCGAACCTGGGTCCACAGCGTTCCGGGCTGTTTCTCTAACCACTGAACCACTCCGGCCGACCCCTGAGTCTGCAATATCCCACTAATAAACCATGTTGGAGAGAAGGTCACCAGCCATCTAACAGACAGCCTTGACGACCGGACCACGGTGAATAGATTTTTTACTATTCCACCGATCTACGAATATATATTAAATCACACATAAATAACGCCTGCATTCAACGTTTTAAAGATATTCAATTATTATACAGACATACATACATTCAATACAATAATCCAACATGGAATGAAAAACTAGCCAGAGCCAGGAATCGAACCTGGGTCCACAGCGTTCCGGGCTGTTGCTCTAACCACTGAACCACTCTGGCCACTAAGGTCGTCAAGGTTGTCTGTTAGATGGCTGGTGACCTTCTCTCCAACATGGTTTATTAATGAGAAATTGCAGACTCAGGGGTCGGCCGGAGTGTTTCAGTGGATAGAGCAACAGCCCGGAACGCTGTGGACCCAAGTTCGATTCCTGGCTCTGGCTAGTTTTTCATTCCATGTTGGATTATTGTATTGAATGTATGTATGTCTGTATAATAATTGCATATCTTTAAAACGTTGAATACAGGCGTTATTTATGTGTGATTTAATATACTTTCAAAATGTTAAAACAAATTTCCCTTGAAGTCAAAATGTAGATCTTACTATTACTATTTAGCGTTATAATGGATAAAACTGAAGAATGATTTTAAAGCATGTTAGTTATTTAAATCTTTAAGTTTAAAATAAATTACACATTTTCCAGCTTCCAAATATGCCTTATTCTGTTTTAAATAACTTCTGCTATAATTTATTCCATGTGTAAAGAAACATAAATTAGGCATCATTTTAGATCTTAGAAATGAATAAAAGTGATGTATTGTAAATGCGTACAGAAGATAAAGTTATCAGTATAAAAGATGAGTTTCTGGAATTATGGAATGAAAAGGCATTAGATTATTTTTCGGAAACAAGGATTATATTAATTATGATGTTATTTTGAATATTATGTACATTAGGTTGAGGAAGTCATTTATTAGAATTTTAATTTCTAACCAAAATTGTACCTCTGTTAAAAGAATATTTTGTATCAAAATTAGTTTTTTAAGAAATCTAAATTATTTTATCGCGTGATATATTGAACTTCTGTTAAAATATTTTGTGAAAATTAAAGAAAAGACAAACAAGCAGCAAAAATATTTTTTACAGAAAATAAACGAACAAACAAACAAATAAATAAATAAATAAAAATAAAACATTTGAATAAGTGTCTGACAGAAGAGCCTATGTAACAAATTAAAAATTTTATAGAAGTATGAAATTATTAATGCCATTGATTAGCGATGTCCTGAGCACCTAGTACAACATAGATCCTTATTCCATCTTCATATACACTTCATTTTTGTCTTCATTCTGAGTTTTGTCAAATAATAAAATGTTAGTCAGGTGGGTATCAGTGTAAAAAATGACGAATGTTTCTGAATCTAAAAAAATATAATATAATGATGAATAAATTTATAATATAAACTCATCCTTGTTAACCATGATTCTGAACAGTGTTTCCTTATCTTTAGAAACCTCAGACATCAATGGCATTTCAAGATTTAAAGAATCATTTAGAAAAACAAAATTTTTCTAGCTGCCCGTAATTTTCCGAAACGTTTACGAGTAGCTTTTAAAGTGTATTAATCAGTGTTCTAAGCCCGGAATATTGTTTTTTCCGATGCTATCAATTCTCAAGTAAACATTTTCATATTCAACAAATATGTTTAACAGACAAACACGCAAAATTAACAGCGTTAACATTAACATTAAAATTAAGATTATTTCTTTACTCTTTCATGTATAAATTAACTTATGCAGCTGAAAACATTTACTTGAGAATGGAGGACATTCGATAAATAGGTATTCCAAGCTGAGGAAACTATTTAATATACTATAGAAACTATTCGGAAATGTTTCTGAAAAATACGGGCAGCTAGAGAAATTTTGTTTCTATAAATCATTCTTTAAATTTTGGAAATGTATTGCTTTCTGGGGATTCAAAAGACAATGGAACACGCTTTTCGGAATTTCGGATAACTCATAAGATTATATTATATTTTCGTTCGTGGTTATAGTATATTTTCATAAAATAAGAAACATTGATCATTTTTTACAGTGTAGTAGAGTAATAATATTATTTTCAGTTTAGTTTCATTTTTTTCTTTAATATAATCAAACTCGTATATTATTATGAATTTGCAATTTTTAAAACTGGGCAATCATCGGTCAATCCGCATAGACCTTCTTCTAACGAAAATCAAAACTTTCCAAGATTTGTAACGTATGCCATTCTACCATACACCCAATCAAATAATAAATAAGCAAATTCCCAATTAAAATTATAGTATTGCAAAATATGTCATGTATTCTGAATATATTACAGAAAAATTCATTTGAAGTCAAGATGCACATTATACTTATATTTATTAAAACGCTATAATGGATAAAACCGAATAAAAATTGGAAAATATGATTGTCATTTAAATCGTTAAGATTAAAATAAGGAAAAAATTTCTATTTTCCAAATATTTCGAGTTCAATTTCAAGTACCTTTCTATATATTTCACTTGAATCATAAATTGTATATATACATATACTATAGGTAATATTTTGAATGTCAGAAGCGAAGAAAAGCTGAATATACCATAAAATCAAACAACAGAGAAGCTTCTTGTTATAAAATATGAGCTTTTAGGATTCAGGAATGGTGCGGTGCTAAAGATTTATTTTTCAGAAACAAAGTTTATATTGAATATGATATGTTTTTTAATATTTTTTACTAGCACCTTACTACTAAGGAATTTTTTTTTAGGATTTCAAATCTCGAACCAAAAAAGCCTTCATATTCAAAGGAACGTTTTATAGAAAAAATAGTTTTCATTTTCTTTAACCCGATTATTTTATTATATGACATATTCAATTTGCATAAATGTGCGTTAAAGAAACATAAATAATTTATAAATCATCGAAAATATCATTCATGGTATACATAAGGTACTTTCATACTGCTTTAAACTAAGTAAAATATTCTTAAAAACTCCGATTAAAAAGAACGTCTACTTTTATAAAATATTTTTTTTACACTGTTAAAAATTTGCAGCAAACTGTCCAGTCATTTGACCGTTTTTGTAGAAAACGGTTACTTGACCAAAATTTAACTCTATTCAGACCATATTAGTGTCCATATTATGGTCATAATGCAGTTAAATTACGGTTATATAACCATTTTCTATAAAAACGGTCAAATGACTGGACAGTTTGCTGCAAATTTTTAACAGTGTATTATGGTATTGTCAGGAATTTAAAAATAGTAAAATGATAGAATAACAATCGTAAATATCTACCCAGTTACCTAACCTGTTTGTAGGCAGGATAAATCCCCATTATCTGGGAGATAGATTCCATCAACCAAAAACAAATATTTACATTCACACATGATACAGATAAAGTACTACACACAACAGAACAAAATAGAATACAATACTAGAATATGTAAGATAATAATCCCAATCATACAATACAATACAATAAGCTAAATAATACAATACAATAGAATAAACCAAATAATTAAGTACAATCGACTAAACCCAATATTAATGCATATTTATTTATATTACAGAATATCTTAAAGTTAAAAAATAATAATAGTATTGTATTTACTAAAAATGGCACTTGATATTCAAATATTTATTCTTGTTTATAGCACTATATATTGCAATATATTCAAATATATACAATGGTGTTTAATACCATTTATTGACTGAACTGTATAATTTAATTCAATGTGTTGAAACTACACTGTTAAAAATTTGCAGCAAACTGTCCAGTCATTTGACCGTTTTCTACAAAAACGGTTACATATGAGTAATTTAATTATATTCTGACCATATTATTGCTCATTTTATGGTCAGAATATAGCTAAATTAAGATTATGTAACCGTTTTCTATAAAAACGGTGAAATGACTGAACAGTTTGCTGCAAATTTTTAACAGTGTAGGTTCGATTATTGTTTGGAAACAAGGACAAAAAAAACCAGAAACCTTTGCTCGAAGCACTATCGACATCCAAGTCGGTTGCTGGTATAGAATCTAGTAATAACTCTAGTAATAACTCCCTTCCTTGGAACGGGAGTTTTACCCGCTAGATAAGCAAGCAGATAACATTGCGCTTTAAAGCGGCACGTTCGGAGTGCATACAATTATTTGTTCTAGTTGGTTGTGCTGTATTTCCATAGCATGGGATGGTGAAAAGTCGAACCATTGTTTAAGTTTCACCACAATCAGGAAATTTTTAAAATCCAATGAACCATGCTTTATTCTGCCTTTTTAACACTTTCCAACCTAATTGAAAAATGTTTATGACTTCGGTTTGTCTGGCCGTCTGTCTGTGCTCTAACTCCCGTAAATATGCTTGGATTGCCCTGCAATTTTTATATGTTATTGTCGTTATCTATAGCATGTTCCCTATTTCAACTGAAGTGTGTAGCACTTATAGTTTTTTTACAGGGACACTCAAAAGTATTCCGTTACATTACGGTATATGGGGAAAAATCATTTGCAGTTTATTTTAATGATGTTACACAATTTCAAACAGATTGTAATTGATATATATCACTAAAGTGCATTACAAGAAACTTAATATGGAATATGGAGTGCATAGCACCTATAGTTACTTTACAGGGACTGTCAAAAAATTCCGTTACATTACGTCTATGGAGAAAAATCGTTTACGGTTTAATTAAATAATGTTTCACTATTTTAAACGCATTGAAATTTATGTATATCACTAAGGTGCATTACAAGAGGCTTACTACAGAATATTGTGTGTATAGCAGTCATCGTTCATTTACAGGGATACACAAACGAATTCCCTACTGTCTGTTAACAATAATTCCTGGAAGTGCGTTTTAAGTTGCTGAACGCGATTTTAAATTTAACTCACTTTTTCTCTATTACTTGGTCTGTATAAATTCTGTAGATCATATACAGGGCAGCACAAAAGTTCGCGAAGACATTTCCGTTTATTGACAGAAACTCCAGAAGGAGAATTTTAAACTGTGCTAAGCGTTTCCTAGCTAAACTAAAGTTTAGCATCCTATGTAGTATATATACAAATCTATAGATCATATACAGGGCTGAATAAAAGTATTCGGATATTTTTCCGAATATTGTATATGTTAGAAATTCCTGAAATTACGTTTTTAAATATGTTATGCGTTTTCCAAATTGTTTGCTTAGATGTTATCTTCCAGCTTATTAAACAGTAATGATTTGTAAAATTATTTTGGAAGCGTTGGAAAGTGTTACATAATCTATGCTTGACGCATGATTTTCGTTCTTGTTATTCTTACCTTCAAATAGTTCACAACTAAACGGTTTTTTTTTTATGTCAGCTAATGAATATTATTAATACTTAAAAGTAATAGGAATCTAATTTATATTTAAAAATAGATTTGTATGAAAATAAATAAAAAAATCGATGTTTATTAATGCATCGCATAAATTAAAACCCAGAAGGACTAAATAAAGATTACTTTTATTCAAGAAATATCTTAAATGAAATACAATACTTTAGTTCTAAGCATGTTTATGCATTTACATATACAAAACAGTACTATCACTTTCTGATAGCGCATATAATTATAAATTTATTGCTAGTTTATGAAAAGGTAATTTCAAGTACAATAAATCCAGTTAGAAGCATAATTAATGTTGAATAATATCAAGATTTAAGCTTGTATTAAACACTTTACTAAGCTACTTTTTTAAGCTTGTATTCACTGAACATGTCAATCATTTGCATTTAAAAATTGAGTAATACCTTGAAGGAATTTAAAATCTCTATAGTCTTAAATACTGTAGAATTATTTAAAAGAGTATCTTGAATATAATGCGGTTATATTATGTATGCAAGGAATTCTTGTAGTTAATGTGGATACCAACGCACGCCACATTTTATTCATTTAGCGCTGAAATAAAATATATTAACAATTCTTATCTCCAGGTATTTTTTGTGACCCTACGATATTAATAAACCATAGCGAAAAATAGTACGCAACGTTTATATTATAAAACACAGTCTAAAATTTGAAGAATATTTTTACGAAATCGTAGTCTTTTGATATAGTGGACGTAAATCTGTACATAATCATGCTTGTTAAATTCCACAGAATGCAACTAATTAAGCGCATATTCAACAATCACCAGGCACTGATAACAATTTGAATAACAAATATCACAAAAGCAATTTAATACAAAAATATAATTACATGAAGTAGCTGGGGTAACTAGAACCCAATTTTACATTGTGACTCTCGAGATTCTGGCAATCTAGCTTCCTCAATCCCATGTTCAATTTGAATTAAATTCTGAAGTTTTGTAAATGTGCTGAGTGAGGTTCAAACTATTAAACAGAAATGTTCAAAATTGCACCTTACTGTCTATAAAATAATACAAAATATATTTAATCTTTACCTCTCCATGGGTACCAGGTAGGTCCGTGTTCCACAATCGTTCGTTTTATAGCTAAGTTAGAATATCAGCACCTGTTGCAAAAAGTATAAATATTTTAAAACAATTCAAGCCAGGCAGATCATGTAAATTATAAATATAATAAAGAGCGTTGTAAAATAAACTTGTTCTGCCAAGGTATTTAAAAAAGCATCGAATGCGTATTTATTACGTTTATTTATGCAAAAAAACATAAGAATTAAGTATGTACTTATATACTTCAGTACAAGTAATAAGTAAAAAAGTTACAACTCTGTAAAAAATTTTTGTCAACAATTACGGTACATATACTGGCAACTTTGTGACCAATATATATATACCGTAATTTAACTGGACGGTATATGTACCGTAAAATATTTAAAGCATATGTACCGGCTGCACTCCCTCCTCTCCTCAGGCCTGCACGCATTACGTAACAAGAGCAAGAGCCTCACTTCAGGGGTTGCCGTACACCGAAGCGGGGCTACCAGCCTTTTCCTTACTAAAAAATAATTATTTTACGGTATAAATAGCAATTTTTTACTGAAAAACAATCATTTTACGGTATAAATACCGTTTATAATAGAAATGGCACATATACGGTTTTTTACGCTTAATATAACTTAGAAGTGCGGTACTCATTCCGTAACCAGTGAAAATGGTATAAGTACCGTTAGTTTATGGTACAAGTACTGTTAATTTACTGTAAACCTACTGAAATTTTACGAAATTGTTTTACAGTGAAGGTTATTTTAGAGAGGAAATGAGCAAGAAAAACCTGTGAACAAACGGGTAAGTAAGTACTTAAGTATCCCATTCTCTGTTTTATTTAACTCAACACTGTAAGAACAGCCAGCCGCTTCCTTTGTGTTCCTAATATATGTTCACGCCATATTCTGTAATAAAAGTAAAAAGACAATCCAAATTAATTAAGTGTTTAATATCTCACCTAGCAGCTACAAAGTATTATTTACTTAGTAGTTTTTTATAAACAAAAACTTAAGTTACATATATATAAACATGTGTTTAGTTAAAAAGTGTAGGTATTATATAATTTTCTTTATTGCAAACAAAAAACAAAAAACATTAATTTCCTGTAGTAAGAGCCAAAAAATTATTTATAACTGTTGGGATAACTGGGGCTTGTGGGATCCAGTTACACCTGATACATGACCCAGTTACCCCATTCTTCAAAAATTTATAGGGTAATTGGAACACCAGCCTTAAATTTGAAACGTGAAGTAAATATGTATAGATACCTAATAATATTAGTGTATTTATGCGTAATCATTAAAGAAAAAAATGGTTTAGTAAAATTTATTAATTTTGATAAAAAGCCGAGGAAATTCAATCAAATCAACGTTATTTTTTTTAAACAAAACTCTAACATTTTCGGCAACCTATCGCAGCAATGGCAGAGTTACGATTGAGCCCTCACGTGCTGTTTTAATAAGTACAGGTGATGCTGTAATGTTGCCAACCACTAAAAGTTAAAAGACACCAGCGGTTTATTATAAAATAGCCTATGGCCCTGTTACCTCCTTTCATTTTGACTCCAGCAACCCTTACAGATTTAAGAATCTCTAAACTTTTATACTACTTTTTTAAGCTTGCTAAATTTTAAAATTTTTAAACTCCTCTAAACTTTTATGCTATAGGTAACAGTTGTAGCAAGATATCGTTAAAGTAAAATATTACGCGAGTACTAGCTGTCTGTGTGTTTGAATAGCCTGCTTATATCGTCATATTAATGAATACTGCGTGCAAATTACACAGATGTGATATGAGGACTTCTCTACAAATGGGCTTCTATGGGACGTAGAGGATTTATATCTAAATTTTATCAATTAAGCAAATTTAGTGCTACAGTTTGTCACGAATTCGCTATGTTCCTTGCTAAATTTGTCTCAAAAGTTAATCCCCGTATTTTTCAATGCATTATACCCAGTATTCACAAATTCCTGTGTACACTGCGTAAAAAAAGTAGAAGGACACTAGACTTTTTTCTAAGAAAAGCACAACTGATTAAATTAGCGCAAAAATTCTTTATTTGCGTAACATTTTAGAACTAAATGAATATAAAATCACTGTAATCAAAAATAAATTACGAAGAAAAATTGTTTTTCATAATATAGTTTCTGTTGCTTACATGAAACTCTGTAACAAAAGCAGAAGGACACGTAAGTATTTTATATGAAAATTAAAGTATTAGTAAGACTTTTCTTTTCATTTGCCGTTATCACTTGAAGGACTCTGTTTGGCGTTGAATCATATAGAGTTCTTGTATTTCACTTTTGCAAAAATTGTCCCAAACATCGTTAAGTGATTTCCGAAGCTCAACAACAGATTCATACTGTTTTTCTCCACTGTATACGCTACGAACTAATGTCGCCCATATATTTTCAACTATGATCAGCTCAGGGCTTTTAGATGGACATGGCAAAACACGGACCTTATTTGTGTGGTACCAACTTTTAACACCAGTAGATGTGTGAATCGCCTTGTTGAAATATGCAATCTTCTCCTCCTATTTCAGTAGCATAGAAGAAGTTGAGACCCCAACAATCGGATGTAATCTTTATGGTACTGCCTACCGTGCAAAAAGACCAGACTCGTTCGTCCATATATCCGACTGCTAGCCAGACCATCAAATTTTGCCCTCCCACTTGTCGAGTGCAATAAAATTCTTCCTCATTCTTTATACAATGCCAATAGAACTGATATCCACCAGGGCCATCTAAATTGAACTAAGGGCCATCTAAATTGAAACGTTTAAACAGTTCCCGACGTCAACTGTTTTAACGTTTCATGCTTTACCAAAACCCCTCATCCATACAGAAAATAATTTACTGCCATAGCTAACATAAAAGTAACTTACAATTGAAACACGCATCCAACATTCACATCTTGAATCATACGTAACAGCAATACCGAATATTTGTTTACAATGTTTTTTTTCTTGTATTTAATTTGATTTTATTAAATGTCTGGTTATAGTGTAATTTTATTATTTGTTTCTTCATTATAATGCATTGAATGGTAGATATTTCAGATTCATTTATTCAATATACAATTGAAAAGGCAAGTGTAATATATTCTTCTTTCTCTTTGCAGAAGTATATTTAAATGAATGAGTTCAAGCATTTAAATTTAAGAAACACTGAGAAATATTTGACACAATATATATTAAGTCAATATTCTATTGAGAAAAATATTTGTGTGTGATGCATAGGTGCCAACCTCTCATTAATATTCCGTAATATGCGGATTAATTTGATCCAGGTTTACCACGTTTCGCACCATACATTTTTTTTTTTTAATAAATGAATTTAAATAAATTCCACGTAGAAACCTGAAATTGAATCATCCAATAATTATTTTGATTTGAAGCGCTGTTAAACTGGATCAAATTAACCCGCTTATTACGGAATATTAATGAGAGGTTGGCACCTATGGACTGATGTAATGCTAAACTTTTCTAGGATTTATAAATTCTCCAAAAAATGTTCTTTAAACTACTCACAGCTACTTCATAAAGATTCGCAACTAAAATTCTAATATTTCCTCTTCAATAGAATTTTATGTGTGTTATCATCATTTATATTTCACATAAATTTTGTCTGCCACTATGAGTGGATTGTAGCACCTGGTTTCTTTTGTTCATGTTGATAAAATTCTCAATTTTTTAAGTTTAATAATTAAGTTTAAATATACTTTAAAACTGTGTTAATATCAACAAAATACAAAAATAATTAATGACTAATTTTTTAGAGTTAATTATAAATATCTATAAAACATTTCTCTTAAAACTTAGAGCTGAGTTATTTCATGATTAAATGTGTCTTGTTTTTCCAAAAGACATCTCAAATGAGATAAAAATAAAATGAAATATAGAGCATTATCACATAAGATATGAAGACTTGATTCAATGGAGATATCAAGTAGAAAAAACAATTAATTTGAAACTGTTCTTTAGTTAATGGGAATTTAATATGTCTTTTAAGGTAATTTACTGTAATTAACCTGAACTTAAGTGCTGCCTTAAACTTGTTTTTATAATTGCTTACCATTTCAAAGGATGTCACTTTTGAACTTTTGACATTCTAACAACTCAGCTGTAATAGTTAGTGAAACTATTGATAAATACCAATTAAAATCAGCTAAAAACGACAAATTCTATTTTGGAAGAGCATAGATCAAATTGAATATATTAGCAATTAATAATTATTCCATTTTACTTTCTTATATGAAACTATTTTCGGATATTTTTAAGTACCTAAAATACATTTGAAATGTCAAAAAGTTACCGAATGTTTAATAATTTGTTACCTTATAATAATTAGACACTCTTGTATAAAACTTTAAAAGATATTTATACAAGCTTATATAAACTAGACTTTTGACGGTGTCTTTTAAGAAATTGGATATAGTTAATTTTTAATTATTTTTTTAAATAAGCAAATGTAACTAATTAGATGTATAATTATTGCACTACGTGTCCAATAACAATCATATACATCAGCAGTATATACTATTTCTTGCACTTAGAGAAAAAGCATATAATTAAAATTACTAACTAAAAAATAATATTCTTTCAAGGTAACTGCTGTAAAAAGCCTCTAATCCCAACTCCCTTATTAATAAAGTCCGGACAATCGAACTATAAAATTATTTGAGTTTTAAAAAATGGAATTGGTCTTGGCCAAAAGAAAATATTAAAAACTAGCAATATTTTTTGCATGTATATTATTGCATTACCTAAGAAAAAAAAAAAGCTAAAACTAAAACTAAACGTTGTTAGCATATAAACTTTTTTTAAACTGACTAATACATATGTTTAATATTGCACTTGGATAAAGAAATTTGTCAAATTTGCGTGAGACAACGAACACTTAGTCTTCCAGATATTCCAAAAATGCAAATCCGCAAGGCATTATATCGGATGTTTCGAGAGGCCACGACGTCAATGGTACATTATTCTAATCGAGCAAGCCTAATCCAGCAAATGCGTATTGAGGGAACTGCGTAACAGGTTTGCCAGTTAGCCGTGCATTGGTTGATTGCTACCACTTTTTTAATTAGTAATATTAGCTTTATCATTGAATGTTAATGTTAAAACACTTGGTAGCAAATAATCTTAAAGGGTAACAATTTAAAAGGGCTTAATTTGAACCGATTAATTTGACACATTGTTCCGTATGGTTAGCAAGTGTAATATGTTATTCTTGCTTACTTGAATTTTTCTGTCGGCATTGTATTTTTACTTTGAGAAAGATATAAAAGACGCACTTAAGAAAATAACGAGACAAAAAAAAACAAAGATGAATATCTATTTAAATATTTTCTTTGCATGTTTAGCATCCTAATTAACAGGTACATATAATTAGATGCAGAAAAAAAATTGAAACCTTAAGTAATATACGCGTTAATAAAGATACTCTAAAACTTCGTAGCTTCATTATGCTTAGAAATATTAATTAATATACCCTTACAGTACCATTAAAGTATGTCTCAAATGTTTAGGCACATACTAAAATATCAAAATAAATTGAAAGAATAAATATATAGAATAATTTAAAATGTAATTGAAATGAAACATAAGTAAAGATATTACAGTTGTTTCATCAGCATAATGTATTTGAAAAATACGACTTTTTTACATTTTTGTTATAAATCCATTGTCTCAAACAGTTAGGCACAGTATTCAAATATTAACAAATGCTGGGTTGCTTTCAACCAACCAACCATTCCGACCAAAGAACCGTTTTTTCTGTTTAGTATAACATACAATATTCAATCGTTTGGTTAAATAAGATGTCGAAAGCTACGGAATTCACAAAAGGAGAAAATTCAAAGATATTTAATTTGAAATCGAAACAGAAGGCCGTTATTGAATTTTGCAGAATTTCAAATCGTTCAAAAACTGGGATATACAAAGTACTTGCTAGATATAATAATTTTGACGGGTACCATGATGCGGGGAGCTCACGTCTAACAAGTGAAATTTGCATAAGCGAATGAAAGAGCATTAATAAAACAAATCACACCTAAAATCACATCATAAACAGGCGAGAATAGATTGGGATCTATGTACATGTCACACGAGGACACGTGGCCCACCGTATTATTCAGCAATGAATATATGTGGAATCTAGATGATCGTGATGGCTGGATTTGTTTAGGCCATGACTTCAGGAAAGAACCTTAGTTCAGTAAACAGCAAGGGTAAACTTCTGTTGGTTTGAAGGTAAGGGGACATTGGCTTTTATCGCCAAACCTGCCTTCCATTTCTCCATGTGAAACAAAATTCAGCAAAGTATCACGAGACAACATCTACTGTCGTTCTGGTCCTAAATGGAGATTTTATCACGAAGATTGTTCTATCCATAAGTCACATAGTATGAACAGTGGCTTTCCGCCTGAAACGTTTACATTTTATATTGGACAACTTAAACCACGGACTTAAAAAAATTCAGAACATTGGGGTTATCTTAGCCCGTGATGTGTATTATGTTATAATATTAAAGAAAACTAATGTAAATCTTTTATTTAAAATAATGGCGAACACCCATTAACAAAGATTAATATTATTTTATATTTACTATGTTTTCGATCAGTATAAATATTTAAAAATAGTTTTATCTCAACTAGAATAGAGTAGATAGTTAATAGTTTCAAGAGATAAACGAAAGTTAGATTAAAAATATCCAGATATCCAGATAGAAACGAGTTAGAAACTATCTTCAAAATTTCTTTTAAAGTAAATCATAAAAGTAAATTTCTTAAACGAAATAAATGTTTTACAAAATTAAAAATGCAGCTCAATATTTATTTTCAATTTAATTAGCTACGTTTAATGAAAAGTCTTCAAATATAAATTCATTTAAATTATTCACAAGTATCATTATTTAGAAGTAATTGAAAATTGTCTTGTGCCAGTTTATTTATTGCATACATTGCTTCTACTTCAATTTACGTCTTATGACTTCTATGTATTGCAAATATTCCTATCGAATATAATTAAAATTTGGATTGTTAAATTGATTAAATTGAAAATTGCATTTACATATAAGGGAAGGAAAACATTTCTCAGAACTATGTTATTTTTTAAACATTTTGATTACATTTTATAAAGCAAAATTGTTTCATAATAGTTAAAGGAATCCAAGAAAAATGGGGTTAGAATGAACATTTTGAATAAAGAATGTTGACTATGGTAAAAATAGGAAAATCTATGTAGTTTTAATTTGGTTTAGTTTTAATAATATATAACTTTTAATTCAATAATTCCATTTGCATTATTCAAATTTCGGATCAGATGCTGTTTGGTGATAATTGAAATTTATAACATATAAACTATAAAATTGTTCTCGGTGGTGCTTAACTTCTTTTTTTTGCTCAAATACAATTTATTACAGTCAATGGATAGAAGTATGGAAATATCCACTTACCTTAATCTTATTCATTGACATCTAGTCATCCACAAGAGTGCTGTGTATCCAAAGTAGTTGACTAATCCAGATGATCTGGATTGAGCATTTAATACGAGAGAACGAAATGTATGTGTAGTGCTTTCGTGACTTCATTATGTGTGGAATTTCAATCATACAAACAGCTGTTGAAGAATTATATTTTGTCGAATATCATCCCTCGAAAATGTTCGTGATAGAGGAACTGTGCAATTTAATTTTTGCGATTATGATAAAGACTATATTAGTTTTACACCGTCTTACCTAATTGTAAAATAAAATCATCTACATTAGCTGGAAATGAAGCAATGCCACCTTTCAACCTTAAACATATTTAACCGTAGCACCTTTAATTTTAAATGCTCTGTTTTTACAAGTGGATAGGTCTGAATCAAAAACAACAATCTCCTCTTCAAGTTACACCTACCGCTTTCGTGCCTATACTGAAACATTGTTGAACTATGGAGAAGATGCCAAAAAAGTTTAGTGGGATGTGAATGTTTTTAGATCTATGAGGATTTGATTCTATCAAATCTAACCCTGGATTTAACAGACGAAAGAAACTCAATAAAAATGGAAAAGCTTTTGTTATGATCGAATTGCGTCACTGCATTGTGACATTTTTCAGCAAAATCGACTTTTACTGACGACCTAAAAATTAAATGCAACAAATCAAACACGACTTTTAATTAATGTCCAAGAAAGAAACAGCCATGCCATTTTCGAACTATCAAATTTTTGGAACACGCTTCAATCATTATAGTCCAGGTGCTAGGAGTGAAAAATTTCAAATCGTGATACAGTTATACCGTTTGGTCAGTATCTACTCTATATTAATACAAAGCATATAAGAAGGGGAGGCATCGCGGAAAGTGCGGGGAATTCAAGATGGCGGCCGTTATTCAAAATGGCGTCATTTTCGGGAATTAGTGCAATTTCGTTTCTATTCATCGTATAAAAGCATGTTTGATGGAAATTTAGATGTTTTTAGATAAAAAATATTATTTGTAACACTTTACAGCACATTCAAAAAGTATTTATGAATTCAGCTTGCCTGTTTGTCTGTCTGTCTGGTCGTCTGTCTAGTCGCGCACTAACTCCAAAAAAATAACCGGATATCCAGATAATTAAAATATGGTATTGTAGTATACCGTAACAAGTTCGGTATTCATTTTCAAGTGTGCATCCTTCATAGTTCTTTTACAGGGGCAATCAAAAATATTCGGTTACATTATGGTCTGTAGACGAAAATCGCTTGCAATGTGTTTTAATTATGTTATACTCTTTGTAACATATTCAAATTAATATACATCAGTGCCGTTCAGTACAAGATACTTACTATAGAATATGCAGTGCATAGCAGTTTTCGTTCATTTACAGGAGCTCACAAAATAATACGGTCACAGGACTTTCAATAAGCACAAAGCTGTCTATGCGCGTTTTTAATTATATAATGTGTTTTTGAACTTTGCTTGATATGAAAGAATTGCAAATTGTCATATGAACATTTTCTTTTATATAATGTAGCGTGTATTTATGTATTTATTACAATGTAATTCTGATGACAGGGTACCACCCAAAATGAGATGTATTCAACATGGGGTTTTGTTCCAAAATTCCAAAACATATTTCATTTTAATGTTGCGAATTCTTACTCTACTCTCAGAATCTTTGGTGCGCAGACGATCAATCTGATAATTGAAATGAAAAGATTTTTGTTTTTGAAAGATTTGTTCTATATATAGTTTTAGAGCGCGATGCACGATTATATACTGAAACGCGTGATAAAGATGATTTTTGTAAATATTCAGTGTCAGTAGCTGTACCATTTACGTTTTCATGTTAATTCCTCATCAATATTGCAATCTCTGAAAAAACAAACAAAATTTCTCTCTTTAGTACTCCGGCAAAAAACATCAGCCAGAAAAATGCAACCCTAAAGGTTTTAAAAACAGACGTATTTTCCAGGCTTTTAATAGTTGCACAGAATCGTCAGTTAGACCTGCAAAATTTTTTCAACTATGAAAATCAACCATTTCCCCCTGCTTTTTCCAGTAACGGTGAATTTCGACCCAGCCATAAAAGTGATTTAGCACGTATTTTAGAGGAAACTATTCAGAAGAATAGAAACACCTTTCAAGGAACATGCGATGCTTTAATTTATGATGGGCCAGTTCTTATTAACATTTTAAAGCCTCACCAGCCTTCAAAAACCTTTAATGATTACTACATTAACACATTTCAACCCCATTTATGTAACGACATGTCTACAGATCTACATTCGTCTACAGATCATAATGTAACCGAATACTTTTGATTGCCCCTGTAAATTAACTATGAATTATGCACACTTGAAAATAAAATACCAAACTTGTTACGGTATACTACAATACCATATTTCAATTATCTGGATATCCGGTTATTCTTTTTTTAGTTAGTGCGCGACTAGACAGACGACCAGACAGACAGACAAGCAGGCAAACAGAATTCATAAATACTTTTCGACTGTGCTGTAAAGTGTTACAAATAATATTTTTTATCTAAAAACATCTAAATTTCCATCAAACATGCTTTTATACGATGAATAGAAACGAAATTGCACTAATTCCCGAAAATGAAGCCATTTTGAATAACGGCCGCCATCTTGAATTATCCGCACTTTCCGCGATGTCTCCCCTTCTTATATGCTTTGTATTAATATAGAGTAGATACTGACCAATCGGTTTAACTGTATCACGAAGTACAGTTTTCACCTTATTTTTGTCGTGTAGCACTTGGACTATTATGCAAGACCGAATTACTAGATAAAGCGGAAGTGAGTCTTTTATGCAAGATAATGTGTTTTTAAGCGCTATGTCGAAACAAATTATTATTGAACTTTAGGAAAATAGTGTCAATATGATTTCAATCCCTTTCAACACAACAACGTCAACTTTCGAGGTGTTTACGTGGATGGGCAATCTGAACATAGCAAGTCCTTTGAATTGGATTTCAAAGGGCACAACTATATGAGAGTTGTGATAATATATAAGAGCTATAATCATTAGCTGTTCTCTGAATCATGATACTGGTATTTATTTAACACACGAAGACTTTGCTAACGGACATACGCTGTATGCTTTCGATTTGAGTCTTGGCATGTGTGATAGGCCGCATCCAAATTTACATCATCAAGGAAATTTACGAATTAAAGTAAAATTCACTGATTCATTACAAAACACGACTGTGTTGGTTTATGCGGAATTTGAAACATTATCAAAATTAGAAAATTATGCCATGTCCTATATGATTGTACCAACTGATGCGAATGTATTCTGTACAAAACGAGAAGATTGTAATCCTACAAAGCAATGACCCAAAAATATTTTATGGGTGTATTTCCAAGTGATAAACTACCAAGAAGTGTCGCGCGTTATTCTGCCTGTTTTGTGTGTAATGAGAACAAGTCTACCTAACCAAGAATTCATTGGTTGGCCTTCTACATACTATAGCCTAATGAAATGGAATTCTTCAATTCCTATGGAAACAAGTCCGCCTTTTTTTCGAGAACCTATATCGAACTAGATTCCTCGAATTTCACGAGTCGTGAAAATTTTTTGATCAATTTTGAATCAATTTTCCCGTGACTGTCGATTGAGGACAAGGCGCTATTCTGTATTTTATATTGCTGAAATACTGGTAAATTTTTAAACAATTTTTATCACATTCTGTAATAGAAAATTTATATAATGATCGTCGAGTCATAATTTTGAAGCCAATCGATTTCGTGTGCATGCTAATTTTTATTAAAATATCTCTAATTAAACTGTACCCTACTTCTTTGTGTTTATTTAATGTGTAATCTTACTTGTTGGTTGATTAAATGGATTTCGACACTGGTTTTCTAGAAAGATTTTTTTCTCATGATGGGTATTACCATTCATAATATTTTTGTTTCACATAAGTTTATGAACACCTTGTATAAGTAGTAGTGAATCTCGTGTTATTTTACTTTACTTGATGCATGATAGTATATTTAGAAAAATTGTTCAAGGTATGTAAACGTTAAACTTTTTCTCAGATTAACCCAGTCTTATAATTCACGCTTTGATGTGCAATTTGTGACGCTTAAAGAAATGCATGCAGTCTTTCAATAGAAAACAACTATTTTTTTAGAAATAAATGGCAAATTCAAAAAATAAATTCTAAGAAAAACTTAATGCGAAACTATTCTGTGTGTAATTTATACATATGTTCTGTTAAATGTATTTATTTAAAATGACGTTAAATTTCAAAACACTTAGTTTGGTGCATTCATTGTTACATGAAAAAAAAAGGAATGTAAAAAATCTATAAATACATTAAAGAATGAAAAGCAATTTCAAGGATGAATGCTTAGAATTTCATAATTTAACAGATTATGAAAAAAAAGGCTCTTTTTTAGAAGGCTCTTTTTTAGAAACTTTTATAAAGTCACGAACAGGATGAATGTCACAAAAGAATTTTCCATTTTGAAAAATGTATATGTGGAAGATGGGTGATTGAAATCTACTTTAAATATGAATCATTTTTAAAGTTTAAGAAAATAATGGGAATGTCTTCACGAAAAATTATTTACGATTGAAATGTTTTTGATAGCAAATTCTTTATTAATTTTTTTCTCTTCTATTTACACGAACTTTGTAGAAATCCTTTTCTTCAAAAATAAAGGAAAGTGCAATATTTAATTCGTACTAAGTCTGCTTAAGTATTTCGAACTTTACTGAAATAAGATTTCAAAACGCTTAGTTAGATATTTTATTAAAAATATATATAATTAAACATATATACATATTAAAATGGAAGAAACAATTTTAAGTATGAATGCTTGGAGATTCATTATTTAACGCGTTAAAAATGCAAAAGCTCATTTTTTATGATATTTTAAAATGTTACAGAAATGATGAATATCATTAAACAATTTTTCTTTCTGAAAAATGAATACGCTGAAGATAAGTGATTGTAACTGATTTTAAGAAACTAATGGGAATTTCTTACCAGAAATTATTTACGATTGAAATATTTCTGATAGCGAATTTTCTATTATTTTTTCTCTTCTATTTACATTGACTCTTCAGAAAATCTTTTCTGCAAAAATAAAGAAAAGGGCGATATTCAAATTTGTTCTAAGTCTGTTTAAGTATTTTTAATTAAGCTGAATTAAGGTATAAAAAAATTCTTAATTACATATTTGCATTTTTACTTGATTTCGCAGAGATTCATATATTCATGCATTGAAAAACCAAAGTATCATATTTTAGAAAGTTTTTAAATGTTAGACAAAGGATAGATATCATTAAATAATTTTCCATTTTGATAAATATATATATTTAAAATGAGTAATTTAAATCTACTTTAAATATGTATGAGTCATAAATTTTAAATATATAATGGGAATTCCTTAATAGAAATTTATTTAAGATTCGAAGATTTTCAATCGCAAATTCTGTAATAATCTTTATCTTCTGTTCTTCTTGAATTTTTACAAATTATTTTCTTCAAGTATTTTAGAAAATTAAGACAAAATTAAGACATTTAAACTTCTATTTTAAACTTTGTTTACACATAAAAGTTTTCAATTAAACTGAAATTAAATGTCAAAATGCTTATTTAGATATTTACATTTTTATATGATAATAAAAAAGCAGAATTTGAAAATATATCCATGTTAAAAGGATGGAATCAGTTTCAAAGATGAACGTTTGTATTTATTAATATCAAGAATTAAAACATTCATAAGAACAATTAATAGAACCTTTTAAGAAGTATAAATAAAATCGATGCATGTAAAGTGTTTTTCATATTGACAAGTATGTATGTGAAAAGCGAGTGGTTGAAATCCACTTGAAATTTAAATAAGTTCAAAAGGTTTAAGACTATTTTTTCAGTTAAAACAAGTTTACGTTTGAAATATTTCTAATATAAATTATTTTTTTTCTTTTCTGTTCTCTTTACGTTAAATTTTCAGAAATTGTTTTTTGAAAAAGTAAAGAGGAGGGAATTATTAAATGTTGTGCTTTATACTCATGTCTTATTAAATATTTAGAAATAAAATTAATTAAATTTCCAAAACACTTATTTAGATATTCATATCACATGATTAGAATAAAATAGAACTAGAAATATATATGCATGTATAATTTGCTTCGATGTTACTGTGTTATTATATTAAGATCGTTTACTTCAATTATTGCACCTTTTTCAAGAAAAGTAATTTTAAAACTCTCATATTATAATTGAAAACGCATATATATATACAGTGGTGGTCAAAAGTTCCGGCCAGTTATTCTTTGATTTGTTTGCTAGAACATTTCAGCGAAGAAGCTCAATTCCTCCAAAAGTTAGGAATATGCACAATACCTCTGACCACGTGATCAAATTGCATTGGATACTGAGGACACTTGATGCAAAGGGGAGGAATTCGTAATTCGCGTGGGCAAAAGTTTCCGGCCATTCGTCATTCGTTAGTTTTTGCTATCGGTAAAGTGTTTTTTTTTTAAATCAACGTGAATAACGTAGTTGAAATTTAAAAATGAAAAGTTCAACAAAGTTTGAATGAAATGAAAAAAATGGTTTGAACAAAATGAAAAGTTCAACAGTTTTGTAAACGAGTGATTTGTTTGTCGCTAAAGGCCAATCATCTCGTGAGATTACGCCAAAGTTATCGATCGGCAAATCTAGGTGAACGAAACTCTAAAAAATATATAAAGATGGCCATGGTCTTCTGGGCTTGTCACGGTCCGGGAGACCCTGGAAAACGACTATTCGTGTGGACAGAATTATGAGGAGAAAAGCAGTTGATGACCCGCATAAAAATGCCCCTGCAATATCCCGCGATTTACGGAGTGAAAATATTTCTGAAATAAGTCGGTCTACCGTGTCAAGACTCTTACGTGACGTGGGACTTTATGGAAGGTCGGTGTTAAAAAAAAAGTTTCATAAGTAAAAAAAAACAGCGGGACCGACTGGAGTTTGCCAAGGAACACAAAGACTGGCCACGTGAAAACTAGAAAAAAGCACTATATAACGATGAAGTTCAAAGTCTGTGGGAGTGATAGCAGACACTATGCCCGACGACCTAAAAACAAAGATAGGATTCGAGATTTGTTATTCTTACAATGAAGCATGGCGGAGGTCACGTTATGCTGTGGTTAGCATTTTCTGAAACAGGAGTCGGTCCGTTAGTTTAAATCCGCGGCAAGATGAATGGTAAAATGTATAAGGATATCTTGCAAAATCATTTGCTGCCTTATTGGAAAAAAATTGTAGTCGCAACTTCTTGTATCAGCATGATAACGACACAAAGCATACATTCCAGCTCGTCAAGCAGTGGCCTTAGCACAAAAAAAAAATCCGCTTTTGAAATGGCCAGCCCAATCATCCTATCTGAATCCAATATAAAATCTTTGGAACAAACTTTACAAACGTGTTCGGAATTATAGATATTCCAATTCAGAATAATTTTCTCAAAAAATGCAAGGAGAGTGGAAAAAACTTACCATAGACGATCTTCAACCGTTCGTTGAATCGATGCCACGTCGCTGCCGCAGTACTTATTGCTAAAGATATGACGACAACATACTTATTGTAAATGTTGTTGATCACTGTTATTTTCTATTATAACACCATTTTTCCAAACTTGCCAAGATGGCCGAAAACTTTTTAGAACATGCTTTTTCCTTTTCAATTAATTTTTTCAATTAAATTTATTGATATTTATTTGTTATTCCATAAAAACGTTCCTAACTATTACGCCAATAAAATGTATAAGTATCACTTTGAGATTCCTCTTCATATCGGTATATTTACAAATTAACCAAAAATTTTATGCTGGCCGGAAACTTTTGACCGCCACTGTATATATATGACACAAAAATAGCATACAGAAGTACTATTTTAATTTTTCATGTATTTTAAGTAGTTGAAGCTCTTTCTGGAAGAATTCTCAAGAATATTAAATAATCATGCAGTGGTCAGTATCACTGCACCTTGCCTTTGATCAAAATCACACTGGATGTTTTCCCATAAGAATAATAGACGACGATTTGAAAGAACAAAAGTTTTATTTATTCTCCATACGATGACAGATAAGCAAACATTCACCACAACTTTTTCTTCTTACGAAATACTTTCTTCATTAAAAACTTCAGCCATCTTGCCATGCTTTAACACGTCAATGTTAATTCCAATCACATTTAGAAAAACATTCTCTTTCTCACTCCGGGCGACAACATCTTATTTTAGCAGCCGATATCACCTAAAATCTAGCTCCAGAACTCAAGTTTCACGTTTTATACCAGATCGCGCAAAGTTAAATACGGCATTGCAATATTACTAACCAACCAATGAGAGAGCTAGGTCATGTCTGAACACTGTACTGAAAGAAACGGAATTCCGAGGTAAAAAGGCGACAACAATAAAGCGCGCGAACGGTTTTTTCGGAATAAAAAAATAGGAATACAAAAAATTATTATTAAATAATATATAATTATTATTATATTCTGAAAAAATTATTATACTTCAGCAATTACTCAAAGCACTTTAAGCAATTATTACGTTAGATTTTTCTTCTAGTTATTAGCATAAATAAACTGGTTATCAGAATTAAGTCTCGTCTGCTGTGAAATCTATATTATAAAGCAAAAACATGTTTGTAAGTAACACTGACGTCATATCGCTGGTTGAAACAACCTAGGCAAAACCCATTTCGTTTTTATCACAAACTTACTAACTTCTGAAAGTCACAAAATTTCAATTGTTTCACAATCGAATAGAAAATAAAATGTTCTCTGAAATGCACTTAAAAAAACTTATCTTAATTTACTGTGTTTTTATGATTTTTAAAGTAATTTTAAAGCATGATTTTTTTTAATCCACCTGATTAAATTAACAAGATTTCAGAAGATTAACACGTTTGCACACGTTTGCGGAACATTGTAAATATTTTGACATTTATTCCGGCTAATATTCCACAACAAAATTAAACCTTCACTAATAAATAAATAAATAAATAAATAAAATACAGGTTTAACACATGTGTTTTCGAACTAAGAGCTTAGACATTGCAATAATCAGAATAAAAAAGTTTCTATAAATATTAAAATTTTTTCCAATTTCTTTAGTACGCGGCTAACACGAAATTGCTACCGTTTTTAGCAAATTTAAAAACTTCATTATTTGAATTTATAATTGATATTTTTCCTATAAAATATATGTTTCGTCTAATCTGTGAAGAATATAAAATATATATATATTAAATAAAAAAAAATCTATTAAATTCTTGAATTAAAAAATATGTTCACCTCTGTTTTCGACAGTATGTTTTTAAGAGCCTACGCTAGTCAAGCGAAGAAACGCTCAAGCTAATGTTAAGTCTATGGGAATGTTCTTGGCAGATTTCTCTCTCGCATTTTAATATTTTTAAATGATTTTTTGGAATAGGATAGCTGAAGTCGATTTCTAACGTTGTCAGTTTTTACTTTTTGATTTTGGTTACAGTTTTTTTATAATAGACATTTTCAATTTTGGAACCGGTTGGAACCGATTCTGAAAGTGAAAGTAACCTTATATAAACATACAGCGAAATGCTTATCCCTTAATTAAGTCACACGTCAAAAAAAAAAGGAGGGAGGATGTGAAAACTGCGACTTGGGGAAGAATCTGTTAACACTTTGTGATGTCCCATTTAACCCCTTGAAATGTGGTAAGACATATATGTCCCACTAATTTTTACTTCACAAATGCCACATTGGTACCAAAATTTTGAAAGAAAAGTTTGTGCCACATTGGTACCAAAATTTTGAAAGAAAAGTTTGTGCCACATTGGTACCAAAATTTTGAAAGAAAAGTTTGTGCCACATTGGTACCAAAATTTTGAAAGAAAAGTTAGTGCCACATTGGTATCAAAATATTGAAAGAAAAGTTTGCTTTTATATCTTACGTGAAGAAAAATTGTTACTTATTTTCAAATAAGATTTTTTCTAAATCCTAATGTCAATTAAAATTTAGAATGAAAAATAACTTTAAAATTTTAGCAACAAAAGCTCCTTGCCCCTGAAAGGATTGAAATATGTAAATAAGTAGGTAAGCATCATTTCCAAACATCATAATAAAGTTCATTATATGTATTTAGTTTTCAGATAAAAATATGTATGTTTTTTCTTTCTTCTATCTTTACAAGAAAAAATTATTGGATTCATGAAATGTTTCGATTTCCGGTTTTGGACAGATTTATACGTTTTAGAAGGTCCTGAACACGATTTGACTGTTTTTAGAAAATGTCTGTCCGTGAGTCTGTGACTCTGTCTGTCTGTATGTGACAAAAAATGTGTGGGAGCTCTATCTCAAGAACTAATGCACGAAATTTAATAAAACTTTATATTCAGTTAGTCCCTGATATAAATTGGTGCTGATTAGTTTTTTGTGAAAATTGCTCAATAGGTGGTGCTGCTATGAGGCATTTTTAGCGATTTCCGCAATAGCTCTATCTCAAGAACTAATACACTTATTTTCATCAAACTTCAGATTCAGTTAGACCTTGACATAAATAGATGCTGCTTACTTTTTGGTGTAAATATCCCAACAGGTTGCGCTGCTATGCTACATTTTTCATTATTATTACGATAACTATACCTCAAAAACTAATGCACGGATTTTCATCAAACTTGAGATGTAGTTAGACATTGACATAAGCTGTTGCTAATTATGTTTTGTTCTGAATTTTCCTACAGGTTGCGCTGCTATGCTTCATTTTGCAGGATTTACACGATATTACCAATAGTCATGTCTCAAGAACTAATGCACGGAATTTAACAAAACTTTAGATTCAGTTAGACCTTGTTACAAATTGGTACTGATACTTCTTAGTGTATACGAAACCTGTGTGAGATAGAAGAAAGTTATGGGATTGGCACATCCGACTAGTTTACTTTTTTCTTTGAATTTGAACAGGTTGAAGTAAAAGCAAAAAAGATCTTCGAGGTTTTATAGTCTATAATATCAGTGTTTAATAAATCGTATGTAACATTTTTACTTTTCGAAAACATAATCTATGCAAAGTATAATCATGATTTTTGTGTATGTGTGTGGAAATGATCAAGATAAAACCCAAACGACACTTCTGATTGAGCTCCCATTTCGCAAATATGTATGTTAAAAACTACTGTCACAAGAACGCTTTAGATTTTTGTACAAGACGGCCAATAGATTAGGTGTCTAATCCATTTTTAAACCAATTTTACACCATTTTGCAACGTATAGGAAAAATCATCAAGGACATGTGAAAGTGTACGACTGATAAATATTACGACGATGTGGACAAGCAATAGTGGCGTAAAGATAGCATTTCCATTTTCAAATTGGGAGGTCCAGCCTTCGAATCCAGCTGCATATATATTGTATGTATATGTTTTTTATGTATATATGTATAACTATATATATATATTATGCTTATATATGTTTAACTATATATACGTATATGTATATATATATATATATATATATGTGTGTCTGTGTGTCTGTTTGTGTGTGTGTGTGTTTCCAGTGAAATTACCCCAGATTTTCTTTATTGTATAAATTAACTCTAAATTAATAGTTGCAGAAAATTTCACGTTACAACAGGTGGAGAGGGTATAACTCGACTGTGACACTATGTGACATAGGGTAAGGTAGGGTTAAATTAAAAGGAAGTTTGTGTAATGCAATTAATGGAGGTCCCCATTTTCTTCTTTATCTATTTACCTTTGTGTATCTGAATTTCTACTTCATTAAACAAGAAAATATTCATATGTTTTACAAAAAATAAAATAAAATTTAAATACAAATGCGTGTTACTTAAACAGTTACACCTTTTATTTCTCATTTTTTTTTTTTTTTTTTTACTTTTTTATCATTTGTTGTTATTAAAAGCTATTTCAGATTTTTTTTTTTTTTAAAGAAAGAAAAAAAAGAAAACATAATGCCGAATTTGATTCCAAAATATCAAACACAACGTCATAATATGGGGGAGGGTATAACTAAAGTGTCACAAAGTTTAATAAAAGGGAAGGGAGGAGAAATTCCCAAGAATTTTGTGTATTATAATTAATTGATGACTCCCATTGCCCTGATTATTTATTTATCGTTGTTCATATGAATCTGTAAATCATTTAACCAAAATAATATTTTTCAAACGAATAAAAAAAAATCTCATTTGTGTTTATTTTTCATATTTATCCTTTATTATTAATTTATTTGTTATAACAAATAATTATAATATCGATATTCCTTCACAATTGTCAAACACATAGTTAGTACTAGAGTCATTTATATTTTAAACAGAATAACTACATTTGTTTCGTTTTTCTTTAAATTACGCTTTTTATTTCATATAAATAAAAGTGATTTATCAAATACTTCATTTTATTAAAACATAAACAAAAGTGATTCTGTTTTTCAATTTCTACGAAAACCATAAATTAATTTATTTTTAACAGTTCAAGTATGCCTTTTTTTTCTATAAAAAATTCAAGAATTTCCCATTTTTAATTAAAAGTAAGTGAATAAGTAAAAGAAACAAAAAAAATATTATATGTTACTTTTTTCATTATTTTAAATTGAGCTGATTACTAAAGTATAAATAATCTAACGATATATATATTATTTTTTTTATTATTATTAAAACAAGTTGCTTTATTTTTTAGCAACAAAAACTATTAAATTAAATTAATAATAGTATTTCATTTTCTTTGGAGCCTTAATTGGAAATATTGTGTAAGTTTTTTTCTTTTCAAATTTTATTGAAAGAAGATATACTTTAATTTAAAAATTAAAGAAGCAAAAGATATTTTAAAAGTATATAGTTTTATATAAATAAATAAAATGGTTTTAATTATAAGCTCTTTTATTGTGTGTTTTATTCAAATGAATTTTTATTAACTTCGCAAAAAGAAAACAAAAAGGTAACTTTTTAAATGTTCTATGAATTTATCATGTCACATTAACAGATGTACTACTAGCATGATATTATTTAGAGACCGGTCATATTTTCAACCCGGATTCGATAGGAGGGGAAGTAATTAAACATGGCGTAGAGGAGCTTGTGATGTGAGATGTAGTTAGGATGAATTATGCCTCCATGCAGGGTTTTCTAGGTATAGCCGTGTCAGTTAACTCTAGTCGTTCGCATTCGTCGAAAGCAGAAATGGAGTTTGACAAACAATGTGTGAATATCAAATTCTGCCAGCGTTTGGAGTAATCACCGATAAAAATCTTGCACATGTTGCAACAGCAACTGTTAAAAATCTTCAGCAAAACTGTCATGCATTTAAACCATTTTTACAGATAATTATTACTTGACTATATTATGAAATGTTATCATTTGTCGTGATTGCGATAAATTTACGGTTATGTAACAGTTTTCTTTACAACGATGAAATGACTGGACAGTCTGCTGCAGATATTTAACAGTGAGGTGTACGGTAAGAGAGCATTATATACCCTACGATTTTATTTTAAAAAGAACACCTTTTAAACAGTGCATCTAAAGTTAAGACACCAGTGAAATTGATCTTGTCTAAAGACTGCATGTCTGCAGACGTTTTAAATACTTAACACATAATAATAAAAATAATCATATCCGTTAAAAGAATCATCATTATTTCAATCATTATTTTGTTGTAGTTTCAATATTATCTAAACATAATATTTCATAAAATATATTAAGAACTGTTAAAAAAGAATATATAGTATAGATAAATCACTTGACATTTTTATTGAATTTCTCTAAATTATTTTATATGAAACGTAACGCTAACCCTAAATATACCTACAGCGGTAATTTTATCGGTACCAAATGAAAATATTGCGATTCGAATAAGAAAATGCTTCATGAAATAAATAAAATATAAATCACACAAAAATAAGTTAAATAAAAAGTTGAAAAGTTTTAAGTAAAAATTCCCGTTTTAAATATTTTTTTATAAAACTTGAGCAAAATTCCCGGTATATTTAGTGTTCAAAAGATAAGAGTTTTGAAAATAAATATTAAGCAGAAATATAACTCTTACAGACAATTTTTCCAAACATTAAGATAATACATCCATGCCAGTATGATTCCATTCAAAATTGTACTTCTTAGTTCTATCATTCTGAAATATTTTATTATTCGAACGCTTTTCTAAGGATATTGCAATCATGATTTGATTACTATACTGTAAGTTTTCTTTTTAAAATTGGTTTAGTTAAGCATTTAAATGGAGAACTATTGGCTAATTGTCTCATACAAACGGAATTCAATTTGTTAAAGGTATTCAAATAGAATTTTATCCCAATACCAATATAAGAGAAAGTTAACTAATTGTCTAAAGTATCAACAATTCAAACTAACGTAGTACTTTGATTTACAATTACAGTCGAATTTGCTTTTTGATTTATTAATAAATTTACTAACTTTATTTAATCTGATGATAATATTATTATCATGCATGGTATATCATGTAAGATATTGCAAGTAATATATGTAAGGAATCATGTAATCAAGAAAAAATATCTTAACAAGAGATTCCTAAAATATAATAGCTCGCTAATCATCAGTGGGTATGTTACGATATTTTTGTGGGACGAGGAAGGATAGATTAGTTGTTCAAAAATATATTTTAATTTTATGTGCCAATATGATGAACATATTTTACATCATCGTGAAGAAGTATAAGCCAGCAATTTCCTGAAAATGAAAGTGTTTTATATAATTTTATGTTGAGAGCGACTTCAGAATAAAATGAACAAGTTTCAACTTTGGGCTAGAGAATCTCGTTGGTACAAAAAAAATTGTAAATCACAATAAATTTTAAAATGTGTTTTTAATACGTTTCTCATGCTTAATAAAACAATTTTATGTTTCATTATTAAATCGCATAATTATTATTATTGAGATTTTTCCCATTTGTTTATTAGTATTTTTATACGTATGCTTTGTAAGTAAGTTTCCTTTTTACCTATGATAGATTAATCAAATGCCTTCATATACCTATATATTAGGCTGCTTATGAAAAATTTTGAAGTAGTTTGTACAACAGTAATCCACTGATCTAAACCATACAAATATATATCTTCTTAAAATACAGATCAAATGAGATTAAAATCTGTAAGATTAATTTTACTTTTTTTAACACTTTCTTACACAGTTGAAAAAGTGTTTATGAATTATATTTGTCTGTCTGTCCGTCTCACCGTATTCTAACTCAAATAAATACTCAGACTGGCATGTAATTTTTATAAGTTAATGTTAGGTTCAGTATAGAATGAAAACTATTAAAAGGGAATTGTATAGAATTTATATTTAATTTAAAGAAACACGCAAAAAAATTTCGTTACATTATGGTGTATGGGATTAGAAATACAGGGTGTTTCTAAATGAATATCGGGGTTTTAACACTTTGTAGTATTTGTTATATAAAACTTAAAATTATACTTAATACATAAAACGAAAGAGGAACTCAAACAGTTTGTTGGTACCTGTACATGCGCATGCGCACACAATGTTTCTTCCGTCATCTGTTAGAAAGCGCTAGTAGCAAAAATGGCGACTATTGAACAGAAAGCATTTTGTGTTCTGCAGTTTGCAAAGACCGAATCTGTAGTTACTGTGCAACGTGCGTTTTGGATAAAGTTCAGATGAGATCCCCCAAATTGAGGCAGCTGTTGCAACAATTCCCCACAAACACTAATTAACGTTTGGGAAGAACTGAGCTATCAAGTTGATGTGTGCCGTGTGACGAAAGGTGTTCACATTGAACACTTGTAAGCTTGTAGGTAAAACTGTTTGAGTTGCTCTTTCATTTTATGAATTAATTATAATTTTAAGTTTTATGTAATAAATACTACCAAGCGTTAAAAACCCCGATATTCATTTAGAAACACCCTGTATTTTAACCACAAAATTTTCAGTTATTTGACTGCTAATATTATAAAAACAATGTTAGAAAATAAAAAAGATATTTATTGATTTATCAAAATCTGCTAATTATTTTAATGTACTCAAAGAGATAGATTATACGAGTACCGTTAACTGAATAATAAAATGTGTAATTTATAAAAATATGGAGAAACCGTTTTAGTTTTTCTTAAAGTTATACACACTTTAAAGTTCCTGGGGAGACATTTAAATTATTCAAACGATAAAAAATAATTAATTTTTTTCTTCCAGAAGCGATAACATTTGAAATGCATATCAAGAACTAATGGCCTGAAATAGTATAATTCTATGCATGCGAAAATGTTCAAAGGAATACTCATTTTCATAACGTCTATTGAAAGTTACTTTGTTAGAAGAATGTTCCAGCAGAATTTATTGGATAAAGTATTTAAAAAAGATCAGATCAACTTAGAATTAAATGAAATAAATATATCATGGTACCGAATGGGTTAAAACACCATTGAAAATGGAATGCACACAAGATTTAAAGTATAAGAATTCCTGCGTAAATATGTTCATACAAATAAAAAGTTCTAGCATAGAAATGTTTAATATTATTTTTCGTTCTTTTTGAAATGTCTGGTATATAATTCTTCATATTCTTTCTTTTTGTAAAGAATATTTTTTTGCAGTTGTATCTTATAAATCACCCAATTCTTTTGTCAAAAATTTAACTTTAAGAAAACCCACTTGTAGCTTGCTACTAAAAAGGATGCGCAAAAAAGCTAAAAAGAAACTATGTTAAAAATTGTGACACTAAACGCTCTGCGGTTGCTAACCATTGCTGATCTAGCAATCACAGTTTTCATTTTTTAGAAGGTTCAATACTTCAGAAATGCTCATCGATTTACGACCATGACTTTTGGGAAGCTTATCATATATGGAAGAATTCAGGCAACTTAGCTAATAATATGTCCAGTACACCAAATTTTTCAAATGTTTGGCTACATTTCAATTCATTCATTCTTTTCAATTAGCCCTCCTTTTTTTCTCCTCCGTACTTAAACTCGTCCACTCTGGCCGAGCGCTTCTATAGGTATCCTACGTCACATATAATTCCTGACTCCGTTGTTGTTTTTTAAAAACTCGCCGCCATTCTATCTTGGTCGCGTGCGGAGACGCAAGCATATATTTTTATTTGTGCTATTTTACGTTGACCATTTACTTTAACATCGTAAGTATACGCGGTAAAATATATAACTAAAAAGGGGGGAAAGTGTAAATAGACGTTATGTTAGCTAAAAAAAAACATTTCATCCTATTTAGCATTCTTTCATTTTAATTTGACAGTACATTTAAGAAAAAAATTAAAGTTTATTGGAAAAGAACATAACATTTTCTAACAACTTTTTTAAGGGTATGTAAGAATGATATTATTCTAATCATAGTTGATAAAAAATAATAGGGACTTCATATTTTATATTAATCAGAAAGTTAAGAAGAATGAAACTTCTTTGGTTTCTTTTGCATTATTAGCAATATCAAATGCACAGACATTTGGGTTATTGTTCTGCTACTATTAATAAAACCAATGTTAAAATTGATTATTGACTTATTATAATATACTAATTATATCTACCTATTCAAGTATTTTTTTGAATATTATCTATTCATTAAATAAGTGAATTAAAATGTGTCTAGTATTTTTTATGTATTCTTAAATTATACATATTTTGTAGTTCTGCATAAGATATTGGAATTTTTGAAGTAATGAAAAAAAAATATAATAAATTTTCTCTTTAATAATATGTTTTCAAATACACTTTAAAAAAATACCTTAAAATTCCATAATTTCATGCAAGCGAAAAAATCCAAAGGAATTTTGGATCATCTTTTGAAAATTCTTTTGTTAGAAGTTTCAAAAGAATTTTTCACTTATAAGAAGAAGCAAATGTATAAAGAGACTGAAATATAATTTAAAATTGAATGTGCTCGGAAGGAATAAGAATTCCTACAGAGACAGGTTCATGCAACTAAAAAATTCTCGCATTGAATGTTTATTATTTCTTTCGTTCTTTTCAAAATGTCTGGTGTTTACTTCGGCATATTTCTTTTCATAGAAAGAGTACTTTCTTTTTTTTTCATAGAAAGAGTACTTTTATATCTTGTAAATAAACCAATTTCACGACCCAAACTTTACCCTTAAGTAATTTTTGTAGTTTTTATTGAAAAAAGTTATATTAGACCTCAGAAGAATTTTAAATAGATTTTATTTTTCTAACAATAAGAAAACTAGTTTATTTTTAATTCTTTTAGCATAGAGCAGGCAACATGTGATAAAAAAAAAAAAAAAATTAATAATCCTACTTTACCTAAGAAAGTTTCAATTTTCTCTAAAATTACACTAATTTAAATTTGATAATATATTGTATTGGTTCCCAACGGTGTAATTTATAATTCAAAAATATACATACCTATAAGTAAAAATATACCTATGTTAAGCAAGAAACTTTAAAAGTTTTATAAAATTACGTTCAATTAAACATGATTTTACATTCGAATGATTCTCGCATGTAACCCGAAATTGAGGTTTCACTATATGTAACTATTTCCCTAATATCCCGCTACCATTACGAAACATTATAAATACTTGATATAGATGGTCGCTATTCTTTACAATGTTTTCTGCTATATCTAAAGTTTGTGCATCAGCACTTGAAACGCTTCAATGTGTGCTCCTTAAATTATCCTTACGCGCTAAAAGTGGTAATCTGTGTTTTGCCATACAAGAACTAGCCTATCTTTCGGTATCGGCCTTGGTTCTTTGATGGAACAAAATTTTTCGGTTTCGGATGGCTCACATATTTACAATAACTACTAGTATCAGCAACTTCGCTGTGTAGCAAACTGAAACATACATGAAATTAGTTATATCCATGATCTCTAACGCATGTATGAGGGCTTCGCGCCTATGAAAACGAATCAATAAAAAACACATCACTCGATGTAAAAACTTCGTCATGTATCAATGTCAAAAATGCACCTTGGCAATCTCAAAAATGCATCTTTTTTTAAAAAATCAAAACATAAACGTGACAGAGTTGTATAGTTATTGCGAGAATGAATTTTACAATAATATTTTCTTTACTGCCCATGAAAACATAATAGACATTCCACAATTTCATGTATTCAAAAAGTCTAAAAAATCATTTTTGGATCTCTTTTGAAAATTATTTTGTTAGACGAAACTTTCAAAAGAATTTTGCACTTATGGAAACGAGCTATTGAATAAAAACTCTGAAATATACTTTAGAATTGAATGCGCTGAAAATTTGAAGAAAGGAATAGATTTCCTGTGCAGGCAAGTTTATAGAACTAAAAATGTCTGGCATAGAAATGTTTATTATTTTTCGTTTCTAATGCATTAATTTTATTTCGGCATATTTTTCTTTTATATAAATAATAAATTCTGAGCATTTATAGTTTATAAATATATCTATTTTCCAACTGAAAACTCAAAGAATAAAAATGTCTTTCTCTTTTTATTAAAAAATTTGTATTGGGCAAAAATCGAAAAACATTAATTTTTTTTTTTTTTTTTTTTTTTTTTTGATAAATTTTTTTAAAAATAAATTCCAACATTGTGCAACTTAAAAATACGGAAAAAGAAAAGAAAACAGAAGGCTACACCCATGGCGAGCGAGGAATATTTAAATTTTCTTTAATATTACACATTTATATTTGGAAGTATAGTTAAGAATAAGGTGAAAGCTCATTTCAATTGTATTTGGCAAAGAAAAAATAAATTTCAATTATTTGTGTCTGATTGCTGATTTATATTTTTGTATATTTTTGCACTGTTTATATTTTTAATATTTACTAATAAATTGTAAAGTCTCGTTTCAAGTATTTTACCAGAGAGTAATATATTAAAAGGTCATTATACGAAAAAACGTTATTTTTTCACTGCATGAAGTTTAATTTTTGAAATATATACTTTTAAAAAATATTTTAGAGATATTACATAATAGAACACATTGAAAATATGTTTCTGGAAGATTGATAATTTATGATATTTAATTATTTATTTTTAGTGAAAGGAAGTATAAGACTATACTATATTTTTTCCAACTGAGTGAAAAATTGTCCAGGCCGACAGTCGAAACCAAAATCGTTAGCTTCAATTGACAATGCTCTTTTTACTGAGATACCTGAACTGACAACAGGCCGACACTCTTCACTCGGACAACATTCTTGGCAATAGCATCTCGTCTACCATGTAGACAGCTCAACAAAATATATCATAGGTAAAGAAATTCTATTAAACGATCGATTCGAAGATACACTATGATTGATAAGTATAATATACACATGGGGGACAAACTAATACAAACACCTTTGAAAAATAATGCCACATTTAACATTTGTAGAACAGTTACAACAACTAGCACAGAAGTCTTGCCACCTAGTGGTAATGACGAAGAAGCAAACAATTTCTAAACAGCAGTCATCCATGTTGGATGCGTCTACCTTACGCACTGCATAACCTTGCAGTGGCAGACCACAGATTTTGAAAGAGGTTGAAGCGCGTTTAGCTAAAGCTACTATAAGGGAAGCTAATACATATACATAGAGTTGCAAAAAACTGTTTATTCCCAGGTTTATTTCCAATAGAGTCGGTTTATTCCCATGTTTATTGCCAAAAGACCTGGTTTATTCCCAAAAAAATAAGTTTATTCCCAAAAAACCCGGTTGATTCCCAGGTTTAAACCGGGTTTTTTCTAGCCTTTGCAACTCTACATATACATCTTGTTTCCCAAAATAACCGCCATATTTTAACCCATCTCAACATTAATCTACCGCCATAGCTAGGGTTAGCCGCATATAAAAGACCCTTCCATTGTCACTCACCACCCACCACTGCGGTAAAGCTAACAGGTTTCAGCCTGGCTTTTGGTCTCGGTTTATTAAATGGCGGGGATGATTCAGCCTGTAATACAGGAGATTTACGTTTAGCTGGAGTTTCGTTTTCGGAAACAAAAAACATTTTAGGACCTTCAAGGAGTACGATGTCAGCTGCCATGAAAGCCTACACTAAAGTCGGTAACACGGAAACAGGAAAGCACATCAGTGGACGAAAGAGAAAGCTGAGTGATAAGGATAGACTGTCTTAAAGCACATAGTTAGTTGAAAGCACATGCAATTGTTACCGGAAATAACATATGATATGAACAGTCATCTCCAGACTCTCCGTTTCAGCTAAAACCATTAAAAAGTATCTCCATAATGCAAACATTTATGGTAAAGAAGCGATTCGTAGACCATTGGTGACATCATGCCATGCTTTCAAGAGACGCCAATGGTGTAGATCTCACAGACGATGAACCCCACTACAGTGGTAAAAAGTCATCTATGCAGAAGAATGAGTATTCAATCTATTTCAGACCACTATCCGTGGAGAAATCCAAGAGAATAGTTTACACTCAACTGCCTCTTATCGACAGTGAAGCGTGGATGGGGCTCCCTTATTGTATGGGGTGCAATATCTTGACATGGTCTTAGACCACTCGTCACTCTGCGTGGGAGTATCACATTCGATCACTAACTTGGAATTCTAGGTGATGATATCTATTCTTTCTTCCACACCTTATTCCTTCCCTAGAGTGAGTCCAATTTTTCAAAAAGACAACACTACTGTCCACGCTGCTAAGGGTGTTTAGTATGGTTTGAAGAACATGACGATGAATTAAGAGATCCTGCCTGGCTCGGTCAATCACCGAACTTTGACGTCATTGAGCAATTGTGGGCGTATTTCAAATCCAATTTTTACGCTCGATTTCCGCCTCCAGTCACACTTTCGTAATTAGTGACTGCTATCCACGGCGAGAGGATTAATATTACACCAAATGCTCTGCATGACCTCTATGCTTCCATATCACGTTGTATACAATGTGTAGTTAAGTCAAAAAGTGAACCAAACAACTCTTAATACAGATTTTCTCTTTTATCTCAGGTGTTCGCATTTTCTTGTCCCCATCTGCATATATATGTTACGGTCAATATGATAAACCTGTCATTATTAATAATAACCGGTTATAATAAATAATGACTGGACATAATGGCCGGTTATAATAAATAATGACTGGACATAATGGCCGGTTATAAATTAATAAAGACCGCGGTTATTATTAATAATAACCTACTTAATCATATTGACCGTAACATATACAGGGTGTCCGAAAAGTCTGGAAGCGGTCAAATAACTCGAGAAATATACATCGGATTGTAAAACGGCAAAATGCATGTTCAATATTTTTGGAAAATCTATTTAGAGATATGAAAGTTGCCCCCCAACTTTGCCCTCCCGGGGGGAAAGGGAGGCAACTTTGAAATCTTAAATGATGACCCCCATTTTTTATTGCATATTCAGATTCTACGGGAAAAAATACGTAACTTTTGTATTGAACATTTTCTTCGAAACATTGTAGATGGCGCTGTAATCGAGAGCAAAGCTGTGAGAATCGTTACCATTGCAATGTCTGGAAACGCTCCAATAACTCGAGAAATATACATCAGATTGAAAAACTGCAAAATGCGTGAGAAAAATGGTAACTTTGATATCCCTAAATAGATTTTTCAAAACTATTGAACATGCATTTTTCCGTTTTTCAATACGATATATATTTCTCGAGTTATTCGAGCTTTTCCAGACATTGCAATGGTAACGATTCTCACAGCGTTGCACTCGATTACAGCGCCATCTACAATGTTTCGAAGAAAATGTTCAAAACAAAAGTTACGTATTTTTTCCCGTAGAATCCGAATCTACAATAAAAAAAATGGTTGTTTTCATTTTAGATTTCAAAGTTGTCCCCATTTCCCCCCCGGGAGGCCAAAGTTGGGGGGGGGACTTTCATATCCCTAAATAGATTTTCAAAAATATTGAGCATGCATTTTACCGTTTTCCAATCCGATGTATATTTCTCGAGTTATTTTACCGTTTCCAGACTTTTTGGACACCCTGTATATGTATATATTATGATATCTGTACAAGTCAGTATGGTTGCGTTAAAAATTAAAAATGTGTATACTTCTATATATGTGTTAAATGTTTCACCTTTAATTTCCTCTATTAGTATTTTCTCTTATTTTATTAATGTTATAAATATATTTTAATTAATTTTTTTAGTTCAAAATTTATTTATGTTTACATTAAATTTTATTATGAAAATAAATTTTGTTTTTGAACATTTCTGTTTGAACTATTGTTATGAACATTTCTTGTATCCTCCGTTACAATACAATTCTTTGCAATAATTTCCAAAATATATTATTATTTGTCTCATAATATATATATATTCAGAGGCAGGATGCATTACCTGATCTTTTCATTTGTTAGGCATGAGTGTGCACAGTGGTGTTTGTTATTTATTTCGAAATCTTCTCGCACTGAATTAGAATTGGTCATGAACTTTATGTATCCCCCGTTTTATATTTAAAATGTAAGCATTATTTATTTAATAAAAATATTTCTAATTTATATACATAAAGCGTTTCTTGAGATATTTATTTCAAGTTTAATATCCTACCCTAAATAATTAACTTAACATTATAAAACAAAATTTTTGTATTTGTGTATCATCCGTTAGAATTTTATTAAAGATTTTACCCCTTTATATTTAGAAAATAAATTATGCGCTAAGCAATGAGAAAACTTTACGTCATAATATATAATTATTAATAGATGTGAAAAATGAACTATAAATACAGAATCAAATGTCAACGATTTTGAGACACTGCTACAATTTAAAAAAAAAGATACAAACCATAAGAAAAATGTTAAAATAGATAACAGTACTCACAAAGTTTTTAATAAAAAAATTGTGCACTTGCACGTGTGCTACTTTAGTTGGCCGCAGGATTGTCCAGTTCCAGCCATGTTCGTTGTAGTAACAGAAACAGTAGTAATGGCGGCGGTTATTAAGACACGAAGGTCTTCCACATCACTGGTTCTCCCTCTTTGGCGTAACCCCAGAAGAAAATCCAGTGGAGTGATGACCGTAGGTTGAGGTGGCCAGGGAATGGACTTTATGCACCTGACGTCAGACGCCAGAGCTAGCGGTATGTCGATCTGTTATTCTCGCCACTGTACCGACAGAAATGCCAGTATGCGCAGGCGCATATACCATTAGCAGACGACTTTAGCCTCGACCCAAGTTGAGTGCATAAATTTTAACTGAAATTTTACAAATTTTGGGAATTTTCTCGCATACAGAACGACATTTTGAATTCATATTACAATATATCAAATATATACAACTGCAACAAAGAATTTTTTTGCGGTACTTTTAACAAACAAGCATTAATAACTCACACTCCATAGACTGCTATGCTAATGTTTACCAGTAAATACCGCCAGCAGACGAATTTTAGTCTCGACTTTAGGTCGCGTACATAAGGTCCATTGGGCTACCACATCCTATTCATCGATTAGGGAATGTTGCGTCTAAAAATTCTCTAGCGTCATTGCCCCAGTGCGGAGAACCCAGTGCTGTCTTGTTGAAAAAAAACAGTGGGTTGTAAATGCTGCATTTTGGATAATGCGTAAATTTATAACATATTCAGGTACGTGGTTGCTGTCACCGACTTCCTCCGGTCCACATCTTAATTCATTTAACATCGGGTGGATATCTTTTGTACACTATTCTTGACATTCATTGCACTGCGATTATGGATTTATTTTCAGCGTACCACAGAACAATTTATGCTTTCTCCTGCGGTGTCGCCATGTTTCTCTTTGTTTTCTCGCAACAACATCAGATGCGCCATAGCATCAAAAGAAAAAAAAATCGCTAAACTTTAAACATTCCACTGCCATATTCTTCAAATAGCGCCAACCTACTTCAGAAATATATTTTTAATGAAAGTTTTAAATTAGTGACATTTTATTTGAACAACCTGTATTATTCAATCCTGTATTACTTAAAACAATAAAGATGTTTTGTTTTAACTATTTTATTAACAATTTCATGCTTAAAAATTAGCGTTTTCCTTTAAATGACCCTAAAACATTAATGCCAAATTTCCAGTATTTTGAGTATGAATAATTTCCAAATAGTAATCTTCGTTTTATTTAATTTCAAAATTCCATTAAGTAATGGAAATACGTCTACTCTGAAATACTGGTACTCAATATACGAGAGATTCGTAAAGTAAGCTAAGATGTTTTTCCTACGTAGCGCGTTTGTTTACGTTTTCGAATATATTTTCGTACACATGTTAATTAAAAAATCTCTTGATTTTACAATATTAAAATTTGACTATGTGCTTGTATTTTACAACACCTAGAAAAGGGAACATTGCATGATTAAACTGATGTCCATTATTCACATGGATACAAAAATATCATAATAACTTCCCAAATTTTAAATTTTAAATTAGTGCTTTTTTGTAAGTTTTAAAAACATTTCTGATACGATATCAATAAAATTGTTCCATCTTTGTAAAATACGAGTAAAAGGGAATAATGAATATCACTTGCTATCCGATCGGATGATTAAAATTTTTAATTTATATAAAAGCGATTTTAAATTATTTAGTTGAGATTTCCTTTTAAGAAATGTAATATAAAAAATATCCATGCGTATTACTTCCACATTTAATATGATTATTTAAGAAACGGTGATTTATTTCAATATTATTCCATTCGAATGAAATACCACTTTCAAAATTTGTTTAAGATGCAGCTGAATGAACTCTGCTAGAACATGGTGTTTTAAAACGGGGTTTATACTCAGATTGAATACTTTTGTCCAAACCATAGCAATCTATATTACAGAACTTGGCGATATTCGTTTGTAGTAGTTAGCTTCTGTGAGTTACACAAGCAAACAAACATTAGCTTGGTGATAATGGCAAGCTCGCCATGTTTTGCTCAAAATATTTTCGATTAATGGAATTTTATCATCCGCAAATCGCCATTTAATTATAAAAGTATTCTACTACACTGTAAAAAAACTCAGAAGCGTTTCGGCACAAGGCGGAAAGGTTTCCGGAAATTTATAGTAAACTTTGTGTTCTCCGCAGTTACTTGTTATTTCGGAATCGTTACACGTATTTTCGGAAAAATATTCAAAGCGGTGAATCATTCTGAAGAAGTCAGAAACGTTACATTCCATACCGGAAATGTTTTCGAATAGGTAGTGTAAAATGATGGTTACTGAAAAATTCGGAAATGTTACACTCATTCCGTGTAAAGTTTTAAAATGGATTTCGAAATGAAGTAATATTTGCGCATGCTCATCTACTCCGACCTATTGCACATGTTATTATCACGTGATTTCTATTTTTCTTGAGAGGAAAGACAGTTAAAAACAGATGCAGATGCAACGTATTTATATGAGCTGTAAGTATTCTGTTTTATAATTTCTTTTATTTGAGAGAACAATATGCTTTAAAAAAATATTATTATCAGATTCTATTTTATTGCACATTAATATTACATTTGCAATTAATCTTTTGTTGTATACACAAAGTTAAATAACTCGTTGGATAGTTTCTTTATAATCTTGTTCCATGAATCTATAATAAATATTAGATATTTGATTGATGAATAATAATGTAGTACTAGTATTAATGAAGTACAAATTCCTAATAAAATGACAGAACAAATTCCTAATTTCACTTATACTATACATTTTTCCTTCATTTTTTATGAATCAGATATTTATAAATAAATATAATTGAAAATTTGATTTATAAATCTATAAATAATTCTTTTTTAAAATCCGGTCTCGTGAATTCATGCTGTAAACAGATACATATGCATTATGAAAATGTTTTATTTCCCAAAATAGATGTATTATTTTTAATACCTTTAAATAAATATATTTTTTCATCTTGTAAGTATAGATATTATGTCAAAAGATTTCGCATCTGTAAATAATTATTTTATTTTATGAACTGTATACTTATAAAAATATATTTATTTTCTCAGGTTATCTCAGCACTTCTCAAGTTATACGAATAAAATAATACCTTTAAATGAATATATTTAGAGGCATGATAGTTGTAAAACACTATATTAAAAATATTTACAAACAGACAAAACATTTTTATCAATATATCTATTTATAAGTATACATTTCGTGAAAATAAAACAATTACCACAGATATAAAATATTTTCGAATAGTATAATTATTTACAAGATTTTAAAAAAAAATGTTGAAAGGTATTACTAAAATCTATCTATTTATAAGTATAGGGAAATTAAATATTTTCATTGAGTATCATTTGAGTTTAGAGGATGGAACTCATGAGGCTGCATTTAAAAAAAAGAATTATTTATAGATCCGTAAATCAAATTTTCAACGTTATTTATTTACAAATATCTGATTCATAAAAACTGAGTGAAAAACGTATACTATAAGTGAAATTAGGAATTTGTTCTGTCATGTAAACGATACATTTCATCATTAGAGAAGTTATGAAACGGAACCGATCTCTAAACGAAAATATGTTAAAGACGTATATACGGTGCTATCTGTACTTCATTAATACTAGTACTACATTATTATTCATCAATCAAATATGTAATATTTATTATAGATTCATGGAACAAGAGTATAAATAAACTATCGAACGAGTTATTTAACTGTGTATACCACAACTTCTAATCTTGTAGTAAGTAAACTAAAGAAGTTTCCAGACGACTCAACTCAACTTCTTCCTACAAAGGAAAATTTGGAAGCCTCTCTTCAGTCAAAGGACATACTCTCAAATTTGGAGTTCTTTTAAAATGACAGAAGTATTTGTCATAGAATTAAGTTTTTTCAAAGTTCATTTCGCCTGCATAAATAACTTTAAAGTGATATCTTGAGTAGCAGTCCAGTAATAAAAGGTGAATAATAAAACGAGTTCAGAAAAATATATGTTTCATACTTCATAGGATCATTAGGATTATGATCATACTTCATAGGATCATTTCTGTAGTATGATTAGCGAGTTCGCTCACCGAACTTCGCAGAAAACACAACCACGATTATGTGTCAGTGGGGTTTCGCCTGGAGCGAATATAATATTAATTTTTTTAAAGCATATTGTTCTCTCAAATAAAATAAATTATAAAACAGAAATACACAGAAACATTTCCAAAACACCCAGAAACATTTCCGATGTATACAAAAACATTTCTGATGTATGCAGAATCGTTACTGAATATCTGACTGAAATATAAAGAAACGTTTCCGAAATGCACGTAAATGTTTCCAAAATATACAAAAACATTTATGAATATCTGACGAAATATACTGAAACTTTTACGAATATCTGACCGAAATATGCGGAAACATAGCAGAACACATTGCTGCCCCACCAGATAGAGTAACGTTTCCGAACTTTCGGTTTTTTTTTACAGTGTACAACTGTATCAAATTCATGAAATTTACACCTCATTTCCGCTATAAATTTCCTTTTTTGCTCATAATGAGAAATATAACGAAACTGATACTGTAAATAATTTCAAAATGTAAAATAAAATAACATTTATTTTTCTACCAAACATTCGAAATATCTCATATATTTCAAATGCATCACATCGGGTTGCTAAGCCACTTAGTTATTAAATTAAGCTAATTACTTTCCTTTGAAATACAAGTAAAAAATAATAAAGGCTGTGAGATCTTACTGTTTAATTCTTTATTTTTTAATTATTATTTCTGTTTTTTTTTTCAAATTATACTAAACTGCGTGTGTACATTCATAGCTAAAAATTTTGGCATAATAATATTGGCTGGATAGGCATAATAATATTGCATATCGATAAACATTTCGTTAGAGTATGCGATGGACAAGCATTGAATAATATTATGCATTTAAATATCTACTTATAGGCTTATATATTATTATACAGCCTTGAAATACAAAGTTTAAAAAAGCTTCTAATATTTATAAAAGTAACATAAATAGTTTCTTCATATATACTATCCGACATAACAAAATCTCAGAGCTTGAATTAAGAATTCTGTTTTCATATCAGAAAAAAAAACAATCGGAAAAGAATATGCTTTCTAAACATTGATATTTTTTCTATAAGACTTGTTAAAGAATAAAGAAAATTTCTAGAACTAGTAAATCTGCAGATCAGGAGCCTCAACGTCAGCTTTAAAAGTCATTGTTTTTTCATTTCACTTTTCATATTATTTAGCATCTTACAATCCGCAATTTATTTTTTTATATTACATACATATTTATAGGCATATAAAATACTTCGGAGGTTTCAGAAATTAGAAGCGTTAAACTAAACACGGTTTATGCAGTGATATTCTGAAATTCTTATGAACTTTTTATTCGTGTAACATTTTAGATAAAAAAAATAAACTTGTATTAAAATAAATTCTTCATTTCTGTTAATAGAATACAAAAATTATTTTTTGACAATACAATTCTGTAGCAAAATAGTGCGAGTTACTTGAATTTTATTATTTTGATAGTCTTTGAAATATGGTTGCTAAGCAACTAATAAATTAAAGAGTAATGTAAAAAGAAATGCATTTTAAAATTTGTAAAAAAATATGAAAATAAAATGTTTTATGTTACCCGAACAGATGCAAAAAAATTTCCAATAATTTAAACAATTAATTTCTAAATTCTAATGAATGTATCAACAAATTTTCAAAGCTATTGGATATATATTTCAAACCTCTATATGGGAAATTTAGCACTAGAAATTTTACGTATTAATCCATTATTGAAATATGCGATTTCCATTTCAGTTAAAAATGAAACTTGAAAATCGTCTGCATTCCCATAGGAAAGCATTATGACCTAAAATGAAATTTTCGATATTTTTCAAACGAATAAACCAAATGTAACTAAAAACTATACAGCTAATTCTGGATACCTCACCAACATACCCACCAAAAATCAACCTAATAGGACGATTATTACGGCAATTATAGCGGAACAGACAGACAAACAGGCAGACAAACAAACAGAGAAACAAACAGACAGAAACCAAAAACTTTTCGCGTCTCCAGAGTGAGCCTCAACTAACGTTTTGCCAATAAGTCAGATTTTTTTTTTTCAAAATGGTGTAAATTATTACGAAAAACTAGTGCATAATACGTGTTTGACGAAATTAAGATTCTTTAACTAAGGTTCTCTTGGACGTTGTTTGGATAATTGTGTCGTCTAGTTGCAAAACCTGCCATCTCTAAAAAATAAAATTTTGCGGAAAAGCTGTTTTTTTCCACACTTAACCAAAATAAGATTGAAACCAAAACTCTTTAGTTTTATAGTCATTAGAACAGTATATTTGACAACACGAAATAAGGTGGCACGGGCACATGAAATGAGGGGGTTATTTAAGTCTTTGTTTTGGATTTGGCCACCTTTGCAACTTACTTTGGAGTTTGCCGGTTTTGCAACAAACCAGAAATTAATTTTTGCTAAATTTAATTTGGCATTGGGATTTTAGGGATAGTAAACGCACAAAAATGTTTGAGAAGGCATTGAGGAGCATTGGTAAACTTTTGTAGAGTGCCCACAGCTTGGATTTCTTGGATCTTCAGAACCTGAAAAAAAAGCAAATGTAATCACAAATGTATTCTCTCAGATTTTAACTGTAACAAAAGCCCGTTCATGCCCCATCTACAATCCTCAAAATACTAAAATTTATATAAAAAGAATTAAATGGACAAATATTATACTAAAAAATTAAATAGATTAAAAAATTCTTAAATTTATCAGAGAAAATTCACTTACAGTTTTATGAAAGAAAAGGGGGGGGGGCGCAGAAAAGTATTTTGGCCTAGAGTATAAAAACATAATATATAAAAACATATAAACCGCCCCTGGTTATCACAAGGTATACATTACCTTTGAACTTTGGCTTTGTTCCTTTTCCACGTCGTAGGGTCACTTTACCTTTTCCTTGACTGATTAGAAGATACTTGTTCCACAAACTTTTCCACAGTCGGAGAAAACACGAAACTAAATTATTAGAAAATTTGTATGCACCAAGGAAGAGCAGTCACAGGTGAGAGAAAACACTATAACGGTAACCTAATCAACAAATGAGAGGTTATTGTGGGGAGAAGCAGACGCACTATCTAGCGGATATGGAGATGGCCGCTTTTGAACCCCACCTGTTGATGGATTTGGCCGATATTGCAGTACATCGTGATTTTCAAACGCATATAACACAGGGATTTGATCGGCTTAGGCTTGTTTATCGTTTCCATATGGTAGAAATTTTTATTTAGAACTTAAAAAGCTGAAAAAACACATTTTCAAATTTTGAGGAGTTGGCCGGTTTTGAAACTAGACGACACAAGTATTACATGACACACGGAGATGAAACAATTCATATCAGGGCTCGAAAACTTTTCTTCTGAACTACGTGCCAGTTCTGGAAACCTAGCACCTCAATCATACAAGTACAATATTTTGCACAAGCTTTCAGGTATATATTTACTGGTATAAGAAATACTTACCTTGCTGTTAGCTATTCCTAGATGATTACGACAGTTGGTAGCAATAAACAAGAATTTCCTTGGCGGTTAAAAGAAAACAATTATTCATTGGAATATTTGTTTTTAAGTAGCAGTGTAGTTTTATGTCCTTAGAATTCCAATTTGAGCATTGAAAATCCAATTATCCACTGCTCTAAATGAATAGGAAACCTATAATGGTAGAATGTTCATGTTAAAAAAAACATTATATTATGAAGGCTGCCCGACCGCAGTTTAAACGACTTTTTAAACAGGTACATTAAATTAAACCTTTTTTAAGAAGAAAAACACAACTGACACAATATAGAGAAATTTCGTTAAAATTGAAATTTAATGATTAAACGTCTATCTTTATCGCATGCAAACCGATTACGAAAGGTTAATCTGTTTGCACTAAAAACAATATAAATAATTTAGCATTTGTTCTCGGCTAATATTCCATATTGAAGTTAAAACTTCATCAATAAATAAATAAAGTAATATAAATAAAACACAAATTTAACAGACATGTTAATTTTACACAAGTTTAACAGACACGAACTACGTGCTCAAATCACTGAAATTATCAGAATCAAAAAAGACTTCTGTAAGTAGCGAACTTTGGCAATCTCTTCAGCTTTTAGCTCCTGGCATATGCTAATATGAAAGCGAAGCTTTTAATACATTTCCAAACTTTATTTGAATACAGTATTAATATTTTTCGCATAAATATGCTTTTTGATATTGTTAGTGATTAATATAAAGAAAACAGTAAAAATGTAAAAAATCTATTCGTGCTTTCAATATGAAAAAAAAAAATGGTTTTCCCTTATGCTCTGTAACTTAATAGACGAACACTAACGATATATGTCATCTTTCTTTTTTTTTTAATCGGGAAAACATTCAATAACTTAATGCGCAATTAGTTATGTTATCTAGGTTATCTAGTAAAAAATTATGATAGAAATTTGATGGGCACACTCTAAAATCTTTATTAACAATAGACGGTACTTATCCGTGCCAGTTTTAAGCCAACTGCGCCAGGCATGGAGCCAATATTACTAATTAGAGTAACCCTTATATATATATTTTTTCTTGCTACATGGTACATGCCTAGGAATAATCTAATTTGTTTAGTAGAGGTCATTTCTATATGTAGTAAGATTAACAAATAGTAAATTTATTTTAGATATTGCATTTATGAGTAAAATATAAATATTTTATTTGACAAATTTAATACGACAGATATAAAAAAGATAATATTAACAGTAAGAAACAACATTTTTATACACATTTCATCAAAATTGCGTAGAAAGATAACGATCAATGTAAACAAATAGATCAAATGGTTGGCAAGCAGCAGAAGGGAAAAATATTTTTGATGCCATGTTAAAGTCTATTGCAGAATTATTTCCACCGCAAAACAAAATGTCATTTTAAACCTTTTTATGCATTTACTAAATGTTAACAAAATTAACTTTCTAGAATATGCTATATTATTTACCATTTCTTATATTATTTATTATTCTTTCTTATTTACTATGTTATTTACCATTTATTAATTTTACTAAAATAATGTTATTTACTATTTTTAACAATGTTATAAATTTAATAAACATATATTACATTTTATTTATTTTATATTAATTACAATTTGTAACAATGTTATTTGATAATGTTAAATTACTGGGTTTGAAAACATGATTGGCAACGATAAACAAGATTGGTAATTGGCAACCAATTTTGGCGGTCAATCTCCTGGCACGGATAATACGTAAGTACCCAATAGACTTTCGATAGCAATACATTTGCTCTGTTTTCATTAATTCAGGAAAATATTTAGTTATAGATCTTAGTGCATTGCTAGTATTAGTAAATAGATCACTTCGAATTACTATCTTCTTATAAAACATTTTAATAAGAACGTTCAGTTTTTTTAAGTGCTTGAACTAATACCCAATTAAAACTCAAGAAATAATCTGTTCTTGCGACATTTTAATAATTTTCCAATTTCTTTTCTACATAATGTCAAAGAGAGTACTTCATTCATTAGCTAGTACTTAATACTTTCTTCATTATTACACATGATCAAGAATGAATGTTTCAACTCTCCCTTTTTTGAGAAAAAAAAATATTTTAAGTGTTGTAAAACATTTATCAAGATCATGTTTTACTTTCTTAGTTCTTCATGAATAAAATAAATGGATATCCCATGAAAGGAAGAATTTTATGAATATAAGAAAGCATTTTTAATAGAGGGAAATATTAACTTAGTTAACGACGTTTTTAATAGATCTGTTAATATGAGCTCTCAAACAAAATTTTAGATATTTGTAGTAGGATATGCACTTACATATATATATATATATATATATATATTTGTATTTTTAGTACACCATTGAATGTAGAGTAAAATGAATAGATAAACGACCATAAAGGTCTTTGTAGGAAGTTATGAAAACACCCGAAGTTACGTACCCATATGTACCCAAACGACGTTATGTACTCTATATTTGCTTTAATTATTTTTTGTACATGTGTACATCATTGTATGTACAGTAAAATTAATAGATAAGCGACAATAAAGGTTTGTCTGGGAAGTTATAAAAAACCCAAAGTTATGTACATTTATGTACTCTTAACCCTGCACTGCATTGCGCATTGCGCAGTGATCATATTGGTTTTATTTTTTATTTTTTTTATACATCATTGATTGTAGAGTAAAATTAATAGATAAGTGAATTTTGAGGTTTTTTTGTGAAGTTATGAAAAAACTCGAAGTTATGTATCCTTATGTTCCCAAACGACGTCATGTACCCTTAACCCTGCACCGCGCAGTGATTATATTTATTTATTTATTTATTTATTTTTTTTTTTTGTACATGGCTGAATGTAGAGTAAAATTAAGCGCTTATAACGGGTTTTGTAGGAAGTCATGAGAAAACCCGAAGTTAGGTACCCTTATGAACCGAAACAACGCGACGTAATGTACCCTTAACCTACCACTCCACTGCTCATTGATGCGTATATAATTCAATTAAAATTTAACCTTTAATTCATATATTCAGTTAAGTAAAGGTATTTATTTACTCATTTTGTGTATTCACAAAAGTCTGAATTAATTAACGTGAAAAAAAATATTCCTTAAATTTTCTGGTATCAAACCCTAATATAAAAACATTCAAAAAGAATTTTTTTTTTTTTTTTTAAATATTAAATACAGAGTTTTTCAACAACTTTAACACCTATTTTTCGAAAAAAAAATTGTTATAAATTATTCCCAAAAACGTATTAACAGATTTTTCCTGTGATGTTTTCTGCATTATTTCATATTTAGACTTTATGTAGTAAAACATTTTTCTTCTTATAAAACAAACAAAAATTAGAGCGTGTGTAATTAATATGATAAAAACAGAGGGTAAGTATCCTGTGTTGTTGAGGAACAATGGCGAAATATCTATATTTAAGACAACGTAAAAGTCCCATTCACATGACTGTGTAAATTGAATTTCAATATTTATTTTAATAAACAGGTTTTAATTTCAGTATGAGTGGAGTGAAAATTCATTGAAAATTACGTGTTATTTTTAGAAAAAAGTTTGAGCTTTATGAATTAAAGTTACGTTTTCTTTAGAATATGAGGTCATTTTCACAAATGAAAACGTGTCAACTTTGTAAAATTAGGATCTAAGTTTTTATTTAGTTTTATATTATTAGTTATCGGAACGCATAGAATTCTATAAAGTGTTCGAAAAGTTGAGTGGAATCACTTCAAATTTTTAGCAACAGCAGTGTTTTAGTTTCTCTTAAACATAAGCGTTCAATTTTCATAATATCCAATAAAATGTGGAATATTTTAATGAAATCATTAGTTTTAACCTTACAAAATACTCTCAAATGTTGATTTTAGATTTGTTTAAAATTTGTTTCATTGTAAACAAAACATATCTTTACCTTTTAATGCATTCGTGTGAAGAAAAATGACGAAAATGTTGTTTTATGAATTTTATACCATTTATATTATAATAAAACAAAAATATCAAGGTTTTTATACAATGTGATTGCGCTTATTAAATATAAAATTAAATGAACGATTTAAAACTAAATCATTATGTCTCTATCGTTTCGCATTTCACAAGATTTATTTTTAAGACTTCATTCTGGTTAATGACAAATTAATAGGTTAAATGTCTCAGCAGTCATTTACCAGTCAGAAATCTGAATAAGACGTCAGTAAAAGTAGCAGAAGATGAAAAGCTTTCGATATTAAGGATGTGAACTTAGAAAGATTAATTTGCTCATCACAGATGATAAATGTGACTATTAATCACAACACGTAATATTAAGGAGATATCTTTTTGTAGCTGTAAATTATTACATTCTTCTAAGACGCGTATTTATTTAACTTTGTATAGTAAATTTTATAATATATACAGTTTAAGTCTCTGTAGATAAAAAATATTGTATTGTTTTCTTTAATGTTTAAGAAGCAATATTTTAAAAATATTTCTTAAAATATCTCTTTTAATGATTTAATACTTCGCAAACACACACATACATTACAGGAATTTCTTTTCATCAAAAAATCAATAATGGTTTATTATACATTCCAGCCAATAATACATTTATTAAAGTAACACTAAAACTGTTTGACATGCAGTAATACAATTGTAGTTTTAAAGAAATGCTGCCGAAAAAAGTTTGCAATGTTCTACAAATATTTCTGACATTCCAAAGGTAATTCAATACAAATACTTTATAGAGAATATGTGTTTACTAAAAACAAATTCATATCAAAGATAAAGACGAAAACACCTTGTAGTGTGCTATAAATAATTCTGACATTACAGACAGTTCAATACAAATAATTTACAGAAAATGTTTTTTAACTGAAAAAAAATTCAACGAAATTTCACCATTTAAGGAACATCGTGTAATTATTGCTAAAGCTTGTTTTGTGTGTTCACCCACGTAAACGTAATAATGTTAGCGTAAAATGGTACAAACTTATTGTATTATTGTTTCCATACCCGAATACAATCGCGCAAACAGTGTAAACATGGTGGTTGAAAAAATCCTTGACTGCAATTTTGTTCAGGTCCCAACAATGTATTTGGGAGAAAATGTAATGTCCCCTATAACACGCTAACTTAAACTTATCATTAAGATTTTCGGTTTCTTTCTTAATTGTTGGTAGCTATATTTTATTATTAGATTTATGTCATTTGTTTTATTGATACCAGTTACAATGCGTTTACAGCACAATCATGTTATTTAGCTGTTAAAAACTTAGTAGTATTTCAGTTTTTTGAGTAATTATCCCACTATATTGTGCAAGTTCAAGATAAATTTATGCAGCAAAACCAGTTTTTAAAAGAATTGAAAATACGTCACTCTCAGTTATACGCATATTCTTTTCAGGTACCAACAACGTCTTTGAGAGAAAATATAATATCTCCTATAACCCGCTAACTTAATCTTATCATTAAGATTTTCGATTTCTTTCTTAATTGTTGGTAATTATATTTTATTATTAGATTTATCTAATTTATTTTATTGGTACCAGTTACAATGCGTTTATAGTACAATCATTTTATTTAGCTGTTAAAAACTTAGTAGTATTTCAGTTTTTTGAGTAATTATCCCGCTATATTATGCAAGTTCAAGTTAAATTTATGCAGCAAAACGAGTTTTTAAAACAATTGAAAATATGGCTCTCTCAGTTATATGCATATTATTTTTTTTTCAGGTACCAGCAACGTCTTCGGGAGAAAATGTAATCAACATTATAAGACGCTAACTTAAACTTATAATTAAGGTTTCTGGTCTCATTTGTAGTAACTATATTTTATTATTACTATATTTTTAACTGTCGATCTCATTTGCTTTTATAAATACAAGATAAAACGCATTTCTGGTACAAATATGTTATAAAGAAATTAAGAACTTAGTAATGTTTCAGTTTTTCGAGTAATTATCCAGCTATATTGTGCAAAAGAAGATCAAGTTAAATTTCTGCCGCAAAACGAGTTTTTTAAAGAATTGAAAATACAGTATACGCAGATTCTTTTCAGATACCAACAACGTCTTTGGGAGAAAATGTAATCTACAGTATAAGACGCTAATTTCGCCGGCCCGGCAGCGTGGTTGGTAGCGAAGGCGACAGCCATGGTGAGGGCCCATGGTTCGAATCCCGGTAAGGCATGGATGTCATTGTGTGTGTGTATGTGTCTGCAGTGCTGTCTACTTCATTGTGTCTATCCCGTCCCCAAGAAGAAGATTTATGTAATTTGTCAAAGTCCTGTATGTATTTCTGTGAATAAAAAATATGGATCATTCGAGACAACAGCCTTGTAGCTTATAGGTCTCAAAGCAATCTCCGCCAAATGTCAAAGACGTTAACTTAAACGTATAATTAAAGTTTACGGTCTCTTTCCCTTTTTTTGGTAACTGTATTTTATTATTACTATATTTTTAACTGTTTATCTGATTTGTTTTTATTGATACTAGATACGATACGTTTATAGCACAATCATTTTATTTAACCCATTAAAAACATACTAGTATTTCAGTTTTTTGAGTAATTATCCCGCTAAATTGTGCAATAGAAGCTCCAGATAGATAAATTTATGCAGCAAAAAAACTTTTTAAAAGAAATGAAAATCATTCTCAGACACTCAAATATGTATGTACGCTCACAGTTGCTGGATTTTAGAATTGGTTTATTCAAAATATCTACCACTGTTCCTTATTAGTAAACTTTACTTTATTTAATCACCGAAAATCTGTCATTAAATAAAACGGAAAAATTGATACAAAAAAATTTGCAGTTATTTTAATACGTTGGCCGCCCAGCTTGAAATTGATTACTTTTCCGAAACCATCCAAACTACCACTTATATATTTGGTTCCCAAGTTTAGCAACAATTTCTTCCTGTTATACAAAGACTCTGCCATTGTGTGCCATAATAATCTCCCATGAGACGGTATGGTCTCATTGTGCGCAAAATGGAAATCACGCATGATACCATATAGACTCGTGGGCATGAGATCATATAGTCTCATGGGGCTGTCAAAGTGTTAAATAAAAAAAATATCCTGATCTTCGCACCATTGTGCAAGCATCACATTACAAACAAAAACAAACTAGTATAACTGAATTTTTGTAAACAAAGTTAATAAACTGTAAATTTGAAAATAAATAAAACATATTTAAGCCAAAATTTCTCATTTTCGTTTATTGTTATGCCTTTCTGATGTAAAATATTTTATGCATATTTAAAATATTTATTAAATATTTATTAAATATTTATACATCTAATTTACTTTATCAAGAATTGTTGTTTATTAAAGGTACAATATATAATAATTCCAGTATGAAGTATGGATAATATAACAGTGTAACCTTTCATTGATACGTTCTCACTGGTACAGCTTTTATTTTCGACTCATATGTCTCATACGTCTCGTACAAGTGAAAAGTGTCGTATTTATAATCATATTTACTGCATCGATGTTAACATGATTATTTCTTTATTATCGTTTGAGGTTTATTTTTCTTTATTATTTGAGGGTTTATATTTTCATAATTTTAGATATTTTATTTAAATAATGTTTTTATTATAAACGAATAGTTAAAATGTGAAGTAAAACAATGAAAATTACTTGTTTGTTAAAGCATCAATGAATTTTTTAAAAAGTATATATACTTTTACAATTCTTGTGAATTTTACATAAAATATCAGAACGTACAATGCCGTCGTAGAAAATGAGAAATGTATAAGTAAATATTTAATTTCTATTTGAATGATTTCGGTAAATATATTTATCTCAAACTGTTTAATAATTTCTTGAAGATGTAAATAGATATTCAAAAAAAGAGTCGCTTAACGGAAATTTTTTATATAAATTTTAAGATAAAGCTATTGGGAAGGAAGTTTGAACAAATAAGCTTGCTGAAAGTATTTTCACATCAGTTAAAGTTAATCGCGTGGAAAATGTCTTGTTTTGCACACATTGTTTAAGAATAAAATGACTTTGCTGTTTAAATATTTGTGTAGTGATGAATTTAAAGATTCGAAACTTACTTTATGTTAAGACTGAAGAATATATTTTTTTGTTGATTAAAATTTTGAGAAATTAATAATTTCAGGTCAGTAGTTTTATAAGAAAACATATTTTAAACAAATATGTGTAATATTTTTCAGAAACATTACAAAGAATTTTTTTTTTAAATGTCAATCCTGCTTTAAGTGACTATTTCTTACCCTTTTGCACTGATATTTATTTATTGCATGCAAGTTGACTTGTTTTAGTGAGAGTTTTTTGGCAAAAAATTGTGTTTCTGTTTTTTTTTTAATTAGTAACATTTATTTTAAATCAATCCCACAGTTGTAAATATTGCTCCTTTTGACACGCAATAGACAATTTTATGCTCTTTAGAAGGGTCTCTGTAGAAATATTTTTACAGGATACAACGACTATTTTTAACACTTTCCAACCTAGTTGAAAAGTGTTTATGAATTTGGTTTGTCTGGCCGTATGGCCGTCTGCCGTCTGCCGTCTGGCCGTCTGGCCGTCTGCCGTCTGCCGTCTGTCCGTGCTCTAACTCCCGTAAATATGCTCGGATTGCGCTGAAATTTTTATATGTTATTGTCGTTATCTATAGCATGTTCCCTAGTTCAACTGAAGTGTGTAGCACTTATAGTTTTTTTACAGGGACACTCAAAATAATTCCGTTACATTACAGGTCTATGGTGAAAAATCATTTGCGGTTTATTTTAATGATGTTACACAATTTCAAATACATTGTAATTGATATATATCACTAAGGTGCATTACAAGAAGCTTAATATGGAATAGGGGTTGCATAGCACTTATAGTTACTTTACAGGGACAGTCAAAAGAATTCCGTCACATTACGTCTATGGAGAAAAATCGTTTGCGGTTTAATTAAATAATGTTTCACTATTTTAAACGCATTGAAATTTATATATATCACTAAGGTGCATTACAAGAGGCTTACTACAGAATATTGTGTGTATAGCAGTCATCGTTCATTTACAGGGACACACAAAAGAATTCTCTACTGTATGTTAACAATAATTACTGGAAGTGGGTTTTAAGTTACTGAACGCGATTTTAAATTTAACCCACTTTTTGTCTATTACTTGGTGTGTACAAATTCTGTATTTCATATACAGCGCAGCACAAAAGTTCGCGAACACATTTCAGTTTATTGACAGAAACTCCAGAAGGAGAATTTTAAACTGTGCTACGCGTTTCCTAACTAAACTAAAATTTAGCATCCTATGTAGTATATATACAAATCTATAGATCATATACAGGGCTGAATAAAAGTATTCGGATATTTTTCCGAATATTGTATATGTTGGAAATTCCTGAAATTACGTTTTTAAATATGTTATGCGTTTTCCAAAATGTTTACTTAGATGTTGTCTTTCAGCTTATTAAACGGTAATGATTTGTAAAATTTAAAGATCACGTAATAAGCGTCTTTTAAGTTTAGTCATATATGCATTGCTTGCTTTATAATTTACACTCGCATCATGAATCAGTCATGACGGATAATGATTACAGTGGAGTTGAAAGCAATAAACAGTGTCTCGTTTGAGCCGATACAACTCACATCAATGAGTAAAGTTGAAAATTTCCGAAAAAAAGAACGATATTTTGAAATACAGATAGTTTCGGTCAAGTTTCGGTCAGGCCGAAATTTTGGCAGCAGTTTCGCCGAAAACGAATATTCGGCGAAACTCCGATTTTGCGCCGAAATCGAAACCGAAACCGAAATTTCGGTCGATCTCTAGTTTAAACAAGAACGAAAAATCATGCGTCAAGCATTGATTATGTAACACTTTCCAACGCTTTCAAAATAATTAGCCAAGGTATCGTCACCAGATTCATGACCATAAGTGTATAGCGTGCGAATCCTGCCAATTTTCTCATTATGTTTAAACTAGAGATCGACCGAAACAGGTTTTAAGACCGAAACCGGATTTCGGTGATCTTCACACTTTCGGCCGAAACCGAAACCGAAAATGTAAAAAAAATTTAAAAACTGATTAATACATACATAACTGCATATAATTATTAATTAATTAATTAATTAATTAATAACAAATAATTAATAATTACTTAGTAATAACTAATTACGTTACTAATTAATTTATTCATTATACGTTTATTGAACCACATTTCTAACAAACACACGTACATATATATGTGTGTTTCAAACAAAAATTAAACATAAATAATACAACTTTTTTATTTTACTATTTTATAACAACCAATAATTATAGGCATTTATCATTAATTAATTAACAATGTAGTTAAATAATGTAAAACAAATTCTATAATGAATATTTAATTTTTAAATATATTCATATTTTCAGTTCGTTAATATTTTGCATTTAAATTGATTTAAATATAGTACTGAAAAGTTTGTTTTTTAGGAAATTAACATTGAATATGTTTTAACCATTTTATAATTATAAATATTATTAATTTAATAGACGTTTAAATATATATATATATTGCTGAATATTACTATTAATTATTTAAAATTTTGTACAAACATTTTTGTGGTACATTTGTTATTTAAACATATGTACCATAAAAATGTTTGTACAAAATTTTAAATAATTATTAATAATATTCAGCAATGTTTAATATATATTGCTGAATATTATTATTAATTATTTAAAATTTTGTACCAACATTTTTATGGTACATATGTTTAAATAACATGTTTACTTAAAAAAAATCTTTGTCACTCCCTGACTCTCTAAGAAAGTGTTGAAATGGCACCCTGTTTGAAAATTTTATCTCCGGTGCCAAGTTGACTCTCTGTGCCTCTATCCAAAACTATTTATTTTTATATAAAATAAAACGCAATTAATTTATGAATAAGACAGAAATAGTTTCCAATTATACGGATTTCATCTAATAAAAAATATTTTAAGTATACATACCTCGATATATCTTTTGTAATAAATTTCGTAAATTTTCATATGTTTTAACAACATTTTTCTCATAATACATTTGAAACAATCTGGAGTTTCTCTCTATATTAAAAAAAAGTAACCACCGCTGCCGCCGCTGTCAATTAAGATTTTGTGCCTTGAAGTCTTTCTGGACTAATATCTAGAAAACTATTGCATGTAAAATTTTAAAAATTGGTAGTTTTATAAAGAAATGTTCGATAAACACGCTGAAGCAAACAGTTTTTAAATCGAAGAATTATTTTAAGAGATATTTAAAATCAAAGTTCATCAAAACAGTTTTTTGAAAAAAGTTTTATAGGAACGAAAACTATCCGCAGGAATTTAACCATAATTTGTAAGGATATAGTTGACAAGTTTGCGGAGTGCAGACTGCAATCACTTTTTTAATTTGAGTAATTTTTTTCAGGTTATATTTCAATTTTTTATTCAAAATTTTCATTATTTTGACGAAGATTTATTTCATATTTCATAAATTCCATTATTTGAACCGTTGCCAATTTGTAAAATAGCGCACGTAATAAGATTCCCTTTCAATTAAGAAATGTATTTACACGAGACTATTAAAAACAGAAATAAAACTTTAAAATAATATTTAAATGATCATGTGTTAAAAGCAATAAATGTAGAAAATGACGTAATAAAAATATACTTGCGCGTGAATATTACAAAGAGAAATACGAGTAACTAGGGAAATTCACGTCACATTTAAAATGATAAAAAAAAAACAATATTTCCAAACAATTTCAATTAATTATTATATTTTCATGAGAGATCAATTTATTTCGACATATCTTTTACCCATTATTGCAAATTTTAAAACAGCGTAAATAATAATATTTCCTTTCCAATGTCAAAATTCTTCTATTTGTTTATTTGGTGTTACAGTTTAACGATAGTTTTTTTTTTTTTTTTTTTTTTTTTTTTTTTTTTTAATGAAAATTGATTGACGGGGTAATGGAGAAGTATCAAAAGACAAATAAGCGTTGAATTAAAAATTCCCCGATGAAAAAACTAACTCGTGTAACGCATCTGATGTCAACTGAAAGTGACGCGACGCCACGATTATGCACGTTTGGCGCTAAATCATATATTTTGGTGACAGTTACAGTTGTAATCTGTTTCAACAGCAGTTGATTCGACCTTAAAATCCCTCAGTCAAAGGAAAATGAATGGAAACCCTGTTACAGCAGATCGCCACTGGTTATTTAATTATAATACAATCTTCCGTAATCGTTTTAGAGATGATCAAATCAGAGTGTTTTTAAATCATGCGGTGTCAGAACGGGGGTTGGCGAGCGCAGCTCGTAGGGGGCAGAGCCCCCTAGTCAAAGTAAAAATTTTCTATTACTGTTAAGTTTGCAGCTTTTAAAGATCACGTAATAAGCGTCTTTTAAGTTTAGTCATATATGCATTGCTTGCTTTATAATTTACAGTCGCATCATGAATCAGTCATGACGGATAATGATTACAGTGGAGTTGAAAGCAATAAACAGTGTCTCGTTTGAGCCGATACAACTCATATCAATGAGTAAATTTGAAAATTTCAGAAAAAAAGAACGATATTTTGAAATACAGATAGTTTCGGTCAAGTTTCGGTCAGGCCGAAATTTTGGCAGCAGTTTCGCCGAAAACGAATATTCGGCGAAACTCCGATTTTGCGCCGAAATCGAAACCGAAACCGAAATTTCGGTCGATCTCTAGTTTAAACAAGAACGAAAAATCATGCGTCAAGCATTGATTATGTAATTGGCGCTTCTAATACTTAATTACATTGCCGCAATATGCATCACTTTTTCTCTATCACATTTCCTTTGTGATTTTTCCGATAGAATTGGTCGAAAAATGGTTTAAAAATGGTTTAAAGATCACTCAAATACATAATTCGTCGTCCAATTTTTACGAAAATCTATAGTGTTCTTGCGGCATTAGTCAAAACATTTTTATGAAATGGCAGATAAATCAGACGTACCGTTTAGGAGTTATCATGTTCACTCACTCACACAACTCTTGATTTCAATACTTGCCTTAAACTGTGCGTTCGAAAAGTAAAAAAAAAAATAAAAAAATAAAAAAATAAAAATAAAAAATAATAAAAAATAATAAAGAAAGAAATTATTGAAATCTGAAAAATCAGTTAAAAAATAAAGTATGACATACATTAAAATATAAATATGTCGAAGGCTAATTGAGATATCCGGTCTTTGCAAAGAGCCCGGCTAATTCGTGAATCATCTACCTTTTAACTTTCTTCTATCTTTACAAGTAGGTATTCGATTCATGAAAATTTTAGACTTCGTTTTTTGACGGATTTATACGTTTTAGATGGTCCTGAACTCGATTTGACTGTTTTTAGAAAATATCTGTCTGTGAGTCTGTGAGTCTGTGACTCTGTCTGTCTGTCCGTCTGTATGTGACAAACATCTTGTGGGCGCTCTTTCTCAAGAACTAATGCACGAAATTTAATAAAACTTTATATTCAGTTAATCGCTGATATAAATTGGTGCTGATTATTTTTTGGTCAAAATCGCCCTATAGGTGGCACTGCTATGCTGAATTTTTTTGCGATTTCCCTAATCTCAAGAAGTAATGAACTTATTTTCATCAAACTTCAGATTCACTTAGAGCTTGACATAAAATGACGTTGATTACGTTTTGGTGTAGCTATCGCTACAGGTGGCGCTGCTTTAGCATTTTTTTCATGATTTTTACGATAGCTATATTTCAAGAACTAATGCACGGAATTTCATCAAACTTCAGATTCTGTTAGACCTTGACATAAATAGATGCTGATTACGTTTTGATGTAAATAGCCCAACATGTGTCGCTTCTATGCTACTTTTTTTAAAATAATTATCACGATAACTATATCTCAAGAACAAATTCACGGATTTTCATCAAATTTTAGATTTAGTTAGACGTTGACATAAGTTGTTGTTGATTAGGTTTTGGTCTAAATCTCCCAACAGGTGGCACTGCTATACTACATTTTGCAGGATTTGCACGACTCTAATAATAGTCATATCTCAAGAACTAATGCACGGAATTTAATAAAACTTTAGATTCAGTTAGACCTTGATATAAATTGGTGCTGATTATTTTTAGTGTATGCGAAACCTGTGTGAGATACAAGAAAGTTTTGAGATTGGCACATCCGACTAGTTCCAATTGGCTTGATATTTGCAGAGACTAAGCAGCTTTAGGCTAAGTGGATTTTTTTTTTTTTTTTTTTTTTTACTCAATCAGAATTTTTTTTAGGCTTATCGCAAAGACTCTGTTGAGAGTTAGGCTAATAAGTAAATTGTCCATTTATTTCTCAATCAGCTTGATTTTGTTTCAGATTTCGGTTCAGATATGATACAGATTTCTGTATCATCCGAGTAATACGCAGAAAACATGGATTTTTGAATTAAAAAATATTATTAAAAATATTTATGAAAATTTCTGCAATAATAAAATTTGCGGTTATGACATATTTTTAATGTTTTCCCAGCGTTACGTAGAGAAGAGGGATCGGAGAATAAAAATTATTATAAAAAATATATATGGAAATTTCTCTATTAATGAAATCTGCAGATGAGGCAAACTTTTAATGTTTTTCCAACTTTACGTGGAGAGGATAAGTTTTTTAATTTTTCAGTTCAATTTTTAAGTTTTTAAGATTTTTAAATTTTTTCCAGCGTTACGTAAAGAAGACAAATCGCTCAATGAAAATTATTATAAAAAATATATGTAAATGTCTGTATTAATAAAATCTGAAGATGAGACAGATTTTTCGTTCTGTATAGAAGATTTGTTGCTATATGAAAATAATTATAAAAAATGTATAAGAAAACTGCTGTATCAATAAAATGTGCAGATAAGGCTAATTTTTTAATGTTTTCCCAATATTATGTAGAACAAGAACGAAAAATCATGCGTCAAGCATAGATTATGTAACGCTTTCCAACGCTTCCAAAATAATTTTACAAATTATACCGTTTAATAAGCTAAAAGATAACATCTAAGTAATCCGAATACTTTTATTCAGCCCTGTATAGGATCTATAGATTTGTATATATACTACATAGGATGTTAAATTTTAGTTCAGTTAGGAAACGCGTAGCACAGTTTAAAATTCTCCGTCTGGAGTTAAATAATACGGAAATGTGTTCGCGAACTTTTGTGTGTCCCTGTAAATGAACGATGACTGCTGTACACACACTATTCTGTAGTAAGCCTCTTGAAATACACCTTAGTGATATATATAAATTTCAATGCGTTTAAAATAGGGAAACATTATTTAAATAAACCGCAGACGATTTTTCTCTATAGACGTAATGTAACAGAATTCTTTTGTCTGTCCCTGTAAAGTAACTATGAGTGCTATGCACACCCTATTCCATATTAAGCTTCTTCTAATGTACCTTAGTGATATATATAAATTTCAATGCGTTTAAAATAGTGAAACATTATTTAAATAAACCGTCAATGATTTTTCCCCATAGACCGCAATGTAATGGAATTCTTTTGAGTGTCCCTGTAAAAAAACTATCAGTACTACACACTTCCGTTGAAATAGAGAACATGCTATCGATAACGACTATAACATATAAAAATTACAGAGCAATCCGAGCATATTTACGGGAGTTAGAGCACGGCCAGACGGCAGACGGCCAGACGGCAGACGGCCAGACAAACCGAAGTCATAAACTCTTTTCAACTAGGTTGGAAAGTGTTAAAAACACTTTTCAACTAGGTTGGAAAGTGTTAAAAATGGTTTGCTAATGAAATTAATTATACAAAATTAGTAAGAAAATCTCTGCAATAATGATATATGCTGATGAGACAGAATTTTAAAGTTATTCCAGCTTTATGTAGAGATGATGGATTGCTGAATGAACTTTTTAAAAATTGTTCTTTGAATAAAATCCGCAGATGCGGCATATTTTAATGCTTTCCTCATTGAGGAATGAAAATAAATAAAAAACATTTATTTATGAAATAATAAAATCGGAGGATTTGGTAGATTTTTAATATTTTCCCAGCACTAATTAGAGAAGATAAGTTGCTGAATGAAAATGAATATAAAAAATAATAAGGAAAAAACTTTTATTGACATATTTGATTTATTCACATAGCTGGTAATTAAGGTTAATAAATACTTTATTTTTAAAGGTAAAATTTGCTCTCTGTAAAGATATACTGAAAAATCTGCAGGTATAGCAGAATATCATCCCCCCCCCCAGTATTACTAAGAAATAATATATTGCTGAATGAGTAATCTCAGGAACTCACGCGTATTGCGAACTTATTTTAAGTGCGCTACAGATTTAAAATTAAATTAAAGTAATCACTAATATCAGCTTATATGGAGTATAAATCATATCTGCTAATATGACATTTTTCGTACCTAAGTGTTGTGAATAATTTCATTCAGCAACCTATCTTGTCTGCGTAATGCTGAAAAAACACTAAAAAATTTGCACATCTGCAGATTTTATTGATACAGCAATTTTCCTATATATGTGTTTATGTAATTATCGTCTGCAACGAGCTAAAGCTATATGTTTCTTGGTTTCGTGTGCTCTAAATTCATAAATTTTCTTTTTCTTACATTCCGCGTTCGGCAATACTCTGTGTTTTTTTCTGTTTGATTCTTGTTTTTCCGCAATGTGAAAAATGCAGAAATGCCGAGATGCCGTAAAATGTAAAAATGCATAAATGCCGTAATAAACCGTGAGATGGCTCGCTTCTCTTTTTTGTAAAATAAAACGCATCTACAGTCCGATGTGTTGTGCTTCATTGTAAGAACCAGCAGTGTGTGTGAGTAGTGAAAAAAACCCGCAAAAGCAATATGTTTTACAATAATTTTCAATAAGCAAAACATTTTCTCTACGTAACGCTGGAAACATATTTAGCACATTTAAGTATAAATATCCCAGTGAACATTTAAAGGACAAAGTTTGTGAAATTAGTAAATCCTCCAGCATCTCACATCCGTCCAGTATGACTTTGCTACACTGTGCAGTGCTGAAACGACCAATTAGCAGCCAACACCAATTAGCAGCCTGCTTACTAAGGAAAAGCAAGTTAGTCAACAAAATGCACTGAAGCCACAATGGCCTGGAGGATTATCAAATGGATTTTAGCCATGTTGAGATCAGGCGAATTCTAGCCATGTTACCAGGCATCAACCCGTTAAAATGGACAAAAGCTCGGCAGGTAGGGTCGTGGTCAGCGGTCTAAAAAGAAAAGGACTTAGTTTACATAATCCCTTGTAAACACTGTGATTCAATATACATTGACAGAACAAGTCGTACCCTGGAAATCAAACTTAAGGAACACAGAAGCGCATTTAAAACAGTTTCTGATTCAAAAATAGTTCCCCGTACTGTGATGACTGACCACGACCCTGAATTTGGGAATACTATGATCATTAGACTAAATTGCAGTAGCTACTAGATATTTATTGAGTCATGGTATACGAATCTAGCCAATAATCCAATTAATGAAGCAAGCCAAATAAAATCTGAATATTCTGTTATGTTGTAACTTTAACTTTAGAATTAACTTTTCTGATGCATGTTTTAAGTTTGTAAGTTGTTTATGTCATCATTCGGGATTTTACGTTGTATAGTATTGACGAGGGATGAATTTTTGTCCAAAAGTTCTAGTTTAGGGTTTTTAACATGTATTATGTGAGCTTTTTAATTTAAAATGTCTGAAATTTAAATGTCGTTATCTTTTAATATTGTATCCTGACGTAATGTTATCTTATTTTAAATAAAATAGAATGTATAATCTGTCGTTAAACAAAAGGAAAGATTAAAATAAATGATCAACGTAAAATAGAGCACAAATAAAATACATATATTGTAGAAAACAGCTGTTTCGTAGCCTCAAAGCTCCATCCTCAGTGCCAAAGTTAAAAACATTAAAAACAGATTTAAATGTTTAGGCCATGTACATATGCATGCGCCACCGCTCGCGTCTAAGATGGAATGGCGATGAGTGTTTAAAAACAACAGCGGAGTCTGGAGTCCCATGTGACGAAGACCAATCCAAAGCGCTCCGCCAGTCAGGACGAGTTTAATTACAAAGGAGAAAAATGCGGGAGAAGGAAGTGAAGAGAATATATTAAAGGAAAGTTAGCCAGACATTTGAAAAATTTGCTGTACTGGACATATCATTAACTAAACTGCTTGAATTCTTCCATTTATCATAAGTTTCCCAAAAATCAAGGTCGTCAATTGATGAGCACTTCTAAAGTATTGAACCTTATGAAAAATTAAAACTATGATTGTTATACCAGCAATTGAATAGCGGAACGTTTAATGTCACAATTTTTAACATAGTTTTTATGTTACCCCACGCGGATCTTAAGAGGTCGCTTAGTTTGACCTATGTACATTCTATCACACTCGGAAAATATCTTGTAAATTCCCCAATGTGAAAATCTGTCAATTGGATGTTTGAGATGTGTAAATTTGAATTTCTTAAATGGTGCATAAATTACTTTAAAATCTAATCTTTTCAAAATTTTGGATATTTGATGGCTAATTCTCGGAAAATATGAAAGTACTAGCAGACTACGCCCGCTGCGCTGGTCGGTTTCTCCAAAAGAACCTTGAATCAAACGAAATATATCGGTGAATTTAACCTTGTATTTTAAAGTAATCTGTACCTTTACCTGGAATAGCCTAAAATAACATAAAAACTTATTTCACTAAGTTATGTTTTTTTAATACGGTTTATTATTACGTTTACAATTTATTACCTACCGTTTTCCATTGATTTATATGTTTTATAGCTACATTTTTTAATAACGTTAATTAACTTATATTATTCACAACTGAAAAGAAATGGCGCATCTAGTATTTGTCGAGAATTAAATAAAAATCATGCACTCGTGACATCATAATTCACTTTTATATTTTAACAGAATAATACGATTACTATAATTTGTGACTCGTGCTGACACATTGCTGTTATTATTATTTTTTACGCGTGACGTTTTCGCTATGGTACTCCATTGTGAAATTTGGTAATTTTTGAAATTCAATATTTGGAAAATGGCATAATCAGTGGATTTGAAATTTATATCAAGAAAAATACAATTTTTTACCTTTCTAACGCAGTTTGTCTAACAATTTTCTGACAAATACTTTTCGAGCAATTAACTTTTTCAGTAACTTCAAATGTTTAATTTTCCGAGATTAATTTGTGGCAACGATTAGCGAAAATCCCAGTCGTCAGCAACGCATACCTTTTTATTAAAGAGGATAATTAAATTTTAACTCTTATGACTTCACCACTATTCAAAGCCACCGTATGGTTTCATTTGACGTCAAATCCCTCTTTACTAATGTACAGGTTCAAGGTGCTTTAAACTGTCTTAAATTACGCATCCAGGAATTTCACTACTCACCTGTAGAAATCGATGAATTATTACACCTTACTGACAGTTGTCTATCGTAAAATACGTTCATATTTAACAGTATTTTTTATCACACGATTGATGACTTGTCTATGTGCTCCCCCTTCAGCCCAAACCTCAGTGAGTTTTATAGGCATTTCATCGAGTCAAACCTTTTCAATAGGTTAAATATTGCATGTTACACCCGCTATTTCGATGACTGATCTATATCATTACTGGATTCTAATGATATAGATATCCCGCATATTCTTTCCGTTATGAACTCAGTAGATGAGAAAGTTTACATCTGAATTTGACAGCAACAAACAACTACCTTTTCTTGATGTTATGATTTACCGCAAAATTGATTCATTCCAAACCACTGTTTACAGTGAACCATTCGCAATTTCTTTATCTCCACATCGTCTTTCATCTCCCACTCCCAATTCAAAATTGGCTGCTTTTAATACGTTCATTGTGCCTTAAGCATTTGTTCATCTAAGAGTTTATTCAAAGCAGAATTAGACCACATTAAATCCATTCCCATTGACCAGGGTTTTCCTGGTGAAATCGTTAATTCAATTCAAAATAAACTAATTAAACGTACACATTCTGACATTATTAATGTTCGCAATTGAAATTTAATTATACTTCCATATTTTCCGAGAATTAGCCATCAAATATCCAAAACTGAAAATATTAGATTTTAAATATGAACATATTTTACGATAGACAACTGTCAGTAAGGTGTAATAATTCATCGATTTCTACAGGTGAGTAGTGAAATTCCTGGATGCGTAATTTAAGACAGTTTAAAGCACCTTGAACCTGTACATTAGTAAAGAGGGATTTGACGTCAAATGAAACCATACGGTGGCTTTGAATAGTGGTGAAGTCATAAGAGTTAAAATTTAATTATCCTCTTTAATAAAAAGGTATGCGTTGCTGACGACTGGGATTTTCGCTAATCGTTGCCACAAATTAATCTCGGAAAATTAAACATTTGAAGTTACTGAAAAAGTTACTTGCTCGAAAAGTATTTGTCAGAAAATTGTTAGACAAACTGCGTTAGAAAGGTAAAAAATTGTATTTTTCTTGATATAAATTTCAAATCCACTGATTATGCCATTTTCCAAATATTGAATTTCAAAAATTACCAAATTTCACAATGGAGTATCATAGCGAAAACGTCACGCGTAAAAAAATAATAATAACAGCAATGTGTCAGCACGAGTCACAAATTATAGTAATCGTATTATTCTGTTAAAATATAAAAGTGAATGATGATGTCACGAGTGCATGATTTTTATTTAATTCTCGACAAATACTAGATGCGCCATTTCTTTTCAGTTGTGAATAATATAAGTTAATTCACGTTATTAAAAAATGTAGCTATAAAACATATAAATCAATGGAAAAGGGTAGGTAATAAATTGTAAACGTAATAATAAACCGTATTAAAAAACATAACTTAGTGAAATAAGTTTTTAAGCACCATTTAATAAAATCAAATTTACAGATCGCAAATACCCAGTTATCAGATTTATTTACAAGATATATTGCGAGTGTGATAGAATGTACATAGGTCAAACTAAGCGACATGTTAAAAATTGTGACATTAAACGCTTCGCTATAGCTAACCATTGCTGGTCTAACAATCACAGTTTTATTTTTTTTTCGAAAGTTCAATAATTCAGAAGTGCTCATCAATTTACGACATTGATTTATGGAAAGCTTATCATATATGGAAGAATTCCAGCAACTTAGTTAATGATATGTCCAGTACACCAATTTTATCAAATGTCGGGCTACCTTTCCTTTAATTCATTCTGTTACACTTCTCCCTCCCCACCTTTTACTCCTCCGTACTTAAACTAGTCTAGACTGGCGGAGCGCTTTTGATTGGTCTCCTCTGTCACATGAGACTCCTGACTCCGCTGTTGTTTTTAAATACTCATTTCTATTCCATCTTGGCCGCGAGCGGAGACTGAAGCATACTTACATGGCCTAAACATTAAAATCTGTTTCTAAATCTTTTTAACTTTGGCGCTGATGATGGAGCTTTAGAGTCTCCGAAACAGCTATTTGCTAATTTATATGTATTTTACTTGTGCTATTTTTTACGTTGATAATTTATTTTAATATAACAGCACAAAGTTCAATCCTCCTCTTTTAAAAAATGAAAGATGTATTAGTAAATATTTAATTTTTCTTTAAACGCTTTCACTAAATATATTCATGTGAATCTCTTTAAGGATTTTTTGAAAACATTAATATATATCCGTTTTGGAAATTCTTTCTTTGAATTTTATGATAAAGCTATCGTAAGGAATGTTTAAACAAATAAGTTTGTTGAGAGTGTTTTCTCTTCAGTTAAATTTAATCGCATGGAACATGTCTTATTTCGCACATATTGTTTAAGAATAAAATGACTCTACTCTTTAAATATTTGTGTAGTAAAAGATTTAAAGTTAAAGTTACTAAACTTTATTTTAAGCTACGATTGAAGATTGTTCGTTTTGCTGATTAAACATTTTTGAAAATTTAAAAGTTTCATATTGGTAATTTTCTACGAAACATGTTTTAAATAACAATATGTAACCTTAGTGCTATAAATTTTTAAATTATTCCAAATGTATCATAAAACTTACATAAGAAATATCCAGATTTTTTTTTATTTATATTTTTTATTATTAGAAAATCATTAAAGATTTTCACACGAATATATTTAGTGAAACCGTTCAAACAGAAATTAAATATTTACTTATAATCTCTCATTTTATTAAACGACAGATTATATATTCTAATGTTTGAGGCAAATTTACGCAACATTTTCCAGTTTGTACAATGTTTAAAAATAATTGGTGCTCTAACAAAAAAGCAATGCAATAATCTTGTTTTATTTTTTTTAACTGTAAAAGTCTTTAAAAAACATTTCTATAAAATATTTTAAATTATGAATTGATAAAAAATTTAATAATAAGAAAAAGTTAACAATTTATTACTAAATAAAGATATGTAACCACCCATCGTAAGAACAATCTCTGTAAGTAACTATCTTGATCAGATGCTATCTTTTATGTTGCGGGGATTCGTGGCGTTAGCCACAGGCTCTCGGACCAAGGTACCATCAAAGTCCATCTTAAGCAATACTGAAAGGCTGCCTGAAATACTGCAACAAATTTAACTGTCAAATTGTTGATTTTGTTACACGAAACTAAATAGAAATTACTTAGTATTCTTATATCCTTTAAATTCGATTCATCTGTTCGAAAGATTGGTAGAATTTTAAAATTTCGGATCGTTTTATTATAATAATATTGATACATTATTCCAGTAGTTGAAAAACAAGATGCTTGCTTGGTAAAGCATAAATTTTAATACAGTATTGTAAGATTTTACAAATACAAAGTCTTGCGTGAAATCATATATTCTAAAACAAGCAAATCTTGCGTGTGTGTGATTATATATATATATATACAGGGTGATTTTTTTAAAGTTGTGAAAGTAAAACCCTATAACAAAAGAACCACTGATGCAAATGGCGTAAAATTTCACCAGTACACTCCCAAAGCAATGGGAATTTTTTAGGCGTGGTTAAAAAACAGACAGATGGCGCTGTACATGCAGTAAAGTCGGGAGACGAATTTGCGTCCGGCACACGCACATTGGCGATAAAAACGTGAAGTACGCACACCTCCTGTTCATTATTCTACGGAAATTTTTGCAATTACTGCGCCATTGACGGACCGTGCGTTGTTAGTGAAACTGTATTATCAGAATAATGACAGCGCAGCAACTGCTCTTAGGAGATTTAGGACACTTAAGAATTTAAGAAAAGGTCCAGTGACGACAGAGGGCCTACTGAAGATGGTTTCTCAAAGTACCGCCCATTATTTTCCTCCCACAGACGATAATCTTTGTTTCTGCTACCTTACAGCGCCATCTGTCGGTGTGATTTTAAGTTTTTTTTAACCATGCCTAAAAAATTCCCACTGCTTTGGGAACATACTGTTGAAATTTCAGGTTATTTGGATCAGTGGTTCTTTTATTATAGTGTTTTACTTTCACAACTTTAAAAAAAATCACCCTGTATATATATATGCAAATTTTATCTTAAAAACGGCTTTAACGATTTTGACGAAATTTTGTATCCTACTGTTTTGGGGCATCAGAAAACCATTGGGCGAAGTCACATGTTTCAGAAAATTTGATTAGTGGGTCATTTTGGGTCACCATTGGTTAGGGTCAAGCTAATTGTATCTAAAAAACGATTCAAACGATTTTGACTAAATTTTGTATCCTACCATTTTCGGACACGACAAGACTATTGGGCTGAGTCACATGTTCAAGAACTTTCGATTAGTTGGTCATTTTTGGGTCAACGCGGGTCAAGTTAATTTTACCTAAAAAGCGGCTATAACAATTTTGATTAAATTTTGTATCCTACGAGTTTCGGGCACGAGAAATAATTTTGCTAGGTCACGTGTCCGAGAAAATTCGATTAGTGGGTCATTTTGGGGTCACTGTGGGTCAAGCTAATTTTATCTAAACAACGGCTCAGACTATTTAGACTAAATTTTGCATCGTATGGATTTCGGGCATGAGAAGACTGTTGGGCTAGGTCACATGTTCGAGAAAATTCGATTAGTGGGTCATTTTGGTCATGGGTCATTACGGGTCAAGCTATTTTTTTCTTAAAAACGGCTCAGAGGATTTGGACTAAATTTAGTATCCTACAGTTTTAGGGAACGAGAAGACTATTAGGCTAGGTCACATCTTCGAGAAATTTCGATTAGTGGGTCATTTTGGTCATGGGTCATTTTGGTCATGGGTCATTATGGGTCAAGCTATTTTTTATTAAAAATAGCTCAGACGATTTGAACTAAATTTTGTATCACACGGTTTTTGGGCACGAGAAAATCATTGGGCTAGGTCACATGCTCGAGAAAATCCGATTAGAGGGTCATTTTTGGGTCACTGTGGGTCAAGCTAATTTTATCTAAAAAACGGCTCAGACTATTTTGATTAAATTTTATATTCTACTGGTTTCATGCACGAGAAGACAATTGGGTTTGGTCACATGTTCGAGAAAATTTGATTAGGGACATTTTGGTCATGGGTCATTATATTTGAACTCAAAGCTAATTTTGACCGAGCGTAGCTCGGTCTTTTTTGCTCGTGTACCTAAAGTAACCAGAATGCGTAATCTGTCGTCTAAAAAATTAAATATATATATGTACATTTTTAATTTGTATTTGAACAATTTCAGTAAATTTTATTAATATGATACTGTTTAATGATTTGTGAAAATTATAAATAGATTAGAAGAACCCTTTACGGATATTCTTTATAAAAATGTTTAAGATAAAGCGATTGGAAAGGAAGTTGAAATAAATAAACTTGTGAAGAGTTTCTTCATTTCAGTTATAATAAACCGCATGTAAATTTTTTTGTTTAGCACACATTGCTTTACAATAAAATTACTGTGGTGTTTAAATATTTGTGCAGTAAAATATTTGAAGTTATTAAACTATACTTTACCTTTGTGTTTAGATTTGGGGATAATATGTATTGTTGATTAAAGAATTTTGAGAATTTAATAATTTTACTTCGGTAATTTTATTTGAAAATATATTTTTAATATGAACATGTGGATGAAAATCAATTATACATGACATTTTTATATCTTCAGTTGAATATGTTTTTGCTCTCTATATGAGTGTAAACATTTTGTGTTACATCATAGAAAAAATAACTAGTTAGTATAAACTATTTTTCTCTCTTTTTCTCAATTAGATCCACACTTCTATTTTTAGCTATCATATTATGCTCTTCATACGACTGTAACTGTCACGTAATCAACCGAACTCAATGGTTTCAACAACTGCATTATATTTATTTTATTTTATACTATTTTGATGATGTTGGCAATAATTATTTTATGTTTTTATAGTTGTTTTGTATTACAAAGATGGAGAAGTGAATGAAATTTTTAAAAGTAAAAACTGACGATTTTGTATTAAATTTGTATTAAATAAGATTTTGTAAATCAAGTCTTTATAGAATAAGGTAAATTAGTATGTTTCACTTTTCAATATTTTATTTACTACTCCATCTTTGGAATACAAAACAACTATCAAAATATAAAAATATTGTGGCCATCAACATTAAAATAGTAAAAAATAAAATGAATGTAATGACGTTGTTGAAAACGATTGAGTTTGGTTGATTACGTGACAGTAAGCGCACCTTTAAATGATAAATATTTCTAAGTATCATAAGTAAGATTATCTTTATCTGTTTTAATCTAGTTAACAGTCTTAATTGCGCTGAGAAAGCTCAGCGATATAAGCTCTTATGCGTTCCACTTCAATTATAAATTTATAGCAATCCTCCTCCTAAACTATTCGACCGATGACAGAAAAAATCAGCACAGTGATAGCTTTCATAGCCACATATTTCGCATATAAAAACAGAAATCGTGTCCTTGAGGAATAGTTTTATATCTTAAATTGTTGAAAATGTTGAATAGTTTTGAATCAACACTCCCACCAATTTCTTATACTTTCCATTTCGGGATGTCGCATTATGTAATACTATTTAAATATTTTCTAAATTACGTAAAATGTTCTTTTTTATAGTTTTTATACCTATTTGACTGCCCCATAATTAGTGACCTTTTATTGAGATTCATGGTAGCTACCCTTCATTTATGGTTACTTCACTGAGAAAAATGACACTTTCAAATCTGAGTAAATCGATGTTTTTCATTTTGTTATGAAACTTTTTGTTTCAAATATGACGACCCAGTGCTTTGAATTCTGAAATACCGGAAATTCTCAGAATATTGAAACATGAGCATACTCAAAACTGATCACATAGAGGTCAGTTCATACTCATTTTTGAAACATGGACATACTCAAAAATATTTAGAATCAGTTCAAACTCATTTTTGAAAAACAGAAATACTCAAAAATGAGCACACAGAAGTCAGTTCATACTTATTTTTAAAACATGGACATACTCAAATATGAGCACAAGATATTTTATCCTTGAGTGTGTACATGTTTTCAGAAATGAGTATATACATGTTTCAAATTTGAGTAATTTTGATTCGGAGCCATTTTGACTGTGCAATATACTCAAATTTGAATATTTTTTGCTCAAGTTTGAAATGTCGTTTTTAGAGTGTACTCCAAATAAACTTGCAGGGCCATTTTTGCCCTGAGTGCCGAAAATGTAAACTATGTTTTCTTTATAAATCGATTCTCCATGGTCTTAATAGTATATATACGAAATGGTGTTGGGTTTTCCACAGTACATTAATTGAATTGTAAACATAGATATTTTAAGTATGGCCACCCTGTATATTAGTTATTTAATTAATGTTAGAACAAAATTTTTGACATGAAGTATTTATTACATTATTTTGAAGTTTTCACGACAACTATGTAATTAAAATTTAAAACATCTTTTATAAACTCAGCAAATTGTGAATGCAGATTCACAGATTTTTATTCTAAGTGGTAAACATGGTACATTCTTTCAGTGAAATGTGCTTTGCCTCTGACAATTATTTTAATTAAAGTTAGTCACATGGAAAACTATTTCCTTTGTAGGCATTTTTCAAGTTTAAAATTTCCTTTTGTTTTAAATATTTGTAGTAAAAATGCAAATGATATAATTTTCGCTAATCAATGCAGAAAAATTTTGTTAAATTTAGGTAGTAACTTGCATATTTTAATTATAGGATTTAAAGGTATTTATAGGAAATAAAAGGTTTTGCCAAAATCCATCATTAAATGATCAACAAAAGGTTGTTAAAATAAAAAGGCACAATATAATTTATGCCTCAATTTTTAGTATTCCGTTGTATATATATTATGATTATTTTTTTTACAAATTAAATTATGCCTTCAAAAAATATCTAATATAAAATAAACTAGTTCATTAATTTATGTAATAAATAGCTGTTGTAAAAACTATTACTATTATGCCAATAATTTTTTTATTTTAAATTTTTATTAAATATAAATATATAAAACTTACTTTAAATCCAAGCATTTTTTATTAAAGTAAACATATATGCCTTGTTTATCCGTTTTAATATGCTTGAAATATGTGAAACGAACACTTTTAACCTTAACACGATAAAAGTCCTACACGTGTCTTAAAATACTTTTAATCTAGACAAAAACACTTATTAAAAGTATTTATTAGGGTGGATCAAATGAAAACGTAATACTTGTCACACAATGAAATGGCATAGTTTACTTTAAACGTAATCTCCAAACCTACACAAGCACTTGTCCTAAGGTTTCACCAAGTGATGAACACCTTGATCATAGAAGTCATTTGTCTGAAATGGGAAGACTTTTCGAACATTGTCCATGACTTCGCTGTCCGAGTAAAAACGGAGACTGTTCAATGTCGTCTTCAGTGGATCAAAGATGGGAAAGTCTAATGGCGAAAGTTCCGGGGTATGCTGTGGGTATTTCAACCCTGTTCACCATAACTTCACCAGACTATCTCGAGGTAGTGTTTGTGTAACAGGGTTGGTCACCACTTACTCCTGTTGAATTTAATATAGGGTCATTAAAAAAGTCGAAGAGTGTGGAAAATATAATTACAAATATCTCGGCACCTAATTACCCAATCGACTTCTTTCTTTATGCAAAATTTATGCTTGATTTATTGTCTTTAATATCCAATCCCTAAAATTTTTATATATCTTTTATCAGAACGAATATTCCGAGAGTGCGAAAAAAGTAATTTTCGGATAATCGAGGTTACGGAAATTCAATAAGCTTCTTCCCATTGTTACATACTAAATACGTATCAAATTTCAAATCGATATCTCAATTTTTTCGGAAGATAGAGCGTTTACAGACACACAGACAGACGGACGGCATATATATATTTTTTAAATAAGTTTTTTGTAATTTCCAGTGTCAGAAACTTGTAAATCCGTCAATTTTTTTTTCGATTTATGAAACGATTACAAGACTTTCCTATACTACTTATGATGTGCAGGTAAAATGAGAGAAAATTATAAGAATGCACAGATTTCAAACAATAAGGGAACAGAAAATATTTTTATAAAGTATATTTTCTTACATTCTTTCAACACGTTGCCCTTTTTTATTGGTGGCCACTGGCTAAATCCTAAACTGTTAGTTGTAGAGGTATAGTGCAACTGGAAAACTATTTAAAATGTTCCTCTTCCTCATATAAAAATCAATTTGCGTCAAAATAGTTATTCTTTGAAAAGATACGAATTTAAAGTTTTTATACAGTTCCTATTCGTATAATTTATATTTAGAAAGCTTCGATAAACGCTCTAACAAGTAAACCAGTAAATATTCCATTTTTGTACGACCAAACCTTAGCGATTTGTTTTAATTTGAATTTATTGCATTTTCTCCATTTTCTGGCACTAAAAACGGAGAAATGCGCTTTTAGTTTATACCCTAAATAATCACAATTTACATTTCTTGAAACTTAATGGAAATTTCATAACATATTACATAACTTCTACTCTGAAGTTTGTCATGAATACATTAAATATTCGATAAAAATATTGATTGTAATACTATTAGTACCAGTACTATTAGTACTATTAGTAGCACGATTTTTTTAATTTGGTTTCCAACTATTTACACATATATAAAAATACCAATTAAATATCTAAAAAAATGAGAAAAGTAATCTGCAATTCTTTTTTAATAAGCGGCAAATTCAATCACTGTTTTTTCACATACAACAACAATTATTCAAAAAAGAAATATAAAAGTAATGCAAGTCGATGTAAATGTGTGATATATTTCGTTTAAAATTTAAAGTGTGAATGTGTATATATTATCCTTGTACATTAATGTAACTCACGGTAACGATCATGTTATATATTATAAAAAGGGAAAATTTGTGATAGAATTCTTTACTATTTAACTGTTTTTAGATACGGTTAAAATGCAGTTTACCCTAGCAACTGTGAATCTCTTAGTTTTCCTAATATTCAACTAGTATTTTAATTCAATAAAACGTTAAAAATTCAGTGCAAATTCACCTTCTTTAATAATTAAAATTTATAAAGATACAACTAAATGTAAATATAATGTTTGGCGGTGCGTAAAAAATAAATCCGCACAAGTAATCACCAGGAAGCTATTATAAGAGAGTCTTTGGAAATAATATCTAAAAAAGAAATAGTCTGTAACGATGTATTATCATATGATATCCACGCAGTCTGGAATGAATTAATACATGATTGATTAACCTGTACTTGTTTTTGAAATGTTGAATAACCTTTCCCATCCCACCTTATATTCCACACCCTTGAAGTAAAATAGTTTGTTCCGGGCAAGCTAAAAAACGCGAAGAGACAAAAATTAATAATAGGTGGCTCAACATTATATGAATATAGCAATCAACGGTGATTCAATGAAATGTTAACATTGGTTAACTATTCATTCACCAATGGAATCTTTTACAAAGCACTGCTAGTATTAGAGAAATTTTGGCTATACATAAATATATGCAATGAAATAAAATATTTTTTTACGAATATTGATGCAATGTTGGCAAAATGTAAACATTACACAGCTTTGACCATTATACAGCGAACATATAGCTGCTGTTTGTCAATAGATAGTCAATATAAACAATATTTCCCAATATTACTTTGCTACTATGGGGTATTTCAACTTTGAAGCAAAGAAAGAAACATTTAAAAATATCTAAAAGTCATCTATTCAATTACAGTTAAAATAGATTTTCTGCAAATATAGTATCTTACTAACAAACATTCGGTTTAAATGAATATTTATTTAGTGTGAGAAAATAGAAAGTATTTATTCTCTGAACACAGGTGTAATCATTTACCGCTTAAAGACATTTATCAAGCTGTTTGTAAGTGTATCTAAACAAGAAAATGCATTTTACACTGATTTAGACAGATTCTGTCTCATTTGAGTTAAATTGAAGGCATTGAAACAAAATAAAGCATTGAGATTATAGATGCGTGAATAAATTGTAATAGTCTCAAGATCTTATAAGAATTTAGTTTTTCTTATAAAATTAAGTAAATAAAAAATATTATTAAGCATGTTCCAGTATAATAGTATTAGGAATCTAGGGGTGATAACTTTGAACGTAAACTATGCACAGTGGGGGATTTACCAATTCTAGTTGTCCAGAATTTTTTTTTTTTAAATTTATGTTAGTGTAATTTATTTTTTACTTAATAGTTGCAGCGTTATACTCAGCAAATGGTTTTGATATAAATGTAGTTGTATGGTTCAGAGGCTAGTGCAAAGTTGGTGTTTCTTATTTGTGAATGAATCAATCGTTTTGAGTATAGTTGTTTTATTTGTTATTTGAAGTGGAAAAAAATAGTGCTATATATATTATGTACGCTTACAAAGAAAATATGGACTTTGTTTTATGAAATTTATGTGCATAAATTTTCAACATATTAACTGTTATTTCGTATATAATGTCTGAAAAAATATTATATTTTTTACAATGTTTCATTTTTAAACCAGACAAAGTTATACTAAAAAGCGATAAAAATATCGATTTTTGATATCATTAAATAGATTATATTATTATCTTTTCAATAAATTTTTGTTTGTCTGTGTCTATTTGCATCCCTAGGATTTAGAATTGTTTTTACCTTATTAAGTCTAAATCATTTTTTTTATTTTAGTAGTCATAGTTATAACATCATGTAATATCAAAACCTTATATCGCTTATTAGTTAAGGGAACCATAAAGGTTTAAAGTGACGAAAATTGACGGAAGTTTGATCGTGGATTACAAATCCTGTAATTAATTTAGATTATTACTTGTTTTTTCATATACTTATTTCCTAGATACTTATTTCCTATAAAAATTATTTGTAAAATTGTTAAAAAAAAAAAAAAAATTGATATTGTACAACAAAATTAATCTTGAAAAACTAGTTTTGCCACGATTTTGAAGTCCATCTTCCTTATTTTTAAGTCGCTATTTCTTTTTTATACTTCTTATTAAGTTTTCTCTCGAATTATACTTAATATGAAAAAAATGTAAAATATATATATATATATATATAATAATATAAATTCAAAATCTCTAAATACTGATCATATTATGTCGTATGATCAATATTATCATTGATTATGTAGCACGTTTCAATATAAAAATCAAAGTAGTAACTGCATTATTTATTTATTTATTTTTATTTTATTATCTATTTATGAATTTTATTTATTTATTTATTTATTGAATGAAAAGAATTTTGCTATATTTTACTCACTACTATAGAATAACAAATGTCCTGTAGACTGTTGTAAAGGAATATAAAATTATTATTTTTAATAGTTTGTTTTTAATAAAAACAAACATGAAAAATAATTTTTACTAAATTCTATACAATTTCACAAATTTCGTATTTATAAAATAATTTAATCCATAGAGCATTAATAATTTATTTAAATATTCATTAATAATTTATTAATCGCAGTGTTTTAAAGAATTCAAAAAAGAAAAAGTCGAAAATGTTACATATATACTTATTTATTGTTGCTAAAATATTTAAAAGGGCTTATTAAAGTTAAATTTGTATGTATGTTACAAGGTTTTTGTAATTTACGGTACACTGAAAAAAAATATGGTAGTTGTACTTGTTGAGCACTAGGGCATGCCTTTAGGTGATGAGATTTTAAAGGAAAGTGATCCGAATTATCGGTCTCGTACAAGGAACATGCCGAAAACCTTCTTGTACAGTCACATTGCGGATTCTGCATTTGTTTTGATTCCGCGAACATCTGTATCGAAAATAGGAAACTATATCAGGAAACAGTTATTGTACGTTGTTCAAAAAACTCGAATTTACCAAACTTATACCGCTTCTAAGTTAAGTGAACCATACAGGTTTAAATTGACGAAAATTGACGGTTTGAATAGTTTAAATTGACGACAAAAATTAAAAAATACATTAATAAAAAATTTATGTATTCATAAATCATTTATTAATCGCAGTGTTTTAAAAAACCAATAAAGAAAAAGTCGAAAATGTTATATATATATATATATATATATATATATATATATATATATAATTATAATATCTTTGAATTTAAAAAAAAACATATCAAGTTCTTGTAACATTCTAATTAAATCTCCTAAGAGATAATTAGTAATAAAGTGTAGACAGAATACCACATATTTAATAAATTAACGAGTGCAATCATAATTTTACCATAGCATTTGCTTCAATGGTAATTGGCCAAAAATACTGAAAATATGAAGAATATTTAAAAAGAGGTAGAGAAAAAAAATTATATAATAAACCATAAAATGTTAATAATTTGAAGTTGATATCAAGTGAATACAAATGGATTTTGAAATGAAATATGAACTAAATATAATGGAAAATTGGATGACAAGAGATTTAAATTAGAATTGGATATGAAAAAACACGTGTAGATATAATCATCAGCCTGGATGTATCCACACGTGTTTTAAAAATAATACAGTATTTCATAAATATACTGGCATTTATGCTAAGATCAGTATATTCATCCAGGTATACTGTATTATTACCAGAAAACAATTAGAAATAGTAAAATTGGAAATAAAAAACTTATAAAGAATGGATAAAATATTATATATATATATATATTTATTTATTTATTGTTGCTAAAACATTTAAAAGAGCTTATTAAAGTTAAATTTCAATTTTTGTTACAAGGTTTTAAGTAATTTACGGTAAACTGAAATAAAAGATGCTAGTTGTATTTGTCGAGCATCGGTCAGCTTTGATCATATTACTGCAGGGGATGCCTTTAAGTGATGACATTTTAAAGAAATGTGATCCGAATTATCGGTCTTGTACAAGGAACATCCTGAAAACCTTCTTGTACATTCACATTGCGGATTCTGCATAGGTTTTGATCACGCGAACATCTGCCCAAACTCCACATTTTGCGGTTAGCATGCTAATCGTTGGGCTGAATGGGCGCAGAATAAGAGAACTTAATTATATACTAGCTGACCCGACCGGCGTTGCCCGGCCCCGTGATAATAAATTAAAAAAAAAAAGTCAAGTTTTTATTATTTTGTATCTTTAACACGATTTTGCATGAAGTTATATTTTCAAATGAAAAATTCGCGAAAAAGTATTGATGTTTAGTGATAAAATCACTCATTTCCTTGTTCTTTTTGTCCGAACTCTTTAAAATATTTATTGGTTATACATAAAATAGTTTTACAGTCCGTGTTAAAATGTCGTGAAAAAATATAGTTATCTAGTTGTAAAAGAAATGCTTTCTTCTCGTTTTTTTGTTTGTTGGTTTGTTTTCGCGTCGGCTCCTTTAACATAGCAATACAAAAAATAGTTCTCATCTTCCGAACTCTTTGGAATTTCAATCCGTTATAAATATAACTGTATCCAAGCTCTCCTTAAAATTTTACGAAAAAATATGCATATTTAGTAGTGAAAACATGAGTTATTTAAATAAAGAATATTTTAACGCAATGGCCATATTACGCTATTCGTTTTCAATCCCCGTAGGCTAAACAGCTCTATGCTGAACAGATGGGGGCTAAATACGTTTCCCGTTTCTGAGGGTAGAAGCCTTAAAAAAAATTGAAGCATGCGCAAAGATCTAAGATTTGTACAGTTTTTGTTAGTACAAGGTTTTAAGTAATTTACGGTAAACTGAAATAAAAGATGCTAGTTGTATTTGTCGAGCATCGGTCAGCTTTGATCATGTTACTGCAGGGGATGTCTTTAGGTGACGACATTTTAAAGAAATGTGATCCGAATTATCGGTCTTTTACAAGGAACATCCTGAAAACCTTCTTGTACATTCACATTGCGGATTCTGCATAGGTTTCGATCCCGCGAACATCTGCCCAAACTCCACATTTTGTAACAAAGTTCTAAGATTTCCACACGATTTTCGTGTGGAAAAGAGAGCGTGAATTTGACAGAATGCGCTTTTCACTTTAAATATATTCTAGCTTACCATCGTTCGGCGTTGCCCGAGACCGTGATAATAAATTAAAAAATAAAAACATCAAGTTTTTATTATTTTATATCTTTAACCCGATTTTGTATGTATTTATATTTTAAAATAAAAAATTCGAGAAAAACTATTGATATTTAAGGATACAAACGATTATTTTCTTGTTTTTTTACGAGGTCGTTTCATAGTTTTAAAATAAAAAGTTCTTTTTGTCCGAACTCTTTGAAATCTTTATTGGTGATAAATAAAACGGTTTTACAGCCCGTGTAAAAATTTCGTGAAAAAATATTGCTAACTAATTGTAAAAGAAATGTTTTCTTCTCGCTTTTTTGTTTGTTTGTTTGTTTTCGCCTCGGCTCCTTTAACATAGCAATTAAAAAATATTTCTGATCTTCCGATCTCTTTGAAATTTCAATCGGTTATAAATATAATTGTATCCAAGCTCTCTTTAAAGTTTTATGAAAAAATGTGCATATTTAGTGAAAACACGAGTTCTTTAAAAAAGAAAGCTTTCAACGCAATGGCCATGTTACACCATCCGTTTTCAATACCCCTACGCTAAACAAGTGAGAGCTAAAAATGTTTCCTATTTCTGAGGGTAGAAGACTTCAAAAAAACATTAAAGGACATGCAAAGAGATGATTTTCATGTGGAAAAGAGAGTGTGAATTTGACAAAATGCGCTTTGTGCTTTAAATATACATATTTTTAGTAGTATGTTGTCATAAAATTTTCTAATGCTTTGGAAACGGAAAATTTTGTTTATCCATTTTGATATATCTAAAATTTCGATGTTTTTACGATATTTTAATTGATTTAACGTGGTTTTTGTATTTTAAGATGGAATTTTGTAATCGATTTTAAGCTCACTTCCTGTTATACTAGAGTTATAAAAATTATGTAAAAAGGCGTATTTCCGATGACAATACAATATTTTAACATTTTTGGACCTTAATTATAAATAATTTAATTTAAGGGAATTTCCCCTTAGCCCGCCACAGGTTATAAATCGCCAAATATTCTTTATGGTTATAATTGTGGACGAGGTACAACAACAATGAATTTAATGATGCGCGAAACCATATTCTCCAAAAAAGGCCAATTGGGTGTGAAGTTGCAAAAGTGAAACATTTTAAATACTGTAAAGTGGAAAATATAAACAAAAAATAATGAGTGTAATAAATATTTCAACAATAGTCTTTAATGAATTGATAGTTTCATATTAATTTAATTATGATTATATGCTGATAAACTTATTTAGAAATTCTATAGTTTTCTTTTCGGAACCATGTCTCAAAAAGGAAACAAAAAAAAAATATATAACATTTTTGAATAAATTAATCAGCTCGCGCTTTGTATATAAAAAAAAAAAAAAAAAAAAAAAAAAAAAACGGTGAATTTTCCACATTCTTGTTCGGTTCCCACGCCAAATGAATATATTATAACGAATTTTTTTTTTCAATTCATGAATTGCAGTCGTGCAATTAGGCATGATTTTCATGATAAGCATTGAATGCTTCAAAGAGAGTATATTTTAAAAAAAAAACTATTTTTTAATACTTATGTATGAAATAAATAAATAAATTGAGCATTAATTATTAATAAATAAATTCTTTAAAGAAACTATACAAAAAAAAATTCTGTAAAGTTTTTTGTTGTTGTTGTTGTTGTTAAAAAATCTCAAAGCATTTTCTAAAGATATTGGTCTTCAGATGTTACAAGGGAAAATTTCAGCTTAAGAGCTTTGAAGCGCTCTGTCAGCAATAAAATGTTTAAGGTTTTTGGAGAATAAAATATTTCCGCTCGTAAGTAAGGATAAGTTTTAAAACTTTTTCAGTGTGATAAGGAAAATCTATAAAACGGAAGATATGAAAACCTAATCATACGAAAAATGCTGAAAAAATCACTTTAACTTGTAAAAAACTATTTCTTTTTTATAAAAGTATGCGATATCAATGATTTTTTATGCAAAACATGAACTAATTAAAAGTAGACTTTATATATTTAATCAATATAATTTTGTTACATTTTCAGTTACTACACACTCAGAAAAAGAAACTAATTAAAACTACAAAACATGTTTTTGAGTACATTTTGGTTGTTTTAGCAAAATTCAAGTAAAATTGAACCATTTTACTTCAATTAACAAAACATTTTTGCTGACGTTACAATTTTTTTTTTTTTTTTGAATTGCAGGAAAAAAAAAAATTGATTCAAACAAAATTTTATTGACCTATATTTAAAGAAAAATTTTGTTTAAATATAGGTCAATGGAAATTTTGTTTGAATCAACATTTTTTTTTTGTTGTTGTTGAAAACCATTTTTTTTTTTTTTTTTTTTTTTTCAATTCCAAAAAAATTTTTGTATCGCCAGCAAAAAATGTTTTGTTAATTGAAGTAAAATGGTTCAATTTTACTTGAATTTTTCTAAAACAAACAAAATGTACTCAACAAAAATGTTTTGTAGTTTTAATCAATTCCTTTTTCTGAGTACATAAATAAAATTGTACGCGTTTAAATAAATAGCCCTTTTATTATGACGATATTTTCATATTAACAACATGTTAGATTGTACGTCAACATATTGTTAGACCTTTTAGCTATAATTAAGTGATTAATTATAGTAATAAGTTATAAAATATTTACAAAAACAAATTCTCGATTCAAATTACAATATGGTCGGTACAATGTTAGTATTTTACTTTAAATGTAATAATTTTTGGATCATCTTTTTTTTCTTTTTTTTCTGTATAAAATTTGCGTGCTTCAGATATTTTGCACGCAGAGATGCACGATTAAACGAAATGTAGCTTCCGTGTGCGAGCGCAAAAAGGAATAAAAAGCAGAACGCAGTCTACTGAACAAACTTGTGGTCGAACTCATGAAAATAATTTGTTTATTATTATAGCCGTGGAAGGATTTTCCTCATTAAAATGTATCAATGGGAACTTACTATACAGGGTGGACACAAATTAGTTGGAGAATTTCATAACTGAATAATTTTCGAAATATTAATTGTGAGGTACTAGCAGGGTGCTATTATAAAATTGTGGTACAGTTTTACCACAATTTTATAATATAGTTTTGTCTTTATTTAATCGCAAGAAAACGTTAAAAATTATACGATTAATTTCAGACAGAGTTCTAATATGAAGGAAAAATATTAGTCAAAGATGTCTGATCTCAAATGGTGGTGCCATAATTCTTGCAAATTCTAGAAATTGTCCGCAGATTGTACTAGTTCAATAGTTAGATTTCTACTATTGTATCACAAGTGTGCGGATATTTTTCCTGCCTCAGTGTTGAAGTCTCAGTTTAGATTAGTCGTAAGGGGGTTGTTCTATGGCCACCATATTCACCAGACTTTTTACCCCTATATTTTAGTATGGGGTTATTTTAACCAAGTTTTTGGTTCAAAGCTTCGGCAATGTATCCCTTAATTGAAAATAGGAATCAGCATAATACTTAATTTCATCGACGTAAACATGCTCACAAACATATAGCAAGAATTGATTTAGAAAAGGGGGAAATTTGTAGAATAACGAAGTGCAGCTTCATTGAACAGTAAAGGTAAAATTTGTGAGCATAAATATCTTATATATAATCATTTGCATTTGCATGTTTGGCTGTATAACTACGCATAATAAACTATTCTGTTTGCCCAGCTAAATTATGTCCATCCTGTATGTAAATCTTGATTTTGTATACAACATTTTTATCAAGCATATACAGGGTGATTCATAAAAGATGGGCAGAACTTTAAGGGGTTATAGTACACTTAAAGACAAATAATATTAAATAGGAGACTAAGGGTCCCAGACGTAATCCCAAGGAGATAGGGGGCATTAAAGTTTAGGGTCCGAAATTTCAAATGATTATAAAACATGGAAAAATTGGTCGATTCGTTTGCGGTTTTTGCAAAAAATTTTCTTTATGCCAGTATTTTCTTGAAATAAAATTTTAAAGTTCAATTTCAAAAAATGCCGATAGGGGGCGCTTTAGACTTTGGAGTAACAAACAACTATTTTTTAACGTTATTTTTTGTATTTCTTTAAATGATTTCGAAAGCTTAGACTTAAACTTAAATTTTGATCTAAAAATCTGAGTCCTAACGAGTAGTTAAGTAGCGTAAACTGAAATTTGAAATTTGAAACCCTTCTCCCCCCAGAACAAAAATCAGTTATTCCCGATCTTTGTGTCGTAGATTAGGCTCTAACTACTGCCGCGTTTTGCTAAAATTATTCTTTATGTCAGTATTTTCTTGAAAATAAATTTTAAAGAAAATTTTCAAAAAATTCCGATAGAGGGTGCTTTAGACTTTGGAGTAACGAACAACTATTTTATACCGTTATTTTTTGTGTCTCATTAAATGCTTTCTAAAGCTTAGACTTAAATTTTCAGCCCAAAATCTGAATCGTTAGACGTGGTTAAGTTTCTGGGGAGAGGGGTTTGAAATTTCTACTCCTGAGCACAGTTCAGTTTACCATGTCCACACATTGTGTGCTGTGATACGAGGTAAAAAGACACAAATTAGGATTATGTTACCAAAGCATATTTATTAACATGTAATCACAATAAATGTTCAAAATTGTGACCACCAGAGGTTATTCACGCAGAACAACGGCGACGAATGGAACGGCGAACATTCGCGAAAACATCAGGCTTTTCGAGCACTTCCCCTACAGCGGCGGAAAGTCTGGCGACCAGTTCCTCGGGGGATTCAATGGGTGTCTCATACATAAGAGCCTTCAATCGTCCCCAAAAAAAGAAATCGAGGGGTGAAAGATCTGGCGAGCGAGCAGGCCAAGCAACAGGACCACCTCGACCAATCCATCTGTTCGGAAATGTGATGTCCAGATAGTTGCGGACGTCTCGTACGTAATGGGCTGGCGCTCCATCGTGCTGGAACCACATGACCCGCCGGATGCGTGGAGGAACAACGTTTAACAGGTCTGGCAGCACATGTTGCAGAAATGTGAGGTATGTTTTACCGTTGAGGCGTTCAGGAAGAAGGTACGGTCCGATTAGGTGGTCTCCGAGGATTCCTGCCCAAACATTGATGGAAAAGCGTCTCTGATGAGCATGTGGATACGTAGCATGTGGATTGACATCCGCCCATACATGTGCATTGTGTGTGTTAAATGTACCTTCACGTGTGAAGGTACATTCATCGGTGAAAAGCACAGTTCGTCCAAAATGTGGATTTAGCGCGTTCTGCTGCAGAAACCAGCGGGCGAATTCAATACGATTTGGATAATCCCCTGGAGACAGTTTCTGGACTCGTTGCACATGAAACGGGAGCAAATGTTCATCCTTAAGTACCCTCCAAGTCGTGGACTGTGAGGTATCCACCTGGCTAGCCACTGTTCGTGTACTTGTACTTGGCTGCGCCGCTACTACATCCAGAATGGCTTCTGCAACAACTACTGATTCGTCCTTTTTTGCACGACCTGCATTCGACCGGGAAGCGAGAAATGATCCCGTCTCACACAACTGTCTGTGCAAGCGCTCGAAAGTTTTGCGGTTAGGCAACCGCCTGTTAGGAAATCGCTCTCCGTACATTCGTTGTGCCTCTGCACCATTTCCATCTGCCGCTCCGTAAATTAAATGCATCTCAGCCTTTTCCTTATTCGTGAAGGGCACCATCTTCCGATTCATTACTACAGCGACTTACACTTGACTCACCGTTCAGTGGTTTTTATGCCTGAATCGTGTCGAAATTTTGCATACGTGTTCTTCTTCTTCCCCATTTGACATTTGCGTACTTTCTGTTTCCTTCTTCACCCGGTGACTAGCGTCAGGAATGGAGCTTTAACGTTTGCATGAGCGACGTTTCCAACTGTGCCAGTGCCTTTATGAGTGAATTCCGACTATGCAGTCCTTGACGAAAGTTGTATTTTTGCCTCGTATCACAGCACAGAATCGTTGGGCATGGTTAAGTAGTGCAAACTGAAATATGTTCAGAAGTTGAAATTTGAACCCCCTCCCCTCGCTACTGAACCACGCTCAGCGATTCAGATTTTGAGCTGAAAATTTAAGTTTAAGTCTAAGCTTTAGAAAGCATTTAATGAGACACAAAAAATAACGGTATAAAATAGTTGTTCGTTACTCCAAAGTCTAAAGCGCCCTCTATCGGAATTTTTTGCAATTTTCTTTAAAATTTATTTTCAAGAAAATACTGACATAAAGATTAATTTTAGCAAAACGCGGCAGTAGTTAGAGCCTAATCTACGACACAAAGATCGGGAATAACTGATTTTTGTTCTGGGGGGAGAAGGGTTTCAAATTTCAAATTTCAGTTTACGCTACTTAACTACTCGTTAGGACTCAGATTTTTAGATCAAAATTTAAGTTTAAGTCTAAGCTTTCGAAATCATTTAAAGAAATACAAAAAATAACGTTAAAAAATAGTTGTTTGTTACTCCAAAGTCTAAAGCGCCCCCTATCGGCATTTTTTGAAATTGAACTTTAAAATTTTATTTCAAGAAAATACTGGCATAAAGAAAATTTTTTGCAAAAACCGCAAACGAATCGACCAATTTTTCCATGTTTTATAATCATTTGAAATTTCGGACCCTAAACTTTAATGCCCCCTATCTCCTTGGGAATACGTCTGGGACCCTTAGTCTCCTATTTAATATTATTTGTCTTTAAGTGTACTATAACCCCTTAAAGTTCTGCCCATCTTTTATGAATCACCCTGTATAACATATAACATTTATATGTACAGGGTGATTTTTTTTAAAGTTGTGAAAGTAAAACCCTATAACAAAAGAAGCACAGATCCAAATGACCTAAAATTTCACCAGTATGCTCCCAAAGCAATGGGATTTTTTTAGGCATGATTAAAAAACCTAAAATTGCACCGACAGATGGCGCTGTACATGCAGTAAAGTCGGAAGACGAACTTGCGCCCGGCACACGCACATTAGCGATAAAAACGTGAAGTACGCACATCTCGTGTTCATTATTCTACGGAAATCCTCGCAATGACTGCGCCATTGACGGATCGTGCGTTGCTAGTAAAACTGTATTATCAGAATAATGACAGCGCAGCAACTGCTCTTAGGAGATTTAGGACACTTAAGAATTTAAGAAAAGGTCCAATGACGACCGAGGATTTACGGAAGATTGTTTCTCAAAGTACCGTCCATTGTTTTCCTCCCACAGCCGATATTCTTTGTTTCTGTTACCTTACAGCGCCATCTTTCGGTGCGATTTTAAGTTTTTTTAACCACGCCTAAAGAATTCCCATTGCTTTGGGAGCATACTGATGAAATTTTAGGTAATTTGGATCAGTGGTTCTTTTGGTATAGTGTTTTACTTTCACAACTTTAAAAAAAATCACCCTGTATATAACATTTTGATCTGTCTCCACACACTGTTTAAAATTTGCAGCATGCTGTCCAGTCGTTCGACCGTTTTCAAAGATAAAGGTTACTTCATCATATTATTGATCATATTATAGTCAGAATAACGTTTAATTGAGATTATGTAACCATTTCCTATAAAAATGGTCGAATGTCTGGACAGTTTGCAGTAAATGTTTAACAGTCCATGAAGCAATTATAAATTATCGGCTTGATCGGAAATTTCAAGTTAAGCTTTTCTTTATGCAGCTGAGAAAGTTAAAATTCATTTCGTTCTTTTATCCAATGGAATCATTTGGGCATAAACTGATTGGCCAATAATTGTGCATCGATATTCAACAAAAAACTGTCAAATGGACTAATATAAAAATACTTCACATGTAAAAGACTCGATCAAAGAGGACTTTACAGGTAGACACGTTTTTGTGCTTAATTACGATGCGTAAAGATTACATTATTTTATTTTTTCTCATTACCCAGTTAAGAAATAAAATACTAAGTGCCAAAATACAAATAAGTTTTAAATTATTTTTAACGTACATAAAAAATATAGGAAGAAACAGTATTTTTAAGTAAAATAAATATATATTATAAAACAAAATCATATCAGTGATTAACGCTGATGTCATACTGATGATGACGACGACATGAGTGATCAATTTTGATTTTATCGGAAATTTATCTATCTCTTGCATGTGCAGTCAGAATTATGGAAGGGTATTTTATTTATACTTAAAATAATATAAATAGTTCTGTATATTTTATAATGAAATTAAAAGTTCATGAATAAATAAATAAATAAATAAAATGAAATAAATAAATAAACATAAATTTAACTGATATGTAATCGAACTACACACAAAGGCACTAAATTAATGAGAATTAAAAAAACTGTTAAGAGCAAAATTTTTGGCTATTTCTTCTGTAACTAACCCACTGCATGCAGCTAATACAATGGAATCGATTTCAATAAATTTTAAAATTTTACTTAAATATATAATTGTTTTTTTTTTCTTACGAAGTTGATTTTTGGTACTGTTATTGAGAAATCTGAAAAAAAATATCAAATTTAAAATTTTGTTGGAGTTTTCAATTAAAATTATTTTTACTTATCTTCTATACCCTTATGTACCCGTGAAACCCGGGTTAGATTCCCTGGTAATAATATTTATTTGAAGTGGTATTTTTTACTCAAGATTGTAACTTACGTAAGCGAGTTATACGATTGTTACTTACTTACGATTTAGTGCAATACCTTGCATGGTTTTCACTGTTGATAATGCAACATATGTAATACAATTCATATTTCACTGTCACCTCTACAACAACTTTATCGGAAGTTAACTATTGAGTTTTATGAATTGTAATAGCAAAAGCTAAATGCAACGAAAATTGTTTTCTGGTGCAATTTTTAGTCTATATTTTCCAAACTTTAGTTATTGCTGACATTGGAACACAATGATTGTCTTCATGAGTTAAGTGGGGAAAAGTTTCAAAGCGAACATTTTTATATAACGCATCTGATTTGGTGGACTAATACTTTCTTCCTAGATAATATCTTGGACGTGATTACTAATGAACTTGAGTAAATAATTGTTCTTTAAAGAATGATAACTTTTTCAAAACATCTAGTTCGGAACCAGGATCGGTATTATCTGCAGAAGAAAACATATTTAGATTCATTTTTACAGCGAACTCGTGATATGCTTGGCAAGACCTGTTTTCTCCAGTATGTAAATCGAATCAAAGACACTAAGACAATCGAATCAAAGACACTGGCAAACACTACAGAGTTTTAAATTTTTAAAAATTCTGTGCATTTTCGAAATTTTTTGCGTATTTTTGATAAAGTTTTTTTATTGCACGGATGATCTGTCATTTATCGAATAATCTGTCATTTCTCAAATTGATCTGTCATTTCTCAATTGACAGATCAATTTCAGAAATGACAGATCAATTGTCATTTTTCAAATGATCTGTCATTTCTCAAATTGATCTGTCATTTCTTAATTGACAGATCAATTTCAGAAATTTCAGATCATTTGCCATTTCTCAAATTGATCCCTTGGTGATCTGTCATTTCTCAAATTAATGAACGTCTGCTCTCCAGTTCTCTCTACTGTAAGAAAAAAAAAGAAAAATGTTTCTTAATCTACGAAACTAATAATATAACTAAAAACAAAAATACACAATAACCACTTCCGAGTTGCCCATGATTCCAAAAATTGTTCTTTATCATTAGAAACCACAGAAACCAACCAATGCATTTTAAAAATATCCTGTAAAAACATTTTTTTTTTTTTTTTTTTTTTTTTTTTTTTTGCTGCTGCAATTAATTTTTTAAACATTTCCAAGTAGTTTTTATAGTGTATCAATAATTTTTGTCAAATTGCATTATATTGTTTTTTTAAGATTCTTGTAATTCTCAATTAAACATTTTCAGCTGTGTAATTGAATTTATTATACATCTAAGAGTAAAACAATAATATTAAGTTTAATGTTAATGGTTTTAGTTTCTCATGTTTGTCTGTAAAACACGTTTGTTGAAAATGAAAACTTTTACTTCGGAATAGATAGCATCTGAAAATCTATATTCCGGGGTAACTGATTAATACAGTATAAAGTCTACTCGAAAACATTTCCGAAGATCATCGGTAGAAACAGAAATTTTATCTTTATAAATGCTTCTTTAAATCTCGAAAATATATTGTTTTCCGATGATTATAAAGATAAAGAATGCTTATCGGTGTCGCAGGTACCTTATAAGAGGCTACTGTAATATCTTCACTCATGGTCAATGTTATTTTCCTAGATTAAGGGACTTTGTTTAGAGTTTACGACCATTTAGTCTACGATTTTGTGGCATTTTATTAAAATAAGAATAATAAATTTTGTTCAAATTATGGCGATTCCCAATACAGAACTTGACCGATACTCAATTAAACAAATCCGCTTACTTGTAAACGGACATTAGTTTGCCAGTAACGACAGACTTTCAATATTAAAGAATAAATGATTAAAGTGAAAGTAGCACAAATGAAATATATGCGAAAATGGCAGGAAGCTGTTCGGAGCTTGTAAAGCTTTATAATCCGTGTCAAGCTTAAAAATAGATGTAAATAATTAAACCATGACTGTCTGCAAGTGTCTTCACTAGCGGACAAAGTGAAATGGCGATGAATGTTGAAAAATAGACAGGGGAGTTAGAATTCCCTGCGTGACAAAGGAGACCAATATTGAGCTCTTAGCTAGTCTGGAGGAGTTTAAAAAGAGAGGAGAAAAAAAAGGGGGGGAGGGAGGAATGAGAGTAAATTAAAGGAAAGGGAGCTAAAAGTTTGGAAACTCGGCATACCATTAACCAAGTTGTTTGAACTCTACCACATATCATAAGCTTCTCAACAATCAAAGTCCTAAATCGATGAGTATTTCTGAATTATTAAATCTTCAGAAAAAAATAAAGCTGTGACTGTTAGACCAGCAATGGTTAACAATAGTGGAGCGTTTTTCACATATCTCCTTATACTCGTCCGGAATAGCTAAGAATTCCTCATTGGTCTCCTCCGCCAAGCAGGGACTTCTAACTCCGCTGTTCGTTTTTCAACAATCACTGCCATTTCACATTGGTCGCGAGCGGAGACGCCTGCATACTGACATGGTTTATACACTTAATTTATTTTTACTTTCTTCTATCTTTACAAGAAGAAAGTATTGAATTCATGAAAATTTTCGACTTCCGGTTTTCCACGGATTTATACGTTTTAGAAGATCCTTAACACGATTTGACTATTTTTAGAAAATGTCTGTCTGTCTGTATGTGACAAAACTTTTGTGGGTGCACTATCTCAAGAACTAATGCTCGGAATTTAATAAAACTTTATATTCAGTTAGTCTCTGATATAATTTGGTGCTGATTAATTTTTGGTAAAAATCGCCCAGCAGGTGGCGCTGCTATACAGCATTTTTGCGATTTCCGCAATAGTTCTATCTCAAGAACTAATGCTCGGAATTTAATAAAACTTTAGATTCAGTTAGTCCCTGATATAAATTGGTGCTGATTAGGTTTTGGTAAAACTCGCCAGGCAGGTGGCGCTGCTAAGCAGCATTTTTCGCGATTTCCGCAATAGCTCTATCTCAAGAACTAATGCTCGGAATTTAATAAAACTTTATATTCAATTAGTCTCTGATATAAATTGGTGCTGATTTGTTTTTGGTAATATTGACTCAGCAGGTGGCGCTGCTATGCAGCACTTTTCACGATTTCCGCAATAGCTCTATCACAAGAACTAATACTCGTAATTTAATAAAACTTTATAATCGGTTAGTCTCTAATATATATTGGTGCTGATTAGTTTTTGGTAGAAATCGCCTAGCAGGTGGCGCTGCTATGCAGCATTTTGCAGGATTTACACGATTTTAGCGATAGTCATATCTCAAGAACTAATGCACGGAATTTAATAAAACTTGAGTTTCAGTGAGACCTTGATATAAATTGGTGCTGATTCTTTTTAGTGTATGCGAAACTTGTATGAGATAGAAGAAAGTTTTGGGATTGGCACATCCGACTAGTTAAAATTGGGACTAATGATGGAGCTTCAGAAGCTTCGAAGCATCTGTCTGTCATTCTCAGATACATTTTATTTGTGTTATTTTAACGTTGTTCATTTATCCTTTAATATAACGACACAAAGCTCAATCCTCCCATTAAAAAAAAAATTCAATATATATTTTTAATTGTTTTAATCCGTATTGTTAAAAAAAAAGTCAAGTGATAACACATCGAGACATGATTTTAAATTACTATCTTGAATTGGAAGTCTAGATATCCAGTAGTATTTTTTGCAGTGTACGTCACAAAAATGTACTGATTCCTGCATTACAGAGAACTCGTTTTGCTTGTCCTAATTACTAGTAAAATAACGTTTAAAATTCTACTCTGAACACTGTAACAAAAGACAAATGTTTGTTTATCTAGGAAATGTTGTATAACCTCAAACGAAAATATACACTATCCAGTTCTGTGTTATCCCCGATTTCAAAATCGTTCTTTATCAATGGAATTCCCAGAAACCAATATATTTTGGAAATTTAATTAAGCATTTACAAAAACAAAGTTTCTTTTGATGTCACTGGTTTTCGAAAACGCTTCCGGGTAGTTTTTACAGCTTATGCAGCAGTTTTCTCACACTGCAATATATGTTTTTTCAGATGCTATCAACTCTCAAGTAACTATTTTCATGTTCAACAAACACGTGTTACAGACAAACATGATAAATTAAAAGCATTACTGTTGAATGTACAAATTCAGTGTTTCAGCTGAGAATGTTTACTTCAGAATTGATAGCATCCTAAAACCGATATTCCGTTATTATTAGGAAACCAATGAATACATCATACATTTTTAAAAAAGTGTCTTGTTAAACTGATTGCATTGAGTTCACAGGCTATTCTCACTAATTGTATATTATACTCTTATTTCAAAGAATAATGCCCCTCGAAAAATAAAGAAATCGACAATAAACCTGTGTACCAAATTTGAAGCAAATCGGATAATTCTGCATGAAATACCCATTTATCTAAATCAAGGGGGATTAGTCCCCCCATTTATACTTAACGAATAAACCCCCAAATCTAATAAGGGAAGCGTAGTATCAGAATAAGCTTGTATACCAAATTTGAAGCAAATCGGATAATTCTGCATGAAAAACCAATTTATCCAAATCAAGAGGGATTAGCCCCCATTTTCCCCTTTATACTTGACCCCTGAATCTCCAAATCTAATCAGAGATGTGCCTTATCAGAATGAACCTATATACAAAATTTGAAGCAGGTCGGATAACTCTGCAAAAAAATTCCATTTTTCAAAATAAAGGGGAGATTAGCTCCCAGTTTCCCCCTTCATACTTAACCAATGAATTTCCAAATTTAATCAGGAAAGCGCCTTATCAGAATAAATCTATATACAAAATTTGAAACAAATCGGGCAATTTTATCAAGAGATACCGCATCGCGTGCACATTACGTACACATTTACGCAGACACATTAGCTCTCAGGCTTTGATAGCCTGTGAGCTAAAGACTACTCGGAAATGGTCTCGAAAATCAGTAGCAGCAAAAGAAACTTTGTTTATATAAATGCTTTAAATCTCGAAAATATATTAAGTTATGAAATTTGTAGAGATAAAGAACGTCTTTTGGAACAGTAGGGAACTCGGAAGAAGTAATTGTACATTTTCGTTCGCGGTTATATTATATTTTCGTATATTAAGAAACATTTGTCTTTTTTACAGTGTATGATAAGCAAAAGAATGAAATGTATTTATTAATGAATATTGCACAAAACATAAAATATATTTGTAAAATTTATTGAAATTGTCTGTACAAAAGAGAAATTAAAAACAGCTATACTCAAATAACTTCACATAATTATGCTGTATATATATAAATATTGCCTAAAATCATTCGCTGTTTATTTATAGTTAATTATATAGTTTTCTCCAAGATGTGAGATATAATAATTATTACAAATATGGTCTTCAAAATTTGAATGCAAAATATTGCTGAATTTATTACTTTAAAAATATGACTTTAAGCATTATAGAAATACTATTTCAAATAAAAGACATCATCTCTTTTAAAGTCAGATTCTTTATATAAATTTTAAAAATACATTTTAAGGTTATCTGTATTTACAACATGTCCCTACTGTTAGAAAAAAGTTTAACTTTTGAGTGCCTTGAAGCGCATTGTCAGCAGTAAAATGTTTAAAGATTTCCGGAACGAAAACTTTCATTTCTCCATGACAAATACAAAAAAAAAATGACATTTTTTATATGTATGGTGAAATCAATCTCACTAACAATTTATCAGATCTCTTCAATAAAAAATGCACGGGGAATTAAAAATTCTCTTTTTTTAATTTTGTGTACATTTGTATTGAGAGATATTAGAACAAATAGAAATTTAAAACGCACGCTGGATGTTTGGTTATGAATAAAATTTTTAATTAAAATAGTATTGAAAATTAATATAATTAAAATCCCCTATCCCGAACTAAAGTGGTCTGAAAGTAATCTATAGAGAAACCCGAATAATTGGAGGAATTACGAAAAAAAAGTTTGTGTTGGGATATAAAAACTATATTTTTGGATACAGGAAAACAAAGCCATGGAATACATTGAAAGTAAAATTAAATATTAGCTTCAAAATTAATAATACTCTTGTAGTTGTAATAATATTCTAATAATCTCACGGTAAATATAGTTATTCACTATCTCACTTCCTGTTCCCTTTTATACAGGGTGATATGATTAAAGTCCCACTTTCAAAATGCAGTAAAAAGGAACCACTGGTTAGAATGACTTCAAGTTTGAATTGAATATACTGGAAAAAGGGGAAAATGGTATGGCATAAGAAAGAAAAAGCTCCAAAGTGTATCAATAGATGGCGCTGTAAGTGGCATCTTCCAGATTTCACTTTAAAACAACCCGTTTCTTCGAATTTCGGAATCATATTCTTCAGACACTCTGCTGACATCGGACCACAGCCATTTTTCCTACCCTTTAATGACCGGATTTTTTTTTAAGTTGCAAGCGCACAGTCACCGTTCTTGTGCAAGAGCTTAACCAGCAGAGCGCGATCCGTCATTGAGAGACTCATGACAAGCTGCTCAGATGCAATATGAAGGGAACGCCATATAACCCGCGTTTTTATACCACATGGAGTGTGTCGTGCGCATGAGTGTCTATTAATTTACATCGTAGGCCGCTTAGAGCGCCATCTATTGATACACTTTGGAACTTTTTTTCGTATGCCATACCGTTTCCCCCTTCTTCCAGTATATCTAGTTCAAATTTGAAGTCATTCTGACCAGTCGTTCTTTTTTACAGCATTTTGTAAGTGGGACTTTAATTATAATCACCCTGTATATTATCCAAAAATATAAAAATGCTATTTACAAGTTTGAAATGATATTAAAACGAAGTACTTTTTTTTGCGTAGTGATAAACCTGTGGAGCCATGCGAAGCTTACGCAGTGCAGTCTTTGAGATTATTTGCTAATATATATTTCTTAAAATTTTAATAGATGATGTGCCTGTTTGTCAACAAACTGGCTTGTTTGCGTATCTACGCAACTTAAGTATGCAAAACATCGAGATAAATTTCTCGAGATAAATTTTAATGTTTTCTAAAATGCTCGTAATTTTCACGTAGTTATAATACACTGCTCAAAACAATTAAAGGATATTTGAAGTTTTATATAAAATAAAGATATAAACGAAATTTTTTTTTGCCGAAAATAGAAGAAGAGAATCACAAATGCAAATTTTTCTGGTTTTCAAACGGTGGAGTATGCAAATTTTGAGTTTGACGTCAAAAACGTCGCTTCAGCGGCAGCGAATGAAATTTGACTTTCAACTGGATAAAAGAGAATGAAGACAAGGATGATCGGCATTCAGTGATTGCTTTGTTTCGGTGAGTACGATGTCTCAGCGAAGTCATTTGACAGATTCAGAAGCTTGGAGAATTGTTGGTAGGTTAGAAGGGAGCCAAACTCAAGCCGAAGTAGCGCAAGCCATTGGAGTGTCACAAAGTGTCATTTCCAGGATTTGGAACCGTTTTTTGGAGAGTGGATGTGCAGGCCGAAGACCAGGGCAAGGTCGTAGACGGGCAACAACGCCCAATGAAGATCGGTATTTAGCGTTAACAGCTCGGAGACAACGAAACATGAACGCTACTCTTCTCCAACAACACCTTCTCTTGGCTACAGGCACCACGATTTCAACTCAGACTGTCCGAAACCGGCTCCATGCTGTAGGTCTGTATGCTCGCCGACCGATGGTATGTGTTAGATTAACATCAAGGCATCGTCGCGACCACAGGGAGTGGGCAACCGAGCATGTCAACTGGAGGATAAATGAATGGAGCAATATTCTGTTTTCTGACGAGTCCCGTTTTTCTGTGCATCCGGATAATAGGCGTATTTTCATCTGGAGGGACCGTGGCAGTAGGAATAATCCTGCGTTCGTGCACGAAAGTGTCAGATTTGGCGGTGGAGGAGTGTTGGTGTATGGTGGCATCTCCATTGACGGGCGCACTGACCTCTACATCATTCGAGATGGAGCTCTGACTGGTCGCCGATATAGGGATGAGATCCTCAGACCTATTGTAGTCCCTTACGCTGCAGCAATCGGAGATAACTTCATTTTAATGGACGATAACTGCAGGCCACATCGTGCAAACCTGGTGGAGGATTTCCTTTTCGAGGAAGGAATCGTTCGAATGGAATGGCCAGCGTGTTCTCCAGACATGAATCCAATCGAGCACGTTTGGGACGCTCTAGGAAGACGAGTTTCTTGCCGCCAACAATCCCCACAAACTCTCCAAGAACTGGAAAGAGCTCTTCTGGAAGAGTGGGGCAGAATACCCCAACTCGTCATTAATAGCCTCATTGAGTCCATGCCTCAAAGGTGTTCAACGTTGCTGGCCGCCCGTGGAAACCATACCCCCTACTGAAAATGATTTTCTTTGAAGAAAACACCTTTTCTTATTCTTTTTTTCTCATAAGCACAAATTGTGTTTTTTTCCTTTTGTACACAAATGCGCAATAAAATGCATTTTTTTCTGCCAAACATGTGTAATTTATTCTCATATAACCTACTATGTCTGTCGACCATGTATCAATCAGCTAAAAAGTTTCCCAGATACAAAATCCACCTAAAACTGCAATATCCTTTAATTGTTTTGAGCAGTGTATATCATATTATGTGTAGGGAATAATACATTATAAATAACTATATTTGCGAGAATTGTTACTGTCTGCCTTCACCCAGTTCAGAAGTGCGTCTTTACTTGGGTGCGTGACGTCATATGCACATTATCTATTGTCTAATAGCTTAAAGTTTTTTAATGTGATGTACGTGTACTATGTCTAAAGGCAACAAATTCAAAAACAATTCTTATCATACCTCTTTCATCTTGTGTGTTTTGTACTACATAGGAAAAAATATGTTGACCTTATAAATGATATATATGATCAAACATAAACTATAAGATATTACTGATGAGAGATTGGAACAATTTGCTTTTAAATATTATCCCATAATGCACTCCGTGTATCACTATTAATTTATGTCCTATGGACATAAGATGAAGAATTATTAAATGAATAAATGATGGCTAAAGAATAAATGAAACGAATAAATGATGAAACATTTAAGAGAGGTTTTAAACTATCACGTATTTTTCATATGAAAAAATATGATTTATATAAACAATACATGCAGTATAAATGTACTTACCAATATAAAGTTTTTTCCCGATACAATGCAATTTATAGAAGTGTGATTCTAAGAATAAAGATAGTATAGATTGCACTAAACTCGTATAAACTGTTATGATTAACTGATATACAGGGTGTATGCTTCAACAAACTTAGAGGGATGACAGTACTCATGAAGACGAACAAAAAATGCAATGGAACATGGGGTCGCAAATGACGTTTAACCCTGTCAGGGGCAGTGATATGTTTATGAAACCACTTAATTTTCATACCAAAATGCCACAATGGCACCAGAATTTTGATAAAATATTTTCCATTTAATATGTATGTGAAATATAGCCTTTTTCTTATTTACAAATTAATTTTTTTTGTATATTCTGGTGACAATCATTTATTTCAACATTTTAGTACTAAAAGTACTTTGCCCCTGAAAGGCTTAAAGGATGAAAATCGAGAAAATGCGTCTGGAAATGGACAAACTGAGACAAGAAAGAAACACTCCGGAAAATTATTTATTGCACAGAATAGGTACAACACAGCTCGTGATGTCCAGAGAAAACAAATATTTTACAACAATTGTACAAAGTGTCGACCGCGGACATTATTACACATTGTACATCTACGGAGCAACGACTGGCGGACACACTATGTGTAATAATGTCCGCGGTCGACACTTTGAACAATTGTGGTATAATATTTGTTTTCTCTGGACATCACGAGCTGTGTTGTACCTATTCGGTGCAATAAATACTTTACTGGAGTATTTTTTTGTTGTCTCAGTTTGTCCATCTCCAGACGCATTTTCTCGATTTTCATCCTTTAAGCCTTTCCGGGGCAAAGTACTTTTAGTACTAAAATGTTAAAATAAATGACTGGCACCGGAATTTATACAAAAATTTGTTTGAAAATAAGAAAAAGGCTATATTTCACATACATATTAAATGGAAAAGATTTTAGAAAAATTCTGGTGCCATTGTGGCGTTTTGGAATTAAAATTAAGTGGTTTCATAAACATATCACTGCCCCTGAAAGGGTTAAACGTCATTTACGACTCCATGTTCCATTGCATTTTTTGTTAGTCTTCATGAGTACTATCATCTCTCTAAGTTTGTTGAAGCATTTCAGATACACCCTGTATAATGAGTGATTATTAATAAATGATTAATAGGTTAAAAATTAATTAAGATTAATAGGTGATTATTAATGTTTGAAGCTGATTTTACTTTTTTCATTTAAGTTTTTTACTATACAGTAGCTTTTAGATAAGAATGATCGTAACAATTACAATACTTATGCATTGCACTGACTGATTTAATTTATAAGTATATAATTAAAGGTATTTATACGCTTTTATGTATACTGCTATCACTTTAAGCAAATACATCTTTACTTTATTTAATTTAATTGTATGTATTCTTTTCAAGCGTCTGAAAGTTTTCCTGCATTTTCATTAGAATGCTTTTAAAATATGAATAAAATATTTTTTGTAGAGGTATGATGTTAAAATATCTTTCAAAACCGTTTATTAAACATACTTTTCAAAACATAATTCTAAAAATATATCGGTTGAAACTATTTTTGTGTACAGCCAATTTAACAGGATTTCTGAAAATAGAAAAACTTGGATTTCCATAGAAAAAATGGAAAAGTCGCCAAAAGTTATTAGTTTATGCTAGTCAGACCGTCATATAAAACACTTTCTTGTAATATAAGGACTTAGAAATTTAAGAGATAATGTTTCCACTTATAGTTGTCTATTGTTATAATGCTAAATCCTTTAATTTAATTTAACTTCACTCAATACTTTTAAACTATTAGTATTTTCATTAAGGAAGTTTTAATCTAAATGGCTTTGGAAACATGAATTGCTTTTTCGTCTATCCATTTGTTTAACGCCTATAATGTATTTAAATTAATTATGTACCTGTTTATTGTATTTATACTAACTAAACGTCATCAATTGTTTGTTAAAGTATTGCGTTTAGTTTAACTTTGAAACAGTTCAACTTAAAACATTTACATTTTTAAAATAAAGTTGCAATATTATTAAGAATTTAATAAATTTTTATTTACAACCATGTGAATTATTTTATAATTTAACATGCAATACAAATTTAAATATTAAAAAAAAAAAAGAATTTATTCACTTATATTGTAGTATATAATAATTATATTCAGAAACAAGTTAGATAGGTTTAACGCTCTGATTAATTAAGTGTAATAGAACTAAATACAACAACAAAAATATGACAGATTATTTAGTAGTTTTGCAATTAATATTTCATAAAGTAAAATTGAACTCTGTATTGAAATATAATATGCGAATATTCTATATATAATTTTATATATACCAAATTATATGATTTGAAATGATTTAGACGATTTATTGATTATATTTAACACTGTTTTTCAAGATTGCTTGTTAAAAGCTGTAAATCTATAAATAAACAATTCAAATAGTTTTAATATTTCCATTATAAAATTAAAATTTATAACTATTTAATATTCCATCAAGAAATTTTTTGAATAGCTGACACATTAATTAAAAAAAATTCTACCTAAATACTACCTAAAACAGAATTATAGATACTTCTGTTTACTACATGTTTCATACTAATTATACAATATTTAACGTGCGTGATCACTTACTGTATGACATTTGATCAACTACTAGCAGTCGGTTATAAACCTTTAGGAAACCTTTATAATTTTTTATTTGCTTAAAACAGAACTACAGATTGGGGAGAAAATAATACCAACATCTGTAAAAAAAATATGCCATATTCCACACTTGAAGTACAAGAGCTCCACGTGGAATAGAAGTCCGCCACCATGTGGTCATTAAAGAGTAGGTATCAGTCTCTCAACAACTATCATTAGGTGTTTCATGAATTCACAGGTTTCTCTGAGAGACGCTGCAACGTCAGATCTGAATGACTTCCAAAGACGCATGATTGTTGGCGCGCTTTAATTGAAGTCTCCCTGCCATAAAGAGCAAAACTTTGCAGGTTGTCCAAAATTTAAGTTATGAATAACATGACAGCATACGTGAAAAACGGTAAAATTGTGTATTCAAAATATAACAGTGTGCGAAAGGCAATGATGGCAGAAAAGGATAGATAGGCGTTGAAGCGCATAGTTGCCAGAAAACATAAACAATCGTTTTCCCAGATGACATCCAGAATTAAAAATCATGTGCAGGTTTCTCAACCAAAGCTGTCGATTGCTTGTGTTTTTGGGCCCCCATGTGTTTTAATAGCTAACTACCATTTTTACGATCATAATCTTTCGCCCGCTGTTTTACTTACCGTTTTTCACGTATGCTGTCATATTGTTGACAACTTAGATTTTGGACACCCTGAAAAATTTTGCTGTTTACGGCAGTGAGACTACAACTAAAGCACGGCAACAAGCATGCCCTTTGGAAGTCGTACAAGTCTAACGTTGCAGTGTCTTTCAGTGAAAACTACGCATGCATGGAGCACTTAATGGCAACTTTTGGCAGCCTTCTCTTTCACGACCTCACGATGGCAGATTCCTATTCCAGATGGTGCTCTGGTAATGTAAGTGTGAAATGTGGTATAATTTTTTATATGTGTTCGTTTTCTTTTCCCCCCATCTATGTAAGTTATGGTAGTACTAATATGTACAAACTTCCAATTGCTTGTGTTTTAAGGCCCCTATGCGCTTTAACACCTAACTACCATTTTTGTCATCATTGTCTTTCACCCGCTGTTCTGCTTACCGTTTTTTACGTCTGCAGTTTGTATTAGCAGTTTGTACATATTAGTAATGATACAGCATAGGCGAGCGTGCTGTACACACTTTCAGCATACAAAAAAGAAATAAAAATAAAAATAAAATAATCATTCAATATAAATTTTCGGTGAGTATATTTGGTAGTTTTAGAATTAATATTTCTTAAATGTAAAATTGAACTCCTATCTGTTTTGAAAGATGGTATGAGAATAGGAATACTTGAGAAAAGTTCTAAAAACCAATATTTATCATTAATTGATTAAGAACTAGTGACTTCTTTTAATTTATTGATAAGATATTAAAACAGAAGAGCTAATAAATTTAAACGTGTAACAGTTGAGAATAATAAAGAGTGTAGTTAAATTATTTTTGTGGTTTCTTTACCTCATAACTTTTATTCAAGAACATGACGAAAAATGTTATTACATATTCGAAAAGTACAACTCAAAAAATGTTTTTCATAACACAAACAAAGTTGCATATGCGTAACGTTGCAACTCAAAACGTTAATAATTAAGTAATAATTATACTCAAAACATAATTAATATTATAATTTTATATCCGAACAGGATTGTGGAAACTATCTAACTTTGATGACACTTTCAGTTCACACTTTCTGATAAATTTCATAAAATTTTAATATTAATTATTATTTAATTAAAAACGTTATTTGATTAATAACGTTTCGAGTCGCATCTACTTTGTAAGAGTGTTATTAGAAAATTTTTGGGTTGCATTTAAAAAGGAGTCATAATATTTATCATCATGTTCTTAAATTAAAAATTATAAAATATGGTAACCTGACAGCATTTTTTGGACACCATGTATAATATGGGAATATGGAGACATGAAAAGGTCTGAAAACCGGTATTTATCGTTACTTGATGAGTTACTGGTGATGGTACAGTTTTCAAGGTTTCAAAAATCTTCAAAAATAATCTGTATCATTTACTAAAAATTTGAATTTAGTTATTGATAATTTCATTAGTTCTATTATGCATTAATGCAATATGCATAATAATCATGATTATTCATTTTTGAAGTACACGTCGTTTAATAAATATATAAGATAATAAAATAAAAATATCAAATAAATTTAAATGTTTAACAGTTTATCATATTATATATGAAAAAGGTGATTAAATTAATGATTGTCTTCATAATCTGTTTTATTTTAATCTTATTAAAACAAAGCTATGCATATGCTTTTTAAAAAATTAAATTATGTATCTCCATTTTTATTCTAAGTCAAACCGTTATATAACATGTATATTACATATGCAATAACACATATACAATTATATTTATAATATAAGAACTTAAAAATTTAAGTGAGAATGTTTCCGCTTAGTGTTAACTAATGTTATAATGCTAAATTCTATAATTTAATTTAACTTTTCCCAATAATTTTAAACTATTAGTATTTTCATTAAGGAAGTTTTAATCTAAATGGCTGTGGAAACATAAATTGCTTTTTCGGCTATCCATTTGTTTAATACTTATAATGTATTTAAATTAACGACGTTCTTAAGGATATGAGTTGAAATTGTTTAATACAATTACAATTAAATTGTTTTATCGCATTCGCAGTTCGCCAAATAATTATAATGTTTGAGAAAAAATTAAAATTCTTGATATGAATAAATCCTTGACGTAACAACAAACTGATCTTATTCAAATTATTAAAGACGATACGTTAAATACAGAATGTCCAAAAATGGACAAAGACTTTTTAAAATTCAATAACAATAAATGCCCACAGCTATTGAATTTATTCTTGATGTCGATTAATGTGTGATGACAAGAAATTTGGCACCTTGTTATAACGACCCCAAAGATGAGTCACCAAGCAACTAAAATGTATTGCTAAGTTATATGACGAATATGACGTTGAAGTTATATATAACACATATGACCTATTATAATGTATATGGCCAAGTTATAGTCATTTAAAACGTATATATGACGAATATATATATGAAATGTATATATGGCGTGTATATGACATACATGGCGTAAATATGCGTAATTTATGAAGTATATATGAGTGTTTGGTGTATGGTATATATTATCTGAAAATGCAATTGCGTACATATGAGATTGGCAATGGCCTTTGCGAAATTATAATTGCGGAAGCCACTATAACAAGGAAGTACCGGAATTGTTTTATATATATAACGCTTTTTCCTTTTAGTTCCAAATATCACAGATGAATGGCTCTGTGTTCTCTCGAATTAATTGAACGCTTAATCCAATATGTACACACAGATGAAAAATTATACTAATTTATCCTTTATTCTGCTGCAACACCAAAAATATTGTAGGCCTTTTAAAATTGCAGGGTTATCTAGAACATTATTACAGTTTGAGATACAGAAGCCTTTTAAATAGAGAAGTTTTCTGTTATGACTTTTATACAGTATTTATTAACAACACAATTCTAATGAAGAGAAGCTGTTCTTTATATCAATATTAGAGATTTTGTTTTGAAATAAAAGTTTTTCTCTTGGGATTTTAATTTCTAAAAAATATTTTTCAGTAAACATTTCCTAGTTACATAGAAATTTGATTTGATTTTCAACAATATATTTTGTAATATAATTTATGGAAGAAGGTTGTTGTTTCCTGGAGTTTCGCATTAGTTTTTTACAAAATAGTTTATAGTATGAGGTACATATTGCCAGATTTCTGAATAACAACTTTGTTACACAGAAATTTCTTAAATATTTATAAACTTCATGATGTTTGGCGATTTGGCTATGAAAATAAATATTAGCATGAAATTAACGGGAATATTTATTTATTTTTTGCATAGTGAATCCTTGGACTGCTGAATTTCAACGTGATTTATTAAGGCATATTAGAGAATACTTACCTTCTTCTGAAAATGAACACTATTATATGGTATGAGAATAGGAACACTTGAGGAAAGTTCTAAAATAGATATTTATCATTAATTGATTAAATACTAGTGACTTCTTTGAATGTATTTATAAGATATTAAAACACAACAGCAAGTAAATTTAAATGTGTAACAGTTGTGGATAAAAAACCGTGTACTTAAATTATTGTCGGGGTTTCTTTACCTCATAACTTTTTATTCAAGAACAGGACGAAAAATATTATTACATATTTGAAAAGTACAACTCAAAAAGTCTTTTTAATAACACAAACAAAGTTCCATATGCGCAAAGTTGCAACTCAAAACGTTAAAAATCAAATAATGGTTATATTCAAATAACAATTAATATTATAATTTTATAATATATATCAGAACGGGATTTTGAAAACTATCATATGGAAATTATCTAACTTTGATACCACTTTTAGTTCAAACTTCCTGATAAATTTGTTAAAGTTTTAATATTAATTATTATTTTATTGAAAACGTTATTTGATTCATAACACTTGAGTTGCAACTTTACGCATATGTAACTTTGTATGCATGTTATTAGAATATTTTTGGGTTGCATTTTACGAATGTGTCATAATATTTTTCATCATGTTCTTAAATTAAAAATTATAAGGTATGATAACCTGATAACAGTTTATGGACAATACGAGGACCTGAAATCCGATATTTATTGTTAATTGATGAGTTACTGGTGATGGTACAGTTATAAGGTTTTAAAAATCTTCAAAAATAATCTATCATTTACTGAAATTTTAAATTTAGTTATTGATAATTACATTAGTTCTATTATACAATATTGTAATATGCATAATAATCATGATTATTCATCTCAGAAGTACATATACGACATTTAATAAATTTATAAGATAGTAAAATAAAATATCAAACAAATTTAAATGTTTAACAGTTTTTTCTTTTATATTATATATGAAAAAAGTGACTAAAGTAATGATTGTCTTCAAAATCTGTTTTATTTTAATCTTAATAAAACAAAAATATGTATGTGTTTTTAAAACATTAAATTATGTATCTCCATTTTTATTCTAGGTCAAACCGTCATATAACACTTTCTTATATAAGAACTTAACTACACTTTCTCATATAAGAACTTAAAAATTTAAGGGAGAATGTTTCCACTTATGGTAACTAATGTTATAATGCTAAATCCTTTAATTTAATTTAACTTCGCTCAATACTTTTAAACTATCAGTATTTTCATTAAGGAAGTTTTAATCTAAATGGCTTTGGAAACATAAATTGCTTTTTCGGCTATCCATTTGTTTAACGCTTATGATGTATTTAAATTAACAGCGTTCTTAATGATATGAGTTGAAATTGCTTAATACAATTACAATTAAATTGTTTTATCGCATTCGCAGTACGCCAAATAATTATAATGTTTGAGAAAAAATTAAAATTCTTGAAATGAATAAATCCTTGATGTAACAACAAACTGATCTTATACAAATTATTAAAGACGATACGTTAAATACAGAATGTCCAAAAATTGACTAAGGCTTTTTAAAATTCAATAACAATAAATGCCCACAGCTATTGAATTTATTCTTGACGGAAATTAATGTGTGATGACGAGAATTTCGGCAACTTGTTATAGCAATCCCCAAGGATGAATTACCAAACGACTAATATGTATTACCAAGTTATATGACGAATATGACGTTGAAGTTATATATAACATATATGACCTGTTATAATGTATATGGCCAAGTTATAGTAATTTAAAACGTATATGTGACGAATATATATATGAAATGTATATAAAATATGTATGATGTATACATGATACATATATATGACATACAACGCGAAAATATGAGTTATTTATGACATATATATGAGTGTTTGGTGTATGGTGTATATTATGTGAAAATATAATTGCGTATATTTGAGATTGGCAATGGCTTTGGCAAAATTGTATTTGCGGAAGCCACTATAACAAGGAAGTACCGGATTTGTTTTATATATATAACGCTTTTTCTTTTTAGTTCCAGATGTCACAGATAAATGGCGCTGCGTTCGCTCAAATTAATTGAACGCTCATTTTTATATATACAGACGGATAAAAATTTATAAAGATTTATGCTTTATGCGGCTGCAACACCATAAATATTTTCGACCTTTTGAAATTGCAAGGTTACCTCCGACATTATTACAGTTTGAGATACAGAAGCATTTTGAGTAGAAAAGTTTTCTCTTATAGACTTTTATAGAGTATTTATTAACAACTTACACAATTCTAATGAAGAGAAGCTGTCCTTTATATCAATATTAGAAATTCTGCTGCGAAATAAAAGTTTCTCTCTTGGGATTTTAATTTATAAAAAATATTTTTCAGCAAACGTTTTCTAGTTACATAGAAATTTGTTTTGATTTTCAGCAATATATTTTGTAACATAATTTATGAAAGAAGGTTATTGTTTCTTGGAGTTTTTCATTAGTCTTTTACAAAATAGTTTATGTTATGAGGTATATATTGCCGGATTTCTGCATACCAACTGTGTTACACAGAAATTTCTTAAATATTTATAAACGTCACAATGTTTTTCGATTTGTCTATGAAAAGAAATATTAGCGTGAAATTAACGGGATTATTAATTTATTTATATTTTGCGCAGTGCATCCTTGGACTGCTTAATTTCAACGTGATTTATTAAGACATAGTTAGAGAAGACTTACCTCTTTCTGAAAATGACCACTAGCGTAACATGATTCTAGAAACGTAAAAAACGATGGCTCAGAAAATTTATAAATAAGCAATTGCACCTTTAAGCACGTTATAATGGACGAAATGTTTTGCTATAAACAAAATATACGAGAGAAAGTCATTAACTAAGTCACGAAAGATAATTAAATAATAACTTACAATGATATTCACTTCTAAAGTATTTTTATTTCTCAACATATTCTCCACCAATATTTATGCGCTTATGTCACTGTTTTGTCAGTGCCCCAACACCAGCTGCATAAGATTCTTTGGGTTGGTGTCTCAGCCACATTAGGACTTCAAGTTGAACCTTTTCTTCATCTGTGAACATCATCTTGCTTCCAAGAGGGTTTTTTAGTGGACTAAACAGATGAAAAGTGCTTGGGGTTAAGTCGAAGCTGTATGGTGGATGTTGAAGAAGTTGTAAGATGATGTTCACAGATGAAGAAAAGGTTAAACTGGAAGTCCTAATGTGACTGAGACAGCAACCCAAAGAATCTTATGCAGCTAATGTTGGGGCACTGATAAAACGGTGATATAAATGCATAAATATTGGTGCAGAATATGTTGAGAAATAAAAATAGTTTTAAAGTGAGTATTTTTCCCTCGTACATGTAAATAAATAAAAAAGGAAATATATGTTAATTAATCATATACTTAATGTGTCCACAGAGCTTGGCAAAACAGATGATTAACCTACCATTTACTGGGCCTGTAAAGTTCATTTAAAACATTTTTTTCGTTGCACATTAATTATTTTTAATAAAGAGCTCTGCAAAATTAATCTTAGGTTCCATTTCAAAGCATAATCGTATACATTTATACTTCTATTTGATAAATAACTTCTGTTAGAAAAACTCATGTCATGTTCATATATGCAAGTAGAGTGTCTTACTAATAAAAATACTGAAAGAGAGCAGGTCTGTGAACTTCAAGTTTAAACATTGTTTGAACACTGAAGGTTGTTTGGGCAGAGGAGAATGAGGCACACAAGTGTTAATCACGTATTTATTATGGAATTCAGAGCTGTGATTTTACTAATTAGCGCACTCAATACGGCTTCCCTGTATTTAATAAAACATAAATTGACAAATATTCAAGTTTATACAACACTCAGGAAAAAAACAAAAACAAAAACAAAGCACCTTAGAAAATTGATTATAATTTTTTATAATTCAAATAGTTTATATAGCTTTTGCTACCATTGTTCTATTCGAAATATGTTTTGTACTTTTCAAACAAGAACAAATGTTTTTTTTTTTCTCTACAAATCGTCAGTATCTTTTGTAACCCTCCAACGTTCATAAGTAAACTTATACGTATATTTTCCACTTCAGAGATTATTGTATTGTTTTCACTAAAGAAGGGTAGAAGAAAAAAGTTATCAAAAAGTACGTATTATCAAGTAAGTAACATACAACTTTAAGGTCGCATCAACATAAGAACAATTAATCAAACATTGGAAATCCTACAAACCTCGTTTATTAACTAAACGTTTAGTTAATTTGTAGTGGACTAGCGACTCTCTTATAAAGACAGGCCTTGTATTGATTGTGAACGTATCGTCAATCTAACATTTGTGTGCATACAGAGACATCTATATGCTATTTTACTCTAATTTTCGACGAATGCATGTGGCCTTCGGACTTTGAGGGTTTTCTGCATTTCGCAGCGGTTTGTGCACATTTTGGCTATCCTGGTCTATAAGCAATGTATATAAATGTGTGCAGATGCGTATAGCATTGGTATTTGATCGTATCTCGCCTTCTTCGACTTTGGGAACTGCTCTCGCCAGCAAAGCTAAGCTAGTAGTCTGAAGTGGAGCTGCTATAGAGTAAAGAAAGCTCTGGGTAAGAAAGTTTAAATTTATTAGTTTCAACAGAGATTATTTCAGAGGCCATGGGCTGCTACCATTTTAGAAATTTAGCTGAGCCGCAGAAAATTGCTGGAGGTTGTGCGTTTCAGTGAAAGACGTTCAACGAGTATTGAAGTTAAGCTCGAAGTGTTCCAGCGATCGTCTGTGCGTAAGTGAAAACTGTAAGTGTTCATTCTGTTCAAATACATTGGTGAGCGCTAGTAAAGAGCACATTTTCTTGGTGGGCTTATTTTCAAAATATTTGTTAGTTCAGGCTAAATTTGGGGATTGGGACTCGGCCACTGACGCTGTCCGTTTGGTTTTACATAAACAGTTATTTTACCTTATATTGGAGTTGTTACTGAGCTAGTCCGATGCTGCCACGAACCCGCTTGTCACAAACTTTAACATTCAGGGAAACAAATATGAGACTTGTTGCTTTTTTAACATTTTTATCCCGAAAAAGAAGACCAACTCAAGTCTTTCGTTGTTTGGAAGAGATACAGAACTTTAGAAAAGTACAATATTATCTATGAAAATCCGAGAAATATAAGAATTTTTTCTATGTTTAGGTAAACTAGATCCCAATAAAGGCGACACAGTACATATTCACTTTAAAATCTAAGCCTAGAGGTACTGGAGTGCCACCCGGATGTGACTATGAATGTTGATGGGTTAAAGCCGAATTTAAAACTTCCTTGAAATTATTTTTTTTTTCAAAAATTATTTTTTTTTCTATCTGTTCATTTTGCAATGATTCAGCGACTCGTCTAAAATTGTGGCTTTAACGCTGTTTGAAAAACAAATTACATATTTAAAAATAAAAACAGTGAAAATTTATAGAGGTTTCAAAAACTGTGATTTCCAGGTTTTATTTTTATTCCAGAAAATAGCAGATATTGATATAAATATAACATATTCCTCACCTTGTAGTTATATTACTTTTTTTATTGCTAAAAGCTGTAAAAGCTCAGTATGAGTCATTATCAAAACAAACACGAATATTCAATAAATGCACCATCTGTGAGGTTATTTGAAACGCGAGCATTAATTTTTTACGTACTTTTTTAAAATTAAGCACGTTACTTTTATTTTTAGTTGGATGTTTATTTGCATATTTGTAACCATGGAGTAACTCGAGCCACAATTTTGGTAAATTAAATGCTATTGAGTTGACTAAATATAAATGACTTACAACAACAAGTAAAAGATAATATGTTATAGTTAATTTTAAAAAAAAACATGTATGAATATGGCATAAATCTGGAACATTCTTACTCTTTAAAGAAAATATTTCCAAAATTTTTTCGTCATAGAATACATGCAGCTATAAAAAGTATTACGCATTATATCTAAATAAAGAAATACAGTTTAGTTCCAGCTTATTTAATATAATTTATATTAAGATTTAAAATAAGAATAAGATAGAAAGAAATTTACTCCACAAAATCAAATAAGAATTGTTTTTATCCGTTGCGATTTTTTTAGTTCAGTGAAGTCAAATTAACTTTTTCATACAACTTCCTAAAAATTATTCATTTGAAGAAAAGCGTTTGAATTAAAAAAAACTCGTTTATAAATTAACTACAGTCCTCTAAAAATTACATTTATTCGAATGAGTTCTTTTAGTGCGGAATTTTCTCTAAATACTAAAAAAGTTATAATAATAGTTCCGGAGATTTATTTATAAAGTTTGCTGAAAGTGTAGAAATAAACAATAAAAAAAGGAAATGAAAGATCTTTCTAACTTTGCATTCTAAAAAAGTTAACTTTTTTTATAAACGTATTTTTACAAGAATTCGCTTAAATTAAACCTTTATAAGAATTACAGACTGCTCAAACAGTAATTCCATAAAAAAAATCCAAAATCCAATAAAATACAATGATTGTATTAGTTTTAAATTTTATTTGGGTCAAGCCAAACACATTTTCCTTGCAATTTGTTAAAATGTAATTATTTAAAAAGAAAAACGTTTGAGAAAAAAAGAGAAAGTCGTTCACACATTAATTACATTCTTCAAAAAATATGTTCAGATGGATTGGTTAAAATGTTTTTTATGTGTTAAAAATGTTACAGAAATAGTTAAGACAATTTATCCTTAAACTTTCCAGAAAAAAAATATATATAGAATTAAAAACTTTTACTTTCTTGTACATAAAAAGTTATGTTCTTATCTCAGAAAATGTTTACAAAACTTTTATTAAGAAGGATTTTAATGCTTTAGAAATAATGATGTAATTTTAAAAGAACACTTAAAACAAGCCATTTAACTAATGTAAATAAGCGTAACAATTGCTAGTAAGATATTTTCGCTTAATGCAAAATATGTTTAATTAAATAACTTCTTTCAAATCATCTTAAAAAAGGTCTTTTCACATTATCTAGAAAATCTAGCAAAAAATATATTTGAGTAAAACAATTACTTAAATCATTTTGTCAGTCTTATTTAATACATTTTTATTTCATTTTAAGAATATTACAAAAACTATATTTTTTAAGCTTCCTTAATAATATTTTAACAGCGATTTAAAAAATATTACATAGTTAGGTAAACATGTTATTATTAGGATTCTAGAGGTTTTTCTTTTAATTTTATTCATGCATGAAAATAATATTTTCATCTCTATTTTACAATGCTTAGGAATGTATTTCATGTATTGGGTTGTTCGGAAAGTTGGTTAGCAACGGAAAATTCTATCATTTAATTATTAGGCATTAATTCCGATAGCTGGTTATAATACTAGTAGTTAGTTATAACTACAGCTATACAATTTCACTTTATTCTCGTTATTTACACTCTATCTTTAATCTCTTTCGCTTTACTTTATTATTCCAAATTTTTTATCATCTCATTTTTACATCTGTCTTTTTTATTGTAATTATTCCTTTAACTTGTAGTGAATACTACATCTTAAATTTTCCCAACGACTCAATTTAATACAGGACACTACTCACAATAGACTGGGCATTAAGTTGATTGCAACTCGGAAGCCCCTGCCCAGTTAAAATTACCGAATTGTATTTTATTTAGAAAATTCAAATTCATACCAGATAATAGTAACAACAATATTTATTTTATTTAATTACAGGCATTTTGCGATTACATGAAATGAAAATTCTTCTTTTGTAATTTCTGGTACGAATTTATAATTTTAGGTTTAGAGATTCGTTGCCACCACGCGCAGGCGCGTGATTGGCAGCGAATGTGTTAACCGACATCAACTGTTCGGCAACTGTGTAATAATTTACAGACATAATTTTCCGGTACTACTTCATTTTCCCAAACAGAAAGAACTTAACGAACAGTCCAATATTTGAAAGCATTGTTTATATATAATAGAGAATGTTGAATTTATTAACTTTAAAAAAATATTTTTGATTTGCGAATGCAGCGATATTTTACAAATAAAACAGGAAAGCTTCTGAAATATAACGTTGTTCAGATTCTGCAAATTTATAGAAAACTTATTAACTATAAATAATTAGCACTACAATACTACAGCATAATCCATACTATATATTGCTTAACCCACGCAAACCACATGCAATTTGAGATTCCGTAACTTAAACTTAGAATAACTGTGTTGTCAATATAGTGACGATGAAATGTAACACGATTATTTTACGACATTTAGTGAGGAAACAAACTGTGATATTACTTTTTTTATCAAAAATTATTTTTGTTAATAAAAAGTGGAAATTAATTAAAGCATGTATCCAAAAATGCCAACAATTGAAAATTTGGTCGGTGGAAATTCGCGCCAGCGTGAGTTCACTCATTGCGTGAGACACTCATTGCGTGAGACACTCATTTTAAATAAGACTCAAAATATATGATAAAATTAATCCGCACAGATGAAGAACGGAGACCAACGTTGAATAAAATTTGAGTTCAAGGAAATCCATTACTTCAAAGAAACTCCTACAGAAAAAGTGTTTTCGATAAGAAATGGAAAATATATTTTGTAAAAGTATATTAGCATTTTTCTTTAAAATTAATTTAACTGCTAAATTAAATTATAGTAATTTTTCCAAAAATTTAATACCTGAAAAATTTTACGGATAAATATATCAGCATATTACAATTATACAAAACATTTTGTTTAATTTTAGTACAATGAATTTATTATAATTAAGTAGATCCAAATTTGTTATACTTATCTTCGTTAAACAAGTGAAAGCTGTGAATTAAATGAGTCACTTACAACGTAAATCGGAACATTGTCTTGTTGAACCATACAAGTGGCATTCTAATATCTCTAAAATCTGATAACAAGTGATTATTGAGTATCATTTGGTAATCTGTAGCATTCGTGTGAATAGTTTAAAGTACGATATATTTTCCTCGCTATCCAAAGCCTGCCCAAACTATTCTGGAACCATCTCCTCTTTCCCGTTTGAATGTCTCTTTGCAAATCATGCGCGTAAAATTGCAAATCATCTGGTTCACCCAATTTAACTTTTTTTTTCATCAATTAATGTTACACTTTTAGAATTTATTCCAAGACATTACGTATTTTTATTTAAAATTTTTATTGCTTAAAAAGCGTGTAGCCAACATAGTGAAAAAGCACCCAAGCCGGGACTCGAACTCGGCTCATCAGTATAGCGCACCGATGTTCTGTTTGCCCCAGGGTTCGTGGCTCACAGAAAATATTCCATCTTGTGCTGTGTTTGTAGCCTTGCCAACATATTATAGTGAGAAAGTTCCCGGCTGAGTATTGTTTCCAAGTGGTTCAGTTGGTAGAACATCGGTGCGCTATACTGATAACCCGGGTTCGAGACCCGACTTGGGTATTTTTTCACTAAGTTGGCTATACGCCTTTTAAGCAATTAAAATTATAAATATTATGAATGCAAGGCATGATAAATTATCTGTGGAAAAATTTCCTATTATTAAATATAGTTTTATTACGCAATTTGTTTTGCATTTTAATTTATAACTGTTTCTTCTTTGTTAGTGTTTTTAAAACATTCAATTTATTCCCGTTCCTAGGCAACGAAGTCTTGCAGTGTCTTTTCTCCTTGCTGAAGATACAAAATTAGTCTTAGCCCAAACAATCTGCTTAGCGGAGCACAGAAACAGAAACAGAAACCTCCCACTCGTGGACAGCCAACCTCTCGGCATAGGACCTATGAGTCCACGAGGGGAAAACCTATATCTACCAGAAACCCCAGTGTCCAAAGACCCGGAATCCCCAGCAAGTTAAAAAAAACCACACGAGCTACCCAATATTGCTTATTGCTGGGTGAGCCCAAAGTTATTACATGTATATAAGTTCTATATGAATATACTGATAAGATTACATAATAATATTAAAGATAAATATTTACAGATATTTACAATAATAATATTGTACTTAAAATTTTCAATTGTATTATGCACTAGTCTATTAAGTCTTTTAAAACATAGTTTTTAAAATCTATAGATCTAGAATTTTATATAGGTTATAATAATTCTTTGATATATGAAAAATTTTTATTTAGGACATTATAGTTTTTATCTAACTTTTCGTAATTGGAAGCGTATAATAAATAGCACACGTTGTAGGTTTCACTTTAATGTTTTATTTTTATTGAAGTTAAAATGGTATTCCATAAGAGGGCAGTTACCGAAGATGTAGTGTATAGGAGTTCCAGAGTTATCCGTGGTTCTTTTACCAATTTTATATAAAAAGGTTGGGAAGCTTCCATGGCCGCTAAGACAATATGCTGCTGATTTCTGAACACATAAAAATTTAACATCTACCTTATTAAGAATTGTTGAGTTGGTCCAATCATTTTGCCAATCTGTGGTGATTTTGTTTTTAAAATAACTCTTTAGAATGGATTCTGGAAATGGTAAGACAGAGATGTCATCATAATGGTCTTCTGTAATTGCATTTTTTGCGAGAAGGTCTGCTTGCTCGTTACCAGTGGTGCCCACATGTGCTCTAATCCACGCAATTTTTATGAATTTATTGGGGTTTTGTAGTAAACTACTGTAGATATTTAAAATTATGGAGTTTCGAGGAAAAATTATCTTAAGTGCATCTAAGGATGAGCGACTATCTGTCAAAATAAGGGCTGATGTACATTGCGATTGTGTTAACCAAACTATTGCTTCCTGGATCGCATCTAATTCGGCTTGGTAAACTGAGTTAATTGGATGTAGTCTTACTGCATGATCATGGATGAAGTTATTATTAAGAGAGGCTGTATATGCACTTGCCACTCCATTTCCCATAGATGATACATCTGTAAAAATTTGTAGATGATTTTCCAATATTATGTTTTCTGTCAGGTTATCTATAATTTCTATATTTTTCAACTTGTAATATTCTGGAAATTTATAAGTTTCTTCCCGTTGCATAAGATTATAGCATATTATTGTATTGTTGATGTTAAGTGACCTGATTCCTTGCTTTATCTCATAGACTTGGAATTCGTTTGGTATTTTGATGGTAATTGGAGGCACTCCAGTTAAAATATTTAATGCAGCATTTGTAATACTTCGGTAAGTTCTTATGATGTTTAACAATGTTATTCTCTGAATTGATCTAAGGATTCTGATGCCGTGGCAATTCAAGTTTAGATACCAGAATTCGGAGCCATAAAGAATCTGTCTTTCAATAACTGTTTGATACCAGATCTTCTTGAGGAAGGGACTGATTCCCTTGTTGTAATTGTGGAAACTTTTAAAGCCCGAATCAAATTGGGCGATCTTAGCTTTTAAAATACTTAGGTGCGATTGAAATTTTAATTTTTGGTCTAGTATAATTCCTAAATATTGTAGATTTTTAACAATTTTTATAGATTTCTGTTTCATTTTGAAAATTGGCTTTCGATTATTAAGGAGGTTCCTTCCAAATAGGAGTGCTTAGGTTTTTTCTTCTGAGATAGTTAGATTAAGCTCTGAGCATATATTGACGAATGTTTCTATACGACTGTTAGCAGTTTGTTCCAATGATGATCTGGTATTGCCTTCAGTGAGTACGACGAAATCATCTGCATAAACGATAATTCCAAGAGCCTTTAATTTGTATCTTGTAATTATGTAATTGACTATTAGTAACCACAATAGTGGTCCTAAACACGAGCCCTGCGATCAACCTTTGTGTGTCCTGAACCACTCTATGAATGTGTAATTATTTAAACCGATTAATCTCTCACTGATATAATTTTTAGGAGCTTCTTTATGTAAGTTGGAAGTGGAGAATCATGTATTATTTCAGTAATTTTGTGCCAATCAATGGAGTCAAATGCTCCCTGGATATCAATTGAGATCATTCCACAGTATTTATATTTATCTAAGTTTTCCATGATTAGTGATTTTAGTTGTTGTAAAGCTGTTAATGTACTTTTTTTCTCTCTAAAACCATGTTGTTCTGGTTGAAGAATGGATTTACTTTCTAGAAATGTCATCGTTCTTATTTTTATCACCCTTTCTAAAACTTTTCCCAACATGGGAAGAAGAGTTATTGGTTGGTAAGATTCATGTTGAGATGGGTCTTTGTTCTTTTTTCTAAAATAAATTACAATTCCTTTTTTCCAAGCTTCAGGGAAATGGCATAATTTTAAACATTTACTATAAATTTGTAACACTAAATCTTGGAATTCCTTTAGCATGTTTCTTATAGTTATCGCGTCTACCCTATCATAACCTGGGGCCTTTTTAATGTTCTGTTGTTTTATTGCAAATTTCAGTTCTCGTAGGGTAAATTTGATGTCTTGAAATTCTTCTTCTGGAATTGGGGACATATTTATATATGAGTGAATTTCATTTGTATTTTGTACACCAATTTGGTGTTGTAATAGACCTTGCTGTACAGTTATATATGTATCTTCTATTGTTGATGTTTCCAAAACTGTATGGATTAGGTCTGTATTTCTAAGAAACTTTTGTTTTAGAATTTTAAAAGCCGTGCCATATTTACTTGTGGTCTCGTTGCAGAAATTTAACCATGATTCCTTCTTGGCTTTCACTATTTTTAATTTTTATTCTGCTCTTGCCTTTTTAAAATCAATTAAATATTTCTCATTTTCTGGATTTCGTTTGTGTCTTTTACCTAGAGCATTTAAACGATTTCTGAGTATTTTTAAGCTATCTGAATACCAGTTAAGTTGACGATCTTGTGTAATTTTCTTCTTTTTTAGAGTCTTGTCCATAGTTTGAGTTAATAAATCATGAAAAGAGTTCATCCACTCATCTAGCCCTTGTGGTGTTTGTACATTTCTTAAAGAGTCCATTAACCTTTCTTTATGATTTTTTAATTCTCTATTGAACTTTTTAAAGGTTTCAAATTTTGTTTTATAACGGAATAAATTTAATATTAATGGATCCGCCTTTAAATTGAATTGGATGTATCTGTGATCGCTTAGTGATGGGAAACTTGTGTCTACTTTCCATGAATTGATCAGGTCTCTTGATATATGTCCACATAACGTCAGGTCTGGATTTCCCTTCTTATTATTTACGGCAAAGGTATTGTCAGCTGCAGGATCGTTTATAATTTGTAATTCTTTATTCGATATGCATTCTAGGATGACATATCCTCTGTTATTATTTCGAGCATATCCCCACGCCTGAATGTGGGCATTAAAGTCCCCCCCCCAGAATGAGATTGGAACTATCTTGTATAATATCACTCCATTCCTGTAAGTCTGATGAAAGGTTTCCTTTTGGTTTTGAATACTGAGATCCGAATTTGAAAGTACGAAGTTTTGTAATTAAATTTATAAATATGCTATTAGTTGTTTGAAGTATTTTAACGTGAACAAATAATGGGTTTGCTATTAGGATGCCGGCTGTTAGCGGAGCACAGTGGGACGAAGTAGCTATTTTTCATAAATTGATGGCATATGATGTGCAAAAGTGAGGCTTTTAATCAACCAAACATCACTAATCGCCAAACTCGCACATACGTGCAGGTAATCCTAACTTTCCTCCATACTCAAATGCCTATAAAAGTGGAATGTACGAAAGATTTCGCAGAATATAGAGATCTGCGATCTTGACTTTACAACACGAAACAATTAAGAATTACAAAATTAAAAAAAAAGATAAATATCAAAACGTAATTAATTAAAAAGAGGTTATTGAATATTGTTCCCAAGACGAAAAAAATAATTTAGAACAATATAAAAAAATTGGTCTTACATAACAAATTTTTTTCCATAAGTTGTGTATTTTTTTACACTTTCACCTCTTTATTTCCATTTTTCCGATACATTTTGTTGTAAAAACGGGGCTAGATGTTATTTAAAGGGAAAACATATACAGAGGGCGTTCGCACATTTTTAGATGATTTCGGCGTTGTTTTTTTAACGTTTAAAATATGAATATTAGTTTCTGAAACAATCTATATGATAATCTTGTTTCTTGAGTCTAATTCTGCGTAATGCTTTCGATGGTAGCAGGTTTTTTGTAAAATTTACAAGGTTATTGCTTCCCATGCCTCTTTAAAAACTTTCCAGATTCGATCAATCGTGGTGGTTTTGCGCTTTAAAAGAGCTCTTTTCAGCAGACCAAATGCACAATAAACCATAAGAGAAACGTCAGGTGACTTCTTAGGAATATGTTGAAAGGTATAAATGGAATACCTGTGTGAGTTTTTAATGTTTAACGAATACAGCGGTAGTTTTTGAAGTATGAGCGGTAGCTTTGCTTTGATGCAGTTTCACCCTTTAAAAGTTGTTTAAATAAAGAAAATAACATTTTTTCTGTAAATATCGGATGTAACACATTCGCTTAATAATATAATGAATTGATTGTAACGTTTTTGTCCAATGATCTTATTTTTATTTTCCCATTGTAAGATAAATTTGCAACAGTCATAAATTCTTACCTGAAACTTCGTTTTCAGCCTTGAAATGGGCTCTTTTTTTAATGTATTTATGATTTCATTTTGAGTCTTTTTGCTAAGAATAAGTACTGATTTTCAGGATAGCTGTTTCCAATTAATGCTGATGTTTATTTTGCACTTAGAAATTTTTATACTATGCGCTTTACAATCATTGTAAACTTCCGAATAAGAATATTTCTTTTCGGAAAACAAATAAAAAGTATCCTCTGATTCACAGCTTGTTCGAATGCGCCATCTTGATAGAAGAATAAATGTGAAAGCATCCGACAACAATATGAATTACAAATAATAAGTTGTTGAAAGAAAGTTTTCCTCTAAAACAATTCCATTTTTTAAAATCATTTATCAAATTTGTCTAAAAAATGTGCGAACAGCCTCTGTATTTGGTATCTGATTCTGTTGTACATATTGAACAACTCTACATAGTCGAAAAAGCTTGGAAAAATACATACAACTGTCACAATTTTTACACTGTGCGTCTCCCTCGTTTGGTGAACAAAAACTTTTTGGCCTTACAAATGACTTTCTACTACATAAGAATTTTTTTTTTATCGCAAAAGTTTGTTCTTAACATTTTTCGGCCCAGTTAGAGTTCATGCTATTTCTCTTTTAGATTTACCAAATTCCTAAAAACCTGTAACTTCTCCTTTCCCATTTTACAAAAGTTGATTCTGGGGACCCATTACATTCGCAGCTAGGCTGGCGAAAAGTACAGGTTGCCGCAATATATTTTACTACATTTACGTAATGCTCTACTCGTGCATCTGCATTCGTGATTTTACAGAATATGCATCGCTAAAAAAGCATCACGTGACTCAAGTGGTCGCAAAAGTTGTCCATGTATAACGCAGTGCCTTTACTTTTCTTTTTATCTCCCCACAATTTAACATTGGTTACTGAGTAATGGAAGCTCTATGTGGAAGTGCGCTTTAACGTCGAAATCATTAAATAGTCGCGAGAAACCTTGATTTTCATAAAAAAATGCATGGAGTAAAAATAGCTGTGCATAAAATAAAAAAAAAACGAAGTGGATCTATAGTTTTAAAACATCTAAAAAGTAAAAAAAATAATAATAATAAAAAAAAAAACGAAGTGGATCTATAGTTTTAAAACATCTAAAAAGTAAAAAAAAATAAAATAAAATAAAAAAAAAAAACGAAGTGGATCTATAGTTTTAAAACATCTAAAAAGTAAAAAAAAAAAAATGCGTATTTTTTAATGACACTTAAAAAGTTTCTTTTCTTTCTTAATCTGACTACTTTGGATATGGAAACGTTTAGAATTTGTTCTCAAGAAAATTCTCATGTTTTACAATAGTTAAATAGTTTTTTAAGGATGAATCAATTATTATGTAACGCTGTGTATTAACTTTCTTTTTTAAATTTAATAATACGAAAACTTGACAAAAAATAAAACTTTAAACCATGTTTATTAAAAATTAGAAAACATATTTTTTACGAGCAATCCATCTCTGCTATTCATTTTTTTTTCAAAATATTCCCAAAAGTTTGAGATTTCTTATATGTTTTTCAGTACTTGAAATTTGTCGAACATCAATCATTTTAAGTTTGACAGAACACATATTAATTTTGTCAGATACGAAATATGTCAAAATACTTCCTGCTTGTCACCTAAAGTGTCATCTTCTAGATTAATATATGTCACTTTTGTAAAGAATATTAAATTTATGGATTGGTTATAAATCGATATAAATATTAAATAATTCGATACAGTTTTAATTGAAATATCCCTTAAGTAAAACATTTGCCTGAGAGGAGACCAAAATCTAAATTACAGGGTGCGTAGTGCTTCTTATCTTTGTACCACTATTTCCTAATAATAATCCACGTCTTTTATACTCTCAAAACTCGGTGATTTGATAATGTGAAGATTATTATCCGTTAAAAAGGTACTCGAAAATACGCAGCATTACGCAACCTGTCATTAGTGTCTTTTTAATTGTAGAATTATCTTCAAAAAAAGAGAAATATAAATCAACCATAATGAACAGAGGAAAGTATATTCAACTAGATAAATTATATCCAACAGTTGGAGTATCATAGTTGAGATTTTTCCAACAGAGCGAAAATATATACCAGGAGTCAAACCTGAGTACTTTGGTTTGCCGTACCAACACCCTCCTTACTGAGCTATCCCGACGATATCATCGACGGAAACAGGATGTAATACAGGAGTTTCTGTGCTATTTCAGATTCATCATGTAAAATGCTATAGTAATAGCTCGGATGAATGAAATTAGCGTTGCAGTTTGCAGCCTTGTCCAACAAATAAGAGTGAAATATACCAGCTTGGATATCGTTGAGATAACTCAGTAGGGAGAGAGTTGGTACTGCAAACCAAAGTACCCAGGTTCGAGTCCTGGTATGTATTTTCACTCTGTTGGAAAAATCACAACTATGATACTCGAACCTTTGGATATAAAGCAATCTCTATAGTGAATATCAAAATGTTTAGTCAAAATAAAGTGTCATCTTCTACATTATAATATATGTCCAATGGCGGCACCTGACTGGCAATTTTTGGGGCACTAAATGCATGGCTGTAACATTTATTCTTTTCGTACCATCATTTTTTAAAAGAAATGCTATACTTGTTTAATAGCAGAACTTTTTGCCAATGAATAAGATAAAGTTTTCTTTTGAAAAACAGTGGTAATAAATAGTAATTTTTGCAGGCATGCATTTAGTGCTCCAAATAAATCTGGTCACGAGCCACCACTGTATACATCATTCTTGTAAAGAGTATTACATTTATAAATCGATGTAATTTTGGTTAAATCTGTAAAATTCGATAATTTGATATTAATCTTTATTAAAAAAACGTTTTCACGACGTATGATCAAAATGCTGATTAATGAATTTTTTCTTTAATTGAACATTATTCAAAATCGGAAACATAAAGGAATCTGAAAAGTTGATGCATATAAATAAATAAAAAAAGATTAATAACATCAAGAAATTTCTGTTCGAAATCCGCGAAATTGAACAATAAATTATATTAACATTGAAAGCTTCTGATAATATCAAACTTGTTCTCAAAAATATAATTAAAATGATTTAATTGCAAACTAATTGAACATAAAAAATATTTTACAAATTAATGTACAAGCGTCAGAAAATATTTCAAACAAGCATGTATGAACAATATTTTGTTAACTTATATATTGTTCATTAAACATTCACAGAAATATCGGACTTTTCTAATAACGTCTATTTGACATGAAAGCGTTTTGGAAATTTCATATTCTTCCTGATTAGCATTTTAAAATAATTCAGATAAGCACTTAATATACGCATTAGTGGAAATATTTTAGTTATATCATGTGTCATTCGTCAAACATTGAGAGACTGTTCGAATAATGTGTGTCAAATATGAAATTTTTTGGCAATATCGTGTACTTTCAAGACAATTTCAAATATTTAAACATAATTACATATGAATGGATTGTTAAATTTAACAGGAATAAAAATAATAGACATTTAATAAAATACGTAAAATACAACATATTAAAATTACAGAATAAAATCATAGATGTTTTGAGCTTCAAACAAACCTCTCATTAGTACAACTATGCTGGTGTAACAATCTGGGATGTGTTTGTACTGGCTTCCCTTGGAATTCTCAAACCATGGGACACATCCGAAATGGAAATTTAAGAATTAATTAATGTACTAGGGAATCATTCTTTCACCCATCTATAATCACATTTTTCCTTAATGACGATGCCATATTCCACAATAATGGTCCGCCGCATCGATAACTAGGGCTGGACGATATTAAAAATTTTATATCGAGAAATATAATCAAGTTAATATCGATATTGGTGATATATCGCGATAACTACCTTAAAATGTGTGGGGATAGAAATATTGCTAATTTCGAAAGACAAATGTACGAGCAATTTAAATACCAACAGATGTAGAAAGCAACGAATCATATATATATTTATATATATATAAGAGAAAAGCAAAGAAACTAACAAAAGAAGAATAAATTTAAAAAAAAACTGCCCTGTTAAACTGAGGACATTGAGCTCACAGGCTATTCACATTAATTGTATATTATACTCTTATTTCAAAGAATTTGAAATAAGCCTCTCGAAAAATAAAGAAATCGGCAATATAATAAGGGGGCTCATCACCCCGTCCACCTCCTTATAATTAACCAATAAACCCCTAAAACTGAAGCGAAGCCTCTAATTACAATGAACACATATACAAAATTTGAAGCAAATCCGATAATTCTGCATGAAAAAACCCATTTATATAAATTAAGGGGGGATTAGTCCCCCGTATCCTCCTTTGTACTTAACCAATGAACCCCCAAAACTAATCAGGGAAGTATCTTACCACAATGAGCCTATATATATAAAATTTGAATAAAATCGAATAATACTGCATGAAAATCTCATTTATCTAAATTAAGGGGGAGAGTAGTAACCCCCTCCCCTTTACTCCATTTACACTTAACCAAAGAACATCCAAAACTAATCAGGAAAGCGCCTTATCACAATGAACCTATATACAAAATTTGAAGAAAACCGGATAATTCTGCATGAAAAACCCATTTATTTAATTAAGAGGGGTTAGCCCCCCTTTCCCCCTTTATACTTAACCAATGAACCCCCAAAACTAATCAGGGAAGCACCTTACCGCAATGAGCCTATATACAAAATTTGAATAAAATCGGATAATTCTGCATGAAAAACCCATTTATCTAAATTAAGGGGGTTAGCCCCCTTTTCCCCCTTTATACTTAACCAATGAATCCCCAAAACTAATCAGGAAAGCGCCTTATCACAATGAGCCTATATGCAAAATTTGAAGAAAATCGGATAATTTTGCATGAAAACCCCATTTATCTGATTTGAGGGGGGGTTATCCCCCACTTTCCCCCTTTATACTTAATCAATGAACCCCCCAAACTAATCAGAGAAACACCTTATCACAATAAGCCTATAAACAAAATTTGAAGCAAAGCGGTTATTTCTATCAAGAGTTATCGCATTACGTACAAACATACATACATACGTACATACAGAACTGGCGGGCACATTAGCTGTTAGGCTTTGATAGCATGTGAGCTAAAATGTACCATATAATTTTGCTTTATTATGCAGAATACTAGGTTTGATATTTAAACCTGTTTTTTTTTTTTTTTTTCAAAGTGCCATTGAATTCAAAAGAAAATAAATTGCAAATGATAAAAATAAGTTATTGGCTAACAAAATTAAATAAAAACAAGCAAACAAACAAACAAAATCACACACACGCACTACATGACACCATACATTCATTTTAATATCAAAGATAATATTGGCCGAAAAAATTATCTCAATGAGCACTGAAGTAGTCCAATGCTATCGACCCGAGAATAACTAACAGATACTCTAGCTCGTATTTTATTGGCCATCACATATCAATACCTTGACCTATTGCAACGAAGTCTGGACGAATAGCAACAGCGCAGCATCGAGACGAATAAGTCTGGACGATAGCTGTATTATTCAGTTGAGAACAAAGAGTTTAATTTGCGGTTTGAGAGGATAGTAACGAACTTACGCATAATAAGAAAATGTATTCGTATTGGGATATATTGTGATATTCTTTATTTGGAGATACTATTAACGAAAGCGAGATAATTAAAGGATAATCGTTGGAGGGGAAATTCTGATTGTCAATAAAGTAGAGAAGTGAATATAAATGCATGGATGGTTGAAAGTAATGGGTTGAAGAGGATATTATACAGAATATTCGGCGCTTTTCTTGTGGTTTGAAGTCGAGAAAAAAATTTTTTTTTGGATATATCGGTAGAGTCAGATCTTAACTTAGATATTGTTATACTTTGCCAGAGTTAGAGCTTAGCTATCATTATTGGGATATATCGTTAGTGTCAGATCTTAGATATTGTTATTGCGATAATTAAGATATATCAATATTTGATCGATATATTGATAAATAATCCAGCCCTATTGATAACCTTTTGCAAAATATACGAGAGATGAGCATTACAGTGAGTTAGAAACAAGCGAAAAGTAGACTTGCATGCTACAAGCTGTTGTGTGTAATAAGATGTCTTCTCAGTATATTCAGTAAGACTATAACTGTCATCAAAAATTATATTTCACGCATCGTTTTCCTTGATCTACGTTAAATATTTGACATTTAATTATTTTATTTCTAGAAATATCATTCATAGAAAGATATTCAACACGACATTTTTACTAAATAATAGTGCTATACATTTTAGTCAGTAAGACATATATTATCTAATGTATATATGTTTCTAAAATATTGTTGGAATGTTTTAGTATCAAATTATATATTATTTTGATTCAAATCAATTTACAGTAAATTGGGCACATATCAGAAAGAGACACAAAACGAATATGGTATCATTATAAAATATTAATATTAGTTTAAAAAGTATAAAGTGAAATCTTAAAATAAACCGTAAATATTTTATTTCATATAAAAGTATCAACAGGTGAAATTTTTGCAGTATATTACACAACAATCTTGAATCTCATTAAAGTGACACTGCAAATTAGATGAACGTAATTACTTTTTATGTTCATTAAATTTTACTGAAACTTAAGTTTCAGGCATCATCATTCATCACTTACAACACATTTAATTAGACTGGTGTTGAAACTTTTAATGATTGCAATACATTTAACATGGCTTCCCTCCAAAATAATCACCTATTTTATTTCATACACTGCATGCTAAAATATTTAAAGAATAAAACTTGAAAAGGCATCGCTGTGATGTTTTAAGTATGGAAAAAACACTTAGATCTAATTAAAATTTAAGGCATACAGTATGCAAAGGAAATTAAGGACACGCAAATAACTACTGAGCGGATAAAGCTATAATTGTAGTACAACAGTTTACCTACTGTAAAACGACTATGCTGTATCATATTAGTTTGTCTTTGGTATTTCCAAAGGGTACAAAATGGAAGCTATCGACTGCTTCTCGAAACCTACGAGGGACAGCCAAAAAAGATTTACAAAAGTGTAGCACGTCTTCGATTTATAATGAAATGACACCTTGCATGCAAAAATAACTTTAACTTTTTGCACCACACTAGCACCTATACTGTGACATACTAAATTTAGCCTGAAATGATTGATTGGCATCAGACTTTAAAAACAAACTTATTTGGAAATTAATAAAAGCTTTTATTCCCGTACTTAAAAAAATTAATTTTTCATTTCAAAATTCTGGAGTCAATAAATTATTTCAGGGTAAACGTAGTATGTCACCGTATCAAACTGTCACCGTCACCGTCACCGTGAGTGGTGTGCAAAAGGTTAAAGACTTCCAAAAGTGTTATTTTTTAGATATCCGTTCACCGGCTTAAATACGTCCCTAATCGCTGGCAGAAGAATGACATTATTAAGAAAATGCACATTAAAACAAGTTGGAAATTGTATGTCAAACGTCACAGATAAGGTGTGTTCGTGCAATAACTAGTTTTATAAATATTCAGATCTTGGTGATCTTTATTTCAGTGAAATTAATTATATCGACTCGTATTATGATATGATTAATTTCCGTAATAAAATAAGTACATTTTAAATTAACTAAAGTATTAACTCGCTTAGGCATTTTTGCTTCATGTTCGTTTGTTTTTCAGTTGCAACACGTTCACTAATGCAGAGATTTTAAAATCTATTATTACAAAGATCACGCTGTCTCCTATGAGAATTTTCGTTCAGGGTTTGTACTGAATCCGGATAAGCTTTTTACGGCAAATTGAGCATGCTTTTCTCTTATTACGTACGCCACACTTACAGGCGCGATTTTTGTTTTTCACACCAGACAGAGCTGCAATATTTATATATGGAGATCTTGCTTTACCAATGATTTACCTGCATGTTCTTAGTCGGATTCACGAGTTGGCACATAAACTTTTTCAGGTCGTATCTTTCTGCTTTTTCTGTGTCTAAGTGGTTATAGCTCACTTAGCGTGCAAGCACTCACCACTTTGCTGTGATCATCTTCCTGGATTCTCATGCATCCCACAGAACTCCCTCAAGTACCTTCTCCTCCATTCTTCCCCTTTTGAGCGGTCACTCTGCGGGCATGTGCCTTGCTGTTGCTGGCTCCTGTACCGGTCCCTCCCCCTCTCCTTTTAGTGTACCCCGTCTATCCCGTGACCCCATCTTTCCCATTAGCAGTGCATGGCAAACACCCAAAAAATTCTCTTCACTCACCTTCCCTCTTTAGAAACATGCTGCAAGCCTCTGGAGACATTTTGAACAGGAGGAGTGTTGCCTGTGCCCAAGGGAATGTAGTTTTTTTTATTCTTCTCAGCTTGACTAATTTATTTCTCCACAGCAAGCACTCCGCGCCCGCAGCAACCATGACATCTAGCTCAGACGAATCAGACGGCCAACTGAACATTTCACTAAGATCAAGGCATCACCACATGAGCAACTCCTCACTCGGTGGATAAAGAGAAAATAACCATAACCAACCTCACCCAAAAAGCAAGGGGCATCATTATAGAAATGTCCGGAAGGCTAGAAAGGAATGCACATCCAGAAAAACAATGCTTATCTTCACTTAAACAATTATTAACCACATTGACCAAGCAGACACCCTCAACCTCCGGGAAATGGTAGAAATGAAGAATGCACATGCAGCACTCACAGACCGGGTCCAGTGCCTAGAAGACCAATTACAAGAATCAAGAGATAATCACAAAAAACTACTCCACAATCACCGACAACTCAAAGGAAAGCTTCCTGACACTTCACAAATCATAGAGGCACTCCAACAAGCCATCAGCACCAAATCACTGACCACCCCAGAAGAAGCTTCTACAGACAACCAAAATAGCAACGCAGTACCCACCTACAGCCCAAAAAAAACCCAGCAACCCCAGAAGCTCCCAGACAACACACAAAGAAAGATACTTATCATCAAAAGGATCAACGAACTTACAAGCAAAACCATAGAAACCACATTCCGACAGATTTCCTATGCAGCACCCTTACAGCCCAACGAAATCACAAACAAAAGACACCACATTGAGATAGAATGCAGAACAACCCAAGACCTGAACACAATTAAAGAAGAACATAAACAAGAATGAAGGAGAATAAGGTCTTTAAAAAGACCTAAACAAGAATAAAGCACTCAAAAACAACCTACACGCAATCCTCAAGCCACTACCATTACAAAAGATGATTCTCCTGGACGTCCCCACATCAACTACAGAAGAAAAAATTAAAAGAGCAATCCCACCCTATACGACATCACAGCACAAGAATTTAGCATACTCGAAGAACTCAAGAACAGAAATCACAGCCACTCCAAAGACCTTATTCTCCTCATCCCCAAAACACTAGGTCATAGCATTATTGAAGATGAAAGCCTCACCATCGACCTATAAACACACTCCCAAAGGTCACACACCACAGTCCCAAGATGCAAAAAGTGCCAATCCCTCACGCACGTTGAGAAGCACTGCAGACATGAGACACCGACCTGTGTCAATTGCGAGGAATCCCACATAGATCCAAACTGCACAAAGCCACAAAGCTGCATCAACTGCACATTCCACAACCAACAACGAGGCAAACACTTCAGAACACATCATCAGGCATCGGACCCGTCCTGCAGCACTTACAGACAAAAATACACAGAAGCACGAACACATCTTGAAAACGAATTCACACCCACATCAAGTCCCTCAGCACCACAGACAAGCGAGATCCCACCACTACAACAACAACCAGACCAGACAAGTTTAAGACATCCTAAGCACATCAACGCAGCACGCCCACCACGAGAAGGACTCACCACGCCACACACCCCAAGCCAGGAGGATTGGAGTAACTGGTACCCATCCTTACACCCTTCTCCATATTTGTGAAAGCCGTCCTACTTCCATCCACCACCTGACCAGAGGAGCGGACTCCGTAGACACTGATAGTACCATTTCCACCCTCAAAACTCCCCATCACCAGAACTATTCTTCAGTCAGTGTGCGAGGTTTCAGCGCGTCTTGGTGTGGCGCTCCTTGTCGCGGGGAAATCCGACACTGACACTCTACAATCAACTGGTGCCGTCATTAATGAACTTTACATCATCATACTGTCTGTCGCTGCCTGTCGCGTAGGAACGCTGGTTCCAGCGACAGACCATGAATTGTAATTTTTTTGTCTTTCGTTCTTGCCACCTGTCGCGTGGGGCTTTGCCCGGCAGGACCAGCCATTTGGCTTCGTTTGTACTGCCAGCTTTTAATCCCTGCGTGCCGGGGAAGACATTAAAAGCTCAACGGCTGGGTTCGCCCTCATCCGAGTGGTCTTCCTCAGGCATTAAATTAAATTAAATAAGATGTTATGACTAACGATGAACGAATCGCATCTGTTTGCTTTCTTTAATTAAGTGAGATTTTGACCTGTCAACCTAAATTCAACTGAACTTATCGCAGAATCTATATATATTTTAATGTAACTCATCTGTCAAACCTATATTTTGTTTTAAACGATCTTTCTAAGAATTTAAGTTTTATGAGCTTTTATTCTAAAAAATAATTGTGAGTAAAAATGGCCGCTTAGTATATGAAAAGCGAAGTGGTCAGCGCATATTTGTTTTCCTGAGTCACATGACTTGTGAATTTATTATATAGATTATGCACGATAGGATTTAAAAGAATGAAGAAAACATCTATTACTGTCTTAAGTTTTGATTAGATTTTCATAAAATTGGAAATGACTCGACTAAATTCTGCAACGATTATATGTATTAAATTCCAAACTACTCGGTTGGGTAATTTTTAAGCTGTTATATGCGGACGAACGGACCAGACGACGACTATAGGTGCTACGCATTTATATAATTACGAACACACCTATAAATAACAGAAGTAATCAAGATACAATTAATTTTAATAAAAATTTCAATGTTAGGTATGCTCGGTGTGTGACACCATTACCAGCAATGCATTCAGCAAATATCTCGATACATGATGCATTCAATTGTAAACTTGTCGTTGGGGTCACCGTAATACATGGTGTCATGGATATGCATATCATGGATATGCATAATATAAACTATGAAAATAAAACATGTGTAAACTATTTATAAAATGCATTGCAATTCAAATAAAATCGTGGCTTGATGACGTCATCAACTTTAAATGCTCTATTACTGAATTGCGTAAAAGAAACATCCTTATAAATTCAAAAATGATTATACTATTAGTTAAAGGTTTACTGCGTCGGATTAAGCGTCTCATTTCCAATTAAAATATATCATTGAATTGAAATTTGAATGAAATACAGGGTCATGAAAAATCGAAGAGTGTGGAAAAAAGGATTACAAATATCTTGTCAACTAATTATCCGACCGACTTCATTCTTTTTGAAAAATTTATGTTTTTTATTGTCTTTTATATTCACTCCTGAAAATAAACAATTTCGAAAATTTTTACATGCCTTTTATAACCCTCTAAGCGTGTGGAACGTAATATTCCGTTCACTAAGCTCCAGGTTTCAATGCAATATATGCAATGTTTAAGATTATATAATTCTACAGATTTAATGAATTTTCAAAACATTGAAGAATGATTAATACTCTCAATGGTTACATTCATATTTGTAATTCAGTTTTATTTATAATGCTGAAAGAATCATATTTTTTTAGCATTTAAAACAAAATCCAGAGAAAACGACATTACAGTTTTACCCTTTTTCAAAACGCTCAGAGGGACAAGAACGAATATTTCGAGAGTCCGAAAAAAATAGTTCCAGATAATCGATGTTACTGAAATTCAATAAACTTCTTCCCATTATTACATAATAAGTACATACCAAATTTCAAATCTCTATCTTAATTTGTTCGGGAGATAGCGCGTTTATAGACACACAGACACACGGACGGACGGCAATTTTTTTTAATATGTTTTTCGGAATCTCCAGTGTCTTAAACGTGTAAATCCGCCAAAAAAATTTTTTCGTTTTTCAAAACGATTACAAGACTTACCCTATACTACATATGATGGGTAAGTAAAAAGAAATCTAGAAAATGTTACAATATAGATTCATAATTCGATATTTTCAGAAAAATGAACGACGCTAAATTCCCAATAAATCAAGGGTAAATATGATGAATACTGTAGGAAAATAAATATGATAACACAAATTTTGGAAAATAAATATGCAAATACGACGGATTCTTTATTTTATATGAAGTGTACTAGAAATGATTTAGATAAAAGCTACACATCTAACATTTTTAAGCTCTTCTTGACACTAAGCATTCCAACGTATTTCTCATTCATATGTCAGCATACAAACCGTTGCTCACAAAATTATTGAATAAAGATTCTCTTGAAATTTATTTATGTAATAAATTTTCAGAGGATAAGTCAAAGCTCACAATGCGTGATTTATTTCAATTTTTAGGAAATGTCTGAAAAATTTGTATTTTATCTATAGATATAACGTTTTGTTTCAAATGGGTTCTTTGTGCCAGTAAATGCTGACAAATTTGTAAATAAAAAATATGAATGATTTAAAAAATATATGATTAAAAGGCATGTTATGATTACAAATTGCTTCTACTTTTTGCGTTTTTGAATATGTTTCTGAATTTTGTGACTGATAAACTGCAACTAGTATATGGATTTTATGAAAATTATGTTTTTCAGATCAAAGCTTTTTCATTGGTACAAGAATACATTTGGAAATGTTCTAATTTTTTCCCTTATGGTTGTACGTTGAATTTCACATATCAGGTAAGGCATACATTGATTTGAAGCTAGCTTTACAAATATTTTGAACATACCCCCCAAAAATGAGTTTTAGAAGAGATTTAGAAGAGATAAAAAAAGGGTGTTTATCTTCAGAAAATGCTGTGTTGCTATAACAAAAGTCCTTCTGGCCATTACCGGGAAGAAAAGGTAGCTTTCCTATATCATCTTTTAAAATTTTCGCTAATGTTGCTGCAAAACAGCAAGCTAAACTTTTTTGAGCCCGATGACAAAAGATTCGTTAATACTGAATTTGAATAAGAAATTCGCCAAATTAGTGGCCTATAGCCAAGTTGGCTTCTTTTATGGAGGCTTATTTTAATCGTCAAATTTAGTTATATTCGCCAAATGTTGCTAAGCTTAGCGAGAGTTTGACGCTAGCGGATATGAATATAATTTTATGCGTATGATTGGGAAAATGATTACAACAATGAAATATAATAATTTGCGAGAAATCACAGTCACTAAAACTCAAAAATTAATCCCTGATTTTTTTGTAATCTGCTGTCTTGTTTCAACATGTTTAGCCACCCCAGAATTTCAAATTGTTTTATCTTAGCCATGTTTTAAGATAGAGGCAAAGCAAAACATGCTCCGGAATCCTTGTATCAAAGCCTAACATTTAAACAAAGAATAAATTTGAATTTCTATTATTTTTGTATTTTTTGAATTTTAAATCTTTTAATTTTCGCCATTTTGAAACAAGATGGCGGACCAAGCTGGCCAACGAACTAGGTTGAGATATTGGTGAGCTTAATATGCACACTTGGTTTCATGCAAAACCGGTTAGAAATATGAGTACTATGGTATGACATATATCAGTCAGATATATATATATACATGGTGTTTCATAAAGGACCCCTAACTTTAAAAATCAATAATCCGTAAACGGTGATAGATGAAAACATGAAACCACTGGTATGTTTATTAAAAAAATCGTAAGAATGTTATACATAAATCTCAAAATTTAGTTAAAAATAGCACCGATAGATGGCGCTGAGAGCCTTAAGAGTCTTTCTAAATAGAGTTCAGAAGCATAGAAAGACTAGCCTTCGAAGATTTCGCCATTTTAATCTGACCGCTATTAGCGTATAGTGAAAATAATTCCGAAAGTGATGTATACCGTGGAAGAACGTGTGTTTATTGTGTTGGAGTACCACAGATTGAATCAGAGTCAAGTTTCCAAAAGCGATTTCAAGTCGCAAAAGCCCAGATGGGAAAACAATTCATGAGCTTTTCAAAAAATTTCAACAGACAGGCCGGTGACATATAGCAGAGAGTCGCTGACAATTTCATTCTTCGTTTGCGTCATGTCTGTTGTGTAGAAGGTGAACATTTTGAATCACTTTCAATGGGATACGCCTAATTATCTCAGCGCCATCTATCGGCGCAATTTTTAACTAATTTTTGAGATTTATGTATAAGATTCTTACGATTTTTTTAATAAACATACCACTGGTTTCATGTTTTTATCTATCACCGTTTACGGGCTATTGATTTTTAAAGTTAGGGGTCATTTGTGAAACACCCAGTATATATATATATATATACAGGCATTACTTTCCTCCGAACGCCTGCAATAGGTAGCTTTTTACTTTTTATTTGTATTGAAAGCTACCTAAAAGGGTCTGCTGGTCCACAATTCTGAGCCATCTAAAGGGTAATCTACTGAGCTAAATACAACAAACACCATTTAGTGCGTGTATACAGTGAAGCATGCGATTTCTATTTCTAAAGAAAACAATTAGTACCGAAATTCGCCACTTGGATAAATTTGACAATGTCTTAAAAAAAGAAAAAACGAACATATGATCTATGTCGGCAGTTTTCTATGCGAAATCTTTAGTTACTTTCAGATTTTTTAATAGCAAATAAATTATTGCCAGAATATCTGCAAAGAATATCTCAGATAGTTAGCGGTAGTTCTAGAGACGTTGGTTGTCGCTATTTAAGCTCCATGCCACAAGAAAAAGTAGCTGAAATGCATTTCAATGCTAGTTGGTGTGTCTTGCCACGTCTCACGGCTATTCTCACTAATGGCGTCAGTCAAACTGCACATTTTTACTAAATTAATTGTAACACAATTATTCAAATTGGTAAAGAATTCATATGATTTGTAATTTGCAAATTGGCGAAAAATATCCTGGCCAAGATTCGATCCAGGAATATTTTGGCTGAAGATCTCTTGGCTAAAGCTGCCAATGTTCTACCAACTGAGCCATCCCAGACGAATCTGGAGGAACTAATTCTATGAGTTAACCTTACTGATCACAGCATCTGGACTTATATCTGAATCAGCTCAACAGAATAAATCGCAGGTAATTTAACTCTAATAAACGATGGATACGTAATTACACTAAATTAATTTTAACACAATTATTCAAATTGGAAAAGAAATCATATGATTTGTAATTTGTAAATTGGCGAAAAATATCCTGGCCATGATTCGATCCAGGGATATCTTGGCTGAAGATTTCTTGGCTAAAGCTGCCAATGTTCTACCAACTGAGCCATCCCAGACGAATCTGGTGAATCTATTTCTCTGAGTTAACCTTATTGATCACAGCAACTGGACTTATATCTGAATCAGCTCAACAGAATAAATCGCAGGTAATTTAACTCTAATAAACGATGGATACGTAATTACACTAAATTAAGTTTAACACAATTATACAAATTGGTAAAGAAATCATATGAGTTGTAATTTCCCAACTGGGCAAAAAACATTGGCTGCTTCAGCCAACAGATCTTCAGCCAAGATATCCTTGGTTCGAATCCTGACCCCGACATTTTTGCCCAAATGGGAAATTACAAATCATATGATTTCTTTACCAATTTGAATAATTGTTTTAAAATTAATTTAGTGTAAAAACGTATGTAGCGTTTACTGGAGTTCCATTACCAGCGAATTAATCTGACTGGGGAAAAGATAAAAAATTCACATATTCATCATGAATTCGCGTATTAAGTGAGAATTTTTGGAGGAAGAGACCGAAACTTTATCGCGTATTAAGCGGGATCGCGTAATAACCGTTCGCGTATTAAACGTGATATGTTTGCAGTAGCCGTATGGTCAATGCACAAGGAACCGGAAAAAATCGAGTATTGAGAGGGATCGAGTATTAACCGAAATCATTTAAACCGTATCCGACTGTATATTTATATCGTTAACAAAATAATGAAGATGCTAAAAGAGACAATTAGATGTAATATGTAACAGACGTATACAAGTATACCTCCGCTCAATACAAAATTCACAAATAATCAATCTTTATTAAATGTGTATATTTTAATGCGTTATGTAATATAAAATTTTTAAAACATTAAAATATGTATGTTCTGTCAAAAATTAACTACAATGTATCAAAAAGTAACGTTTGTTGTAAAATGGTCCGTCTTCAATTTTCGAATAACTGCATTTTTATTTATTTTGCGATTTTTATGTCACTGGTATATATCGACTCATTTTTATACATTTTCTAATAACAAAACTTTTTAGTATCATCCATACACGCTTTTTTCAAATACGTTGTGTCATCATAACAACAAAAACTTTTAAATTATGTCCCGTAAATCAAAGAAACACAGTTCGGTGAAGCGGAACATTTTTTTTTCCATTCAATAAAGAGTCACCTAATGATGTGGAAAATTCCCAATCAGCAACAACCTATTATAATGTTTTCGATTTTCTTTCATGAATGCTTATTATTCCCAGAAACCAATAAATTAGATATGATTTAGATAATTACTCATTTTTTTTGAATATGTGCATTATCAAAATAATAAATATTTCGTTATGTTTAATCGGACTTTTTTCTTAGAAAAATACTAAACCAAAGTCAAAATGCATTTCCTATTGTTTTAGAAAAACATAAAATGATTGATTTTAGCAACTGACAATATAATAGAAAAAAATTCATAGAACACGAATTTCACTATGAAAAATATAAATACATGAATGTAAGTATGTGCAAATAGATTGATTGTCAGAAACACATGTATATTTTAACTACAAATATTTCAAATGAAATGTTAAATCAAAATTTTAAATCAAAATGAAATTTTAAATTCTATATTATATTTATTCATTTTTTTTTATCACGTGTTGTTTACGAAGGTGATAACGTCACCCTGTAACAGAGTTAAAATACGATAGTATTTTTTTCCTCGCGCGTGCCTTTTACTATCATCAAACAGTTTTTACTAACAAATAATTAGCATTAGAAAGATTAAAGTTAAATACAGAAACATGTGTCTTGCATATTTTAGTCAGGTTTCATGTTCAAATATTTCTTGAAGTAATTTAAAATTTTTAGGTAAAAATATTTAAATGTGACACTGCCAATTTTCATGAATTTTTACCTTGCTAAGTAAGCGTAAACTGACAGAGTTAAAATGGCCAAGGCGGGAATCGAACCTGGACCCTTGGAATAACGCTCCACAGCTCTACCATTGAGCAACGAGGACAGTACCCAGCTTGGGATTTCTCACTTATATATGTCGGTAAGACTTCAATCACAGCACAACATGGAAATGGCATCATGAGCATGCATATTCGGCGGCAAACTTCGGACTACATATAAAACCAACAAAGTCCAGCATAGAACAACACACATAAGTAATTTAACTAAATTAATTTTTCAATTAATTTTTAGCAGTGAAAATCGTAAAAAATCATTGAATAATACACATGGGATTTTTTACGTTGCTAACTATGCGTAAACAGACTGTGTGAAAAATGTCCAAGCCCGAAATCGAACCCGGACACTTGGATACTCTTGTAATAACACTCCAATGCTCCATCTTGTGCTGCTATTGCAGCATTACCGACATATATAAGTGAGAGATGACAATCTGGGTATCGTCCTCGTAGTTCAATGGTACAGCATTGGAGCGTTATTCCAAGGGTCCGGGTTAAATTCCCATCTTGGACATTTCTCATTTTGTCGGTTTACGTGGCTATTGTGTATTTTCCTATATTACGAAACATTCGTCTGTTTTTATAGTGTGGTAAGTAGAGTGTAGCCCGAAATTCAGAATACTTTCCTGATATAGCATAAACGTTTTTTCAAATTCAGCGTAATCTGATCATTTCTGTCTAAAATCACTTAGAAATCCAATCATTAATCATTAAATAAATGGAGATTTTAGAGGTTTACTGAAAGTTTTTGGAAATAATACGTCTATAAATTTCAAAACAGGCATTTCTGTAAACTTTAAAAATTCACTTGTTTCTGAAGTTTTTAATAGGTTTTTCCTAAATACAAATATTTAAATTTACATTACTCAGACCATTCTGGAGCCCATTTTGGTTGACAGGTTTTGTTCAAACGTGGTATATGGAGCTTGGGAAAAAGAAATATGCACTAAAAAATGTTCAAATGTCAACCACCAGGTGAAATGATATTGCATGTATTGGATATTTCTCTTCCCCATGGTCCATGTAACGTATATACCAAGTTTCAAAGAAATCTGTCAACTAGAACAGGCTCCAGATTTGTCTGAGTAGTGTAACTTATTTAATCATAACCACCCTGTAATTCTGAAGATGATGGAAATGTTTCTACAGTAATGAGTAACTATACTTAATTTTCATACATTCTTCATTTGATTAAAATATTGAACATAAAAGCAGTTTATTTCAATATTTGAAAAATAAACTCACGTTTTAATATATTGCAACTTATTACCCTTCTTTTTAATGGATTTTAAAGAATTTTCAGAATTAAAATAAAAGTAGTAGATAAAGACCTAATGTTAAAAACTCTTAGCACGTTTTTTGTTTCCTAATCTGTGAATTAGATTTGTATCTGTTTAGAAATTGAAAGAGTTCTACAAGGATAAATATGCGATACTCGTGTAATGAAGCACAATGTCGAATCATAATATGTAGAGGAATTTCGTTTATTGTGGAATACCATTTACGTTTGAGACAATATCACAACTTGATATTATTTAAAAACCAAAAACCGAATACAATCACAAACTTCAAATATCTGGAATTAGTTACTTGTAGACAAAAATCATATTCATGCAAACAGATAATAATAATGAAAAACATTTTTTGAGTGTATTATGAGATAGTCGGTCAATATGGAATAACGGGTTAAAAATGATAAATAAAAATTAAAAATACAGATTTAAAAGTACCAAAGGAAAATGATTAATATATAGGATCTAGATAGTTAGTTAATATAGTCCAGTTTTCATGCACAAATCACAGTGTAAGGCTAGGTCTCTGCGACAGTACAGTTAAGGGTATTCAATACTGGTATTCCATGTAACCCGATCCCACCAGTTTGGGAAAAAATACGTCCTGTTTGTTGCTCTGAATTATGAACTAGAAAACGAGCCTTACATGGTAAACAGTTAATGTTTGGGTGTAAATCATGATTAGTTTCAATGAAAAATTATATTTCTAATAATGTATAAGAAGTATGGAAAACTTATATTTTAAAATTTTCCAAACACGAAAAACAAATGTTTATTCCCACAACGCTTCCTGACGCCAACCGACGAACGATATGCTCTGAGACACACTCTGAGAAAGTTCTTAAGTTTTTTATGATACGCCTGCTTGGTAGCAGTGCGTTACCAAAGAGAAACATTACTATTCCATATTACCTGACTAACCCATGATATAAGCAGTTTCTTTATGTAATTTGCCGTTTATTTTTTATCATAGATATTTTTTATAACATACACATGGATATTTTTTTCAGTCGTAAAGATTGCTATCAGATATAATTGATAAAATCAAGTTAGATTTTCGTGGAAGCCAATTTTTTCCTACAAATTAATTAAATAGCTGTTTTACAAAATAACTACATCCTTTGCCATGCTTTCCTGCGGAATTATGGTAAAATTTTAATTTATAAAAGTACATTTTTCTTGATTTTAGGATTTTAGAATGTTAAAAAGCATTTTACATATTAAATAAAAACGTTACATTTCAAAAGTTATACGCTGCAGTGTGTTTATATTTATTTTTTAATAATACTTGAAAGTTGCTCGTATTTATTTAAAATTCAAATCAGAAGATTTGAATAATTCTATTTTTTTTTTAAATAATTTAGCTTAATAACAGATGCAATAATTTGTTTAACTGTTATGAAACTTTGTAATAATTGAAAAGTTAATCTAAAATGTAGATGCCTATACAAAAGATTTCTTTGAAAAACAAAATCCTTTTTACAGCTGCGAAAATCAATAAAAACTATAGTTGTTTTAATAATTATAAATATCTGCAATTCTAAAATGCTCTTAACGGTTTAATTATAGAAGTTTTCTTCTATTTCTTGTAACAAATGTGACCAAAAGAATAATAATTTCTGAAGTAATACCAAAAGTTTTGAACTTGTATAAACATTTGTTTTAAATAAACTGTTAATATTTCAACTTATTCGTATTTAATAGGAAAAAAAAATTAAGAGAAAACTCTTTATGATACTAAGAATAACATCACTATTTAATACCCGATCATAAAAAGAATTCACAAACAGAAGTTAATTTCAAAGTTAATTTTTCTATTTATTTAACCGGTGCTAATGAAAAGGGTTCGAGAATGATAAGAATAAATAATGATAATTACAGTAATAAAATTGATATTTTTCCAATTAAGAAGATTTTTTTGATAAAATGCTATATAGTATTTAATCTACACTTCTTCTATAGTTTATTTATATCTATAATATTATAGAATATTAAAAAAATTGCTCTAATATTCAAGTTTAGATATTCGGATTTAAACAATTTAGAATATACAAATTTATTTAATTTATTGCTTTTTCCTTGTTTGTTTTTTAATATATTTTTTTCTGAAGTAAAGTACAAGAGACATCAGGACGTACATATATCCTTTTCGAAATCTCTTTGTGATAAAATATATCAACAGAAACTATCAGGTTACGTAAATTTGTTCATATGTATTTCAAACATGTATTCTACAGTACATTTTTTTCTTTATCATTATGTGATGATCTAACCCATAATGTTCATGTTGTTATCAAACATTGGTTTAAAATACGACCGAAATTTATATGCTGTCAGATAGCTCCATCATATCTGCCTATTTATTTTTTTTACATACTTTTAATTTCGTTTGTTGTCTCTCTACTTTAAATATTACAATTAATTTTAGCTTACTTCTGTCGAAATGATTTAACTCAAACAAGGCAATCAAACCGGGTTACTCGAGTTATAACATGTCAGATATACCACCTGGTGTACAGAACGTACATAAAAATCGTTTTTAATTGTAAACTCTATTAAATATTTTGCATTTAATATACTGTTTAGAATTCCCAACAACTACACAAAAATGTAATTTTGGTATTTTGAATCAGCCACATGATAGCGGTTAATTGCGAAGAATTTCACTATTTAAAGCAACCCTGAAGTTACTCTGATTGTTTCAGTGCTACAGATTGTTCAGTATTTGTACATATGAGTTAAATTCGTGTTTTATTTATATATTGATTTACTAGCTCACTCGCCCGACTCTGACCGGGTGATTCAAAATATCACACAAAACGTGAATTTTTTAAATCACGAAAAACTCAAAAATTGCAACACGAATTCCGAATAAACTTTATTGAAAAGAGAGTATAATTTACTATACTGGTCTAGATGATTGAAACCGCTAATTCCTTTTACTAATGTAGAAAACTCGCAGAAAAATAGAGGAGAAAAAGCTAAAATTTCATACAAGAATCTCTAAAATTTCAAAATACCGAGAAAACAAAATTTGCTATGTTGAGCTAAAATATTAAATAAGAATTCATTTTACAAAGATCATAAAACAGCCGCGGATACGAAAAAACTCTAAAAATTGCATAAACATATTCGGGAAAATTTCAAAAATTCCTTTATGAAATCCGTATAAACTTTATTGAAAAGAGAACATTTAAAGCATTCAACTAAAAGATTAAAACCGAATTATTTTTGATAATATGGAATTATCTCCGCAAAACGCAAACTAAAAAATCCCTCTAAACTTCTCATAAAAAATTGTTAAAAATACAAAAATTGCCGAGGGCAAAATTTACTATAGTGGGATAAAACATTATAACGGAAATTCATTCAGAAATGTGAACGAAATCAGCGTAGAACGTGACAAAAAGATGAAAATCACATTAAAATTGCCTTCAAAATTGCTAGAACATCAACATTTGCGGAGGACAAAAATTAATTTTTATGCTATAAGCTTGAAACCGAATTCCTTTTATAAATGCCAAAAAATCGCGGCAAAGTGAAAAAACTCTAAAAATCGCATAAAAATTTCGCGAAAAATTCAAAAATCGTTTCACGAAATCCAAATAAACTTTATGCTAGAAGGAGTAATGCTATAAATAAAGGAAAAAATATAAGAAAATTACTATATTGGTCAAAATATTATAACCGGATTTCTTTTGATAATGTGAAAAAATTCCCTGGAAACGTGAAAAGACGGTAAAAATCGCATAATAAATTAAATAAATGGAATATGATAAAAGAAAAAAATTGTAAAAAAAAAAAGAAACTAGCTGTGAGGTGCGTAACTTCAAATACACAGGCACCTTTTTGCCAAATCTTGTAACTCTACGCTCAGTGGTCTCTTCAAAACGCAGCACACAGTCGCACATACAAAACGTGTACGTTTATAATTTTATATTTGCTAAGTTAATTTGTTTTAAAACAAATGTCCTCTGGTACGCTCCCACCACCTACTTATGCCCTCGATGCCCAGTGTCACGTGGTAAAATCTGTTTTCCTGCAGTGATGGACCACTTCTCTAAAAGATGTAATCAGCCCCTGTCACTTGCTCGCATTTGAAGTATTCCTGCCACGGCCGGTCGTAGGCCGATTTTCTTTGATTCTTACGTTTATGGAATTGCCGCCCATTATCGTGTTTTCCGGAGGCTTCATCTTCCGCTGAACACTGTAACCTTTTTATAACCTTAATATAAGACCTTAATTTTAAGACCTTAATATAGGGACCGGGAGGAATACTAGGCTCTACAGACGTGGTTTCCTTTTCAGAGCAGTCCCTCTTAGGCAAGTTTGAACAATATGCTAAGATTAATGGTTATAACAATTAAATTAATTTTGTGCTAAAATTATATTTGGTTAAATCAAAAATTATTAACAAGCGATGATAAATATTCCATTATATGCGTGTTACTTAATTTTTGTAACACAATTAATTTTTGTTTCTGTGTTTTTGATTAATTTCGTGAGCTCCTTTTATATGTTTCATAGATTTTGTAACCGTTTTAATTATGGAAGTAAAAAGTTATAGGTTGGTGTTTATCTTTTCAAAAATTAAATAAATTAAATTAAATCATACGCAATACTAGATTCTTTTAAATTTGCTTTCACATTTCAAAAGAACTACGTACTTTAATACATATTTTTTCCAGAATATATTTTTTACTTCGTGCATTTCAATTTTTTTTTTTTTTTTTTTTTTTTTTTTTTTTTTTTTTTTTTTTTAAGAAAATATTTATTTTTATTTTTACCCCATACATCATGTTTCTCTTTCACACAGTTCTAGTTTTCTTTCATAAAGTTTTATTTTTATAGCAAACAGGCATTATAAAAAAGCTGTTACAAATTTTTTTTCTTAATATCGAATGCGCCAAAAGTTTTACAAAATATTTGAAAGCTTTTAAGATATTACGTGTTATGTTGAAAGTGTCTGCACATAGCTTAAAATATTCCACGATTTATTTCGGAAAGCTAAAAATGTAAATTTTCTTTGAAGTTATAATTGAAAAATATGTGTCATATCATGTGAGGTTTTAAATGTACATTTTATCTCCTGGCAAAAGAAAATAGCACGTGTTTTTCTTTCTTTACAATTAAAATTATTTGTTAAATTTGAAATCAGTATATTTCATCAATATATTGAACTGTTAATATGTAAGTTTTAAAATCTTGTTTTATATTGCCATTTTTATAAAATTAATGTTTCTGTTAATTCTTCTATAATTTTTAATAGCAATAAAATTTAAGGAAACAGCACTATTTAGAGTTTAAAAAAAGTGTGACAACAATTTTTTGAAATTTGAAGTTAAGCATAATTTTGAATTTTCAATAATAAAGAACTCTAAATATAATTAATTGTATTTCTGTTAAATGCTAAAAGTTAACAACATAATAAATCCACAGTAAAATAACTTTTATTATGATGTTTTACATGTTTCGTGCACGGTCTTTGAAGTTATTATTTAAAATGCTATCATTTAATTTTCATGTACTTTTTTAAAAATTAAGCACGATATCTTTTATTTTACGTGGTTGTTTATTTTCATATCTTATTTATATCGTTTTTATATTTAGATTATATTTATTTATTATAATTATATATAATATTATATTTATTTTATATTATAATTTATATATATTTAGATAATTAATTTTAATTAAATTTACAGAATTTCAAGAATACAATATTTTCAGAAGTCTGTAATTGGAAAATCGAATTACTCTTAGACAATAAAAGAAAAAAAAAACGACATATTTGTGAAACGGTCTTGCACTAAACCTTTGCAAATTAAAAATGTGTCAACATAACAGAGACATTTATGGAAATTTCGTAAATTTATAAATGATGCAAATTTCCTAAAGACTGCAGTAATCTACTTTTCAATGTGGAAAAAAACTAATATTTTAAAGGTGTACACTGGATGAAAAATTTGAATTACATTAAAATTATTTTTGGAAAAATATTTTTATTTCAATTGAAAGTAATTTCATAAACATGAAGTTAAAGAAGACTTTCAATTTTCAATTACAAAGCATTTAAATAAAAAATGCAATATATTTTTAGACACAGAATTGTATGGAATACAGTTATAACTAAGTGTTATTACACTTAGATTATAATAATAAGCAGAAAATTGGATACTCCTTTGTTATAGGGGGCATTGACATAATTCACAATGTCGCGTCAAATATGTATATAAACAATCACGAAAGTTTACGATTAATGTTAATTAAAATTACAATTAATGGAAAATTTTCAATATTTTTCCTTTCAACAAACACCAATCGTAATTTTGCACCAAAGCACCAAATGTGGTAAACTATTTATTTGACGTTCACAAACGCATTAATCCGATTATTAAACCCACGTAGAATTTTTTTTTCTTTAAAGAATGGCTTTTCCGATAACTTTATTATTAAAAAAAAAAATGTAAGATTCGTTTGAAATGAGATTAAATTATTCAAAGGTGTTATTCATATCGTGCTATTTGTTTATGAAAAATATATGATAAAACTATGTAATATTAATTTAGAACAACCAAAATAGCATTTCTGGAAACTATGCAACAACGCTTTAATTTCAAGATTCCCGCATTCAATAACAAATGTTTTTATTTATATACTTCTGGCGTTCATCCATAAATGTCAGTGATTATTCTGTGAATTATACTTAATTGAATCTATGAAACACCACTCTCATGAAAAGAAAATATCAGATTTTTTTCAGCAATACTAAATAAAATTATCAATTTTTTGCCAGTCGTGTATTCAAATTATTTGTATTCTTTGGAAAGTTTCTTTGTGTTTTGTATTTATTAAATTAGTTGAACTTTTGATTAAATTACACATATGTCATTAGGATTGACATTGCTTTATTCTAATTTAGCTTCCGATTAAACTTTTCGTAATTATTTGCGATTTGCATAGGTACACTTAGCACTAAGTGGTGGCAGTTTCACGGAAAGGTACCAAAATTTATAATTATGTGGCTTAAATCTTTGTTTTAAATTATTTTCACATATTTATGCATAAATTAAATGAATTGGTTTTCAATATATGTTTCAAATTATGTAAACGAGCAAGGAAGACCGAGCTATGCTCGGTCAAAATTAGCTTTGAGTTCAAATATCACGACGCATGACCAAAATGACCGACTAATCAAATTTTCTCGAACATGTGACCAAGCCCAATTATCTTCTCGTGCCCGAAACCCGTAGAATATAAAATTTAGTTGAAATAATCTGAGCCGTATTTTAGATAAAGTTAGTTTGACCCACAGTGACCCAAAAATGACCCACTAATCGGATTTTCTCGAGCATGTGACCAATTATTTTATCGTGCACAAAACCGTAGTATACAAATTTTAGTTCAAATCGCCTGAGCCGATTTTAAGATAAAAATAGCTTGACCCACAATGACACATCACCAAAATGACCCACTAATCGAAATTTCTCGAACATGTGACCTAGCCGAATAGTCTTCTCGTTCCCTGAAGCTGTAATATGCTAAATTTGGTTCAAATACTCTGAGCCGTTTTTAAAATAAAATAGCTGGACCCATAATGACCCACGACCAAAATGACCCCTTAATCGAATTTTCTCGAACATGTGACCTAGTCCAACAGTCTTCTCATGCCCGAAAACCCTATGCAATATTTAGTCTAAATAGTCTGAGCCATTTTTTAGCTTGATTCACAGTGAAACAAAAATGACCCACTAATCGAATTTTCTCGGATATGTGACCTAGTCCAATGGTTTTCTCGTCCCCAAAACTCGCGGATACAAAATTTAATCAAAATCGTTAGACCCTTTTCTTAGATAAAATTAACCTGACCCGCGTTGACCCAAAAATGACCCACTAATCGAAAGTTCTCGAACATGTGACCAAGCCCAATAGTCTTCTCGTGCCCGAAAATGGAAGGATACAAAATTTAGTCAAAATCGTTTGAACCGTTTTCTAGATACAATTAGCTTGACCCTGACCCATGGTGAACCAAAATGACCCACTAATCGAATTTTCTCAAACATGTGACGTAGCCGAATGGTTTTCTGGAGCTCCTAAATGGTAGGATACAAAATTTCGTCAAAATCGTTAGCGCTGTTTTTAAGATACAATTTGAATATATCTATAATATGTATCTAATGCGAAACTACATATAAACACACGCACACACCCACACAAGATTTGCTCATATTAGAATATATGATATAAAACAAATTGTTTTAGTATATGATATATTAATAGTTATTTGAAAAAGCTATAGCAATATGATGACGTTTATAAAATGTAAATAAAAGTGACCGGGAAATGTGTTTGAAAAGTTTGCTTTTCTCGCGAAATTCAACTGTGCTGTTTTCTCTCGTGCCAAGGCACCTGTGATAAAGAAGTACTAAAAAAGTATGTTTAGAATTTAAAAGGCACCAGCGAACGTAGGCATTAAATGTCTTAAAAAAGTGAATATTATACAGGTATTTACAGAATGTTCAAAATATACAAACGCTGCACATTAAAAAAATATATATATAGCCCTTTGATTTAGTTTTAATGGGATAACAAAGTTTTTTTTTTTAAGTGAAAACTTCTTTACGCGCATTGGGCATTTTTTGAGATGGGAAAAAACCATTTAACTCGCGACACTGTTACTGTAACCGACACCTCTGTATATAAGTATGTACATGTATTGTGTATAGTTCGGTATGAGGTAGGGCGAGGTAGGGCGAGGTAGGGCGAGGTCATATATATATATATATATACATATATATATATATATATATATATATAACAATATTAACCATATAATTATATATATATAAAGTATATATATATATAATAATATAATAATCATACCATATTATATATTCATTTTTATATATATTATTATATTTCATAAATATTAAAACATTTCCTGACGACTCAAAAAATACACACATAATTGTTCAAGTTTTCACTTCTGTCTCCCGGAGTGCCAGAGTTTTTTTTTTTTTTTTTTTTTTTTTTTTGATGTAATACGTTTTGTAAAAAACATTTAAAATATTAAATTTTATTTCAAAACCTTTTGTTATAGCTCTCATGAGAAATACATTTAATACCTTGTTAACATCCATAAAAATATTGCATATTATAAATCAAACCGTTTCAAATAGTACTGTATTCTTATCAGAAAATCAATATTGGTATCACTGAAGTACGGGTTTCTTAAATCTGGCGGACATTTTATTAAGAAATTCCGAATTCGTACTTGAATACTTTGAAGAGCACTGGGTTACGCAAAATGTCATGTCGTATCTTTTCATGAATTTCAAAGTGAATTTATTGGTGCAAATATCCAACATTAATCGATGATATATTGGTCACTTTGCTCGATGACCTTATCTCATCTTCCAGTTAGCTGCATAATTCCGCGTTCAAAGAAGGTTTGGTGTTTAGAAAATCTCACTGAATCAAATCATTTTTGATATTCTCTTCTGAATCAAATATTATTCCTTTTTTTTTTTTTTTTTTTTTTTTTTAAGAGTGGCTGAGAGGTTGTGCTCTCGAAGCTGGTAGACGGGAGGTGCTGGGTTCGATCCCAATCGCGCCCGTCGGCCTAATCGTTCGGAGTTTTCGTGGTTTTCTTCGAACCGTGGATTTATCCATGCGTAAATACGGGTTAGGTTCCCTTTGAAAGACCCCCACGAAGGGCACTCCCCCCGGGCGTATATCCCTAGTGTAGATAATTGGCCGTCAATAATCAACCCAACCCTTTTTTTTTAAGAAAACGGAATAAATAATAATCTCATGATGTAAAAATATCAGGATAATACAGTGGATAGGGCACCACTTCCCAGCCCGTCTCCAATAATTTTTGACGAGTTATCAAAGATGTGTGAGCCTTGGTGTTGCCCTGGTGGAACACAACACCTTTGCGATTTACCAATTCTGGGCGTTTATTTTTGATAATTCCTGCAGTTTCATTAGCTGTTAACAGTAGACATCCGAATTAATCGTTTAGTTCTTTGGAAGTAGCTCGAAATATATATTACCTTTATAACCCCACCAAACAGATAGCATAACTTTTCTTTAATGAATATTTGCGTTTGAAGTGATTTGTTCATCTCGCATTATCCATGATCTTTTGCGTTAGACGTTGTTGTAGACGATGCAATTTCCATCATCATTTACCAAAACGGGCTGGTTATCTAAATTTTAGCAATGAATCGCAGATGTTGATTCGTTTCCTGAGATGAATTTCCTTCAATTGCTGAGAAACAAAAATATCGAGTTTACTAACATAACCAAGGTGTTTTAAATGGTTGTAAACGCTTTTTTTGCAATAAATCAAGCTTATCTGTAAGCTCTTGTGCTTACTTCCGCCGGTTAGCTAATATCAGTACTTTATTTTATTGATGACAATCAACTTCAATTGGACGTTTAGAGCGTGATGCATCTTCGACAGCCAAATCTCTAAAACGAAAACGAGTGAATTCTAGCTTGGACTGCATTTTTACCTTTTCGGAATTAAAAAAGCAAAATATGACGGAAATTACCGCTTTGAAATCCCCATTTTCATATAATTGTAAAGCAATGAATACAGAACCAAATATGATACTTAAAATGACACGGAACTGCCCACTTTTTAAACATGCTGTGCTATGGCTTGATTGAATTAATATTAACAAAGGCATTCAACAATAACGTCATCAATCGAAAAATGTACGACATGACTTTTTACTTAACCTAATAATTTGTTTTTGTTTGAAACAGTAAACAGTTCATTTTTTGCAAGGGGATTCCCAGTTGTACAGCAACTCAACCCCCTGTATATGGATTTGTGTGTAACACATCATAAATGAGCAATGAAAAATATGTATACCCGTGGCACAATATGTACTACAATGAAAAAAAAATAATAAAAAGATAGTGATTAAAAGGTAAGTAAAGGTCTTCGCCTCACAGAGTTGAAGACGAAATAAGTAACAGAAGAGAAAATATATTATTATACAAAATAACTACTCAAACAATCTGGTGAGAACTCAAAATGTCTCAATAAAGAATCCACTAGATTTTGCAACAGCATTGGTATCAAATCTTGCTCCAGCGCTGCATTCATTAGAAGTACTTCCAAGGAACTTCCAACATTGGTTAAAAATTGGCTTAACATTGGAAAACATTGCATTGCAATACCTATATTGCACAAATATTGCTTCAGAAATAAGTAACAGAAGAGAAAATATATTATTATACAAAATAACTACTTAAACAGTTTGGTGAGAACTCAAAATTTCTCAATAAAAAATCCACTAGATTTTGCAACAGCGTTGGTATCAAATCTTGTTCCAGCGCTGCATTCATTAGAAGTACCTCCAAGGAACTTCCAACATTGGTTAAAAATTGGCTTTACATTGGAAAACATTGCATTGCAATACCTATTTTTCATAAATATTACTTCAGAAATATTTGCTATGAAATGACTAAATATTGAGTGAAAATATTGAAAAATACTCGATTTCTATTCCAAATGTTATCCATGAATTGGAGCGATATTTATTAGGGTATTGATGCAATACAGGCAAAAGGTAGACTCTATTCTATAATATTTATGCAAAATTGCATTCCAATATTTCTAAGATACAGATATTGCAAATGGTATTGATCCAATTTAAATTTGCTACTATGAATGAATGCAATATTCGTTGATATATTTTTTAAAATTTATATTTAAAACAATTATTTTGCAAACTTACTTTTTGACAATTTAATAAAGGTATTCTCTAATTAGCGTAAAATGTTTAATTTTCTAGTTATATAAAGTTGATTAAGTTACTAGATTTAGTCGTGTATGCGAAAATCGCGTCTTTTTTGCAATGATTCGTCTATATAGGTTTTAGCCTCATTTGAAAGTTAGAACATTTGTTTTCAATTTTAACACTTTCCATCTTAGTGTAAAGTATTTATGAATTCGGTTTGTCTGTCCTTCTGTCAGTTTCTCTGAATCTCTTAAGAGTCTACTTCATTCACGCGGAAATATCCGCTCTCTAATGTTAATCCTATGGGAGAAATATTTTAAGATATCTCGTTCGCATTTCAATATTTTAAATGATTTTTTTGTTCATTGGATGGCTGAAGTCAATCTCTATGCAGGACTTTTTCTCCTTATTCGATTTTGATTACAAGATTTTTTTTTTTTTTTTTTTTTTTTTTTATTAAGATACTTTCACTTTGGGAACCGGTTTCGAAAGTAAAATTATCCTCAATAAAAAAAAATAATAATAAAAAAATGCTAGTCAATCAATTTAGCTTTGGGTGTTTGAGTATATTGAGTTGATTTTTTAAAAATATGGACTATGAAAGTTACCTTTTTCTCCCGGTACAGGCCGGAATGAATTTTTTAAATTGCTTCTATAGATATCTCATTTCATTGAATTGAAAAGAAATGGAAATTTCTCAATAATATAGCGCGAGTGTTTCATATTTTATGCCTTATGCATAATTTTCCGTTTTTGTTTCATATTAAATGCAAAATAAAAAAAAAACTTTGAAAGTAGTTAAGTAGAATAACAAGATTCAGCAAATACTTCTGCATAAAAATATTTTCTTTTTTGAGAAAAGTAATAACAAATGCAATTATATTTTCTATTCTTAATCTTTTATTTTTTTTTCATGCTACGCAGAGAAATCTGTTTTTCTTTAAAAATAATTCAGTTACATTCCCCTGAAGCATTCTTTCTGTAATTGCTTGTAAACATCTGATAAAACAAGTATTGCGTATCGATCCCACAAAAGACAAGTTCTTGTTTTAAAAAAAAATCTATATTCTATTATGACAAATTGAAACAAAAGAAACAAACAGAAACTGTTCATTGACGTATTTTTCTTTAAATAAGAGGAGGGTTTTCTGTCTAGAAAATAAATGGAAGCATAAATGTAATTTATTAACCCTCCTTTTTTTCTCAAATTCAATAATTCGGTAACTTGTAAAAAATTTAATGCTGAAAAGTGGCAAGCGTCTCTACTTTTGCTATTCAAAGAGACGTTGTATCTTACAAATATTTTGTTTTCAGTAAAATAGTAAAATAACCTTTATGTTGGAAATGTTTTTAATGAAATATCACTGTTACAGAAATACTTGATTTGCATCAAAAATACTTGCAATAAAATATCAGTATTTTAAAAACTTTGGATTTAAAATGTAAATGATGGCAATGAAATGAAATATTTCCTATTTATAATGATGGAATATTTGAAAAATGCGAACACTTCATTGTTGGTGTAATATTCCGGTTCGTGTTTGCTGATATTCACTAAGACATGACAGGTATAACGATATTAATAATTATTATTTATAAAAAAACACAAAATGCCGAAACATATATGCATCATTTAATAAAAACATTTACTTAAGGTGTTTTAAAAATATACAAAACTGTATTTCAGATTTGATAAAACCTAGCGCTTTCGAGCCACCTTGGCTGTTTTATCTTTCTTGGTTAAAATTTCTATGGATTCACTTATTATTGCTTCATGAAAAGAGTGATGAAAGAGACTATTTTCACCAAGCAATAATAAGTGAATCCGTAGAAATTTTAACCAGGTAAGATAAAACATGCAATGATTCGGTATCTTACAACATCCCTAAATTATGGTTTAACACTCTAAGCGTGTGGAACGTAATATTCCGTTCACTAAGCTCCAGGTTTCACTGCATTATATGCAATGTTTAAGATAATATAATTCTATAGATTTAATTAATTTTCAAAACATTGAAGAATGATTAATACTCTCAAGGGTTACATTCATATTTGTAATTAAGTTTTATTTATAATGCTGAAAGAATCATATTTTTTTACCATTTAAAACAAAAAGCAGAGAAAACAACATTACAATTTTACCGTTTTTCAAAACGCTCAGAGGGATAAACTTTTACAGATAGTTCAAGATTGAATAAGATTGGCACATCCCTCCCTATGCTTCCCACCTCTAGTGACCTGTTTGTAATGGTTTGATCTTTTCTTCAGCAGACAATGATGTTTTTTACTAGTTTTAGACTATTTGTTTTGTGTGTGTCTCCGTTTTAGTGTTTTTTAACCCTAATGATGAGCCAAGGGTGGCTCGAAAGCGCTAGGTTTTATCAAATCTGAAATACAGTTTTGTATATTTTCAAGACACCTTAAGTAAATTTTTTTATTAAATGATGCATATATGTTTAGACATTTTGTGTTGTTTTTAAATAATTATTATAGTACAAAGGTGAATTTGATTCAATTGAGTGTTGTTTCCATGACCCAAGTTTATTTTGATATTGATAATGAAATAGTCATTTTTAAAAATACTGCCAAGAATGTGTTTTATACTAGGGTTATACATACTTTTTAATTGAATATTAAAATTACTAGTAGAACTAATCGGCTTTGTCCGTCTTAACCATCGAGTCTTCAGTGTAAAAAATTACAATAAAACTGTGATCGCAATAACGGTTCTCTATACATTCTCGCCCATAAATCGTTAACAAGACAATAAAAAATGACGTTACTTTGACTCAATTATAGTAAAATTCCTCAGGTATAAAAATGCCTGAGTGCACGTTTTCTTTGTCGCCATTAACAAAAAAATATACGATTTCTCTGAGAATACCAAAAAAAAATACACAAATTTAGTGACATTCTACGTTGTATGACGTTTTGTTTTAAAGGAAACTAACATTTTCACTCATATAACTTCAATCTATAACCATTTACATAAAAAAATGATGTAATTTTCTATAGTTTTACACTCGTTGTGCCAGTCATTGAGTTTTGTTTGTAAAGAGAAAGAACTGACTCTAAAAAATGCGTTGTTCTGCTTGTGTTGCATACTCAATATAATTTAATCGTAGAAAATATTAAGACTGCGTCTAATGTATTAAAGAGCTATAATCTATAGCTATAAAATATAGCTGTAATATACAACATAAATGGGAAATAAAAAATAGCAACCGTTTATTTAGTGTCAGTTTGACGTCACACTGAAAGCGTCTGATAGAAAGTGACGTCATATTTGGGAGACCGAGGCTAACGAAAAAGACAGGCTACCGCGGTGCATTCCACTTATCTTTTTTTACAGACCGCTAGAGTGACGTCATGCTTTTTTCGTACACCAGCATTGGTGCATTCGAGCATCACGAACCTCCCGCGGTCTATAAAAAATGATACGCACAAAGCACCGCGGTAGCCTTTCTTTTTTGTTAGCCTCGTGGGAGACTATTTATCATTTTTCCCCCTGAAAATTTTCTTGAAATTAAAATATCTGCATTATAGTAGTTGTTTAAAAACCAAATAAATTTAAATGAAGACAATGCGTCATTTTGATTGCCTTAATAGGTAGCTTTCAATACAAAAGAGTATAAAGCTACCCAGCTAGCACAGAACTAACAGATTGGCACAAAAATTGTATCTTTCGTCAAGTAATCGAGGTGTTATTTCGATAACAGCGAATCGTAACCTAAAAGGATCGATTCTGTCCGTTCAGTCGATATCTTTGGCGATACTTTGATGGGTTATCGACATTGCGCCAGAAATATGGCACAACAACGGAAATCGCCGATATAGGTGATACGTATTTGATACAAATACGTAGGAATTCCGAGATTGCAGGCATAAAAATGTTAAAATAATGTCACAAATTTGGTATAATCGATATCCAATGGTAATCATTTTGAAATGTATTTTTGATGCACATACGAGAATATAAATCTTGTGCCAATCTAATGACATTTATACGTATGTCGGCGAATACTTTTAATCGATTTAATTACACATTTTGTAGTATCGAAACTGTTTTAACCCTTTCAGGAGCAAAGCACTTCGATTGCTACAATGTTAAAATGAATGAATGACACCGGAATTTACAAATTTGGAAACAAGAAAAAGCAAAATTTCACATGCATCATGAACTTTATCAAATCGGAATTCTGGTACTATTCTGTAATTAAAATTTATTGGTTTCATAAATGTACCATCGCCCTTCAAAGAGTTATATAATTGAAAAAAAACTTATTGAAAGACACCCCCCCCCCCCCCAAAAAAAAAAAAAAAAACCTTGCAATTATCTTATTTTATGGTGTAGTACTTAACTTCATTTTTTTTTTTTTTTACTTAATACAGATATGCTTAGAGAAGCAATCTTTTTAATATTTTATATAAATTTCTTCATTCAGTTTCATGTGTTTTATATTTTTGAGCGACCATGTTCATCATATCCAGTGCAATAAACTAGGACTAAATTTTGAAAAGGGTTTCATTTTAAACAAATATTGATAAATTCTGACAATTTTAATTTAAAAAAATTGTTTTTCAACATAAAACGACATACTCACAGCTTCATACTGAAAATCCATATAATAAACACTTGTTAAATGTATATTCATATGTCTATTATATTTCAGTAGTTTTCAAGCAATAAAGCTTTTATAAAGATAACCGTTAGTATATATAGCATACACTATTAAAAATCTTCAGCTTTTGCTGCAGACACACTCCACTGCTTTTAGAGAAAATGGTTGCATTACTATATTATGGAGCATGAAGTGACTATGCAGCAAAAGCTGAAGATTTTTAACAGTGTACAGTTGCTAATCTGCTGTTTTTTTATTATTGTCATTCATCCCTCCTAGTTACATACGAGCAAATATTTTTAAAAGGGGGGGGGGGATGGTACAGGTTTAAAATCCAATAAAATAGTTAAAACATTTATCTCGCACAAATTTTAACATTATGCAAAATGTGAATGTTAACCACTTACACTATTAAATTTTCTTCTAAATGCCACATTTCTATTTTATCCCATGCAAAGAATTAAGCTAAAAAAATTCCCAGAAACGTAACTTTCCCAACTTATATCTAGAAAAATCCATCCTAGAAATTTCCATTGAAACATCTTTTCTCTATATAGAACCACCAAATTCAATCCTTTACAAACGTAGTGATTGTAAATAGCTTAAATTATCAAAGAATCTTGAAAAACAAAATTCCGACTTTAATTAAATTAACCCCTTCACGACGAACATCCTTTATAGTTTTCTTTATCTTTTACCACCGGTTTTTCAAAACAAATTTTTGCCTAGTTGAATTGCAGAAATGCTAAGATTTAATGAGGTAAAGCTTACAATAAAATATAACTGGTGGGAATAATTGAGGATTCTGAGTATCTTATGCGTCACATATACATGTTGCTCGTCCGAAAGAGGTTAAATTCTTTACAAGTAATAAGTAGTACTTGTAGAATTATTAGAGACTAATTAGCTTATATAATCAATCTTGTAAAGAATTTAATAAAAATCGGAATTTTGTTTCTTCAAGTTATAAGATATAAAAGTGGGATAACATTGGGAGGAAAAAATCTGATCAAATTGCTGGCAAGATAGTTAATCCAACTTTCTTTGTTAAAAAGAAAATTTAGTATGAAACTTTGTGTACTTTTTGAAAGAGTAAAATTGCCTCAATAACAATGGTAATAGCAAGGTCAAAAACTTAATACAAAATTTGAATTTTTCTTTTAGCTGTAGTTTTCCAAAAAATCAGATGGTAATTGCCAGAAATATACATAGTATGCAAAAATTCACTGTTTTATAACCTTCATTAATATGTATTATTTTCGTATCAAATATTTTCATGCATTTACATAAACTAAAACAATCTATGTAAATTGATCATGATTTCAGCTTCGCTTTTACATAAATTATACATATGCCCCTATAGGAGTGTAGAAATACATTTTAATCGCAACAGGCGAGAAGATTTTCTGACAGGGTGAGTGAAATTTTAGGCAGTCTTTGAAAATTTTAGGTTTATACAAGACTTTTTTTTTTTGTTTTTGTTAGAAACCAAAATTTTACTAGTTAGTGTTGCAAAGCAAACATTGTACTATATCCTGTACTAACTTTCCCCTCTTATGTACAATTCAATTTTATAAAAGGAAAATTATGAAATTTTAAAAGTAACAAACTATTTCTTTTTCAGTTGCTTACATCTTGTAGGCTAGTAATTTCCGTAAATTGTAAATCATTGTCTGATAATTCTCCCACACCTGCCTGTGTATGTTATTCATATTTCCTTTATGCTTCACATAAATAACGATCACATTCATCATAAAATATACTATAGTCATCACTATAGTAACATCTCTGCTGCTTCACAATTCGACCTTGAGAACACTGAAAAGCTGCCCCAAAACAAAATGCACAGCAACAAATTAGTAACAATTGAAGATTTGGAAAATATTTATGCCAAAAATAAAATTTGTTTCTCTAAAATGGCATCGTTTACATACTTAACAATACTTTAAAAGTTTAAATTTGTCTTCAAATTGCAATAATAATGGCTGAACTCATTTTTATTTTTTAGATTAGCTTCACTGATAAACTATCTTACAATTTACTTTTAATTAAACAGGAAAAGCTATTGTCAAGGCTATTTATAAAAACTGACTTCTTTTTTAGTTTGCGCAGATAATTTAAAACTGTTGATATACTTAAAAGTAACATTTATAAGAAATAAATTTTATAAAGTATTTTGGCTAAAGTATAAAAACTTTAAAAAGATCCTTTTTGACTTCATCCTCTGAAATAGAAAAAGGGAAAAAAAAAATCCAACTTTGGAACAAATTCTACTTAACTCTTGATATTTCAAAACCTTTGAAATTGTGTGTAATACAAATTTTTATATTAAGATTTGAAAAAAAAAGAAGACGACAATACAAATACATGGTAATTTATTTATTTAAATCAGAATTTTCTGATACAGGTTGAATACGGTTAGATACAGGTTGAATACAGTTATATGGTTTCTTTCGACAGCCCAACTCTCTATCGGTTGCATATCGCAGCCATTTGGCTATCCAGCTTTGAATGTCACTGACTGCTGCATCTTCAAATAATTTGTTGTGTCTCACTGAAGCTAGAAAATATTTAAGAATACAATATTAGTACATCATTTGCATATAAATTAACAAGACAAATTAGCTTTGGTAAGATAGGGTTTAAATAAGATTTTATTTCGGAAAGCTACAGAAAGAAATTTGAGACTTGTTTTACAGCTAGTGATTGCCAAAAATCACTATTTTTATGGACAAATTTCGTAATATATTTTGATGACCAACTGACAAAATCTGTGATTTTTTTCCCCCTGCGATTGCCGAAATATGCATTTTTTTTTTTTTGTTCTTGTTTTTTAAACCATGAACGACTGCTGAAATTTTTAATAACGAACGATCTACACATTTTCTGATGCATTTCAATGACAGACTAACAAAATCAGCGATATTTTTAAACTGCGACTGAAAAATAAGATTTTTATCAATGAGCAATCGACACATTTCAAGAAATATTTCAGTGACAGATTGACAAAATTGGCAGAGACTGATTGAAGAAATTAGTGCTATTTCACAATGACTAACTGAAGGAATTAGTGATTTTTTGCTGCGATTGAATGACTAAATGTATGATTTTTTTAGTGACTGCTGAAAATTACAATTTTTATCAACTACTGACTGACGAAATCTGTAATTTTTTTGCAGACTGTAGAAATTCGCGATTTGTTATGGCTAACTGACAATCATTTTTTTTTTTTTTTTTTTCCCTTATCGAGTGCTTGTTGAAATTTGAGATTTTTTATCAACCAATATGACGAAAATGATATTTTGAAATGTGAATGCCAAAATTTACGATTTTTATCACTGATCGACAAATTTTCTTGATATATTACAATGACTGACAGACTAAATTCATATACTTTCTTCTGAGATACTAGGTGTGCAACTAAGTTTCTGGGGTTTTTTTATCTATAAAAAATGGAAAAATTTAAGAGAAATGCAAAAAATGATTTATTTAAAGTATCATCCCTCGCTAGCTACACCTCTCTGGCAATGCATGAATACCACGACGATAAAAAGACGCGTCTTTTGACCAAAAGCATTTATCCAATTTTGCACTTCTTCGAAATTGGCCAAGTGTAGCCCAGCCAAGTCATGGGCCATCAACTGGAACAAGTGATAATCAGAAAGGGCCAGGTCTGGTGAATACAGCGGGTGTGGTAGCAGATCCCATTTCAGTGTTTTGATGGTGTCCTGGACGATGGAAGTGCGATGGCACGGAGCGTTGCCATGTTGCAATATCACTCGTTCATGTCTCCTGCCCCATTCTGGCCGTTTTTCGAGCAATGCATGGTTCAAATTATTCAATTGTTGTCGGTAGTGATTCCCATGAACAATTTCGCCCGGTTTCAGCAGCTCATAGTACACGATTCCTGTCTGGTCCCACCAAATGTAGAGCATTGTCTTTTCTCAGAAGCGATTTCGCCGTGCCTTTGATGTTGATGCTTCACCAGGTGAAAGCCACGATTTTTTGCATTTGGGATTCTCGAAATATATCCAATGTTCATCGCCAGTAACAATTCGATGCAGGAAAGTCTATCATGCCGCAATAGCAAACTTTCAAAGTGGCTCTTCGATTTTCCATCTGTCTCTCAGTCAACTCATGTGGCACCAATTTTCCTTCCTTTTGAATTTTTCCCATGGCATATAAATGCTTGGAAATAGCTTGGCGAGTCATGTTTAATCCCTCTGCAACTTGTTCTTGTGTTTGCATATCATCTTCATCCAATAACGCTTGCAGATTTGCGTACTTAATGGTTTTTGGTCTCCCGGATCTCTCCTTGTCCTCAGTGTCGAAATCGCCATTTCTGAAGCATTTAAACAAATTTTAACAGGTAGTTTTCGATGGTGCATGTTCGCCGTAGGCCTCCTCAAACAAACGACGTGCTTCAGCTGCATGTTTTTCAAGTTAAAGCAGAAAAACACAGCTTCTCGCAAATGCTGCTTATTTGGCACAAAACTCGTCATTTTTGTTGTTAGAAAAAATATTTTTGCGTTTTGATATTTGTTGTTATTATGACTGGTTATTGTTAATAGATATCCAAGCTATTAGAAAAACACAACTTTAGACATGTATGTTGACTACACGAGCCATTAGACCCATCTATGTGTGGAACCCCGAAACTTAGTTACACACCTAGTACATTGACGAAAATCCAGATTTATTTTCAACTAATGGATGAAATTCACAATTATTTTTCGCAATCAAATGAAGTTTCTAAAATTGCCGCAAACTTAAATTTACTTTTTTTCATTCGTAGGATTAACGAAATTCATGCAACCACATCCAGATTGTAGAACTTTGCGGATCACAGCTAAATGAAAAATAATTGCGAAGGTGGAAGGCTGAAAAAGTAGGAATATTTTTAAATTTATAGGAAATATAAGAGCACTGCAAAGCCTGAGCATATATAACACTTTCAGAGGAAAAGTAATTCTGCTAATTAAATGCTGAAATGAGATGACCCCTTAAGAGATTTTGCATATGAAGAATCCCCTTTCTCTTCATATTTCAGTGCTACAGGGAAGACCAGTTAACTCATTAATTAGTGCAAAAGTAATATCAGATGCAATAGCTTTTTAGGCATGCCTGCCAGTAAACTTGCTCAAATAGAAATGCTCAAATGAAATCATGTTAAATTCAGAAATTGTTTAGATGTAAATAATAGGGTGGGCCGAAAAAAACTTTTTTTTTTTTTTTTGATTCGCTATACTGCGGAAAACTTTGCTTTAGGGTTGCTTAGTAAAATAAAATGGAAAAAAAAATTAAATTCTAATTTTAGCGGCAGAGCAACTCAAATTTATTGAAAAGCAATAGTTTTCTTTCTTTTTTTAAAGCTATAAAAGAAAAAAAAATGCTATAGAGAAAAATCTTTAAAAGAAAGATGAGAAAGGGCCGGGTCTTTTTTTCTGTTTTGATTCGCTATACTGCAAAAGACCTGTGTCTAGAGTAGCTTAGTAAAATGCAAAAACAAAATAAATAAAATTTTACTGCTAGCAGTAGCGCAAAAGGCCTGAGAAAGTATGGCCTAAAACTTGCGTTTTTTTCTCAAATTTTAGGCCTTTTGCACTACTACCAGAAGTAAAATTTTATTTATTTTGCTTTTGCATTTTACTAAGCTATTCTAAGTCTTTTTCGGTATAGCAGATCAAAACAGAAAAAGAAAACCCGGCCCACATTAACTGAGTGAATACAACTTGATTGCGTTAATTTAAGGATTTTTTAAATGCTTTGCGCTACCTCAAATGAAGTAATTTTGCTTTTTTTATTGTAATGTATTTTTATAGCTTTCTTTTAAAGATTTTTCACTAAAGCGGTTTTTTTCTTTTACAGCTTTAAAAAAAGAAAGAAAACTATTGCTTTTCAATAAATTTATTTGAGTTGCTCTGCCGCTAAAATTAAAATTAAATTTTGTTTTCATTTTATTTTACTAAGCAACCCTAAAGCCAAGTTTTCCGCAGTATGGCGAATCAAAAAAGTTTTTTTTCGGCCCACCCTAGTAAATAAATGTGCTAAATTGGTTATGTATGATGCAGGGTAAAGTAATCTGGATTATTAAATGTACAAAGTGAATTTCTTATGATAGAAAATTCCCTAATAATTTAAAATTTTTGGCATAAAAGGATTACATAAATCATTATGACTTAATATATATCATTGTTAAATGTTTTAAAGTGAGTAACATGTGAGATTTAAAACCAGTTTTTGATGTTAAAAACCCAACCCTGGCATTAAAGTTTTAAAAATAACTTTTAGGTAGGTATACAAACCTGCTACAAGCTGGATAACCTGTCTGTATTCTTGGAATGATCTTTTCATGCGGCTTCCAATCCAATTATAGTTTCTCGCTAAACTATTTGAAATAAGCATTGACATGATTTTTCTAGTAGCACTTTGAGAGTCTTTCCCACCGAAAGAAGAGAAAAAGAGAACCTGAAATAAAAATATAACACTTTACAGACATACAGAAACAATTTTTGCCATTTCAGGGTTTCCAGCACAACATGTCAGTCAATTTCCCTGACCAAAGAGACATTCACAAAATCTGCTTTAATATAGTAATTAAATTTTAATAAAATATATATATTAGTTTAGTATTAATTTAAAAATAATACATTTCGAAAGCTAGATTTTTATAAAATTAACACAATAACTTTAAAACAATTGGCATAAAAAAATAAATTATATCGTAACAGGATTCACTCTTTTCCCCAGGAGAAAATTAAAGTACCTAATAACCCAAATTTCAACCACTTTAAGAAAATTGGAAAAAAAATTCTATAAAATACTATATTGTTTGAACAATCAAAAATTCTCAAATGTAAAAAAACTTTTGTCGATACTATGGTTTTTCTACATTGGCATTTGAAGGAATTTGTCGGTCTTACAACTGACAAGAGTCAACTTAATCCTAGAGCAGGTCAAAGGGAACAAAGCAAAGTACAAATGCACAGTATTCTTACCTCCCAAAGCAGAAATGACCTCATGAAAACAAATATTTTCGTGGATTACTTAACATATGTTCTATTCCCACTTAGCATCTCTATTTTAACTTTAACATTTGAAAGTGAAAAATTAAGCATTTTTTTCTAAGACTTTTTAGAAAATATTTGTAATTTTACAGACTTTCTAAATATTTTAAAATTTTCCTGACTACTTTGAAATTCTCTGACTTTCCAGGTCGCTGGGAACCCTTCATTTCAGCTACAAACACAACAATTCATAATATTTTGATTACATTGTAAATATTTTAAATTTAAATGAAAATTAGTAATTTTGTTTTGAATTTAAAATTATGCATCTTTATGTGAACAATATTTTTATTTTACATTTTCTTTCACTACAGATTTAGGTAGATTTGCAAACAAGATACTAATTTTATTTGTAAATTCTGTTTACATTTTATGCACTTTTTTAACAATAAATCTGTTTTGCGTATTTAAAGTATAATTTGATTATCTTACTTTTAATTTATTTTTCTCGAATTAAAATGCTTAAAAATTGGGAAAGTTTCTGCACCAAGTGGATAATCCAACATTAATGCATATATATATATATTATGTATAGGGCTAGAAGTGACAAAAATTAACAAGAAATATAGGAGTTTCAAGAAAATATAGCAATTTTCATTTATATGTAAATACACCTAACATGTTTTTATGCACTTATGTAATATCATAAACATTCATTGTAAAGACTACATCAGGAGTAAACTATTTAAAGTTTACTCTTGACTATTTCAGGAATTTTAACACTCTTCAAAAGTAAAATATTAGCGCTTAAAGAGCTGTACACAATTTTTTTTTTTTTTCAAGCTACATTTTTAACTGTTTTACAATTATTTTCTGAATTGCCCTTTATAATATTTGCATTTATTCATACTAACACTTTTCCTGTGGATTTTATCTTTTTCTCAACCAAATTAAGCGCCCAACATCAGATTTTTCTTTAAAACAAAAAACGGACTTTTTTTTTTTACATATTTAAGACTTCCATGATATTTATCAGCGACAGAACATTTTCAATTTATTTCAATGCCCGACTGACAAACACATTTCTTTAAAGACTGTTGGCAAAATTCATGATTTTTGTTGTTTCTCCCCTAATCGATTGACGAAATTATTTTTCTTACAATCAAATAACCAAGTTTCCAATATTATGACAAACTGAAGAAATTTATTACTTTAAGGAGGATTGACAAAATTCATGCTTTTTTGATAAAAAGAATGATTTGTGGAATTCAGCACAATTAAAATATATTTGCAGAAAAATCATGTCTGAACTGCAGAGGACAAGAAAATATAGGAACTTTTTCAAATTTATAGCAAATATAGGAGTACTGCGAGGCCTGTATGTAAGAATTTTTTTTGTACCATCTTAGTTTTAACTGATAATTATTGCACAATAAAATCCTATAAAAAGTAGTCTTGCATCAGATCAGGTCAAATTTTACTGACAGAATTTTTTCTTTTTAAAAATAGTTTTCTGATTTAGAATAAACCAATTAAAATTGTTTTTATTGTGAAGTTATTCAATTTTTCAGTAACACTTTGACATTTTCTTTTTTAGAGTAAACACTATGTTTGGGCTCAATAAAATTACCATTTTCGAAAAGACTTCATTCTCGCTAAGGCTATCATTGAAGTTCGATAACTCCTGTGCTGTTTCAATTTTATGAAAATTTTCGAACATTTGTGGGCTGCTATTTTTTTCTATGTTGCTCACAGAAATAAGAATATTGGAAACCATCAGTTTCATTTCCATTACATGTTTCTTCAATGAAATGGTCTCCTGCTCCAAATTTATTACTCTTTCTGGAAAAAAAAATAAAAATAATTAATTTAAAAAAAAAAAAAAAAAAAAAAAAAAAAAAAAAAAAAAAAAAAACTAAAAAATTAAAAAATATATGAAATTTATACTTTCTAAATCAACACAATTGGAACAATTCACATCTATGGCAGGTGCATTATGAATTACTCCCATACTCAATCTAGGAGTAGATGTGATAAAGCTGCTGTCTGCATCAGTATCCGGCGAAAATAAATCCACATCTTTAAATGTTTGGAAATTTTTCATTGCTTCCTCAGCACTTGAATAGCTTTCTATAATAAAGTAAATCTAAATAAAATCTGATAAAAACATAATACAATATATCAACTACACCTAGACATTAAAACAGTCTATAAATCAGATGTATGTATTTTTAAGGGTGGGGAAATGCATTCTTTTACTCGACACTGGCAAGTGATTTTCTAACAGGGTTAGTGAAATTTTATGCATTTTTTGAAAACTTGTAGACTATAGAACACATACCAAGAACTTTATTCTTTTAACTAAGCTATATTTTTGAAAATTTCCAAATTTCAATATAAACATGATACTGAATTCTATAGTATAATTAATTTTTTTACGTTTGCATATACAGTCAAACTCGTTAACATGAACACTCAAGGGAAAACTTTTTTTGTTCAATGTTAAAAGTAGTTTGTGTTATCTGAACTTAAATACATTACATACAACTGGATGGGGGCAATCTGAAACAGTTCGTGCTAAAAGTAATTCGCGTTAAACGTGTTCATGTTAACGAGGTTTGACTGTATTTAATTTTATAGAAAAAAAATATATGAAAATCATTGTAGTGACAACTATTTTTTCAATTTTTTAACTGTACATTGCATCTTTCTGGCTGGTGAAATAAATCATTGGCTGGCAAGAATTTTTGAAAATGTACCAAAAGATACATTGACTGATGTATAAGATAAAATAAATTACATGTACCAAACTCAAAGAAACTTTGCAAGATGATTTTAGTGTGCTGCTATCAATCCAGTTTATTACTGATCATGATATGAATTAAAAGGTGAAAATAAGCATTTGCCAGTCGCCGATTAAACTTTAAAAACTGGTGATTAAAAATATGGAAAGAACCGGCCAAATGCAGGATTTCCAGATTACCATTTTTGCCAAAATTTCGCAATCTTTCTGCGTCGGTTCGATAAAATTCCTAATTTTTATGTGCCCTTTGGACTGCATTTGATAATACGGAGTATATAAATATTCCGTCTATTGTTTACAAAAGTTTATTCAACTCACCTGAGAAAATAATTTACTAATATGGCATTGGAAAAATAAAAAATAATATTAAGATAGTGGAGGGGGAGATATGAAGAAAGCATAATTAAAAAATAAATTACTTACTCGATGTATGTATTAATCTTGCTGGATAACAATTCCAGCTCCTTTCGGGCTCTTTCTCATCTTTTGTCAGTTTAATCAAATTATCGTAATTGTCTACTTCGGGCCATTTGCACACGAACTCTACTTCGTTTTTTTGTTCCAGCCAACTTCTTGGCACAACAGCAACACTGCTCTTTTCATCCGGAAAGGAAATGGCGCAAAACTTCTTTAGTTTTCTGAAAAAGATTCAATAAAAGTAGTAATAACTTATACACAAAAAATTGCATGTGGCCAAACATTATCCAAATTAATATGAAGATTGATGCATGCTAGTAGCAATGATAAGCAATAAACAGATTAAATGTATCAATGCTTAATAATTTTTTTGAAGAGCAATTATGTTGCTTAAAAATTCTTATGAATTCAAATTGGCAAGTAAATAAATTTTTTGCATTTTTTTATGCACTTAATCTTTTAATTCACAGACCTGCTAACAATGAGAAATAGTAGCACACAAAATTCAAATTAATCCAAAGGTTGGTTGTTAATTATACTAAACTTTAAGCAAACAAATACTAATAATTTATATGTATTATTGGCACATGAAGTAAGAGACAAAATGCACAAGGGTAATTTTAAGTCAAAAAAAAAAAAAGTAAAATTCTAAAATTCACAGCTGTTTTTTGTTCAAAACATGCAAGTGGCAGGGCTTGAATTTCAGGGCGGGATTGCAGGATTCGCGGCGAAAATTGTGAAATCCCGCCCAAAAAAATTTCACCATTTTCCAGAGAAATTTGCATTATTTAATTTACCTGCAACCGAACAATAAATTTCATGCTTTTTTTTCTGCAGTCGATCGACGAACTTTGTGCTTTTTCTGCAATCGATTGACAAACTTTGTGCTTTTTCCGCGATCGATCGAAGAATTTCGCGTTTTTTGATCGACGAAATTCTCGTAATTTCTCGTTTTTTTTGTTTGCGACAGATTGACAAAGTTAGTAATATTTTTTTTTTCCTGTGTCTGACTGACAAATTTTAGATTTTCTTCTCTGCGTTCGACTGATGAATTTCACGATTTTTCCCAGCAACCGACTGATGAATTTCACGATTTTTCCCAGCAACCGACTGATGAATTTCACAATATTTTCTGGCAAGCAATCAACGAACGTCACATTTTTTTCCTTGACCGACTGTTGAACTTTGCTAATTTTTTCGTAACCGACTGGCGAATTATTCAGCTTCTTCTGGCAACAGATTGATGAAATTCATAATGTTTTTTTCTCACGCCTCACTAAAAAATTTCAAGATTATTTCCGCAACTGACGAATTTCGCGTTACTTTCTTGCGATCGATTAGCAAACTGTCATTTTTTCTCGCGACTGATCGACGTTAGCAATTTTTTTTCCCTATGAACATAGACATAGATAAGGACTTCTAATAAAATATCTTTTCGAAGAAGAAAATTGTTTCAAATACAATGTCTGTGTAGGACAGTAGTATTAGTTCATCTACTTCTTCAAATTGTCTGCTTGACAGCCATCATCTGGTAGGTAGGTATAATAGATTTATTCTATGGTATTTATCCGTATTTTGTTTGTAGGTGGTGTTACCTTAGCACAGTTGTACACAAGTTTTTTTTTCACAAGACTGATCCACGAATTGAGTGTTTACAGACAACTGATTGGCAAATGTTCCAGCAAAATCGTGGATTTTTTCCATGAGTGATCGAAGAATTTCACAATTTGACAAGATTTTTTTTTTTTTTTTTTTTTTTTCTAGATGTGACTGATAGGTGAATGTCATTTTCTTTTTACCAATTGGCAAATTTTTTCTATTTCTCTTGCAAGTGATTGGATCAACGGATTTTCAATTTTTTAGCTGCAACCAATGGGCGAATTTCACGATATTTACATTCTACTGATTGACAAACTTTGTCGCTTCTTTTTTTTGCGAAAGATTTGCAAGAATTGTGGATTTTTTCTGCGAATGATCGACCAATTTCTTGTTATTTTTCTTATTATCGATTGTGGAATTTTAAATTTTCCTTGTAACGATAAGCAAATTTTGGAGCAGCTTCTTGCGACTGATTGGAGAAAATCGTGCATTTTCCTTCGCAACTGATTGACAAATTTTGCATATTTTTACAAACGACCAATTGACGAATTCCACGATATTTTCTTTCTACTGATTGGCAATCCTTTCTTTTTCTTGCGAACGATTGGTAAAAATCAGTTTTGGTCTGCAACCAGTCGACTAATTTTGCGTTTTACCCATGACAGATCGACGAATTCCACGATATTTTCTTTATGTCAGAAAACCGTCCCTTTTTTTAAACTTATTGGCAAAATCACAGGTTATATTTTTCCTCGACCAATAGACGGCGATCCAATGATGAATTTCGAATTTTCTTTTACCTGTGACTGAATTAAAAAATCTTATTTTTCTTGTACCAATAGGCAAATTTTTTAGACTTTTTCTCGAGACTGATTGAAGAAAATAAGTTTCTTTCCGCTACTGATTGACAAATTTTGCAGTTTCTTCAGACGATCCACTGGCGAATTTGGTGAATTTTTAACCGACAAATTTGCAAATTTCAAGATTTTTCCTTGTACCTTAGACAAATTTTGAAGACTTTGTCATGACCGATTAGAGAATTTTTTTTTTTTGCAGTTTTTTTTGTGATACACTGACTAATTTTGCAAATATTTTTAATCTGCGGGCGATTGGAGAAAATCATGGATTTTATTTTTATCTGCGACTTCAAATTTTGTATGTTTTTTCCACAACAGGCTGAAGAATTTCACAATTGGAAATCAATTGTATAGTTAGGAGTTTATGAGTAGATGAAAATAAATTAAAATATATATTAGTAGTAACAGGGTGTCCACTCCAGATCAGCAACGAATTTCCCTGACTTTTCCATACCAACAAAAGAAATTTCCAGGTATCGAGATTGTGATTTGCACACAAAAAATCTTAAAAGTTATGAATTTGAGAGTGGAGCTTTCACAACTGACTGAGGCACGAATTACTGATTTGTTATATAATTTTTTGCAAAATTTACAAATTGTTGAACATTTTACATGCTAAACATTTTGCGGATACACACTTTTAGCATCATGTTCAATCCATTTTGTCTAATATTGATGAAATTCTTTATCACATCAGTCACAGTTAAATACAGATTGTTTTGACACATTTTAATACAAATAATAAATATTCAAGAAATTAATCTAACAAATGTTCAGTTCCCCAATCCTACAACATTCAGTAGAAAGTTTCGGTGAAGCTAGAACGGAAAAACTGAGCTACAAAGGACTGAAAGGGGATAGACAACGCACGAGAGGTGAAATACTGTTAACAGTACTTATGAAGAGCAAAGTTTGATTTTAATGGCACTGCAATTTCAAATCCTTAGTTTTATAAGAAACATTTTCCTTTTTTTTTTCTTGGAAGTTTGAAAAACTTCTAACTTTATCTCAGAATTTTGAAATTTCAGACTTTTCCTTAGAAATGGTATATTTCCCTGACTTTTCCAGGTGGCTAGACACCCTGTAGTAATGACGAATAAATATGATTTGACGGGTTTCACTTCCTTATAAAGAAAATGTGATGAAGATTAAGAAGAATAAGTACATTAATTGATGCAATTTAAATTTTTACACAGATTCTAAAAAACAAGTTAATGCTAGCAGGTAATGATGAAAATCAACTGTAAACTATACAAGATTTTTACAACAAATAGATGCACAAACATAAATGAAAATAAAAACAAGAACGAAAAATCATGCGTCAAGCATAGATTATATAGCACTTTCCAAAATAATTTTACAAATCATACCGTTTAATAAGCTAAAAGCTAACATCTAAGTAAACAATTTAGAAAACGCATAACATATTTAAAAACATAATTTCAGGAATTTCCAACATATACAATATTCGGAAAAATATCCGAATACTTTTATTCAGCCCTGTATAGGATCCATAGATTTGTATATATACTACATAGGATGATAATTTTAGTTCAGTTAGGAAACGCGTAGCACAGTTTAAAATTCTCCGTCTGGAGTTTGTCAATAAACAGAAATGTGTTCGCGAACTTTTGTGCTGCCCTGTATACGATCTACAGAATTTATACACACCACGTAATAGACAAAAAGCAAGTTAAAATTAAAATTGCATTCAATAACTTAAAACGCACTTCCAGGAATTATTGTTAACAGACAGTAGATAATTCTTTTGCGTGTCCCTGTAAATGAACGATGACTGCTATACACACAATATTCCGTAGTAAGTCTCTTGTAATGCACCTTAGTGATCTATATAAATTTCAATGCGTTTAAAATAGTGAAACATTATTTAAATAAACCACAGACGATTTTTCTCCATAGACGTAATGTAACGGAATTCTTTTGAGTGTCCCTGTAAAAAAACTATAAGTGCTACACACTTCCGTTGAAATAGGGAACATGCTATAGATAATGACAATAACATATAAAAATTGCAGAGCAATCCGAGCATATTTACGTGAGTTAGAGCACGGACAGACGGCCAGACAAACCGAAGTCATAAGCACTTTTCAACTAGGTTGGAAAGTGCTAAAAATTAGTAGCAATGACGAACAAATGTGATTTGATGCTTTTCATTTCTTTACAAAAAATAAATAAATATGAGATGAGACTAAACAAGAATAAGTACATTAATTGATGCAATTAAAATTTTTACACAGATGCTAAAAAACGAGTTAATGCTAGCAGGTAACGATGAAAATCAATTGTAAACTATACAAGATTTTTACAACAAATAGATGCACAAACATAAATGAAAATTTAAAAAATTAGTAGCAATGACGAACAAATGTGATTTGATGCTTTTCATTTCTTTACAAAAAATAAATAAATATGAGATGAGACTAAGCAAGAATAAGTACATTAATTGATGCAATTTAAATTTTTACAACAAATAGATGCACAAACATAAATGAAAATTAAAACAAGAACGAAAAATCATGCATCAAGCATAGATTATATAGCACTTTCCAAAATAATTTTACAAATCATACCGTTTAATAAGCTAAAAGCTAACATCTAAGTAAACAATTTAGAAAACGCATAACATATTTAAAAACATAATTTCAGGAATTTCCAACATATACAATATTCGGAAAAATATCCGAATACTTTTATTCAGCCCTGTATAGGATCCATAGATTTGTATATATACTACATAGGATGATAATTTTAGTTCAGTTAGGAAACGCGTAGCACAGTTTAAAATTCTCCGTCTGGAGTTTGTCAATAAACAGAAATGTGTTCGCGAACTTTTGTGCTGCCCTGTATACGATCTACAGAATTTATACACACCACGTAATAGACAAAAAGCAAGTTAAAATTAAAATTGCGTTCAATAACTTAAAACGCACTTCCAGGAATTATTGTTAACAGACAGTAGATAATTCTTTTGCGTGTCCCTGTAAATGAACGATGACTGCTATACACACAATATTCCGTAGTAAGTCTCTTGTAATGCACCTTAGTGATCTATATAAATTTCAATGCGTTTAAAATAGTGAAACATTATTTAAATAAACCGCAGACGATTTTTCTCCATAGACGTAATGTAACAGAATTCTTTTGAGTGTCCCTGTCAAAAAACTATAAGTGCTACACACTTCCGTTGAAATAGGGAACATGCTATAGATAATGACAATAACATAAAAATTGCAGAGCAGTCCGAGCATATTTACGGGAGTTAGAGCACGGACAGACGGCCAGACAAACCGAAGTCATAAGCACTTTTCAACTAGGTTGGAAAGATGGAAAGTGCTAAAAATTAGTAGCAATGACGAACAAATGTGATTTGATGCTTTTCATTTCTTTACAAAAAATAAATAAATATGAGATGAGACTAAGCAAGAATAAGTACATTAATTGATGCAATTAAAATTTTTACACAGATGCTAAAAAACGAGTTAATGCTAGCAGGTAACGATGAAAATCAATTGTAAACTATACAAGATTTTTACAACAAATAGATGCACAAACATAAATGAAAATTAAAAAAATTAGTAGCAATGACGAACAAATGTGATTTGATGCTTTTCATTTCTTTACAAAAAATAAATAAATATGAGATGAGACTAAACAAGAATAAGCACATTGATAGAATTTATATTTTTAGAGATTAAAAAAAGGAGCAATATGCTAAGAAATACAAAGAACATTAAAGTAAACATTATAACACAGTACAGAAAATTTTTAAACATTACAAGTAAATAAACACTTTTTTACACATTCTTTGTATGCCATAAAGGAATGCATACAAAGCAATTAGCTTTATATTCTATGGCAAAAACTTTGTACTTTATTTGAGACACAGGAAAGGCATAAAGTTTTTTGGAAAGATCTTTGACTTTAAAAATATTCAAGGAACTGGATTTACAAGGCTGCGAAAAGAAATCTTGCTTGTTAGAAAACTTTTTACCAACAACAAAAATTTGATCTTTGTCATCAACAACAAAATTAAATATCTTGTAAACATCATTAGTATTTGACAAAATATAGGAATTTTTATCCTTGATATTTAATTTGTACTTTCTATTTTTTACCTCTGAATAATAAGTACCTTTGATGGAAGATATGCAATTGAAATTTTTCCTTTTTTTTGTAACGAAAAACTGGTTTTGTGATTCATCTGTTATGGATACAGACGACATACTCCGCTCATGCATTTTTTTTACAACTTGCTGCAACGGTTGGTTACTTTTAACAACCATGAGCTTTAAGCTGTGAAGAAAGTTTTCAAAAGGAAATGCGCTGAAAGAGTCCAACGGTCCACAATTAACTGCATCTGCACTTAGATGTATCAACGAATGTATATTATATACTAAACATTCAGATCCATAATGTTCTGGCAGTTCCTCTACAAATGAATGCAAGAAATCAGCTGCTAAATTGTTCTTTGCAAAATACATTTCTTCACTGACTAGAATTGTTACACCACAGAAAAACTTTAGAAAATGAATATAGGCTGTTTTGGAGAGAATCTTCTTTAAGCAGACTGGAGCTAGATAAAAAAGAAAACTACGGAATTCAGTAGCTTTCCATAGATCTAAAAGTTTTAGAGTCCTTGGCTGGCGATTGAATTCTGATGGAAAAGACAGTTCGACATCAGAGATAAAAGAATTTAAATAAGTTTTATCCTGTGATGAAATTTGGCCAACATGTGTTTTTGCCTTTCCACACCAAATCATCAATAATCTACGCATGACTCCAAGGCATACTAGATGCATGTAGTCATGCGGAAAAGCATCAATCATATTGATATCAAGATCAACGAGAGGAGATTCTTCTTTGTGATGGCGTGGTTGTTTCTTTGAACGGAAACTTTCATTTGTGCGCAACTCTGATCTTGATTTTGTAAAGATGACACGTTTTTTCCATTTGCCTTTTTGAATGCACCGATCACAACCATAATAGGCATTATGGGGCTTTGTGCATTTTATATACGCACGTGCTGGGGCGTCACAAGTAAAACATCTGATTTTGACCAGAAAGTGGCAATTGTTGAAGAAAATTCCCCTATTCTGCAGATGCAACATTTCTGCAAGAAATTCAGACAAGAATTCCTTTAGAGATGGCTTTGATGAACCACAGAACAAAGAAACTGTAAAAGGCTTCTTTAGGGGATCTTCTTCTACAAAACACAAAATGGGCCAAAATTGGCTATTTGTGCTCTTGTGCAATTGCATTCCATCGATGTTAAGATGTAAATGAAATGTTGAATAATTAGTGCAATTAAATCTTTGCAGCTGATTCAAAATTGAAGTTTTTAATCCAAAATGATGAAATAAGCCATCCCCCATTGGCAGCACTTCCACATTACGGGGAGTATCCAATAGTGTCCTTCCATCCGACGGCAATTCAGGAAACCATGTTTTCAGCCCCTTCAATAATTCTGTAAGTGCTGATCTAGGAACTGATTTTGAAGAATTATACCAGCTTCTTAAAAATTCAGCAATATCAGGTTCAGGTTGATCGTCATAGTCACTACTACTATCACTACTGGAAAGGACATCAGGTAAACTTGATACACTGCCAAATGAGTGTGAACTTTCACTGGATGAAGAGGTTCCAGTTGATGATTCAGTGGAGCATCTTTCATAATCGCAGGAATCCTTTTCCATACTAGCAGGACCATCACCATCTATAACTTGAAAGGGTCCCGGAAAATACTGAGAAGTTGAAGCCATTTCATTTAAATTTCTTCTAAAAGAGAAGCTTTCAGAAACTCTTGAATTTAATTTAACTTCATTGGCATCATCCCTCAAAAGTTCCTGAACACGACGGCGTTTCTGCTTAGAACTAAAAATAAAAATTTGCCATAAACACAACAGCTGACATTTATTGCTTTTGTATTATAATCAGTTACACATGAACCCTGGAAACTTCATATCATGCAGGTTTCACTCTATTTGAATAACAAAATTCCTTGACTTTCCAGATTTTCACAACATTTTTAGAAATAAGAAATTCAAATTTTAGATCTTAATGACTGAATTTATAAAGCAAAAGACAGTACACTAATACATTAACAAGAATAAAATGAAAAATTACCCCTGAAAATGAAAATAACCCAAAAATTAAAACTAAAAATACATTATCATTCGATATTTAAAAAAAAAAAAAAAATGATAATACAACTCAGTTGGATTCAAAGCGACCTTTTTTCACAATTGACTTCTGAATTTCACAATATTTTCCAGTGATCGACTTCTGAATTAAACTATTTTTTTTCTGGATCGATCGGCGAATTTTTTAAATTTTCCTCACTGTGACCGATTGACGAATTTCGCGATATTTTCAGATTTCTTCTTGTGACAGATTGCATGAAGTCAACCCTCTGAAAGACTGAATAATTTTGCGACTTTTTCCCGTGACTGATGAATTTTGCAACATTTTCATCGACGAAATTCATAATGTTTTACCACTGACCAAACGACGAATTTTGAGATTTTCCCCCGACCCATCGTTGAATTTTGTCGGGTTTTTTGTTCCCATCTACAAATTTTACAGGAGTTTTTGCCACGACAGACAAATTTCGCATTATTTTCACCAAGACATTGGCATATCTCATGATTTATTTCAGTGACCGTTTTACAAAACGTCACTGCCTTTTCTCGCAACAAAACGACGAAATTCGTATTTTTGCTCGTGACAGAACGATGAAACTCAGTATTTTCCCCTGCGATCAATTGAATTGCACAACCCCCACAAATGATCAACAAATTTCACGATTTTTTTTTCCACGACTGATGGATGTATCTGGCAGTTTTTTTCCCACACGACTAAAAAAGGACGGTGTAAGAAATAGCGGGCATTGTGCCTTTCCCTCCCAAATTGGTTTAGAGACAGCACTAAACAAAAATGAGACTGGAAGAATGAAATGCAAAAATCTTGTGGTGCACACGAAGAAAACTTTTTATAGAACCCCAAGGAACCATATTTAGAAACAAACTTGTTGATTCTTGTAATTAACAGAAATTAGGACTTGGCAATTTAAATCAAACATTTACCATAAAACCACGTTAATCTGCAGTTAATTCACAGAAAATTCGAAGAAATTCCAAGATGGCTGTTACACATAATATACACGTCATTTATTGCAAGGAATGGAGGTTCAAGTTAATTCCCTTGCATCTACTTGGACATTGAAGAAATCTACTTGAAAACAGCTGTAGATAGATCAGGAATACCATATTTTCTAATAAAAATCCATATTTTCTAAAAGAAATGTCGATGGCAAATTAGTCAAAATATTCAAGATGGATGCCACGCATGGTCTACAAGGATGTTTTACTTAGCAATTTTATTTCTATGAAATTTTCAGGATTTTTATGCAACCAATTTTCATAAAGTTAATGGTTAAATGAGGGAATTACAGATTTATTTTTATGAGCGATTGACAAATTGATTTTATGGAAATCTGCTAAAAAAAAAAAAAAAACTTAATTCCACTAATTCATGAACGATATCTAGAGTTTCAACGATATTCGCAACTACCACAAACATTGCCCCGCCCCCCCCCCCTTTTTTTTTTTTAAGGAGAAAAAATTTTGCATAGTTGCATCCATATTTATAACACTTTTTAGTGTACGGGCAACAATAAAAAATAAAAAAAAGGGCTGTAAATATTGGAGAAGAATCTGGATTTGATTAAAAAAACTAAAATTGCCAATCAACAGAAAATGGACATCCCAGTAAAACACATGGCTACTTAGACATTGAAAGTTAATGGCCTAAGCAAAAAATTTAGTCGCCATATGTTGATTGATGATCACGAATCTGCAGCTATAGTATGACCTCTACATTTTACATTCTAAAGGTAACATCAGTGTTAAATCTATCACTATATTGCAACTAATATCGGCTATGATGTCATACACTCAGTTTTTTTTTTTTTTTTTTTGTTATAAAAAGGAAAAAAGTTGTGGGGGGATTTAGGGATTTTTTTCATTTGATGGCAACCTAGCAATTGTATTTAGTTATTGGTTTGGTGCAGGCTTGAAAATCACACCAACCAAAAAATCTCCAAACGTTGCGCGAGTGTAAAGTATCCGTTCCCTAATATCAATAAAAAAAAAAAAAAACTGGCTATCGCATATTTAAAACTTATTTTTCATTTAAGGAGAAAGTAGATGTGAATTATAGTATCACCAGTCTGTAGCGAATCAGTTGCAAAATATAGCTACCTAGTATAAAAAAAAAAAGTTTGACACGTCTATAATTTAGATTTCATAGACTAAATAAAACATCATTTGCCTTTCAGAAAGATGACTCGCCAATTTAATTTAATAACAATATTATAATTAAAAATTTTGCATGAAGATAAAATAATTTAAACAATTCTTTAGAGCAGCAGTTCCGAACCTGGTGTATGCGTACCCCTGTGGGTACATGAAAATATTGATAATGGCAGAAATCGCAAAAATTATTACTAAAGTCACAATAATGTTAGAAATGACAATGTAATTTATATAGATTTATTATATGTTTGCGATAAGAAGATTACTAATGATTAAAAAAAAAATGTTTGCTTTATCTAGTTGAGTGGAAGGGGTATGTTTATGAGAAATATACTCCAAAATGAAAATCCTAAGGGGGACATGAAAGAAAATGCTGTGAAGCATTGCTCTAGAGCATAGCAATATTTCTATAAAGTGGATTGAATGCTCATTTTAACAACATTGTTTATATCTCAGCATTGGTTATATCACTGCAACATTTAAAAATAAGCATGTAAATAAATCATTAATTGAAATTATTCTTTAAATATAAAGATGTTTGATTTAAAAAATAATAAAAAACAAAAACTAACGAAAGTAATTTTATCTGAATTTAATCTTAAATACATTGTATAAATTTTTAGCAAAGATATTTATAAATAAAAAATATATAAACACTTCTAGTACTACCATCACATAATTAAATCAAAAAATACCTGAATAATTTATCAACAAAATACTGCTAATTAGTTACAGGGCAATAATTCAAACATTTGAAGGAATTCTATTAAATTAAAATATCTAATATAGTGTTGACTAAAGCAATTTGGTAGGGTGCAGCATCCAGTGGTACATTCTGAATATTTTATGCACACAGTGGACTTTTCAAACCACTTTATGCATCTGTTGGGTCCTTACTGCTATTTTTGATGCGCCATTTCAGATATTTCCTTCCAAATTACATCATTCATCAACAAGAAAAACTGAATTTTGTCAATCAGCCGAGGAGAAAATATAGCAAAATGCATGCATTGGACGTGGAAGAGAGGAGGGGAAATACAAAATTTGTGATTGGTCGCACAGGAAAAAATATACAGAAATTTGTCAATTGCCCGCAAAGAAAAAAAAAGGAAAATTCATTGATCCATCGTCACAAAAACATTTTTAAATTAGTCATCAATCATAGAAAGGAAAAAAAAATTAATTAGCATGGAAAAAACAATTTTTTCACAATCCTTTGACAAAATCATCAGGTCAATTTTTTTTTTTTTCATAGCCGATGGAATACAATGAGTCTGGCTGCAGTTTTTTTTTCTGGGGGGGGAGGGGGCATTGAATATAACAAAACTGTAACCTGTTTGAGAAAGCTCTGAAATTTTTTGGCGGGGAATGGTTTTAACATGTTTTATATTGAAATACTGTATTTCAGGATTAAAACTGAAAGCTTTTTCTTATGCTGCATCCAATGACAGAAAATTTTCATTTTGTATCATTGTTCAGCTGTAACATTACAGTGTAATAAAATTTTATGTTAGCCGTGCACAAGCGATAAATGCCATATATTATTCACATTGTATTAATTTCCTCTAATATATACCACTGGACCTCTGCACAAAATTCCATTCTATATAAATTCTCTTAATTTACTCTATTTTATTTTTATTTTGTTAGGCTTTAAAATGTGAAAAACAACATTCACCAGAAAGGAAAACTTTAACAGAAGAAATTAAAAAATGCTTGATTCTAATTTCAGTGACTAGACTTAATCTTTCGTAATAAAATTTTATTTTTCTTTTCACAAAAATGTATAAATTAAAAAAATAATTTACTGTTTACGAAGTAGGCACAAAGAAAAAAAGTCTTGCATCAAGGATTGAATGGTAAATAAAATGCAAAGTTTTATAAAAGCTAAAACATGCAAGTTTTGCACAGTAATAAAAAACAGATTAATGTGAATCATGTTAAACCACAGAATGTTAAGATTGTCACTAAAAACAGTGGAACTGTGAAACATTTTCCGACTCTTGATTGGTTTGATTTAAGAGTAGGTATCAACAATAATCATGATTATAAATCACGCAAAGAAAAGTTATAAAAAGTACAAAAGCAAAATTATTACTATTATTTCTAACCAATAACTTCGAAGGATATTCATTACTAGCACATCCACCTACATTTTAAACACATAACACTTAGCACTTAAGCTTTAAGCATTTTATTTACATTTCAATTCTTACACGAGAAAAATAACTACTATACAGAAGCCCAAAAATGTTTTCTCTCAGTCACATTTTTATAATTGTAGTAGTATAACATTATGGATAATAATAATAAATCTAGTCACGTATGATCGCCATGCATTTAATAGCTAAAGTATGTAGGCTTAAACAAATTTTTTCTATAAAGCTTTAAGCAAAAATATGCCGACAACTACCACGTGAATATAAACAATCTCTCATTTAAAATAAATTCTTTTAAAAAAGTATTGATATTATTATAAAGCATAGATTATTCTTACCTATAGGTAGACATCTTCGGAGTTGAAAAATTTTCACGAGGTAAATTGTAAATAAACAGCGTCAGCGTGTAACTCAAGAAGCATACGATATACGAATGAATTGCAATTCTCGCTTTCAGTTAAAACCGATCGTTTCGCGGTTATGGATATGGGAACTTCTGGGATAACACATGGATAATATTTTGATTATTTAAATCTGGTATTAAAAAATTATCATATCCTTGGTCTCAAACGAGTATCCCACAAACCATACATTAGCGGCGAGTCAAACAACTACCATGTGTCGGATAATTGCAGGATAACGGGTGTTTGACTCGTCTTCAGCACCACGTAGAACTATCGCCTTTATATCACTACATTGGCACCACTTATGTGATATAACTTTTTTTTGCCATTAAAGACATGTCGTAATGTTGGATGGAGATTGATTAGTTTGACAAGTATGATAATTATGGCATCCAATGGTGAAGTTTCTGGCAGACCTGTGTTTGCTGGGTACCTATTGCAGCCGTTCGGAGGAAAGCAGTTCCGGAAAATTTCGATATATTTTCACCGATCATGACCCCCAGACACCAAAACCACCCTCCGTTCAAATGTTGATTTATATATATCTGACCTATGTCATACGATAACGCCCGTATTTATGAATCGATTTTGATGAAACTAATTGTGTGTATTAAAGTCACTAATGTCTCGACCGAGTTCGTTGGCCAGCTTGGTCCGCCATTTTGTTTCAAAATGCGGCCATTTAAAAATTTAAAACTAAAATAAATATACAAAAAATAAAAATTTAAATTTATTTTTTAATTACGTGTTAGGCCTTAATACAAGGATTCCAGAGCATTTTTTGGTTTACCTCTACCTTAAAAAATGGCTGAGATAGAGCAGTTTGAAATTCTAGGGTGGCTGACATTTTGAAACAAAACAGCACATTAACGCGATTACTCGCAAATTACTTTCTTTCATTGTAGTAATAATTTTCCCAATCATACGCATAAAACTATATATTCATATCCGTTAGCGCCAAATTCTCGCCAAAATTGGCGACATTTGGCGAAATATGCCAAATTTGGCGACCAAAATAAGTCTTCATAAATGAAGCCAATTTGGCTATTGCTCAATAATTTGGCGAATTTCTTATTCAAATTCAGTATTAACGAATCTTGTAAATGTTTCTTTGCAATTTAGCTTGCTGTTATCGTGTAACACTAGCTAAAATTTTAAAACGAAGATATAGGAAAGCTACCTTTTCCTCCCGGTACAGGCCGGAAGGACTTTTTTTTAATGTACTAAACGTTTTTTAATACACCTAACATTTTTTAATGTATTTTATTTATTAAAAACGGTACTTTTTATCAGTTGCATGCCAGCGGTTAATAGCCAGAGAAATCGTAAAATATTTTACTATTTAAAGAAACGTGCTTGATTCTGATTATTTCAGCATTTAAGCACGTAGTTCGATTACATATCTCTTACATTTTTTATTTTATTTATATTGTTCTTTCATTTATTTATTTATTGGTGACGCTTAAATTTTGTTATGGAATATTAGTCAGAAACAAATACTAGACTATTTATGTTGTTTTAAGTGCAAACCTGTGAATCTTCCGTACGCAGGCTACACTTGATAAAGCTATATATAAAAAATCACGCTTGAAAATTATTTTATAACGAATAAAATATCAATAAATTGAGAGGTAAATTGAGATACAGTTTTCCAAGAAAATGCATTTGAAATTACATTTCTCCCTTATTCAATGGTGTAAAAATTGAAATTAGTCAGGGTTCCCAAAGGATTCGCTATTTGAATGCAAGTATTTTGTAACAAAAAATTTCGTGGTAAGTTTCTACCCCATTTGCAAGAGAAATAACCTTCAGAGTTGATTTCTACAAAATTTTCAAGAAAAATTTTCTTAGAAAATACTGGTGTTCAAAATCCGGACCATTTGAGTGCCCTGATTTAGCGATGTTTAGAAGTTAATCAATTTTCATAAAAGTGAAATTTATTATTCTAGTTGTTGCAGTCGTTAATATGACGTCAGTGATATTCACGTATATGTTTTGGTTTCATAATACAGATATAAAACAACATTTTTAAAGACGCAGAATAACAGGATTCTGAAAAGACATTCCTCAGAAAAATAAATATCTTCTTAAAAAAATGCAAGTTTCTGTTCTTATTTTTTTCTCTTCATTTTACGATGAGTAATCACTTTTTTTTCTATAAATAATTCAGTTACATTCCCCTCTTGCATTTTCCTTGTAATTGCTTGTAAACATCTGATAAAACAATCACTGAACATTGATTGCTCAAAAGGCAAAACTCTTGTTTAAAAAATCTACATTGTGTTGCGACAGAGTGAAACATAAAAAATTGAGAGAAATAATTTATTGAAATATTTTCGTTTAATTAGGATGGTGTTTTTATTTCTAGAAAGTAGATGATAGTACCAATGCAGTTTTCTAGCTACATTGCTTTTTTAAATTCAAGAACTGGGTACTACTTTGTTAAAGTTTAATGCTGAAAAATGTGAAATGGCTGTTAATTAGTACAACGAATAAAGGTTTTGTACTAATGAACCCACCTTTATGGCAATTTTCCAAATATCTGTTATTGTTATGGAATATAAAAAAAATTTACCTTACTAGTGTAAATGTCCGTCCAAGGATGTTGGGTATAAATCATGTTTTTCACGTAAAATTTTAAATAATTGATAAAAATACATATATACTACTCATTTACAATAAGGAAAACTCACATGAAACGTTACGTTTAAGGCCTGATTTATGCATAAGTTCTCTGCAATTTAAAAAAAAAAATCATTTTATATAAAAAAGGGAACAGAACCGAAAAAAAATTGTAGATATTTTATAGTTAGTAAAAGGAAACATATGTACATATAGTTCTAATTTGTGCTTTATTATGAAATCTTAATTTTGTTATGGTATATTATCGGGAAACAAAAGCTAACTATTTATATTGTTTAAGTGTAAACGTGTTAATGTTCCGTAATTGTTTCAAGTTTTCTTTCAATAACACGTAATCTTAATAATTTTATTTTCTTGAAATCTTCTACTTTTCTAAATTCTTTATTAAAAATTTAATTCATTTTACGTATAATCTAGTTTAAAAAAAAACAAAGTAAACGCTAACATGTAATTAATGTATACAATCAAGATGAAATAATACAAAAAGACTCCAATTCTAATTTTTATAATTAACAATTGAAAAATCAGCAAAAAGGACGTCATGTAGGCAAAATCATTTTTTTAAAGTTTTATTAGTGTAAAAAAATTTTAAAGCTAAGCCTAACATCATTTTCACCGGCACAAACTTTCCACATGTATTTTGTATTTAATCAATATGAATCCAAATAAAATTATATTTTCAATTTAATTGTAATGAAAAAAATGGCAACAATAAAGTTTTAATGCATAAAGAAAAAATGAACACTATAGTCGCAGAGTGACGTCACAGCATACATGCATTTTTATTCCCTTAAAAAACAAAGTACATGGGTACAAATATTTTTACTGAAATTTAATATTTAAATTAAAACAAGTGGGTAAGTGTGATCGAAGATCGCACAAATAGTTTCGTTTAATTTTCCTTTCAAAACACTTTATCCTTTCTTTAATAAATTCAAATAAATATAATTTAGCAACAACAACAAAAAAAAGTCATGTTTTTTATAAAGTAAAAATTTACCGGTGTATTTTTTCCGTCTTTTCGAAAATCTAAACCAACCGGATAGCGGGTGAAACCCGCTATTATATTCTGTCATAATAATATCCGTCATACATACGGACTAAATGCGATATTTAAAAAATATATAATTTCAAAATTAAACATGTTGGACGCCTTCAAAATGTTAAAATATGCGAATATTTCCATAATCGGGTTTTTATCATAATTGAATACATTCCTCAAACTCATATATTTACTATTCTCTATTATTCATATTGATACTCGCTTTGTATTATTCTCAAACATCTGAAAAATTCGCTAAACTTCCAATAGGACGTCAGATTTTCTTTTTAATTCTCTAATGACGTGATATTAATCTGCTTTGTGTACATCCCCATACTCATATTCTCCTTGTATTATTGAGAAATCTTAGACATTTTCCGTTTCATTTACCACTATGACGTCAATCAATTTTATTTCATATTTATCTTTTTTTCAATTGGTGAAACTTTTTATTTCATTTTCATTTTTCACGTGAAAATCGTCTGATAGAAAATTAATTATTGTAGAAAGAATTTCATCGTGGATTTTAAATTTTTGGCATCTGCTATAACGAAAAATGTTTAAATTTAAAAGGAAAAGGCTATTAGAATTTTGGTTTTTTATCTCTATTTATTAAAATAATTCGAATTTTTCAAATTTTAATATTTTCAGCTCTTTACAGCTGGTATTCTGATTTATACACGAAGTTTCAACTCTGTAAGTTACATAGTTTTCGAGAATGGCTCTGTGACAGACAGAGAACGGAGCGGGAGCAATAGGGTTTCGTGAGATGAACGAAACCCTAAAAATGTTGAAAAATCCATATGTCTGAACATGTTTCATTATTTTATTTTTCTCGGCAACAATGGAAAGTAATCCATTGTTTCGCATTCATTATTTGACGGATTCAGACCGGAATCCTTACACTGGGTTCTATTATTATATTTAGATGACGGATAATTATATTTACTAAATTGTTAACTTTATACCACGTTAGGTTGAACACCTGACTGGTACATATGCTGAATGTTCATGAATATATGCTGTGTGTTCAAAAACATATGCTGTATGTTCCTGAAAGCTCATGGTCAGGAAAACTAGACTAGACTGGCCATGATCCTTAATAAATCAAAAACCGCAACATTAGTTTTTTTTTTATTACTTTAAGAAATTTAATTCATTTTTCCATATAATTTATTAACTACAAAGACTTTATTAAATTCCTACTATTAGCTCACACACTCTCTATATATATCTTGTTGGAATTTTCAATCGTTAATAAAATATTTTCTATTCATCCATTCAAGTTCAAATAATTTTTTTTAACTTGTACTGGGTGACAATTGGTGTTAATATGTTTTTTCAAATATTAATTAATTAATTAAATTAAATTAATTAATTTTAATTTTATATTTTATTTCTGTTCAAAAGTATAGACTAACCATATTTATAGTATCACCTTCACACGTAAAAAGATAATAGGGCTGTTCACGGACGAAGATCAGGCGGCTCGCGGGCGAAGGAGACTATAAATGTGGAGTGAGTATATACTTTTGAACAGAAATGAAGTATAAAACTAAAATTAAATAATAAAATTTTATTAATTAATTAATATTTGGAAAAACTGTATTATCGCTAACTGTAACATCGCTATGGCACTTTATTGTGAAGTTTGGTAATTTTTGAAATTCAATATTTGAAAAACGGCATAATCATTAGATTTTAAATTTATATCAAGAAAAATACAATTTGTTTACTTTTCTAACGCAGTTTGTCTAACAATTTTGTGAGAAATACTTTTCGAGCTATTCATTTTTGGTATTTTAGCTATTTATTTTTTATTTAATTTTTAATACATTTCAAAAATTTCTCTTATGTAAGATATTTAGCAGGATATAAATTTAGGAATAAATACTGTCAGTGGCGAAGCGCGTAGATTGCTGGGAAAAAATTTCTATTTGACCTAAGTAGGAATTGATTTAAAAAAAAAAGTTTTTATATTACTTGTTTTTAGTTTGAGTTTGAAATTTAAACTCACTAGGCATATTTCCACGGACCAAATGTAAGCAATGAAAAGTCTATGTTAGATATTGTCAAGCCTTTAGGCAAAAGCAGAAGTCTTTTAATATAAAAAAAATTTAACTTCATGAATATGCACAATGTAATTTCAGATGAATAGATTAAATCAATGCAAGCCTTTGAATTATTGGGACAGAGTTGCGATTTCCGACTTTCACTGTTTTGCATATTTATGAATTAAAAGATTTTGTGATTTAAGCATTTCTGTTTTTACCCAATGGCTTGACTTATAAGAGAAACCCTTACATATACTTTTCATTAAACAAATTAGTTCCGAGAAAATACGTATAATGGTTTAAATTTCAGCCCGCATACTAAAAATAAAATCTTTGTTGGAAATAAGAGTACACGGAAAGATGGATTAAATTTCTTAATTTAAACTTATAGTTATCCGTCATAAGATAAAGATTCTGTTATCAGATATGAATTAAAAAAAATAAAAAATTATAAGACTTAACACAAAGTTAAAAAGCGACGTTCTCTATGTTTTAAAAAAGAATAATTTTTTAAGTATCTTTACTGATTAATCGTTGGCATGTATTTGTTTTCACAATTTTACTTATTCATGAAGTTCAGAACTTTTTCATTACCACATTTGTACTTTTCTACATTATGTGGTACTTAAAAATTTTAGTTAGGTAGAATTATAAATAAGAAAGGAAACATCCCTAAGTAGTCTCACTTTGAATAAAAACCCTTTTGTTTTATTGGAAATAAAGTACACTGAAAAATATATTTTATTTTTCAACTTATTTTTCAAATATCTATATATATAAAAGAAAGTCCTTTCTGGCTAGATGATCAACGCACAGCCAAAACTACTGAACCTATAAAGACGAAACTTGCAGGAAAAATACTTCTTAGTATGTAGAGGCGCACTAAGACGGGATTTTCAAAAACTCCACCCCTAAGGGGGGTAAAAAAGGGAACAAACTTTTAAAAAATTCCTTAAAAATCGGGTATTATAGTTACGTGACAAATGATAACATATTTTTATGTATTTTTGCATGCTGAAGCGAATGGTATCAATTAAATACGCATAAGTCAAATAGTTTGTGAGATATTATACATTTTTCTAATTTGGCGAAGTCTTTGACGTCAATTCTAACAATACAAGTGATAATTTCTAAAAATACGTCCGTTACTATAGCAATGGAAGAAATTCAAATTAAATCTTTTTGTTTATTTTTGCAGATAGAAACATTAACTGCTCAATTGGGAATTGAATATTATTCTTACGGATATTTATATAATTGTCTATTATTATTATTTCTATAAACGCCATGATTTAAAATAAAATGTGATTGCTAAAATAAAAGGTAATCTCAATTATACCGTCGACCACTTTTCATTTAAAAAAAAAATCATCGCCAAACATGAACTCCAAATAAACAAATGGAAGAATGTTGCCATTGGAACATCAAAATAAATAATTAAAATTAAATAAATTCCGAAAAGCCCCACTCACCAAAGTGTCCAGTAAGTTTTAACACAAAAAAATTACAATATATTAATGAAAATAGAAAAAAAAATCTTGGATATTCATTTATTTACATTATTTTTCTTAATTATCCTTCTCGGCTGGTGAATAAATGTTTGTGACGTCAGTTGAAATTGATCTATTGCACTTAACTATGAAACGCAACATTTTTATAGTGCATTTTCTCTTTTAATGTCATAGCACAGCCGTTTAAGGACGCAATTTTTATTTTAATTAACGAAATAACTAAAATATCAGAAAAACAAAATGAAAAATACTGGTAAATATCGAATTAAAAACTGCTTCAAGACATAACAAACACGTTTAATACTTCTGACGTCAAGTGAATGGGACTGAATTTTTGGCGTTAAATCTTATAATTTGGCGATAGTTTTTTTTATGAAAAGTGGTCGACGGGATAATGGAGTACCAAATAAAATGTCGAAGGTCTGATTAGTATTATGTATTACTTCTTTATTTGTTTTCAGTCTTCAGCCATGTTTCTCTTTTTATTTGGGTAGTTATTCATACGATTTCGGGCTAATTTTCCGCAATCGGATACCTCGCCAATTGGCGATAGTATAGTTTGGCGATAGTTTTTTTTTATGAAAAGTGGTCAACGGGATAATGGAGAAGTACCAAATAAAGTGTCGAAGGTCTGATTAGTATTATGTATTACTTCTTTATTTGTTTTCAGTCTTCAGCCATGTTTCTCTTTTTATTTGGGTAGTTATTCATACGATTTCGGGCTAATTTTCCGCAATCGGATACCTCGCCAATTGGCGTATTAAGCACAATGTTGAAAGCATCGTTTATGTTTGAAGCGAAATCTTCATGATGAATCCTGTTACAGAAAATCATATCATCATCTACTATGAGTATAAACCGCATATTCATATTTTAATCAGTTGATGTTTTTTGAAAGGTTTTAGCGTATAGCTATTCTACGTTGCTTTGTTAAAGAGCTAAAGTGGAAATCTTTAAAATTATGTGAACCCAATTATTAAAGATTACTTAAAAAAAATTCTACTGAACAAATCTTAATGGAAGTGATTTTTTAGGTATGGTTAATGAATCTATAACATATCATTCTATGTTGCTTAGTGATAGAGCTAATGAGAAACTGATTGAGAAATGTGAATGCAATTATGAAAGATATATCTACAATATATTTAAAATGCAAATTATTGTTTCATTCCAACCTTTTATAATTTGAGTTCTGCTGTACGGACTTTGGTGGGATTTACACTGTTAGTTAAGCAATTTTGTGGGGATGGTTGGTACTTCTCTGGAGCAAAGTTTTCGTCTGCGTTGTGTTTTCTGAAGCGAAAGCTTGACAACGAATCCGATTACAAAAATCATATCATAATCATCTATAATAATTATAAAACGCGAATTCTTATTCCATTCCGATCGGTTAAAACTCAGGTTCTACCGAACAGATTTTTATATGATTTCACTGTTAGTTATGTAATTTGTTTTAGAAAGGTTTTAAAATAAAGTACATTGTTCTACATTGCTTATTTATAGAGCCAAGGGAGGAAGTTATAGATAAAATTAGGTGAACCCGATTATGAAAGTTTACCTTTTTTAAAGTTCTACTGAACGGATTTTGATGGGAGTTTCGCAGTGTGATATTATTTCAAGAATTGATTTTCTACATTGTTTAGTTATGGAGGTATGGGAGAAAGTTGTCAGTGGTGTAGTCGTAAAAAAACAGTGCATATACTCTATAGACAGAGGATATATACTAGAGAGTATATATTATATCTACGGACGGTGTGCAGAATTTCGTCTTAAAAATTCCAGAAGGTTGACGGCGTATACCACCATATACTTTCTACAAAATCCCTGAGCGTTCTATCAACAGGTGAAGATGATTATGAAATATACATTTATCTGGCTACTGTATGTGTATAATGCAAAGGGAATTTAGATCCTGCCGCTTATACCTTGAATTCTGCTGAATGGATTTTGCTGGAACTTGCACTGTTAGTTAGCTAAATTTTGAGGGGAAGTTTTAGTGCATAACATATCGTTCTATGTTGCTTAGTTATAGAATTAGGGGGGTGGGAGCATTTCTATAATCAGTTGAACCCAATAATGAAACATTAGACTTTTTTTAAAGATTCTGCTGAATGGATTTCTATGGAACTTGCATTGTTAATTTTCCAGGGATAGTTTTAGTATATTGCATATCGTTACAGCGTTCTTTAGAAAATCATACTGTAAATGATTAAATAAACGCGTTGGTCTTTAACACCCTAAATTTCCTGTAACACATTATAGACCGGGAGGCGGAAGCACAGACAATCTCCTCATCGAGTTCATGGCTGAAATTCTAGAATTAGTTAACACTCGATTCGCATATTAAAACGCAATCGGCCTGCCAAGTCATATCTTGATGGAAAACACCCGAAAACCCGATTTTAGCGGTTGGCTCGTAGGTTTACCATTGTGTTTTCCTGCATCCAAAACTATGAAAACATGGAGAATTGGGTGCAGGTAAGCACAATGGTAAACCTACGAGTCAACCGCTAAAATCGTGTTTTTATGTGTTTTCCACCAAGATATGACTTGGCAGACCGATTGCGTTTTAATATGCGAATCGAGCTTTAACTAATTCTGGAATTTCAGCCGTGAACTCGATGAGGTGATTGTCTGTGTTGCCGCCTCCCGGTCTATTAGAAAATATAACAGCGTAATGGCTTTCGTAACGTTTTACCCCAATGCGGAAGGACATGAAGGTAAAAGTTCATGTTTCTTTAAAACACACAATCAAATTCACCGATTTATTTCGTTTGATTCAAGTTTTGTTTGAAGAAACCGACCAGCGTAGCGAGCAAAGCTGCTAGGTAATAATAATTTTTAATTTTATCTGTATATAAAATTCTATATTATGTAAAAGAAAGTCATAATACTTGGGATGACTTGGGAGATCATCAACGCACATTCCAAACTACTGAAGCTACAAACACGAAAATTGCGGGAAAAATACTTCTTAGGATATAGAGGCGCAATAAGAAAGTTTTCCTAAAATTCCATCCCTAAAGGGGTTAAAATGGGAACAAACAATAACAAAATTTTTTAAAAATCGGGTTTTATATTTATTTGTCAAATGATAACATATTTCAATGTATTTTTGCATGCTGAATCGAATGGTACCAAATAAAAATATTCTAACTACAACAATTCGTGAAATATTGCAAATTTCGAATTTGGCGTTGTCTTTGGCGACAAAACCTTAAAATTTATTGCATTGATCGCCAAATGATATTTTCTAAAATACATTCGTCATTGTTAAAGATCAAACAATACTTGGCGAATTATAAGATACTGGATAAGAACAATATCACCTGATATTTTGATTAGATGAAATCTCAATAATGCCAGTTTTCGGGCTCTTTGTTTTAACTTTTTTGTTTGCTTCGGGAATTTGGAATTGAATATTATTCGGTATTTTTATGTTAGCTGGGTGCCAGTGATCGCCAAAAATTTTTTTAATCTCGCCAATACTTTTTTTTGCTAATATTTTAACGTTAGCTAATAACAACTAGCCATTGTTTTAACATTGCGATATAATATCTTAAGAAACTTATTTAAAATAACTAAAATATAATCATAATAAAATACATAAACACAAACATATAAATACAAATAAAATGTCACGCAAAATGTTCCAATTTAAATGATGCCAATTGAAACAAGATTTGGTGAGTTTTTACTGGCGCCCAGCAATATAAGAGTACCTATTATTCTTAGGGATATTTATGTAATTGTGATTTTTAAATAAAATATGCTTGCTGAACTAAAGTTTCGAGGGTCTGTACGGTTTCGATATTACACATTTTCTATAATTTGGTGATGCCTTTAGCGCCAACTCATCAATATTTCTAACGTTACAAGTTATAATTTCTAAAAATGCATCCATTACTCTATCTTCTTTACTACCGCCACTGCAACATAGCCAGGGAGTCTCATCCTGCCACTTCAAGGCACGGCACGAGATTAAAGCCAGACAAATATTTAGTAGTCCAAGGCAATAATTTGATATGCGATCTCTTTTCATATTTTCCTGTAGCTGTCTTACCAAAAGCGTACATTGTTGGATGAATGCAATTAACCGGTATATTTAGTTTGATTCAAAATTCGTTTGGAGAAACCGACCAGCGTAGCGGGCGAAGCTAGCTAGTACATATCTATAAAAAATATTTTAAAGTACCCGCACACCTTTGAAACGTCATTTTCGATGAAAATATCGATTTTTCATTTTTGAAATAATATTAAAATCCGATCTTTTATCTATCGAATTCTGCTTTATTTGTGGCTGTATCTGAATTAGAACCCGAGTTACAGCCGTATAAAGTTGCATCTATTATAGCTTTGTGAAGAATTTTAGAACCGGAAATATCATTCTGGAAACAGGAAGTGAGCTGAAATATATGTTTACATTCTTCTATTTCGAGATTTAGCATTTAAACTGGATTATATGTTCAAGAAAATTCACGGAGTATATAATTATTTTTATAGCAAGAATCGCTTTTAAAAGTTATTTTTAGCTTTTTCTCAAATTGAAGTTTGTCAGATTTTTACTGTATGCAAAACATCCTATAGCAAAATATTATGCATGAAATGCTTTGAATTTTTTTTTACTTATTTTACAAGTGCTTATTCAGTGAATAGACTACAATCATGATGATGTATTAATTAGTTCTATATTTACACTGGTATAAGTTAAAAAGTTGCAAGAAATTTTGCGAATTTCTGATTGCATTAGTACTTTAAGTGCCATAGCTTCTGTGATAGAGATGCTATTATAATGCGGCTAGTCTATGTCCTAGAGAAAGTTATTTTCTTTATTATGCAATTTACATAATGTGAATGCATTGATTTTGAGTTATCATGTTTTGCACAAATGTCATTTTTTCACATAATTTAGACTATTTTTCACTTTAAAAAATATTTCTGTGTAATTTCTAAAATGTTTATATATTTTTTAAAGTTTTAACTTAAATGTCCTTAGAAAAAGTTGGTATAAAGAAAAAATTTAAAAAATTTCCAAAAATCACCCCTGAAGGTGTTCGGATACAATTATTATATAATTTAATCTGCAAAAGAGAATAAAACTGTTTAAAGAAAACTTTGTCTAAACTTTTACTGTGTAAAAGTGCAGATTTCTCCATATATTTTTTAAATGACAGTCTTTCTCTCAATTTTTGCTTATTACATTTAAAATTGTAGACCAATAAATACAAATGGAAGCTAAAGGATATTTTCAGAGAATGTTACAAAAACCACATTTATTTATTTTGTTATTTTTAAAGGGCGATGGGGGAGAGGATGTTTGAGATGATTTATTTAATAGGTGAAAACAGAATAACGTTGAATGTTAAATTATACGAAAAGGTGGATTTAAATTATGCATCATAAGTAAAGATAAATTCTCTTTAGAAGACGAAGATTTTAATGATTTTATCTCATTTCAAGCACAAGAAACTTATTCGATCTTCGTAGAATGTAAAATTGTATACTTGATTTATTTCTATTCCAAACTACAGTGGGGCTTCCTCAATCGTAAGACTTAAAAGAAAAAAAAATAGAAGAAATTAAGTTTAGAGTTTACATTAGCCGAGTCATGGCAATAACAATGATGACAATCACTTGAAAAGATTACTCTTTCTTAAAAGATACATATTCTTAAATATTTCATTTTTCACTCATTATGTTCAAGACATGTCGAGTTTCCATTTTTGAAGTGGTTTGTAAATCTTTGTAAACCTGAGGTCACCAGTGTTTCGCACTAGTGCTCAAAAAATGTTCATAAGTTTAAAAATTAAATACAAAGTATTTTGGAACATAGCTGCTGTTTCGTAAACTTAATGCACAGGGTGATTATAAAAAAACTATCCCGATATATGAGCCCCTAACTGTCATACCGTTCACAGAAACTGAATGAAATTCTGGCCTAAAGTATTTTGAGGTATGTGCTCAAGAATCATGTGAAAAACAGCAGTTAAATTCTAACAATTACGGTTACAGTGACAAAATTTAAAAAAATTCAAATGGCAACACCTACTTTTTTTTATTGGAATGTGATCTTCACAGTGAAAAACCATAAAAAGCGTTGGAATGGTACCTGTAGCACGAAAATCGCCGGCGCTAGAAAGACTAAGAAGAAAAATGAAACCAACCAATAAAGGACAGAGAAGCAACAGAAAGTAAAACATTTTATTGTTCAGTGCTATCCACCATCTGCCGCATGTAAAGTGTCGTCGTGTGTGAAATGGAAAATGTAAGAAACCCAATAAAATGTTTTGTTTTCTGTTGTTTCTCTGTCCTTATTGGTTTTCACTATTCTTGTTAGTCTGTCTAGCGCCGGCGATTTTCGTACTACAGGTACCGTTCCAACGCTTTTTATGGTTTTTCACTATGAAGATCACATTCCAATAAAAAAAAAAGGTGTTGCCTTTGAAATTTTCGAAATTTTGCCACTGTAACCGTAGCTGTTAGAATTTAACTTTTGTCTTTCATATGATTCTTGAGCGCATACCTCAAGTACTTTAAACCAAAATTTCATTCAGTTTCTGTGAACGGTATGATAGTTAGGGGCTCATATATCGGGATAGTTTTTTTATAATCACCCTGTATTTTGTACAAATTATGTAAAAAAATAATAATGTATGATTAGAAGGTTTTATTTTCGAAGTGAAATGAAAAGGGACAGAAAATTCAAACACTGTATGAAATATCAGAGGCAAAAGAAATCTCGACAAAATGTGACTGGGGCATTCACAATTTACATTTTATTTTAATTATTCAAACATTTCAAGATCTTTGAAACGTGTAATATCTTGAATGGAAAGAAAACAAACTATATTATAACAACTATTCAATATATATAGCTAGTACTAGAAACAAAAATTTGCAAATTGTCGAAAGAGTAATATTTTAGAAGAAAAGTTGCGCAGGAAACGATTATAAAACGTTTGCAGTGCGGGAAACAAATCGTCCATGTTTAAGTGAATCACACAGTTTAACTGAAATCAAATATTTCGCACGTACAAAGTTGGATGTTTTCATTTCATTCATTACTAAATTTTTTTGTATATCCCGTAATTCGAAGAAACGAGATTATAATCCCTTTCAGAAATAACTTCCTCACGAATCTTCCTTCCTTTAAAAAAATAATTCGGAATCTTTTCAAAATCATAACACAAATCAGAAAAAGATCAATATTTTACTAATAAATCCATGCGGTCATTACCTGTTTTATTTTATCTTTATCAGACCATTAGTATGTGAACGAAATGGTAAGGGAAAAACTATGGCATAAAACCAGCATTATTTCATTAAAGTGAACGAACTCAATCGCATAATATCTCAACCATCGACTGCATCGCTTCCCTAGTCTAATAAGATTGTACATAAATTTGAGAATGAAGTTTTCAAAACCGCACAAGCAAATTGTTAACTGATATGATGTATCTAAATTATACATTAGTAGTGTCGATGACATTAAATGAGTGTGGAGGAAACCTCCCTAAGCAATGCACCTCTCTTGCCTACACTGTATTAAAACATAATTTTTTTTATTAATCTACGAAAACATAATATAACCACGAACAAAAATATACAATAACCACTCCCGAGTTAACCCCGATTTCGAAAATAATTCTTTATAATTATAAACCTCATAAACCAATATACTTTCGAGATTTAAAAAAAAGATTGATAAAAACAAAGGTATTATTTATTTATTTTTTTTTTTTTTATTTGCTGTCACTAATTTTTGGAAACGTTTTCGAGTAGTTTCTATAGTGTATTAATCAGTTTTCTCAATCCATAATAAAGATTTTTCGTATGCTATCAAAACAAACTTGTTTTACAGACAAACATGAGAATTAACATTAACATTAAATTTAATATTATATTGTTACTTTTGTATGTATAAATTCAATTACGAAGCTGCAAATTTTTAAGCGAGAATTTATAGCATCCGAAAAACCTATATATTACGGGTTGAGATAACTCATTAATACATTAAGAAGACTACTCGAAAATGTTTTCATAAATCAGCGGCAGCAAAAGAAACGTTGTTATTATAAAAGCTTTTTTAAATCTCGAAAATATAATGGTGTCTATGGTTTCTCAGGATAAAGGGCTTTTTTCGGAATTGTGAGTAACTGGGAAGAGGTATTGGTGTCTATGATTTCTAAGGATAAAGAACATTTTCGGAATTGTGAGTAACTCGAAAGAGGTATTGTATATTTTCTTTCGTGGTTATATTATATTTCCCTACATTAAGAAACAATTGTCTTCTTTTTACATTGTGGCTTGAAAATTACAACAGGCAAGTGATTTTTTTATTAATTATTATTTTATTCGGCATACCTTGTGAGATTATCGCAATACATGCATAGATAAAACAAAACATTTAGAAATAAAACAGGCGACAGGAATGGGGTATTTGAAATAAAATGACAAAAAATGTCAAAATAATATTTTGTTAACAGAGTCATGAGACTGGGTGACCAGGAATGCCCATCTAAAATGACTGTTCTAAGCAGCTGGAATCTATAATTATTCGAACGTGGACAATAATAAAGTGCCCGCTCTATTGTTTGAATTTTTCCTTAAAATCATATGAACATCTGTCTGCAGTTGAATGTTTATACTTTAAAACTAAATATACTAATATCGTGTCATTTGAACAATATCAAATGAAAATATTTCATTTCGAACCGGAAATATTTTCGTAAAATAAATAATTTATAAATTACACAGAAGCCTTTATTAATCCATCATTCTGGTTTACTTAAATAAAAATGTTAAATAGTTTTTGGTATATTTTTATAAAACTTTAGTAAAATTTCCGGTATATTCATTTATTCTTGCATTGCCTGACATAATTTGAGTTCGTTTACTTGTACGATAAACCTGTCTATTTGACCAATCTGCAAATGACGGAAAAAACAACTTTGTTTCGAATCTTTTTAAAATATTGTTCCAGTGATTTTTCCACTGATTGATCCCTTTAAAAATTTGAGCTTGGAATCTTTCTAAAATCAGAGACAAACGATTTTACACTTTTGCGAATAAATCCACCCGGTCATTACGTGTATTATCTGAATGAAAATTGATCCAGTAAATATTGATATTATAATTTTTAGAAAATAAATTCCATGTCTGTTTTCGAATATTTTTAATTATAAGATATTGTTTACTTTTAACTTTTATTTTATCGATTGTTATTTTACTATCAATATATGTTCTTAAAATTGGATTTGCAGAATTTCTATTATAAGAAGATATCCAGAATAGACTTTGTAGAATTGTAAAGCTTCTACTTGATTATTGGTACAACGAGGATGTAATCAAAACTTTTGTTAAACGATAACTGTTTCATTAATGTATTGATAACTGTTTCATTTTCATAGACTATTAAAGAACATTCACTAATATTTAAAATTTTATATCAATCAGTATGAATTTGAATAGGCAAGCGTGCCGGAGTACACTCATATTAGATAAATGAAAAACAGATGTAGGATATGTACATTCTGTGTGGAGCAGTTACACAAATTCAACAGTATTTTATCCCGAATATTCATGACATCTTCTAAGATGATAATGAAACTACCCATCGCTCGTGTTAGAAAGTGTTACTTAGAATAATATTCCAGTAAGTTAGAAAAGATCACTTTGTCTTCTTGATAGTGAGATAGAAATCTTTTTGAGAATATGTCTGGGCCTGTTAAAACGCTGCCTTTTAACTCTTATGTATTCCAAATCTACGATCAAAGCGTGCTTTGTGAAAGATTTTTATTGGTGTCTAATAGGAGAAATTGGTATTGTCTTACATACAAGACCTCGTTGAACTACAGCAAGATGCATAATTGCTGTTTCTTGAACGAATGGTTGGTCTACGCCAGTGGTTCCCAACGGGGGGCGTACGCCCCACAGGGGCGCAATTTGACTTTTAAGGGGGGCAATTTGACTTTTCAGGGGGTCAATTTAACTTTTCAAGGGGACAATTCGGAATTTCTGTGAACCCATACCTTCTGAATTGGTTTTCTAATAGTATTGTTGTAGACTGAAAATAAAAGTTACGCATTCAAATTCCAAAAAAAAAAAATAAAAATAAAAATAAAATAAGTTTTTTATTCAATTTTTGAAAAATATCCATTCAAAAGTTTTAAATACAATTCTACCAGAATAATTATAGAAAAAAACTATTAAACATATTTAGATACTTTTGTATATTTAAAAATTCTGTATAATTTTTCTGAGTTATAGTATTTTAGAATTTTAAACAACTTTTTGGATTATTTATTGAATGAGTCGCGCTGCAATATGTCACATGAAAATCAATTTTACACATGAAACTATTCAAGTGTATATTTAACACTTACTTGACGACCTTCCTTTACAGAATCTTTTATCACGTTTTATTCTGATTAGAAATTGTTGCGTAATTTAATCGCAGAAATTCTGTGGTTAAATAAGAAAAATATGTTTTATTCAAAATTATTGATATTTCTAATCAAGGATTCTGAGCACTCTATACATCACGCGTACGTGGCGACCGTGTGCCAGTAAACTACGAACAGTATCAGATGATTATAAAAAATATTTGATTCCTCCATTACCTTCGGCACGTTTCAGGATCAATGTTAAATGCTTTTTACTCTATCAAGAGGAAATTCTTTTAAAAAATTATAAGAATCATATATTATAGGGGGAGGGGGGGGGGCATCATCATTTTAGAGATGTTTTGGTGGGGCGCAGCTAAAAAAAGGTTGGGAACCACTGGTCTACGCGGTACTATAATTCATTCAGGATAGAGAGAAACTTTAGGTCAACATAAGGGTTGTAAATTTATACCAAGGAGTTCTTGCTTTCCTCTTTTATTTTTATTTGATGATTTTATAATAATTAAAGATTTATTTGTTGTATTTTTCTTAAGAAACTGTTATTATCTATATATAAGAAATTGCTATTATTTCACATGCAAGATCTCGTTGAAGTACAGCAAGATGCATAACTTCTGCTGTTTGAACAAATGTTTCGTCTACATGCTACTATAATTCATTCAGGATAGAGAGAAACTTTAGGTCAATATACGGGATGTAAATTTATACAAAGAAGTTCTTGTTTTCTGCTTTTATTTTTAATTTGGTGATTTTATAATAATTAAAGATTTATTTGATATATTTTTCTTAAGAGACTGCTATTATCTTACATGCAAGACCTCGTTGAACTACAGCAAGATCATAACTGCTATTGTTTGAACAAATGGTTGGTCTACGCGCTACTATAATTCATTCAGGATAGAGAGAAACTTTAGTTCAACATACAGGTTGTAAATTTATACCAAGGAGTTCTTGCTTTACGCTTTTGTTTTTAATTTGGTGATTTTATAATAATTAAAGATTTATTTGATATATTTTTCTTAAGAAACTGTTATTATCTTACAAACAAGACCTCGCTGAACTACAGCAAGATGCATAACTGCTGTTTATTTAATCAAATGGTTAGTCTACGCGCTTCTATAGTTCAATCAAGATAGAGAGAAACTTTAGTTCAACATACAGGTTGTAAATTTATACCAAGGAGTTCTTGCTTTACGCTTTTGTTTTTAATTTGGTGATTTTATAATAATTAAAGATTTATTTGATATATTTTTCTTAAGAAACTGTTATTATCTTACAAACAAGACCTCGTTGAACTACAGCAAGATGCATAACTGCTGTTTATTTAATCAAATGGTTAGTCTACGCGCTTCTATAATTCAATCAAGATAGAGAGAAACTTTAGTTCAACATACAGGTTGTAAATTTATACCAAGGAGTTCTTGCTTTACGCTTTTGTTTTTAATTTGGTGATTTTATAATAATTAAAGATTTATTTGATATATTTTTCTTAAGAAACTGTTATTATCTTACAAACAAGACCTCGTTGAACTACAGCAAGATGCATAACTGCTGTTTATTTAATCAAATGGTTAGTCTACGCGCTTCTATAATTCAATCAAGATAGAGAGAAACTTTAGTTCAACATACAGGTTGTAAATTTATACCAAGGAGTTCTTGCTTTACGCTTTTGTTTTTAATTTGGTGATTTTATAATAATTAAAGATTTATTTGATATATTTTTCTTAAGAAACTGTTATTATCTTACAAACAAGACCTCGTTGAACTACAGCAAGATGCATAACTGCTGTTTATTTAATCAAATGGTTAGTCTACGCGCTTCTATAATTCAATCAAGATAGAGAGAAACTTTAGTTCAACATACAGGTTGTAAATTTATACCAAGGAGTTCTTGCTTTACGCTTTTGTTTTTAATTTGGTGATTTTATAATAATTAAAGATTTATTTGATATATTTTTCTTAAGAAACTGTTATTATCTTACAAACAAGACCTCGTTGAACTACAGCAAGATGCATAACTGCTGTTTATTTAATCAAATGGTTAGTCTACGCGCTTCTATAATTCAATCAAGATAGAGAGAAACTTTAGTTCAACATACAGGTTGTAAATTTATACCAAGGAGTTCTTGCTTTACGCTTTTGTTTTTAATTTGGTGATTTTATAATAATTAAAGATTTATTTGATATATTTTTCTTAAGAAACTGTTATTATCTTACAAACAAGACCTCGCTGAACTACAGCAAGATGCATAACTGCTGTTTATTTAATCAAATGGTTAGTCTACGCGCTTCTATAATTCAATCAAGATAGAGAGAAACTTTAGTTCAACATACAGGTTGTAAATTTATACCAAGGAGTTCTTGCTTTACGCTTTTGTTTTTAATTTGGTGATTTTATAATAATTAAAGATTTATTTGATATATTTTTCTTAAGAAACTGTTATTATCTTACAAACAAGACCTCGTTGAACTACAGCAAGATGCATAACTGCTGTTTATTTAATCAAATGGTTAGTCTACGCGCTTCTATAATTCAATCAAGATAGAGAGAAACTTTAGGTCAACTTAACATGTTCACTGCCAGGTTAAAATTACCGGAATTTTAATTTATTTAGAAAGTTCGAATTCATACCAGAAAATACTAATAGTAATATTTACTTTATTTAATTACAGACATTTCGTGATTACATAAAATAAAAAATCTTCTTTCGAAATTTCCAGTACGAATTCGTAATTTTCGTTTGAAAAACCACGAGTATACTCGTCGTTGGCAGAGAATGGGATACGGGTTGTAAATTTACACCAAGGAGTTCTTGGTTTCCGCTTTTATTTTTAATTTGGTGATTTTATAATAATTAAAGATTTATTTGTTATATTTTTTTAATAAACCAATTTAGAGACCAATTAATAAATAATTGTTAAAATGATTAAACTATTATTTTTTCTTTGCTTTTTTATCCATTTTAAACAATATAAACAAATTATTGTTTTTGTTTAACAAGCCAACGATTGCCTCCTTAGATGTCATTGATTGTAGCCAAGACAATCAACGCCAATTTCAAAGGCTGCTAAATTACTGGTACTTTAATTTATTTCCAGTTTCTGTTAATTTTAAGCAGACTATTGCAAGTTTTTCATAATAAAATGTCCTCTCTGTGTATATCTGATTTCTTCAAAACAAAACGAAAATTCTCAATCAGGTATTTTAAATTATAAGTACGTCTCGTGTAAACTAGTTTGTATTTTTAAAGATTTTAATTATTATCGTATATATTTCTTTTTCTGTGCATTTAAATTTATTTTTTTATGTTAACTAAAGATATTGTTTCTATTTTTTTATGTTAACTAAATATATGCATGTAGAGACAGAGAATTCCTAGCAAAAGTTACATATACTGTTATAAAACGCCCTCCGAAGGAAAGATTACCATAAAACCTCTATAAACATTTGAAAAATACAACTCATTTCAAAATAATAGTATTCTTCATTAATCACGAAATAAGTGCGAGAAACTTGGAGGCAAAGTGCAATACTGAAACGAAATAGATAAGAAAAGTGCAAGGGAACAGCCAGTAGAAAAGCAGAGAACGACGAGAAATCAGAAATTGGCATAACAAGAACTGGAAATATGTTGTTACTGCACTTATTGTGTCAATTTCTGATTAGTTGTTACCTCTTTCTGTCTTATTGAATAATATCTATGCAACTTATTTCTCCCTGGCTCTCCCTCCTCCATTTCACCTCTCTTGCTGTTCCTCGCTTTTTTACGATGATTGCATCAAAATAATATTATTTTCATCTTATTTTAATTTCGTTTGTATAAAAATTAAAGTACCTTGTCTTAATAAACGTCAACAGATGCTTTTGCAGAACTTACTTCTAATGCTTTTTATCTGAAATGACGGACAGCAAGATGTTTTCTTACAAAAAAAAAAAAAAAAAATAAAATAAATAAATAAATAAAAAAACATGATATATATTATCTGGAGGCACGGCAGTGCCTCCGCCAAGTCAAGAGAGGACAGCCGTAAACATACTTTTCTGGAAGCAACTCAGGGCACTTTTGACCCCCCCATATCTCCGCGCTGGAGTATCCAAAAATTTGAAACTTCGTTTTTCTAGAGTATTTGGCACACAGGACCAAAATTTAAAATTACAACTTTCTGTCTTTTCTAGTTCAGACGACATATGAACTCAAACATTCGATTTTTTGTCACTTACTCACTCACTCGTTCACGCGTCATCAAAAAGATTAGGCAGATCCCGTAGCCCTCGAAACTTGACATTTGGAGAAAAGGTAGTGTTTAGGATACAAAGAAAGGAAAAATTATAAAATCCGGAAAAATCGAAAAAAAAAACATTGGAAAATTCAACATATTCCATCAAAATTGAAAATTGAAAATAATATGATCTTGTAGTCTTAGAAACTTAAGATTCGGTGTGAAGGTAGTGTTTAGTATCCAGAAAAAGAAAACATAAAAAACACCAAAAAAATCGAAAGCAAAATTGAAAAAATCGAAAAATCGAAAAAAATCGAAAATTTTCAAATAATCCGATTTTGTTGCGCTAGAAACTTGGAATTCGGAATAAAAGTAGTATCTGGGATGCAAAATAAGAAAAAATTAAAAATTTAGGAAAATTCGAAAAACAAATTTAAAAATTCGAAAAATTCGAAAAAAATGTAAAAATTAAAATAATTTGATTTTTTAGCCTTAGAAATTTAAAATTCGCAGTAAAGATAGTGTTTAGGATTCAGAATAAATTAAAATAAAAAACGCAATAAAATTCGAAAATAAAATAAAAAAATTGAAAAATAAGGAGAATTTGAAAATAATTCTATTTCAAAGCGCTAGAAACTTTAAATTTGGAATAAAGGTAATATTTAAGATACTAAATAAGGAAAAAATCAAAAATATGGATAATTCAAAAAATACCCATAAATTAGTGCAGACGATATATGAACTCAAAGTTTCGTTTTTTTTGTCACTCAGACACTCACTCACTCTTGCGTCATCAAAAAGATTGGGTAGATCCCGCATCCACAGAAGCTTAAAATTTGGAATAAAGCTAGTGTTTCGGATACAAAGAAAGAAAAAATTATAAAATCCGGAAAATTAAAAAAAAAAAAAACATTCGAAAATTCAAAAAATTGAACAAAATTGAAAATTGAAAATAACACGATCTTAAAAACTTAAAATTTGGTGTGAAGGTAGTGTTTAGAATTCAGAAAAAAGAAACATCAAAAACACAAAAAAAAAAAAAAAAAAATTGAAAATAAAATCGAAAAATCGAAAAAAATCGAAAAATTTCAAATAATCCAATTTCATTGCGCTAGAAACTTCGAATTCGGAATAAAGAGTATTTAGGATGCAAAATAAGGAAAAATGAAAAAATCCAGAAAATTCGAAAAAAATCAAAAATTCGAAAAATTCGAAAAAAATTAAAATAATTTGATCTTTTGGCCTTAGAAACTTAAAATTCGCGGTAAAGATAGTGTTTAGGATTCAGAATAAGTTAAAATAAAAACGCAATAAAATTCGAAAATAAAATAAAAAAATCGAAAGAAATCGAAAAATAAAGAAATTTTGAAAATAATTCGATTTCAGAGCGCTAGAAACTTGAAATTTGGAATAAAGGTAATATTTAAGATACTAAATAAGGAAACATTAAAAAATATGGATCTAATTAAAAAAAAATCGAAAATTTCAAAAAAAAAAAAAAAAAAAAAAATAAGGAAAAGAAAGAAAGAAAAAGAGAGAAATTGAAAATAATATGATCTCGCAGTCTAAGAAACTGAAAATTTGGTGTAAAGGTAGTGTTTAGGATTAAAAAAAAAAAAAGGAAAAGAAAAGAAAAACAAAACATTAATTGAAGATAAAATAAAAAAATCGAAAAAAAAAAACGAAAATTTGAAAATAATTCGATTTTGTAAAGCTAGAAACTTAAAATTTGGAATAAAGGTAGTATTTAGGATACAAAAAAAGGAATAAATAAAAAATCTGCGAAATTCGAAAAAAAAATTCGAAAAATTGAAAAAAAAATCGATTTTGTAGCTTTATAACTTAAAATTCGGCGTAAACTTATTGTTTAGGATACAGAAAAAGGAAAAATTAAAACACAATAAATTCGAAAATAGAATAAAAAACTCGAAAAAGATCGGAAATTTCAAAATAATTCGATTTTGTAGCGCTAGAAACTTGAAATTTGTAATAAAGGATACAAAATAAGAAAAAATTAAAAAATACAGAAAATTATAAAAAAAATTCGAAAAAATCAAAAATTGAAAATAATTTTATCTTGTAGTCTTAGAAACTTAAAACTTGGTGTAAAGGTAGTATTTACTATTCAATATAAGGAACAATTAAAATATTCGTTAAATTCGAAAATAAAATCGAAAGATCGAAATATCTTTAAGAAATCGAAAATTCGAAAACAATTTGATTTTGTACTGCTGGAAACATTAGTTTTAAGATAATTGTCCTATTAGCTAGTACAACGCCCCTAATTGTTTTATGTTAATTTCCCCCGGATTATGGTTTTCTTTTCTTTCGTTTACGAATTCGCTATAGAAAAGTTCCGCTATAGACTGGCTACGATATAGGCGATTTCATTATAGACAGGTTTGTTTTCTTTCACAGGATGTACTCTATTTACTTCACATATGAAATATGGATTGTTAAATGATGTTAGCCCCACATAATTTTTCACAGCTCCCCCTACCCTCCCGACATTACTGGCTGGTTATGGCTTGATTGTCCTTTCTAAATAAAATCATGGTGACTCTAAGATTCACTTGATTTATCTCTAAATTGAACCTAAATGATCCTAAGAAGACGGATCAAACAATTACTATATTGGTATGACAATCAGGTAACTTAGAATTAAAATCGAAAAATCAATAAATTTATAAAAAGTCGAAAATTTGAAAATAATTCGATTTTGTAGTCCTAGAAACTTGACATTTGGCCAGAAAGGTAGGGTTTAGTACATAAAATAAGGAAAAATTAAAAAATCCGTATATAATAATAATAAAAAAAACGAAAAAAAAAAAAGCATCGAAAAAAGGAATATAGTTTGATTTATTGGAAATTTCCGGAAATTTTAATTTTGGCTTTCTTTTTATACTAAAAAGTTATTTTATGTTAAATATCAAGTATCTAGGGCTGCGAGTAATATCTGAGATGAATAGCACCTATCCTGGAAGCAATTGAGAGTACTTTTGATACTACCATTCCCATAACTTAGTGCTTGCCTTGTAACCTGAAATCTCTTTCTATCTACAGTACTTTGCAAACGAAACTAAAGCTTCAAATTTTTTATACCTGTAAATAATAGGGACAGAGTGTGGGCTTAGCGAAAATCAGTGGATGATCTCCAAAAAGAACCCAAAATGAAGAAAAGGAGGATTACTTACAAAAAGAAGTGAAATCTCATCAAAAATTCACCTGTAAAAAATGCAGCCAAGTCTCGTAACTCATTTACCGTAAAAAGTACTGAGATCGTATAAAGCCAAGTTTAACTATCTGAACTCTTTAACTCTGAAATTTTCATTCCCAAATCACTCCTAGTCTCTACATCTTTAGTTAATTATTATTTTGTGACTTGGCAATTACGCAGCACAGGGAAGTTATTACACCTTACTATGTTATGGGATGGGATGGGATAATTTAATTAAGGCAAATTAGAGGAAAAAAAAGGTTAGATAATCGAAGCTCTACTGTATTTGTAAAAGGCTACATCATGAATTATACATATTTACAAATGATTGGTGCAGATGCAGAAGTCACATTATCCACTTTTTTAAGGTATTGAGTTATTCCTATCACCGTGTTCGTCTTTTTAAGGCGAATCGGACTGTAATAGTGATTTGGACCCTAAAAAATATATTAAGGTTTAAAAACAATTCTGAAAATCTCATTTTGATGCATAACCATAGGCGCCAACCTCTCATTAATATTCCGTAATATTCCGGTTAATTTGACCCAGTTTAACAACGCTTCAAGCCAGAAAAACTATTGGATGAATCTTTATTGTTTCAATTTCAGGTTTCTACGTGGAATTTATTTAATTTCATTTCTTAAAAAAATTTCTGGTGCGAAACGTGTTAAACCTGGATCAAATTAACCCACATATTACGGAATATTAATGAGAGGTTGGCACCTATGTGCATAACTCACATTATCCAACAACTGTTTTGCAGCAAAACTCACACTCTCCAATTCAACAAATCAGGGAGGTAAAGAAGCAAGAAGTAGTGCAAAGTATTCCAGTAGTTTATGACAGTGAAGAAGTTGAGTCATATCTAAGAGCAAAATTTTTGCACAAATTATTTTTAACAAACGTTTTTTGCGTTTTGATTTTTGTTGTTTATTACCCTCCAAAATAACATAATGAAAATTAATGTTCAGTTTTTTTGGGGGGGTTCTTGTTGGTTTAAATTCATAACTATTTTGGTTTATAACTAACATTACTCATAAAGGTTTGCTGCAAAACTCACATTTTTCCTATTTAAATTTAAATTCCTGCTTTACCACAATTATTACAGGCTTAGGATTATGTGCAACTAGTTTTTATGGCAACATATATATCACACTAAACAACTGTGCCAATATATCATGTTTATTAATAATAATCAGTTTTTTGCATTTTTCTAAAAACTAGGTTAAGTAGAGAGTGTGAATTTTGCATCTGTACCCTTCAAATATATGATAGAAATGGTGTATACAATTCTAATTAAATTAATGCTAGTTAAATCATCGTCCATTTATACTTGATTTAAAAACTTATCTTTTTGATAATATGAATACAATCGAATCACAATATGAACATAGTACAATACAGCTTATGTCGAATACATAAGAATACATAATAACGAATATAGTTTCCTACCATAGTCGGTCAAAAGAATTTTTCTAATCCTCTTAACTGAAATGGTGCATACAATTCTAATTAAATTAGTGCTAGTTAAATCACCGTCCATTTTTACTTGATTTAAAACTTATGTTTTTGATATTATGAATACAATAGAAGCACAATATGAACATAGTAGAATACAGCTTATGTCGAATACATAAGAATACATAAGAACGAATATAGTTTCCTACCATAGTCTGTCAAAAGAATTTTTCTAATCCTCTTAACTGAAATGGTGTATACAATTCTAATTAAATTACTGCTAGTTAAATCACCGTCAATTTTTACTTGATTTGAAAACTTATGCTTTTGATAATATGAATACAATCGAATCACAATATGAACATAGTAGAATACAGCTTATGTCGAATACATAAGAATACATAAGAACGAATATAGTTTCATACCATAGTCGGTCAAAATAATTTTTCTAATAACTGAAAGAATGCATTTCCTCGACAGACATTTCTTTATATTTTGGCATAGGTAATGTAAAACACATGTAACATTTTTTACATCAAAATCTAACAATGTACTGCGTGAAAAATTACATAAATTAAATAGGATTTATATAATTGTAATACAGATAATTAAAACAAAGTCCAATTTCACTTGGGTTAAAGTGAAAGTTTTTTACCTCTATCTAAATTATATTTCTTTCATTAAAAGCAGACTGATTATTTTTTTCTCTTTCGTACAATGATCGTTTGATGATCGATCTGTGTAATTAATCTTCTCTCTGTTTGGTGGAAGATTTCAATTTTACTAAAATGTCCTTTTTTTATCATGATCTTTTATCATATAGTCTTCTTACCATGATTAATTTGATCCCAAAACAATCCTTAAGAAAAAAGTATCGGAAAAAAAAGATTTCAAAAAATCCCTAAACAGATATAAATAAAAATATTGATCGATTGTATAAAGTAAGTTTTATATTAAAAAAACAACATTAAAAACAGGTTGTATTGTATCAAATTTTAAAGGAACAGAAACTTCAGCTTTACTTCATTTACAAGAATAATCAATGCTAATGTTGTTGTGTGGTAAGTAATAGCATATTAGAATTAATTATATCATACCAAAGGAAATTAGTGTCATCATCGATTTCATAAAAAAGTTTAATTAGCTAAAATACTTCAAAATTGTAAAAAGATTTAAATAAAAATATTGATCGATTGTATAAAGTAAGTTTTATATTAAAAAAATAACATTAAAAACAGGTTGTATCAAATTTTAAAGGAACAGAAACTTTAGCCTTACTTCATTTACAAGAATAATCAATGCTAATGTTGTTGTGTGGTAAGTAATAGCATATGAGAATTAATTATATCATACCAAAGGAAATTAGTGTCATCATCGATTTCATAAAAAAGTTTAATTAGCTAAAATACTTCAAAATTGTAAAAAGATTTAAATAAAAATATTGATCGATTGTATAAAGTAAGTTTTATATTAAAAAAACAACATTAAAAACAGGTTGTATCAAATTTTAAAGGAACAGAAACTTCAGCCTTACTTCATTTACAAGAATAATCAATGCTAATGTTGTTGTGTGGTAAGTAATAGCATATGAGAATTAATTATATCATACCAAAGGAAATTAGTGTCATCATCGATTTCATAAAAAGTTTAATTAGCTAAAATACTTCAAAATTGTAAAAAGATTTAAATAAAAATATTGATCGATTGTATAAAGTAAGTTTTATATTAAAAAAACAACATTAAAAACAGGTTGTATCAAATTTTAAAGGAACAGAAACTTCAGCTTTACTTCATTTACAAGAATAATCAATGCTAATGTTGTTGTGTGGTAAGTAATAGCATATTAGAATTAATTATATCATATCAAAGGAAATTAGTGTCATCATCGATTTCATAAAAAGTTTAATTAGCTAAAATATTTCAAAATTGTAAAAAGATTTAAATAAAAATATTGATCGATTGTATAAAGTAAGTTTTATATTAAAAAAAACAACATTAAAAACAGGTTGTATCAAATTTTAAAGGAACAGAAACTTCAGCTTTACTTCATTCACAAGAATAATCAATGCTAATGTTGTTGTGTGGTAAGTAATAGTATATTAGAATTAATTATATCATATCAAAGGAAATTAGTGTCATCATCGATTTCATAAAAAAGTTTAATTAGCTAAAATACTTCAAAATTGTAAAAAGATTTAAATAAAAATATTGATCGATTGTATAAAGTAAGTTTTATATTAAAAAAAAAAAACATTAAAAACAGGTTGTATCAAATTTTAAAGGAACAGAAACTTCAGCTTTACTTCATTCACAAGAATAATCAATGCTAATGTTGTTGTGTGGTAAGTAATAGTATATTAGAATTAATTATACCATATCAAAGGAAATTAGTGTCATCATCGATTTCATAAAAAAGTTTAATTAGCTAAAATACTTCAAAATTGTAAAAAGATTTAAATAAAAATGTTGGTCGATTGTATAAAGTAAGTTTTATATTAAAAAAACAACATTAAAAACAGGTTGTATCAAATGTTAAAGGAACAGAAACTTCAGCTTTACTTCATTTACAAGAATAATCAATGCTAATGTTGTTGTGTGGTAAGTAATAGCATATGAGAATTAATTATATCATACCAAAGGAAATTAGTGTCATCATCGATTTCATAAAAAAGTTTAATTAGCTAAAATACTTCAAAATTGTAAAAAGATTTAAATAAAAATATTGGTCGATTGTATTAAGCACGTTAACATTAAACAGAATTAAAACAGTTTATTTTTAATAACCCAGATATAATCCAAGTTCATTATAAAATGGAATTAAAGTTAACTGTAGTTAATTTGAATATATTCATCTAAAATTGTAGTGATGTAGATTAATTTTAAAAAAAACTACTCATTAGTATTATTACACTATTGTATCATTTCATATAAAAATATTCTAGGTTCTTATTTATTTTACTATGTAAATATTAAATGTAAAAGTAACAGTATAAAAATGTGTTGCACTGTTATAATTCAAGATGCAAATGTGCCGACTTCAAGGGACATTTTTAGATAATAAAAAAAGGATGCAGCAGACGTACTTTCAATTTAAAAAAAAGCATAAAGAAAATAAAAAATTGTTGTAGAGAAGTGCGTATTGTATCGTAATACTTGTGGAAATATCGGATAATCTGAGGTAAAAGAAATATTTAGTTCAAATTTTAATTGATCTATTTGTTGCTGGAATATTTACGACCATTGACAAGTTTTATGGTGCAAATCGAACTGTGCGACGACATTTTGTTCATTTTTTTGTGAATTTGTAAAATGTAAATTGACTTATGGGACATTCTGTATTTTCACAAAATCCCCATTTGTTATATCTGAAACATTTATTTTATTTTATATTGACCGATACTGATATAAATAAATATATCTACATAACACACAAAACACACGTACCTGTAATATGGAATGTGTTTTATTATAATATATATATATATATAATTTTCAATAAAATTTTTGTGTACAAATGCTGTTTAATCATTTGCTTTTGTGATGCTTGCTGTTAATTTCTACATTGATTATCGCAATGTTGGCAACTGCTTTCTGCATCTGAGTTTCTTGAAATTTTTGGATATATTTTTGAATTATATTGTAATTATCGGTTTATCAATTGTCGATTATTTATGTGGTTTAATGGTTATTATTTACAAAAGTATTATTATATTAAACTTCCATGGTAAATTGCTGCATATGCGCATTTATTATTGGTTAGTTTTTCATCTTGTTTTATTTATAAAAGCATTTTGCATTAGTTACACTGTTTTATCGTCTATGCACTGCCCAGTTTTGGCAAATCAAAATAAGTTAATCATAATTTAAAATACATAATTTCATAGTTGAAATTGCGCATTTAGTTGTGTATTTATATATTTCATTTTTATTTTCAATGAAATTTTTGTGTACACATGCTGCTTAATCACTTGCTTTTGTGATGCTTACTGTTAATCCCTACATTGATTCTCGCAATTATGGCCACTGCTTTACAATATCATATGTTTTTTCTGCATCTGAGTTTCTTGAAAAGTTTGGATATATTTATGTATTATATTGTAATTATCGGTTTATGAACTGTCGCTTATTTATGTGGTTTAATGGTTATTATTTACAAAAGTATATATATATATATATATATATATATGTGTGTGTGGAAAAACTCCACTCTATATCTCGAACACAAATCTATCTATCTATCTATCTATCTATCTATATATATATATATGATGAATATATATATATATATATGTGTGGAAAAACTCCACTCTATATCTCGAACACAAATCTATCTATCTATCTATCTATCTATATATATATATATATGATGAATATATATATATATATATATATATATATATATGTATATATATATGTGTGGAAAAACTCCACTCTATATCTCGAACACAAATCTATCTATCTATCTATATATATATATATATATATATATATATATGATGAATATATATATATATATATATATATATATATATATATATATATATATATATATATATATATATATTAAATCAGAAATATGTCCGTGAATAACGCTGACGTCATATTGACAACACCGAGGGTAACGAAAAAGACAGGCTACCGCGGTGCATTTCACTTATCTTTTTTTACAGACCGGTAGAGTGACGTGATGCTCTTTTCGTACACCTTCATTGGTGCATTCGAGCATCACGTGACTCCGGCTGTCTGTAAAAAAAGATAAGTGAAATGCACCGCGGTAGCATTCATTTTTCGTTAGCCTCGGACAACACCCGAGGCTAACGAAAAAGACAGGATACCGCGGTGCTTTACGTGTATCTTTTTTTACAGACCGCCAGAGTCACGTGATGCTCGAATGCATCAATGCAGGTGTACGGAAAGAGCATCACGTCACTCTAGTTGTCTGTAACAAAAGATAATTGGAATGCACCGCGGAAGCCTGTCTTTTTCGTTAGCCTCAGACAACACCTAACCAATAACTTTCACCTTTACTGCAATTTTTTTAATTTCTCAGCATCGCACCATTTTAATCCATACCTCGTCGTATGTTTCTGAGCAACATCTGAATTTACTGATTTTTATGCTTTAGCAAATAATTTTCAAGCACGATTTTTTGAAAGTCGCTGTGCATCCCGATAACGAAAGTTTAACCCGTTTGTACATAAAACAATATAAATTGTTCATTATTTGTTTCAGGCCAATATTGCATGGGGATGTTAAAACTACATTAATAAATAAATAATATAATAAATAAATATAACACAAATTTAACACATATGTAATCAACCTACGCGCTTAAACCACAAAAATTTTCAAAATTAAAAAGGCTGCTGTAAGTAGATAATCTTTGGTTGATTTCTTTGTCTATTAATACGGACATGCGAGTTATATGAAAGCATTGCTTTTATTAAATTTCAAAACTTTATTTGAATACTTATCTGATATTTTTCAAATAAAAATTCTTTTTTTGTTGTTAGCGGTAGCTCTCAAAAATATGTAAATGTAAAATATCTATTAAAGTTTTCAGCAAACAAAACAGGGTTCTCTCCTATATTCTGTAACCCGGAAAGCGCAGGGTGGATCCCTTAGTTTATATAAATTTCTGACACAATTGCGTCGGTTGGATTCGAACGCTGGACATCGCGTTTTGAAACTGGAGAGGTTACCTTTGCGTAATTAATACTTCATTACATCGTCGCAATATTTACCGCTTATACACTGTCAGATATCTAGTAGAATTAGATTTTATCCTAATGAATTCCTCTATAGAATCGTCTGAGAAAAAGTTTGAAAATGGTTTTCAAAACAATTAAATACCTAATCGATCGGCTGATTTGAACCAAAATCTATACAATTCATTAGACAGTGGTTTATAATATGTTCGTCGAATGGAAGATAAAACGGTTGTCACGTTTGACGTACAATTTCCAACTTGTCTCCCCTTCTTGATAAACTTTTTTCTGACATCGCTTATTTAAACATACATACTCAAAGAAATAAAAAAACAAAACTACTAACTTAATGAAAAATATAAATAATGCAAAACTTTTTTTCAACATATTTGTAGAAAGTATTTTTATTGCTATTCCAATTTCGTCACAAGATGAAAAAGCAAATAATGCGGAAACTTGATTACTTTTCCGATAATAAAATGAATAACATTTTCACTGTAAACTAAATTAAGCATAGGATTAAATTACGTTGCATGGAATCTTCTAATAAAAACTTCATCAATTTCTTTGAAAGGCCTCTAACGGAACTAATGAAAAAATGAAGCTATTATTTTATTGGAGGCATAATTTTATTTATAATAGCTGCATCTTCAGAATTTCTGCAGTAAAATCTAAGGATTTTTTTTCTACTTGACGTAAAAATATTTACTATACGAATAACATTTGATACATAATCAGATGAATAATAATTGAGGTTTACGAAGAATTAAAATTTAATTCTGCAAAGAATTAAATTACGTTGCCATTGTGTCCTCAAATTAAAACTTCTCCAATTCTTTAAGTGGTCTCCAATGGAACAAATGAAGAAAGTAAGCTATTATTTTACCGAAGGATAATATAAGAATTTATAATTATTACACCTTTGGAATTTTTACAGTTTACTATGCGAATAACATATGAAAGATAATCAGATGAATAATAATTGAGGTTTACAAATAATTAAAATTTAATTCTGTAAAGAATTATATTACGTTGCCATTGTGTCCTTAAATTAAAACTTCTCCAATTCTTTAAGTGGTCTCCCATGGAACAAATAAAGAATGTAAGATTTTATTTTATCGAAGGATAATATAAGGATTTATAATAATTACACCTTTGGAATTTTTACAGTTTACTATACGAATAACATCTGATAGATAATCAGATGAATAATAATTAAGGTTTACAAAGAATTAAAATTTAATTCTGCAAAGAATTAAATTACGTTGCCATTGTGTCCTTAAATTAAAACTTCTCCAATTCTTTAAGTGGTCTCCAATGGAACAAATAAAGAAAGTAAGCGATTATTTCATCGAAGTGTAATAAGAATTCATAATAATTGCACCTTTGGAATTTTTATAGTAATATCTAAGAAAAAATATTTAATTTTTTTTCTACTTGTCGTAAAAATATTTACTGTACAAATAACATATGATAGATAATCTGATGAATAAGAATTGAGGTTTAAAAAGAATTAAAATTTAATTCTGTAAAGAATTAAATTACGTTGCCATTGTGTCCTCAAATTAAAACTTCTCTAATTCTTTAAGTGGTCTCCAATGGAAAAAATGAAGAAAGTAAACTATTATTTTATCGAAGGATAATATAAGGATTTATAAAAATTACACTTTTCGAATTCTTACAGTAATATATCTATGAAAAAATATTTTATTTTTTCTACTTGAAGTAAAAATATTTACTATGCGAATAAGATCTGATAGATAATCAGATGAATAAGCATTGAGGTTTACAAATAATTAAAATTTAATTCTGCAAAGAATTAAATTACGTAGCATTGTGTCATCTAATTAAAACTTCTTCAATTCTTTAAGTGGTCTCCAATGAAACAAATGAAGAAAGTAAGCTATTATTTTATCGAAGGATAATATAAGGATTTATAATAATTACACCTTTGGAATTTTTACAGTAATATCTAGAAAAAATATTTAATTTTTTCTACTTGTCGTAAAAATATTTACTATACGAATAACATCTGATAGATAATCAGATGAATAATAATTGAAGTTTACAAAGAATTAAAATTCAATTCTGCAAAGAATTAAATTACGTTGCCATTGTGTTCTCAAATTAAAACTTCTCCAATTCTTTAAGTGGTCTCCAATGGAACAAATGAAGAAAGTAAGCTATTATTTTATCGAAGGATAATATAAGGATTTATAACAATTACACCTTTGGAATTTTTACAGTAATATCTAAGAAAAAATATTTATTTTTTTCTACTTGTCTTAAAAATACTTACTGTGCAAATAACATCTGATAGATAATCAGATGAATAAGAATTGAGTTTACAAAGAATTAAAATTTAATTCTGCAAATAATTAAATTACGTTGCTATTGTGTCCTCTAATTAAAACTTCTTCAATTCTTTAAGTGGTCTCCAATGGAACAAATGAAGAAAGCAAGTTATTTTTTTTATTTTAAGATAATATAAGAAAAAATAATAATTAAATCTTTGGAATTTTAAAAGTAATATCTAAGAAAAAAATGTTTATTTTTTTCTACTTCATGATTAAAGAGTTACTATACAAATAACGTCTGACAGATGAGGTGTACAAAGAATTACATTTTGATTATGCAAAGAAATAAATGACGTTGCGTTGTGTCCTCTAATTAAAACTTCTTCAATTCTTTAAGTGGTCTCTAATGGAACAAATGAAGAAAGTAAGCTATTATTTTATCGAAGGATAATATAAGAATTTATAATAATTACATCCTTGGAATTTTTACAGTAGCATCTAAGAAAAAATAGTTAATTTTTTCTACTTGACGTAGAAATATTTACTGTACGAATAACACCTGATAGATAATCAGATGAATAATAATTGAGGTTTACAAAGAATTAAAATATAATTCTGTAAAGAATTAAATGACGTTTCATTGTGTCCTCAAATTAAAACTTCTCCAATTTTTTAAGTGTGTCTCCAATGGAACAAATGAAGAAAGCAAGCTATTATTTTATTGAAGGATAATATAAGGATTTATAATAATTACACCTTTGGAATTTTTACAGTAATGTCTAAGAAAAAATATTTAATTTTTTTCTACTTGTCGTAAAAATATTTACTATACTAATAACATATGATAGATAATCCGATGAATAAGAATTGAGGTTTACAAAGAATTAAAATTTAATTCTGCAAAGAATTAAATTACGTTGCTATTGTGTCCTCAAATTAAAACTTCTCCAATTCTTTAAGTGGTCTCCAATGAAACAAATGAAGAAAGTAAGGTAAAGCTTTTATTTTTTTTTGAAAAATAATACAAGAAAAAATAATAATTACTTCTTTGGATTTTTTAAAGTAATATCTAAGAAAAAACATTTAATTTTTTAAACTCCATGAATAAAGAGTACGAATAACGTCTGGTAGATGAGGTGTACAAAGAATTACATTTCAATTATGCAAAGAAATAAATGTCGTTGCATTGTGTCCTCTAATTAAAACTTCTTCAATTCTTTAAGTGGTCTCCAATGGAACAAATGAAGAAAGTAAGCTATTATTTTATCGAAGGATAATATAAGAATTTTTAATAATTACATCTTTGGAATTTTTAAAGTAATATCTAAGAAAAAATATTTTTCTGCTTCATGAATAAAGAGCTACTATACGAATTACGTCTGATAGATGAGATTTACAAAGAATTATATTTTAAATCCACAATCAAATAAATGACGTTGCATTGAGTCTTCTAGTTAAAGCTTCCTCAATTCTCTAAGTGGTAACCAATGAAACAAATGAAGAAAGTGAGCTTTTATTTTATCTAAGGGTAATATAAGGATTTATAATAATTTCATCTTTGGAATTTTTACAGTAATATCTAAGAAAAAATATTTAATTTTTTCTACATCACGATTAAAGAGTTGTTATATGAATAACGTCTGATAGATGAGGTGTACAAAAAAGTAATATTAATTATGCAAAAAATTAAATTAGTTTGCATTGAGTCCTCTAATTAAAACTTCTTCAATTCTTTAAGTGTTATCCAATGAAACAAATGAAGAAAGTGAGCTTTTATTTTGTCGAAGGTTATTACAAGGATTTATAATAATTACATTTTTGGAATTTTTACAGTAATATCTAAGAAAAAATATTTATTTTTTCTACATCACGAACAAAGAATTATTATACGAATAATATCTGATAGATGAAGTGTACAATGAAATAAATTTTAATTCTGCAAAGAATTAAATTATGTTTCATAGAGTCATTAAAACTTCTTCAATTCTTTAAGTGGTCTCCAATGGGACAAATGAAGAAAGTGAGTTATTATTTTATTTAAGGATTTATAATAACTACATCTTTGGAATTTTCACAGTAATATCTAAGGGAAAAAAACATGTTGTTGTTACTTTACGAATAAAGAGTTACAATAAGAATAACGTCTGATAGATGAGTTGTAACTGCCTTTGCCATAAAAAATGTTTTACCGATAGTATTTGAATACTTAGTGATAATAAATTTTTGTATATAGAGTACTTGTGTCTAATGGGCATAAAATCTGTATTTCTATATAAAAAAATAATTTAAAATTGTGAAATAATAATAAGAAAAATAATCTATAGCATGAAATATATAGAAAATTTGAATTTATATATATGTTCATCCTACGATGTAGGCATTAGTATTATTGAATATGTTTTGTAACTAATTTTCTACTCAAAAGAGACTATAGCTGTGTATAGAAAACATACTATTTAAATTTTGATGTGAGGCTATTAACTAATTTTAACCTCAAAAAGACCATAAACGTAACAAGTACAGGTACTTTTTAGATTAACTATGTCTAATGTCAGCAGAAAAGTTATATGCGATTCGAAATATGCCTTGAAAATTCTTCTGGCTACATTCCTTCTCACTCTGTTCATCTAATTAGACTCAACAACACTTATTATTAAACCTAAAATGAAATATTTAATTTATGCTACGTGACTAATATATTTTTTTCTAAACAAACAGCGTTGTGCAGATACGTTATAAACCGTCTCAAAATAGTATTTTGTCAAAACATGAATTGTTTGTGAAAATGACAATTGCTACAATTTTAGAACTTTCATTGCAAAACTAAAGACATTTGTTTATTAAAAACTATTTCTATAAAAGAATTTATGTGTGAATCGTCATTTAAATTCATTATTCTGATCATTAAACCCTTCTTACAAATTTTTGAATGATTTATGAAAGTAATTATCCGCATTTATAAAGCATGTTTCTAATGATCATAGAACCTGCATTTCTACTTATGTTTTCGTAATATTCCAAAAATCATGAAATGATAACAAGTAGAGTAAAAAAAAATACTAAAATATATTAATTTTAGAAGTAATTGTAACGGAAAAGTAGGAAAAACAGGTATAAAACAAAAAATGAGTAATTGATTAACAAAAAATTGTGATATAAGTGCAAATTTTTATATTGTTGTAATTTTTTTTCCGTCTGGTAAGCAATTTTAAAGACATTTCCACTGACGAATATTTCATACTCCGTTTATGAATTTAGTTTTAATAACAACAAAAAAAGCAGTGTAAATTATAGAAAATATAAGTAATGCGAAACTGTTTATAAGTATAACCTGAATTTGTTTTAAATTTATAATTTTACTTTTATATCAAGATAAGAAAGCAAATAATTCATACGCTTGATTGTTTTTCCAATAATAATAAAGAATAGAAGTTTCATTGGAAACTAAATTAGTCAAGTTATTAAGTTACTCCGCGAAGAATCTCGTAAGAGAACATAAATTATTTGGAATTATTTCTAAGAAGTAAAACAAGTTAAGGCGGTATTTTACAAATGAGCACTTACAACTTAGACATCTTTTCAGTAAGACTAAAAATACATATATTTTACGTCTTCTACATTTTTAAAAAGAAACACATTAAATTGGCCAAATTAAACTTATTTCTGAGAGTTTTATTTGGAGATTAATAGTTAATATTTAAGACTCAACTCTGAAAATAATACGTACTCATTTTTTTACTAATACCAGAAAATTTATAAGTAAAAGAAGACATACTTTACATTTAATAAAAGGAATTTGGAATTTTTTTTAAAAAAAATTAACGAAAAAAGTAATTAATTGATAATTAGAAACAATGCAGGATTTGCATAAAATAAGATAATAAGTTTAAAGTTAACTTTAAAATTTCGAATTTCGAATAAAATATCAAGTTATTATAGTTATACATATAACCAGTGGATCCGTGCGAGGATTTCGCACTGCAGTATACATACTTTTTCAGATACAAGTATAAACTTCTAAATAAAAATTAAGGATAAAATATCTGCAAAAAATATTAGTGTATTTTAAGAGCATTAGAGGGTGACGTCATCTGCTTCTAGAAAGACATGGGATACACAAAAATAAATTAAATACATATAAAAAATACAATTTAATTTAATATAACAAAGCATATATTTTGGGTTACTCGTGAAATAACACTGCTTCGATCCATCGATGGTGTCTTTTTCTTCTGAACATAATAATTTAAATTTTGCTTTTTAATTATAAAATAAACACGTGCTGAGACGTCCAATTTCATTGTTTTTATACTATTTGTTGTACTTATAATCATTGTCGAGTACGATATAATACGGTATTTTTTATTGTGTGGCAACATTGATTTGAGAAAAACTTTTATTTCATTTATGAAAAGAAGCCGATTTAATTTTCAATTAACAACAATTTTAATCAAAAATATGTTTTAATGAAATATGAGTGTACTACGTCAGAAGCCGGTTCAAAATTGTTTCGAATGATACCGCATTCATTATTGTGCGTTTTGTAAATTCATAGAAAAAGGGATGTTACAACAAAAATAATATATATGATAAGTATAGTATTTATAAGTATTATTATAATATTTCATATTAATAATTTATTACATTTATCATTTTATAACTTTTAATTTTAAAGAATTTTTGTAGTATTGTTTATTATTTTTTTTTTTTTGAAAATTAATTACAAACAATCCTAAGCCAATCAGCCACGATTGTTTTGCAACTTCCCACTTTTCCCGAGAGTTTAACAGACCGACACATACTTTTAAATAGAAAAATAAACTAATACGAGGGAAAGTCATTAAGTAACTCACAAAATATTATTAAATAATAACTTACAATGATATCCACTTCAAAACTATTTTTATTTTTCAACATGTTCTCCACCAATATTTATGCACTTATATCACGTTTTATCAAGTTGACTTCAAGTTGAACCTTTTCATCATCTGTGAACATCATCTTGCTTCCAATATGGTTTTTTAGTGGATTAAACAGATGAGGGACTAAGTCGAAGCTGTATGGTGGATGTTAAAGAAAATGTCAACCAAACTTTTGAACTCTTTGAAACCTTTCAACTATGTTGATTCAGTGTTTAACTTGAAGTCCTAATGTGGTTGAGACAACAACCCAAAGAATGCTATGCAGCTGGTGTTGGGGCACTGATGAAACGGTGTTATAAGTGCATAAATATTGGTGGAGAATACGTTGAGAAATAACAATAGTTTTGAAGTGAGTATCATTGTAAGTTATTATTTAATTATCTTTTGTGACTTACTTAATGACTTACCCTCGTACAATGTATTAACAATATGTGATTCTATATATATTTATCGATGCGGTTCATTATATACGGATTATTACTTATATTTCGTTTATTACTTATATTTCACTTTGATATACAATCGTTTTCACTACAGTTGTACTTAAAAGAATACGCGTAAGTTCAGATTGTTAATTTAATGCAGATATTATTAGCAATATTCTATATAGTATTTTGTTTCTAAGGTCTGAAGATTCATACTTTTAAATGACGTCACTGCAATTTTTAAAAGTATTTTCCGGTTTTAATTATTGCAGTGTATCTATTTTTGTTCAAGAAAATTTTTGGTAATAAATTTTAATATGCAATGTTTAAATGGAAAATATTTTTTTTTAATAAAATATTATTTATATTACTAATATTAGTTATAAAATTTTGGATATAATTGCGGATTATATTTAAATCGAATAAGGTCAAAAATACTTCAAAACGTCACCTCATCAAAAGCACTTATCAATTAAGTTACAGAGTATTATTTGTACGCGAATTCTGAGGGTAGCTTTTAATTAAAATATTTCTACAGTTAATATAGGTAACTTCAATTATGAGAATTCTAAAGATAACTTTTCAAGATAATTTTTAACCTTTTTCATTTATTTTATGTGACTCATGCTTTATTTTAGTTTTACAGAATTTCACAGTCTCCAAACAAAGATTTTGATGGATAGACTACTGAAAAGTTTCAAAAGATTTTCAGCAGTTATAAATCGTTTCAAAGACATAAATCTTAAGATACGAAACGACTTTCAGAAGAGAGTTATGTCTCAGGGAGATTTAAACATGCGAAAGTTAAAAGACGTATGAATATTTTATAAATAAATGTAAAATTTGAAATGTAAAAATGATTAAAGATGAAATTTGAAAATATTTTTGAATTTTAAAAATGTATTTATAATTCCCAAGAAATTTTATGGTAAATCTATGTTATCAAGCCAAAAAATATCAGTGAGTAACGTGACGTCATATCGATATTGGCAACCACCTCAACAATCAAATTCGTTTTATCGCAAAAATTTTTAACTTCTAAACATCGCACAAATTTAATTTATACGCTTTCGAAAAGAAAAAAAAATAAACTTTCAAAAATAATTTTTTTGTAAACTTTATCTCAATTTACTGATTTTTTTTAAATATTTTTCAAGCATGATTTTCTTTTATTTATCTCAAACATGAACTTGCAAACCAATTACGTAAGATTAACCCGTTGCTCTTAAAACAACACAAATATTTCGGCATTTGTTTGTTTTCGTATTCCGTAATTTAACTGTTAAACTAAATTAAAACGTCACAAATATGAAAAATAAAACACGAATTTAGCAGACAGATAATCGAACTGTATGTTTAAACTCTGAAACAATTAAAAAAAATGGTTGCTATAAATACAGAAACCTTTCACGAGTAACCGAATAAGAAAGGGTACTTTTATGTTACCAGTGATCGCCAAAATTTGTTTAATTTCGCCAACCCTTTTTTTTTCTTTTCACATTAGTTAATAACAAGTAGCCAATATGTTAACAGTGTAATATAATATATTTAAAATTGTACTTAAAAATAGCTATACTATAACAGTAATAACATATGTAAACAAAAACATATCAATAGAAATAACAAAATCTCACGTAAAAATTCAAATAGTGCCAATTGAAATAAGATTTGGCGAGTTATCAATGGCGCCCAGCTGACTTAAAAGTACCTAAGTGAGTACCAAACATGCTTCCTGGTGTAGTTGGTGGGCAAGCTAAGAAAATATACTAAATGTAAAGAAATATGTTAAAGTTTTTAATTAAAAAGTATTTTCATCTGCGTGCTGTACCCCGGGCAATATATCGAGCAGATGTAACCCCGGGAAGCCCGGGATATATCACCTTGTATTTTTAATATAAATATTTGTAAAATATATGCAAATTGCTATTTTTCAAATTAAATATATTTTTTACAATTATGAATGTTAATTTTTACATTTGATAGCAAGAAATCCAAAAAATGGTCCAAAAATAATTCAAGAATGTATCTAATCGAAATACTTTATTCACACATAGTTAAAAAGTATGATAGGTAGGTATATGAATTCATAAAATTGGGATTTTACACATACATACCGACTTGTGTTTTTCTGCTTATATATTCCTTTATGAGTCGTCATCAACATTTAAACACGGGAAAAGTTCCGTATCCTATGCAGATAAATTTAACAAGTTTTTTTTTTTTTTTTTTTTTTTTTTTTTTTTTGCCGATAAGTGTTTTGATGTGGTTGGTTGTTGCAATCTTCAGCTTTTGGTTTTTTTTTAGGGTTTCGTAGATCTCACGAAACCCTATTACCCCCACTCCGTTGTCTGTCCATCACAGAGCCGTTCTCAGAGACTATATAACTTACAGAGTTGAAACTTTGTGTACATATAACAGAATATCTGTTATGAAGCTCAAAATATTAAAATTTGAAAAAAAAATCGTATTATTTTAATAAATTGAGATGAAAAACCGAAATCCTAACAGACTTTTCCTATTAAATTGAAACATTTTTCGTTTTAGCTGTTGCCAACCATTAAAAATCCACGCTAAAATTCTAGCTACAATAATTCTATCTACAATAATTCTATAGAAAGATTTCCACATGAAAAATGAAAATGAAATAGAAAGTTTCCCCATTGAAAAAAAAAAAAAAAGATTATGACTTCATATGGGTAATAAAACAGAAATTTTCAAAGATTTCTCAATAATACAAAGAGTATGAGTATATGTATGTACAGAAAGCGGATTAATATCACGTAATTAGAGAATTAAAAAGAAAATTAATCTGACGTCATATCGAAAGTTTAACGGGTACCTCAAATGTTTGAGAATAATACAGTATTATATACAGTATTATAGACAGTATTATAATACAGTATTTTGAGTATCAATATGAATAACAGAGAATAGTAAATATATGAGTTTGAGGAACGTATTGAATCATGAAAAAAGCCCGATTATGGAAATATTCGCCTATTTTGACCTTTTGAAGGTGTACAACAAAAAATAATTTAAATTTTTTTTAAATATCACATTTAGTCCACATGACAAATATTATTATAACACAGTGTAATAATGGGCTTCGACCGCTATCGGGCTGGTTTAGATATTCGAAAAAACGAAAAAATAGTCCGGTAAATTTTTACTTTAGAAAAAACATGATTTTTTTAAAAATGAAATTTATTTGGATTTATTAAAGAAAGGATAAAGTGATTTGAAAGGAATATTATACGAAACCCTTTTTGCGATCTTCGATCACACTTACGCACTTATTTAAATGGTACTTTCGATTGATGTAGCATTAAGTAAATATACTTTTTATGCCTTTTTATAGATATTTTTCTATTTTGAATATATATATATATATATATATATATATATATCGCCAGTTCTCAGGGTTATTATCCGAGTTTTATTAACGGTTTTAATTTATGATTTTACCAAAAGTAAAAGTTATCGATTTGTGTTATATTCACTGTTCGATTCTAGATGTACTTCGATTGGCCGAAATGGGAATTAATTGTTTGGTTTATATTTTATCTCTTTTCTGTTTTTATGCCAGTTTTTGCTGGCTGATTTTATGGTTTTGACAGGTGAGGGGGAACGTTGTGCACGTAAATCTAGATTAACCCCGCAGTGCTTGTCTTAAGCCTGTCTTCTCTTTGGGATTTGTTTGTTTTTTAAATTGCCTTTTCGTTAATGTTTTCTGCTTGCTCATTTGATAATGTTGTGCTTTAAGTTTAGTTTATTTATTTATTTGGTTTTCAATTTAAATTTATGGAATTTTGGATTGTCTTAGTTTTTAATATATATATATATATATATATATATATATATATATATATATATATATATATATATATTGTAATGCCAGCCATATGAACGAGACTTTTACCTGTTTATCTGTGCCTTCGGAAATATTAAAAACCTTAAAAGATTTATATAAAACTCATATGTTTTCGTATTTTTATACGGACCACTTCCCCATTTTATGATTTTAACTGTTATTTATATGAGATTTATCTCTCCTGAGATTCACACAAGTTATTTTCGTTAAGTTTTCGTTCGTTTATTAATTGTGTTCATTTGCCTCCCCCCCCCCCGCCTGACAATAACAATTATTTGTTACAAAAATAACTCTTAGGTTTGTTCAATATGTTTGTTTATGCATTTTCATTACTTGTTAAAATATCAAAAATGGCGAAAAAAATTTGTTTATGCATCATAATTTTTTTTAAGATGGCGCAAAAACATGGTTTAATAAATGTATGTTTATAAATATGTGTTTATATGTTTTTCCGCCCTTTTGAACTTTGGTAAAATGCTAAAACTGGCCTTTCGCGCTATTTTGAATGTTTTTCGCTAATCACGACAACCGGCACAGTATACGGAACTCTTCCCGATAACACAACATAGATTGTATTAAGACAAAGAACTGGAACATACGCGCACAAAAGTCATGCCATTCGTGAGAATCGAGCACACGATTTCTACTTTAGCAGACGATTAGTGGAGAAAACGTGTTGTACCCAATGTTACCAGATCCACCATCGCAAAAAAAAAAAAAAAAAAAAAAAAAAAAAAAAAGCGGGACAACATTCTTTAAATCTGGATATAAAAATGCAGTAAATCGTATAGTAACGGAACTTGTCTGTAACAGAATGTGGTCTTAAACGCAAAAATAATCGTGTCAACATAAAAACAATGGTCTCTAGGGAAGGATTACTATACAAATATACCTGTTAAAAAAGAAATCTGTCTAAAACGGTATTTTTCATCGTTAACTTTAAATTCTGTTTAGAAGATTTTATTGTATGAAATCAACACAATGATGTTACATAGTAAAATGTAAGAAAATAGAATCGCTAGAGACCAGAAACAAAATTTTGTTTTGGTAAGATTTCCGATTGAGCAGTTATAATTTTATGATATTCCTTCCGTGGGGACTAAGATATCTTTACATTTAAAGCAAGATTACGTTATAGACAGTACCCTTTTCACAGATAATGCTAAACAAAGTACAGTGAAACATATAAAAACATAATAACAAGACGTAAAAATATTCCGTTTTAGATAGGCTTGTTTAGCAGGTAGATTTGTATTGCATTTCTTTCGGCAAGATCATAAAAAAATTCCGTTGTAAAAAGTTTTTTTTTTTTATTAAAGAATTAATGAACATCGTTAAAATAACACAAATGAAATACATGTGAAAATGACATACAGCTCTTTCGGTTGGTTGATTTTATGACGACCGATTATCTACTCGAGGCATATAGGCCCTAAAGGGGAGTGCCCTCCGTGGAGGGTCTATCTAAGGGATCCTAACCCGTATTTACGGCAATGATAGAAGAAAACCACTTAAAACCCCGAACGATTAGGTTGACGAGCGCGACAGGGTTTGAACCCAGCATCTCCCGTCTACCAGCTTTGAGATCTGAACCTCTCAGCTACTGGTGAGGCACAGCTCTTTCGGAGCTTCTAAAGCTACACCATCAGTACCGAGGTTAAAAATAGATTACACTCTCAAAAATACTTCCTTCATATCACGGAAATGTTACTGGCAGCAATGTTGTCGGTTTATTTCCGTTATTTTTTCTCTGTTACAGGATGGAAATTTTCCGTTATATAAAGAATTTCCGTTTATGTTTTTCTCTGTTACAGGAGGGAAATTTTCCGTTATTTGAAGAAAGTTGGTTTTAAAAACTGTCTTTCTCTTTGTGAAGCCATCTATGAACTGTTGCGGAAGCATCCATTATTTAATACATTGTAAGAATATGTCCTGTCTCACCTGGGGATCGAACTAGGGAACTGCCGGTCTTGAGTCAAGTGTGTTCCCGACAAGGCCAGTGGGCACTTGCTTGAAGAAGAGTGTGAATGGTGATAAGGTTTTCTTCAAATGGCGGCTTTGGAGTTTAGAAAGCTGGCAAATAGGAAGTTAATTGCGGGGAGATTTTGTCCTTATGAGAAGATGGTTGGTGTTTTAACAATTTAGGATTAATAGAGGATAAAAATATGAATTATATATATTCTTAATTTTATTGTTAGACGTAAAATATGGATATTATATTTGTAATTAAATTCGAGAAGAAATGTTTGCTTTTTTCGTTTTCTTTTTCAAGTATTATACAGTTTTTTATTAAAGGTGTTCGGTTCGATGTTTTAGAATATATATTAAATTCGAATGTTTTTTTATAAATTGAAAAATAAAAATAAATTGCGAATAATTTTAAATAAGTGAGAAAATTATTTGTTACTTTTCTAAATTCGAAAGTATTATTTTTGTTTCTTACTTTTTTGAGTAAAATCCATTTTTTTCAACTATTATATATATATTAATCTGTTTGTTTAGAATATGTTTTAAATGCAAATTTTTTTATAACTTTAAAAAATCAATTGCAAATAATTTGAAATTAATGAGAAAACTAATTGTTACTTTTTTAAATTCGAAAAGAACTATTTTTTTTTATTTAATAAATTCGAAATAATAACTTATTGAATTTTTAGTTTTTCATTTATAAAATAAATTCAAACTTTAGTATTAATGAGCCAGTACGCATACGTGCAGGGAATAAGCAAACATTTTCTTTCTTCTTCAGACTTTTGAGAAGAATTCGGAAAAAGCACGTTTTCTAGAAGTACGAAAATTATTTGTTGAAAAATGAGGAATAATTTAGTGTATAAAGACGAATTTTTCTGATAGTGGATGTGCCTAAGCCAAATCCGTATGCGAGCGTCTCCGCCCGCGACCAAGGTGAAATGGCAAATGAGTACTAGAAAACAAACAGCGGAGTCAGGAGTCCCCGCGTGGCGGAGGAGACCAATTACAAGCTCTTATCCAGTCTAGACGAGCTTAAGCAGAGAGGATAAAAAAGAGAAGGGAAAGTGAAGAGAGTGAGCTAAAGGAAAGACAACCAGAGGAGACCAATTACAAGCTCTTATCCAGTCTAGAAGAGAGGATAAAAAAGAGAAGGGAAAGTGAAGAGAGTGAGCTAAAGGAAAGAGAACCAGACGAGACCAATTACAAACTCTTAGCCAGTCTAGACGAGCTTAAGCAGGGAGGATAAAAAAGAGAAGGGAAAGTGAAGAGAAAAAGCCAAAGGAAAGAGAACCAGACGAGACCAATTACAAGCCCTTAGCCAGTCTAGACGAGCTTAAGCTGAGAGAATAAAAAAGAGAAGAGAAATTCAAGAGAGTGAGCTAAAGGAAAGAGAACCAGACGAGACCAATAACAAGCTCTTAGCCAGTCTAGACGAGCTTAAGCAGAGAGGATAAAAAAGAGAAGGGAAAGTGAAGAGAGTGAGCTAAAGAAAAGAGAAACAGACATTACTACTGTATGCCATTTTCATATGTATTTCATCTGTGGTAATTTAACGCCATTGATTTATTCTTTAATTTAACGGCACAAATTTCAATTCTCCTATTTTAAAGGTTATCTTTTCTTAAGTTTTATTGTATTGAGTTCCGCTCGATACAGAATAACGAATAATGGGTAATACTAAATAGTAAATGGTGCTGTAAGAAATTTAAAAGAGTTTCTGTAGCATGAAAAATTGTGACTTTTGCCGTCTCGTGCAGTGGTTCCACGGAACGGGTCTTGGAACCCATAAAAATCGGTACGTTCCGTAAATAGGGATACTTGCCAACAATATATGTATCACTCAGCCACTGATGTCCCAATTCTTAAAATACAAATTTTATATTATTTTTCTTTACTCTTCATAAGCCATTCATTTTTTTAGTCTTACACAGTTTCACGAATTCTTACAAAAAAGTATTCACGTATAAACTTTTGGAAGTTCTTAAAATATTTAGAAAGGTTATAAATCGTTTCAAAGACATAAATCTTAAGCTACGAAACGACTTTGTCAAAGGAATCGTAGTTCCATAATTTTTAAAAGTTGGAAAGTGAAGATGTGTAAGAACAGTTTATAAATAAATGCAAATTTCAAGTGTATTTCAAGCTTTACTATAATATATAGTTTAAATCTCTTTTGAAAATACCTTTTGCAAATATCCTCTTTAATAAAAAGCTATGCGTTGCTGACGACTGGGGTTTTCGCTAATCGTTGCCACAGATTAATCTCGGAAAATGAAACATTTGAAGTTACTGAAAAAATTAATTGCTCGAAAAGTATTTGTCAGAAAATTGTTAGACAAACTGCGTTAGAACGTAAAAAATTGTATTTTTCGTGATATAACTTTCAAACTCACTGATTATGTCATTTTTCAAATATTGAATTTAAAAAATTACCAAATTTTACAATGGAGTACCATAGCGAAAACTTCACGCGTAAAAAAATTATGATAACAGCAATGTGTCAGCACGAGTGTACAAAATATAGTAGCTTTATTATTCTGTTAAAATATAAAAGTGAATTATGATATCACGAGTGCATTATTTTTATTTAATTCTCGACAAATACTAGATGCGCCATTTCTTTTTAGTTGTGAATAATATAGGTTAATTCACGTTATTAAAAAAAGGTAGCTATAGAACATATAAATCAATGGAAGACGGTAAGAAATTGCAAACGTAATAGTAAACCGTATTAAAAAAACATAACTTAATGAAATAAGTATCCGTCTTTATGTTATTTTGGAATATTCCAGGTAAAGGTACAGATTACTTTAAAATACAAGGTTAAATTCACCGATATATTTCGTTTGATTCAAGGTTCTTTTGGAGAAACCGACCATCGCAGCGGCCGTAGTGTGCTAGTTATTAACATAAATTGCTTGCAAAAAATAACTTTCCTAGTAAAATATTATATAATTTATTTAACTACTTACGTTTATATCATTTAATTCTTTTAAAATCAAATACCAATAAAGTAAATAATTCTTTAATGCCTCCAATTACAAACATTTTAATTCAAATTTCATAAAGTATGATGCGTATAAAAATTCTAGACCTAGAACGATAATTTGTTTTCCATTACAATTTAAAAACCGTACATTATTCAAGTTATACACACTTCCGCAAACTATAAAACAAAATTTTTGATCGATTGTCTGTTAAAAGCTTTCAAAAGATTTAGAGCTGATAAAAATCGTTTTAAGGATATACATTTTAATATACGATACACGTTTGTGAAGGGATTTAGAGTTCAAGGAAGTAAAAACTTTTGAAACTTTTAAATGTATACATACAAAGTGTTTATAAACACTGCAGTGTCATATGATAAAATTATGTTTAATTTTTTAAATGTTGTATTGTTTAATTTTTCTTGTAAAAAAGTTTTTAAAAATATTATCGATAAATCTTAATATACGATATACGTTTGTGAAGGGATTTAGAGTTCAAGGAAGTAAAAACTTGTGAAACATTTAAATGTATACATAAGAAGTGTTTATAAACACTTTAGTGTCACACGATAAAATTATTTTTTATTTGTTTAAATGTTGTACTGTTTAATTTTTCTTCTATTTTTTTTTTTTTTTATATTATCGATATAGAAAAGTTTTAATAAATAAAATATTTTTTTCACGTACAATATTACTGAAAATTATAATATTATATCGATCGAAATTTATGGGAGAGAATTATTTTTAAATATAACAAAGATCGATAATATTTAAAAAACTATGTAATCGAAATAATTTTATCCTTTTTTAAAAAGTATTCTACGTACGTAAATTTAAAGACAGAATTTTTCTTTTTTTTTTCATTTATTTTATGCAAACAATACATTTAAAATAGGTTTAAGTTTGTGCCGTTATGTTAAAAATAAATAACCAACGTAAAATAGCACAAATAAAAAAATATAAAATGGCAAACAGCTGTTTCGGAGCCCCTAAAGCTCCATAATCAGTGCCAAATTAAAAAGATAACAAAAAAACGATTCAAAAGTTTAAGCCATGTAAATATGCCTGCGTCTCCCACACGCGCCCAAGATTGAATGACCTAACCTTTTTAATCTTTTGAATTTGGCACTGATGATGGAGCTTTAGGGGCTCCGAAACAGCTGTTTGCCGTTTTAAATATTTTTATTTATTTTACGTTGATCATTTATTTTTAAAACAATACATTATCTTAAAATTTTAATTGCTTAATAGGCGTATAACCAACAAAGTGAAAACGTACCCAATCCGGGACTCGAACCAGGGTCATCAGTATAGCGCACAGATGTTCTACAAACTAAACCACTTGGGAACGATACTCAACCTGGAACTTCCTCACTATAACATGTTGGCAAGGCTACAAACGCAGCACTAGATGAAATATTTTCCGTGAACCACCAACCCTGGGGCAAACACGAAATCAAAGAAAATCCAGCATCGATAATTGAAATAAATTCATATTTAAGACTTGGAAATTTTTCCATAGAAAATTATCAGAAAGGCGTGGGAAATTTTTTATGGAAAAATTTCCAAGTATTAATTATGAATTTATTTCAATTATCAATACATTATTTAAGTTTTAGACACTTTCACAATCTGATATATATATAAAAAAGTGAAAGATAGGCTGATAAAAGTTTTCAAGAGATTTAGAGCTGTATAAACTGTTTAAATCTGAAGATACAAAACGCAGAATATAAGAACATGAAGATACGAATTTTTATTGATTTTATAGTTATATAAGTTATGAACATGTAAAATTTAAAAATATGTAAAAATTGTTTATAAATACTTCAATGTCAAATAATAAATATGTTTCTAATTTTTAAATATTGATTTGCATTAATTTTTCTGAAAAAAAAAATATAATTTTTAAATAAAAGAATTTTTTACGTAAAACATTATTTAAATTAATAATGTTAATTATTACAATTTATAATAAAAAATTCAATTTGAATCATATAAAAATGGATAAAAAAAAGTCCCATTGCCCACAAAGTATGGCTCGTATGTAAATTCTAAAAGATAGAACTCTAGTTTTTACACTTATTTCATTCAAACTACACATTATTCTAGGTTTACCCACTTTCGCACAGTCTCGAACAAAAATTTTCATCGATAGACTGTTAAAATTTTTCAAAAGATTTACTGCCTATATAAGTCATTTTAAGGACATAAATTTAAAATTCGAAACCTAGAATAATAAGTACCTGAAAATATGTTTTTCTAAGGATTTTACAGTTCTTGCACAGCTAGGAAAATGTAAAAGTTAGAAAGGAGTAATAATGATTTATAAGTACTTTAAAGTACAATATAAATATATATATATATTTTTTACGGTTCAGTATTTAAAAAGTAAAAGCGGAAACATTATAAAATCACTCCTGTGTGTTTGTCCGGCTGTCCGTCTATTGGCTCTGTCCGTCTGTCGCAGACCTTTTTCTCGTAAACTATGGGACGTGCAAAATTCAAACTTGGGAAACTTATAAAGCATGTTTGCCCACATGTTTTCAGCATTTTAGCAATTCACAAATATGTTTAAGAAACATTTAGGAGCAGATTAAGTTACTTGATAAAAAAGTTTTACTTTTGTATGTCGTGTGGGGTATCGTGTAAAAAACTCGTAATAACGAACTCATATATTTTTTTTTTTTTTGGGGGGGGGGGTGGGGGGGTGGGGGAGGGTATTACATATTCTGGGATATCGTCAAAAATGCACTGCTAAAACATGTCCTCCTCTTCTCCCTGTATTTCCAAATCTACTGAAACTAAATTTATGAAAAAATTATGGATAGTAGGTGCTTATTTAAACTTTGTAAGGAAACTGCAGCGATTTTCTTACGTAACGTAATTTTTGAGAAAAACGCATTTTTTTCTTTACACACAAACTTTACTTTTCTGGTTGTCAACTGGAGAGTTGACGGGCTATTGAGTTATCTATTGACACAGAAACATCCAAAGATATTTCATAATGATTTTCGAAAACAACTGTCGGTAATTAGCCGAGCTATTAATTAAGTTGCTTGAAAAAAAAATTATTTTTATTTATTGTGTAGGGCATCGTTCGAAAGATCTCGTAACATAAAACTCAAAAATATATTTGTTTTAATTTTAGGTATTATATTTTCAGAGATATCGTCGAAAGTATACAGGAAAAATATGCCCCCCCCCCTAACTTCTTTTTACCGAATCTACTGAAACTAAAATTATGAAAAAATTAGAAGCATTAAGAGTTTATTGATTAATACGGTACCCTTTGAGCCCGAGTTATACTCACGCTTGACAGATTTTTTTTTTTATTATGGAATTGTTTCAGATTATCTGTATTTTTTTTTTGGAAATACTATTAATATAAACTATTTATAGTAACAAAAGATCTGTTCATATAGCACGTTACTTAATTTCATATCAATAATTATTAAAGCTTATGGCAGAGAATTCTTTTAAATCAAATAAAATCGATATCAATTAAAAATTTTGTGTAATATAAAATATTTCTCATCGACATGAACATGATGGGACCCCAAGACATGATGGGTATATAAATTCTAAAAATGGGGCTTAAACAGTTCTATACAAAAATCGTTTAATACTGATCTCCGATATGTTTCGTTTTAAAGACATAAATACGAAGATATGAAACCATGAACACGAAAAATATGAAAATATGACTTGTCAACGATTTTGCAGTTCTAAGAGCTCTAATAATGTGAATGTTAGTAAGAAGTGAGATTTTGTTTTTATAAATACTTCAATGGCAAATACTAAATATATATTTTCAATTTTAAGTATCAAATTATTTTAGTTTTTTTCGTAAAAAAGATTTTCAAATTATTATTATGAAATATTTAAGCTAATGAAAGTAATTTTTATCTAAAACATTATTTTTATTAATAATATAAATTGTTAAACGTTATAGCCGAGTGAAATCTTCATGAATTAAAAGTTAAAAAAATCATTTAATCAAAAGCATTATTTTCCTTTGTTTCAAAGTATGATAGGTATGCAAATCCAAAAGACAGAACTTTTAATTTTACCTTTATTTCGTGGAAATCATATATTATTGAAGTTTTACACCCATGCACAAAGTCTAAAAGAAACAATGTTGTTCAAGAGGCTGTTAAAAGCCTTCAAATGATTTAGAGCCGTAAGTCGTTTTAAAGGTTATAAATCTTAAGATGCGAAACGACTTTGTGAAGGAGTTTGCGATTCCATGAGTTATAAACATGTGAAAATTTGAAAGAGGTAAAATCGTTCACAAGTACTTCGATGTGGAATACTGAATGTATTCTTTATAATTAAATATTGAATTAAGCGTAAAACACAGCTTAACTCTTAAATGCGCGATCTTTTAGAATTGCGTTTTTTAATACTTATAATGAGTTTACTCCAGAAATTTAAGACAGGTTTTTTTGTCTGATTTAGGAGCATATTAATGTGACTTTTAGAGGAATTAAATGTCTGTTTCTGTGTATAATGTTTCTGTATAAATATAGTGGTTGCAAAGAACTTTATTTATTTATTAAAAGTTAGATAAAAAGTTTTGCATATATATAATACTGCGCATTTAAGGGTTAAAGAGTCATAATTAGTAGCTATGCAAATAGTTGGCAATATTCGTTAAATGAATCTGTTTAAAAATAGTAGCTATTTATTTTCGTTCATTGCGTACGCTATTATAATGTGCTGTTTAGTGATACGAAAACTATCACAAAATTCGTTCTCATGGCCCCAAATATAAGGGGTATTGCTAGTATGTCCTGCAATGAGTTTTTTAGTTTTAATATAAATACAAATCTTACAAAGTACATTTTATTTAAATATTATTTTTTGTTTAAATGTTATGAAATAAAACAATATGTATAAGCATGTTTTGATTTGGGTATTTTATGAATCCCTCTTACAAACGATTACTTTGTCCTTTATTACACGAGCCAACATTTTTTTTTCTGTTTCCACAAGATTGTTTAAATTGCATGCATTGATCTCCAAAATATATGTAAAAAATCCGCATCACATGTGATTTTCTTTTGTTATACTGCGTACTTAGTGTCTTTTGGACACGATAGACGCTATTCACAGAACTTTCCATTATAACATCACGTTTCATACGAAGAAAAATCATTTTGAAACTTTACACTATGTACTGGCAATACAATATCTATGCACTATATTCATTATTGTAAAGTTCTGAACAAAATCACTGTTCTGCTTGTAGTTAGACACCTCATATTTTTGACTGAATAGGTGAATTGAGACTCTAGTTTCTCATACAAAAATTGTTTGTGTTAGCGTTGTCTATGACTCTTTAAAATTTGTCCTGAAAGTTCTGAACCACAAATTATTTGAATTATATATAGATGAATAGATGAATATCGAAATATGAAATGATATAAAGAAAAAATATGCGATTACGACTTAATAATATTTTATCATTCAAAACTTTTTACACTATCTTTATGTTAGAAAAAAAAACTGTTCGCCTTGTTTTATTTATGTTAAAATTAACGTTCAATATACTGGTGAAATACAGTTCGTCTCATAAATATAAAGACACATATGTTTTTAAATTGCATTTTATTAATTTAGTGTAAGAAGTTACATTTGGTACCTCATATTCAGAACAATGAAATGAATCTGTTATCGAGGTTTAAGTAAAATAATTTCGACTAGAATAATAAAAATAATAAAAAATTACGCTGTCTCATAACTATAAAGACTAATTTGAAACTGTTTCATATGCAAATTTTTTCAAATGCGCGCGTACAGAAATAACGTGCTTTCGCAGAAATACACTTTAAGTTACCCAATCGAGCAAAGTTGTTTGACTTGTTTCAATTGTAAAGGTCCAGCGGAACATTGAAATTTCTAAAAATGAGATTTGCAAAATACGGGGATTTAAAGCTAATGGCTTAACGGTTTCAAAAATACGTAAAAAAAAAAACTGGGAGAAACAGAGCTGCAGATTATAAAGTTTTATCAAAAACTTACAATTTAAATTCGGGAAAACGATCTGGCAGATCGAGAAAGACTATTGAAAGACTCGATCGCAGGATCATGCGACTTGTTTCGTCGCACAAAATGTCACTCCGACAAGTTTATCAACGAGTTGATGCTATGGTCTTAAAGGACACAGTACATCATCGTATAAAAGAAAGCAAAAATATTGTGTTCCGGCATATGTGCAGATTTCCTGTACTGAAAAAAGAACACAAAAACGGAGGCTACTCTGGGCTAAAGATCATATGCATTGGAAGGACGAATGGATGCAAGTCATTTTCTTAGATGAAAGAATATTTAACTTGAATGTCCCAGATGGTTGGAATTCCTACTGGCACGATTTAAAGACGTGAACCTTGAACCCTTTTCAGTAAGCTGAAAGGGAAAGGTTCTCTGATAGTTTGAGATGCCTTCTCTTTTTATGGAACTACAGATATTGCTGTTCTGGAAGGTAAACAGACATCTAAAAAGTATATAGAAGTGCTTGACAGTCACTTGTTGCCAATTGCTGAAACTCTTGATGATCGGAATTATTTGTACCAACAGATAATGCACCGATTCAAACTTCAAGACTCTCAAAAAATGGTTTGTTGATAACAATGTTCATGTCATGGTGTGGCCCGTACGTAGCCCTGATTTAAATCCAGTTGAGAATCTTTGTAGCATTCTAGGTCGCAGTGTATATGCTTCTGGAAGGCAGTTTTCAAATGTTCTTGAGTTGAAAAAAGAAATCGAACGAAGTTGGTTTGATACAAAGCCAGAGTACTTACACAACTTAATAAACAGCATACCATCTATAATATTTGCTGTCATTACAAAAATGGATGTATTATTGGACAATAATTTAAAATTATGAGAAATATCTTTATATTTATGAGACAGCAAATTTGTTTCCATTTACAAATTTTCAAATTGAAATTATTTAATTCTAATTTAATTTACTATAAAATGTTTTCGGTACATGCTTTTTGTTATATGCATAAACACATTATTGAATAATGAATTATTAAAATATTATTTCGAAAATATCAGTGTCTTTATATTTATGAGACGCACTGTAGTAAAGATTTCTAAACACCATTCCTGTCCATTGTTATTGCAGATATCAAGGCTTGCGCACTTCTTGTAATTTCCGAGATGTCTGGTATCATTATTTCGAATTAGAACATTTCAGTTTAACATTTTTATCTCAGAAATCGTAATCGCTTTGTCTGGTAGCATAATTTCTAAGGCATTTTCGCACTTAAGAAAGGCGAAAAAATCCTTCTATATTAAAAAAAAAAACTAATCTGGAACTGAGCCAAAAACGATTTAGAAATGGACCAATCAAATTCTGCGTAGATATTCCGGGTTATTCTCATCGCTTTTTCACTAGGGACTTTTTTGAGAAGCTATTACTTTTTTTCTAGCCATCCTACGGATTCGAAAATCATACCACCAGACGCGAAATATAACAAGCTTTCAGAAATTAAAAAAATTATCACGGTCGGACAATAAAAACTCAAAAAATTCTTAAAAATCATGTAAAAAATCTTTTATTGAAAAAGTCTTTTTTTTTATATTTTTGCCAATTTCTAAATAAGCGCAAATGATTATGTTTTATCTCAAATAAAAAATGTATTTGCGCGAGACTATTAAAAACAATTATGAAAGTTTAAAATAATAATTAAATGATCACGTGTTGAAAGCAGCAAATAGAGAAAATTACGTCATAAAAATTGTGTTTACACATGAATATTAAAAATAAAAAAGATGAAATAAATGAAAAAGCATTATAACCAGTTAAATGAAAAAGCATTATAACCTGATTACAAAAGATAGTCGCCGTTCGTGATATCATCATCATCATCATCATCATCATTTTTAAAACAGGACACATTACCAGGTTTTAAGAGGCTGTGAAATCAGAACAGGGGTTGGTGAGCGTAGCGAGCAGGGGGCAGAGCCCCTTAGCCCATTACAAAATTATGATTAACTTATATTTCATGTGTGGTGCATTGTTTCGTTTACAAGTTTCAGTTTACGCATCCATAAAGAGATTCAAAATATACTCTCAGCAAAAGCTTAAGAAAGTATTATCACGTACACAGAAATTTTCAAATAATCCTAAATTTTTGTTTCTAAAGTACAGTTAAGCGCTTAATTATGCAAGAACTTTAGATTATGCCGCTAAAATAGCAATTTTAAAAGCTAACTATAACTCATTTTTAATCTCAACATAATTTCGGGAAATTGTGTTAGTTTCCTTTTAAAATAAATTTCTATTTTCAGTATTCTTCGCGATATGTCTTATTCACAATGCAGCTGAAATTTCTAATGTTGCTGAAATGTTTCAAAAATGTTATGAATAGAAACTTTATAACTTTTATAATTTTACATAATTTCCTGTTCATAATTTTGATATTTGCGAAAAATTACGTACTACCTCAAATTACAACGAATAATTTCTTTTAAATTGTTGTAAATTGCTATCATATAATTTTGCATAAAAGTATAAATAAGCATTTACTAAGAATTTTTTTTTTATTATGTTTATATTTTAGAACATGTTGAAAGCACATCACTTTCGTTGCTGTGAGGGACGAAGCTCCGTTGAATTTTTTATTGCAAAAGTTATATACAAGTACACATATTTTCGAAATGTATTTTTTTGCGACATACATGTCCTTAAAATTAGTATTATATGTGTAAACAAAAATGTCATAGTTCATTTATCCGTTGCCACTTGAAATTAGCAACAGTTTATGTTAACTAGCAATATGTTTCAAACACATTGCTAGTTAAGGAAAATAACAAAATATACTCAAATGGCGAACAACAGCACACAAGGAAAGAGACCGAACATGAATGTGAATTATACTATTTGTCTTAGTGAATAGATGCCAAGCATTTCATATTTATGTACCAGTATTTTTAAATAGTATTCTTCGCATGGTTTAATCGCAGATTTCTGCGAATTAATAAGGATAATGCTATAATTCGGAAAAAGTAGCATTAAGAATCCAGAACGTTTGGCACCTATGTATTTAATGTCCTTCCTTTAAATCCTTAATTACCCTTGCTGGTGTATTTTGTATACCTTATGATATTACAAATTTAAATATGCATGACACAAATTTACCTCCTTCAAAAATATTGCCACGTACCTATGTTAAGATTTTTTTTTAATATTCTACTACATGGTAAATGTTTTTGACTTAAACTTAATCTTATATTAATTTTTTACCCTAGAAATTTAGAAATATATGATGTACAAAATACACGCGTGAGAAGTTTTGTTGTGCGAATTTATGTGTGCATTTAATAATTTTATGCCTATTTTGTCAAACACTTCATAAAATTTTTGTTAACATTTCTTGTGTATCATTTGTAAAGCACTAAATACCATTAACTGCAAAATCATCATAAATCCAATAGTCTTTTTTTTTCATTTTATACTTTTAAATAAATAAGTGATAACCTACATATATTTAAAGACTTAAAAAATACAGTGAGTACAGAAAAGTTCTTAAAACATCCAACTTTTGTTTGTGGCACAGTTTTAATTGATTCCTGAAAAATCTTAAATTTTGGACTTATGTAGTTTTTGAAATCATTGATTGATTTTTACGACCCAAATGCACCAATTTAGATAGAATAAAATCCGATTGTATTTCGCCATGTGTGGTCGTGTCTAAATGGACGGAGGTCCTGTGGAATGTTCTAGAAGGAAGACTTTTAAAAAATCTGTTGGAAGGACATCGTTACTGTGCGGAGGATATATAATCTCGAATAGAAGTCTTCAACTTTTCTCATTCGAAAACAACATCAATTATTTTTTAAAGTTCCGCTGGCCACCAGTATGTCAGTTCACTAACATATGTTAGAAAAGTATAATTCTATATATTACAGTTAAATCACGAAATAGGCCACTACCGCATTTGCCGGAAAAATCACAAAATAGCAACTACCGCTGTAAATTCATTCTCAAATATACAATATTTTCTTAATTCTGGGCTTGTCCGGCCAGTTTGAGAAATAGCATGGGGCGATTCACCAAAGCCGAAGGAAAAACATCAGGAGCGTCTTTTGACAGTTTCTACAGTTTCATCTATAGATTTAAAATAAAAGACTATTTTTTTTCGTCATCTTATTTTTTTTCTACTGATAGCAGTTTCTTTTTAGATGAGTCAGCGCTAGCTATATTTTCAACTGTGTCAATTTTTCTATTTTAATTTTTCATTTGAAACGTTTTTAAGGAAATTTCTTCAAAATTTTGGCAAATGGGTAACTTCCATTGTTGCACAAAACAGGAAAAATTGGTTTTTATTACATATTTATAAGTGCTATTTTCTCATTACAATTAAAAATAATATATCATTTCAATTTGAATAGTCGGTACTTAAAGGGATAAAGGGATAAAGGACATTAAAAATGAACTGGCATCATTTCCCAAAGAAAGCATGAATTTTAAAACATAAAACTGTAACATTTTTCTATAATTGCGTGAAAATTACATCATTTTTAGGGATTTTACATTTCACCAACTCTAAAATTTTACTCAAAATTTTCAATGGAAAAAAGTTCTTTCACTGCTGAAAATGGCAGCATTTTTTGAAGAAATTCGACTGTAAATGAACACATTTTTTCAGAAAACTGCAAAGTTTTTCTATGAATGTGTGAAAATGATGTGATTTACATTGGCTTTTCATTTTTCACATCTCAGCATTAGACACAAAGGGCATTTAAATATTCTCTCCTTTACTACAAAGGTTTCTAAGCGGAGAAAAGCAACATGTATCTATCATTGAAACATCACGTTTTGGAGAAAAAATACATTTTCTATCGAAAAACTGTTACATTTCAACACATTTGGGTCAAAATGATATTCAGCTTTTTAATTCCTCTGGTATTGCGTTTGAGGACGTATGATTTTAAACCGATACTGGTAAATTGAAAAGTCAATGAAACATTACGTCATTTTTACGTGATTATAATAATTATTTTTTATGTTTCTTGAATGAAAATGAATGTATATAAATTCGTACTACATTGGTAGAAGTGTTCCGCCGGCCGGCCGTTCGGAATGCTGCACAATGTGAAAAGACAACATTTTAAACAAGAAATGAGCATTTTCATTGTTAAAACTGAAATGTTTCACAACAAATGCATGCGTCTAAATGCGCAAATTTCTGAAATTTTTACACTGTTAAAAATTTGCAGCAAACTGTCCAGTCATTCGACTATTTTTATAGAAAACGATTACATAACATTAATTTAGCTCTATTCTGGCAATATTATTCCCATATTATGGTCAGATTAGAGTTAAATTACGATAATGTAACTGATTTTTCAAAAAAACGGTTGAATGACTGGACAATTTGCTGCAAATTTTTAATAGTGTACTCTGCTTTTGCTGAGATTAGGACACGAAAGCCAAGTTACCCATTGTGAGTATAAATCAGTTTGTCTGCAAAGTTCCTGCTCGTAAACCAAACGTCAAATAACTGACTATAGGCCCGAAACGCACGGGCGCTCGTTTTATTAGGGCCCTCATTATTATGATAATACCCGTATTAACGATTTATGAGCACGGAGAGCACAAAGCCTGTTATACTGAGAGTTTCGTTATGCCAATTGCTTAAAATTGTTTAAAGAGAAGAAGCACAAAAAGACCTTATAGTGAGATCCTTCCGTTATTACGATCACCTTTCTAACGATTTATGAGTGCGAAGCGCAGAAAGCCTCACTATTTGAGTACCACCGTTACTGTGATTTTAGTATTAAAAATTTATGGGCGCGAAGTGAATAAATCCCCGATATGATAAATGCAAAAATTATATATTACGGTGATTCTATGACATGTAAAAACAAACTATATAGAAGCCTCTACAAAGTAAATTTCGATTTCAGCTATTTTAAGGCTTCATAATAACATCACATAGTGGAAAAGGAGAAAAAATGAGAGCGAAAAGCATCAAGTGCATATTTACTCTAATACACTTACTCTAAAGTTAATGCAACTGTGCAGTACTTTATGTTTGTTTTTATATATTACATATTCACCATAAAACTTATTCTACATAAACAAAACATTGGATATACTCTTTTGTCGATCTTTTAAATGAATAATAATGTTTCAAAATCCCTCCACTGAAAATCCCTGACCGCATCTTTGATTAATAATAAAGTTGTTTTATATTTATAAAGTAGTCTATTGTGAATAGTATGTTTTCTTATTTGAAAGGAAAGAAGATGCTTGTTTTTCTGAAAAGAAATGAAAGTGTTGGAAAATTTGACTTTATAGGGGTGTGGTGCTTCAAGATTGTAGGATTAGAATTATTTATTTTCTATAAAAAACTCCCTTTAATTTATTTTCTTATCTTGTGTTTGTGTTTTATGGTGTGTTAAGAAATTTTAGAGTAGAATATTTTTTAGAAGATAAAAAGCGTAAAATTAGCAGCTATGTATTAGCATAAAGCGGTACTTTCCGTCTAGTTCTTGTGGGTTTTTTTTACAGTGGAGGAGCAGGATGTCACTTTACCGATATCTGTGTTTATATAGTGGAAAGAGCATATAGATGATATAGAGGTTATAGAGAATGTAGGGGTTATATAGGATATAGAGGTTGATATAGAGGACGCAGATTACACCTTGATGGCTGTCGGCATCAGATGCCAGGTGTCCAGCCGTTCGGCGGATATGCCGGTCAATACAGTCTGTTGTGCACCATTGCCTCTTCGCATATTCACAAGGATGTCACTTTACAGATATATGTGTTGATATAGAGGAAAATTGTATGTACAGAGTGGGTTATTGCTTGCTTTTATGGTTATTTGTATCAACAGTAAGGATTTACTTAACTTTTTAATTAAATTAACGATTTACATTTTTTATGTTGAAGAAAACTTTTTTTCTAAGTTTTTCAAAATGTTATGACAGGCGAGTCGTGCGAGACAAGGATTGAAGACCCTTAATCTAATTCATTTACTAATCATATCTGTGGTAAAGTAAGTTTAGCTAAATTCTGTTTGAGCTAGAGAACGGATTTTGTAGAAAGTGTGTAGCAGCCATTGCTGTTAGTAAGAGAGAACCAGACCATTCAGTCTTAAAGGAGAGAACAAGAGGTAAAGTTTTATAAGTCAAGTTTATTTTGAAAATTAATCGGGCTGGGATTTTGAGAAAGGACACTACTAAATTTTCTTTACTCCAAAAATAATTCAACTTTCCCGAAAATTGCACTCAGTAAAATAAAACTTAAAGATATTAAATATAAATATTCAAATCGAACTTACAACATTGAAGATAACAACAAGTCAGGACGCCTTCAGAAAGAATCCAACTCCACTCTGTAGACTAGTAGAACACTGATCTAAAAAGTCCGTCCAGAATAATTCAACTGCTTATACGCTATACAGCTTCGAATTGATGACTCAATAGCAGGATCTAAACGTACTTTCATAGAGGAAGAACTCGACCCAAGTTCCGACTTCCAAACGCATTTCCGAAGCTTATATACCTAAACATTGATTGAACAGCTATAACAATTTGCATAAATATCGATGAAAAACAAAAACTCACAAGTTCCGAGGTTTTCACAGTCATCCGTCGAAAGTAAATGAAAGATAGCCTTGATCCACTTCTACGCACATGGACAATTTGTGGACAAAAAACTACGTTCTAAAACCAAAACAGCGCCTACTCACATGATCAGAGTAGTCAATCTATCACAAGTGCTGCATGGGATGTAAGGAAAACGCCAAAAAATATATAAGCTCTGGTCTACAGATGGGGCTTTAAGTTGCTGTTTGAGCTGTAATTACATTATGCACTCTTCGAGAATGTATCATCTCTTAAGCAGAACTCAGTGGGAAACTATTCGTCTAAGATATTTTCGGTACGTGTGTCGTAATACTTGCGTCTGAAATTTCTATTGTATTTCGCTATGGTTGACTGCGCAATAATATATAATTGCTTATGTAAATTCTGTTTTTTCTGAAGTTTTCTCGAAATAAATAATGTGTCGTCCTATGGTAATTTATCCATACACTTTCCGTTCACACAAAGGCTTTAGTCGGAACAATACGTTTCAGCCAATGGAGTTTTATAAAAGTTTTCTGAAAATTTATACTTAAAAAAGCAGATAATGTGAAATATTCCGGTGTCTGTTCTCGTAAATAGTAAACCCAGAAATTTACAAAAATATTATTTCAGTTACATCAATATGAGTAATATTAAAGAAATAAGTTGGAGTATATAATAGGAAATAATTCCTCATACAAAAGTGGAATACATAAATTTTTAGAAAAATTCTTTATTTTCCTATTTACTGGTAAAGAATTTTATATTTTACTTTTCTGTTTAGAAAAAAATTATTAAAAAGCAAATAGATTATTACGAGTACACACTTTTAAATAAAGTTAAGAAACAAGCCTCTTCATATAAATTATAATAACAACAGAATCTTAAAATCATTTTACATTTACAGCAAAAATATGACGTAACTATTTATTTCTAGCATTCAATATTTGGCAACTGAATACTCACGGAATGAAAAGCCATTAGCATACGGGTTTGGGACAATATTTAAACTAGTAAAGACGAGTCTTAATATAAGTAGGTTAAAATACTTAATAACTTAAATGGAAGTCAGATTTAATAAAATAATGTTAATTTTCATTAATAAATGTGAAACAATTTAGTATAATTGCTCCAAAAAGTAGTCAGTTTTCACCACATTCTGTTTATACAATGCTGACCAGGGAACCACGCCGTTAGTGTAAAAATGAAAAAATCTAAATAAGCAGCAATCGAGAGAGCATGGTGAAACTTGTTTTTGGACACTTAAATCATTTGCCCTCGTCTGGCCGTTATCGAGCTATAAAGTCTTAAAATTTGCTAATTTATTTATTTAATAGAATGGAAGGAGGAATCGATATTTTTCAGCGTTACAGTACCATCAAACTCCATTCACTTGAACATTTCCAGTTTAATGCTCCGCAATACTCCGACATGATTCGCTATGGTTGGTATGCTCAGGTACTTCCATTAGAAACGCGCGATTTTGCAATTTTGTTTTTCGCAGGCGTTTGACCATTGTAATCATTGCACTAGATTTAAGTTCAAGAAATGTTCTTGGTGCCCTGATTTTCTATGCTTCAATAATTTTTTGGTTCAGTAATATATAATAACTAAATATATTTTGTATTTATATTAATCTGATTATTAAAATTTCCGAATCAGAACCACGCCTTTTCTCCCTAAATTAAATAAATAAATTAGCTAAGTTTAAGACTTTATATCTCGATAACGGGCAGATGAAGGCAAATGGTTTATTTGTCAAAAGACACATTTCGCAATGTCCTTCTGATTGCTGCTTACTTAGATTTTTTTTTTTCATTATAACACTAAGGCGTGGTTTCCTGGTGAGATTAATCTCCCAACATACTGGATATCTGAGTAAAATTAACTTCATTATTTAAAAATATTTTTACATATTTAATTACATTGTAGATTATAAAAAAATATTAAAAAATACTAAGAAATATTAAACCCATAAATATGATTTCAGGTCTGAAAGAAAACATATATTTTTATTATAAAACTGAAAGAATTAAAAGTGTTACCGATTTTCGTTCTGCCTCTTTCGAGATTAAAGCAGATGTAAATAAATAAATTTTAATATGAAAAAATGCAAAGAAGGCTTTAGTTTTCTTCTTGTATCTCCTCACATTCTGCACCAAATTTCACAATAGGTAACATTTATTTTGAACATTATAACTGTTATATTTGTCAATAAACATCTCTCTAGTGGTAATTATATTAAATTCCTTACAGTAATTTTAGCATTTTCTTTATACAAAGCTACAACTAAGAAAGACAGTTTCATATAAAAGTATGATTATTTCTTGTAGGATGTATTTCAAAGAATTTTTTAATAAAATATACATTTTTACAGTCGTCATTAGTAAAGACCAAGTAACATAGAATTTTAACATTGTTTTTCGATACACTCTGACGCAAAAGTTTAGACAATGACGTCATTCAGCTTTAAAATGTAGAATTATGACGTCAGAATTACAAAAACCTGTAAATATATTCAAAAACTGATTTAAAATGCTATGTACAAAAGACAGTCGTTTTATTTGCTATAATACTAATTTTTTTCATAAAAATTCAAATGTGCTTGTCGCAAAAGTTTAGACACTATTCTAAATTTCTTTGAATATTCGCTGGCATATGCAAATTTAGACTCGATGATGTCACAAATTTGGAGTACTTAAGTTCTGCAAACGATTGCGCTTCATAGTCGACATGCCGAGAGCTAAAGAAATTCAAGTGAATGAGGTTTCAAGGATTTGGCAGTTGAAAGGTGAAGGGAAGAGAGTTTCTGAAATTTCTGCTATTATTAATAGGTCAAAAAAATCTATTTATCGAGTTTTATCGAGTGGTTCCGAATATAAAGCAAAATGTCGGTCTGGGAGGCCACGTGTGACAAATGTACGAGAGGATCGCCTGATACAAAGACTAGCGAGTACTCAACAAATGAGCGTACGTGGAGTTCAAAGCTCATCGGGACTCTCTGTATCAAAGGATACGATTCGTAGACGAATTTTGGAAAAAGGAACAATCGTTTATAGCAAAATGCAGAAGAAACCAGCTCTGAAGCCACATCATAAGTTACAAAGAATGATGTGGGCTCGAAAGCATATGTCATATGGAGAGAAATGGCAGTCAGTCATATTTAGCGATGAAAAAAAGTGGAATCTGGATGGTCCAGATGGTTGTTTATCGTATTGGCATGACTTGCGGAAGGAACCTCGACGTTTTTTTAGTCGCAGACAAGGAGGGGGCTCGGTGATGGTTTGGGCAGCCTTTTGTTATAATGGACAAGTATCTCTGACCTTCACCAGAGGTCGTCAAACTTCACAGCATTATACACAGACATTAGAAGAAAACCTACTGCCATTTGCTGAGCTTCTAGGGGGTCCTCAGTGGGAATTTCAGCAAGACAATGCTTCAATTCACACTGCAAAACATTCAAAATCTTGGTTTAATTCCCATAATATAAGAGTTCTCGACTGGTCAGCATGTAGCCCAGATCTTAACCCTATAGAAAACCTTTGGAGCATCATGTGTCGCAAAGTTTATAGCAACGCTAGACAATACTCTTCTGTACAGGAACTTAAGACATCTATTGAGGATGCATGGTACGATATCGATCCACAAACTATGCAAGATTTAGTTTCTTCCATGCAATCTCGTGTATATGACGTAATACATAAGCATGGATGCGCAACCAGGTTTTAAAAATTGTTTATTTCGATTTTATTTAATTTGTGTCTAAACTTTTGAGACAGCAGTTTATTTTTGTTACCATTTAATTTATTGCAATATGCACAATTCCACTTTTCTTTGTTATAAATATTGTTTATATGTACAGCACATTAATTTCAAGCAGTGATTTGAAAATTGAATAAATATTTTTCAAAGTATGTAAGAATTTCTTCATTGTCTAAACTTTTGCGTCATAGTGTATAAATTAATTCTTACATATTTTTTATAATTCATAATATTTATAGTTAAAATATTTTTTTCCGTTTATGTTCTTTGTAGAGATAAAATTTAATCTATTTAAATTTAGCAAAGCTTTTGCCGTCAAATTTCATTCATTTCCTCTAAAGCATCCTAAGATATCTTGATCATATCGAAACACAGTTTTATTATATAAGCGGGGTTGCTTGTACAATTTCCTTAATCCAACTTATCTCTGAAGTTATTCCACTTCAGATACGCTCATATCTATATTTAATATACAAACATATCCTTTGTTTATGCTTTCATGATTAGATTACGTAAAAGGGATGTTTCGCAAATATTGATTATGTTCCCTCACAAAATAATTCTGTTTCCTTACATGGTTCAAGTTTAATATCTAAGTAAAAGTCATAAAGGATATAAGTGCTTCATAAATTTTTATTTTTGCAATTTTGTGAACATCTGAAAAAAATTAAAGCAATTTTCACTCACAGGCTATCAAAGTCTGAGAGCTAATGTGCCCGCAGATTCTGTATGTATGTATATACGTACGTAACGCGATAACTCTTGATAGAAATATCCGATATGCTTCAAATTTTGTATATAGGTGCATTATGATAAGACGCTTCCCTGATTAGTTTTGGGGGTCCATTGGTTAAGTATAAAGAGGCGTAATGGGGGGGGGGTATTCCCCCCCTTAATTTAGATAAATGGGTTTTTCATGCAGAATTATCCGATTTGCTTCAAATTTTGTTTATAGGTTCATTGTGAAAAGGCGCTTACCTGAGTAGTTTTAGGGGTTAATTAGTTAAGTATAAAAGGGGGAACGGGGGCCTAATCCCTTTAATTTAGATAAATGTGTTTTTCATGCAGAATTATCGAATTTGTTTCAAATTTTGTATATAGGTTCATTGTAATAAGGCGCTTCCCTGATTAGTTTTGAGGGGTCATTGGTTAAGTGTGAAGAAGGGCAACGAGAGTTAATCCCCTCCATTAATTTATTGTCGATTTCTCTATTTTTCGAGGAGGATTATTCTTTCAAATAAGAGTATAATATACAATTAGTGGGAATAGCGTGTAAGCTCAATGCCATCAGTTTAACTGGGCACTTTTATTTTTATTTTTTATAGAGGATTCATTTCTTTCAGATAGGATTTAACATTTTGTATACTATATGTTTATATCATGTTTCAGTGTAAAAGTTTTTAGATAACCAAGGTATGTGTGTAGGTACTCTGAGTTAAAAAAAATGATTAAATTGGTATTTGTTAATATGTCTGTGAGCATCAGCTGCAGAAGCACATTGTTTCAAAACCAGCTTTCCTACAATTTTTAAATTCAGGTATGATTAGATTACTTTTGTTTTTAATAATTTGACTTAAAATGTAAATGTTAAATTGCAGTGCGTGGTACATAATTGTAAATTATAAATGTAGGATAATTTATATATACGATTTTATTATAGAACTAAACTTGCGAAAATTGTTATTTTCCAGACATACTTCGTTCGAATATGAGGTAAAAATAAATGAGATAATCCACTGGGAATTATCTCAATAAAGCTCTAAAAGATGTCAAAATGGGCTTATCAGTTTTTTCTGCAGCAAGGAATATTCATAGATTTAGGTTTTGTACATTTCCCTCAATAAACCTCTAAAATGTCCTATTTATTCCTTAATATAACTAAATTTACCTGTAACTTGAGCACAGTTATATTATATTTAGTTTTTTAAAACTCATTATAGCTAAATTCCTCTTCTCACAGCGTAATTTGTGTATACTAGTTTTTTAACACCAGGTAATAAAAGTTGTTATAAATGTACATTGTTTCAGTCCAGAAGAACACATGGCTTAAATGAAACTCAAATCAAAACAAAAAAAGAAATTCTATCATTTGTATCATCTGTATAAATTTTAAAGTTGCAAACTTGCAATTTTTACACGCCAAATTATTCCTGGAGACGTTACTGTATGTATATTAAAACCAGTGGACCAGTGCGAAGATTTTGCACTGCAGTCTAATATTTTTAGCAATATTTAATATATTTTAGTTTCAAGTATAAACTTCTAAAGAAAAAGTAAAGCTAAAATATTTACAAACAACATTAATCAAGCCAGAATATCATCTCATTTATTCTATCAAAGTCACAGTAAAAACGGATCGGAAATAGGAAATGGCACGTGGAAAAAAAGAAAAGCAAAGAAACAAAAATAACAATCGTATTTAAACTGTATTAGAGGATGACGTCATCCACTTTGTGAAAACATGGGACAAAAAAAAAGTAAATTGAATACATATAAAATACAATTTAATCTAATATAACAAGACTACCTTTAAGACTACATGTGAAATACCACTTCTTTGATTGATCGGTGGTGTCTTTTCCTTCTAAACATTTCAATTTTGCTTTTTAATCATAAATGTAAAAAAAAAACAGTGCGGAGAACGGTTATCTCACACATTATATTTTTTGTCTTGTTTATTTCTTATAATCACTGTTCAGCAAAATGTAATGCGGTATTTTGTTTTTGTAGCGACACTAATTTGAGAAAAACGTTTTATTTTAGTTATATTTGTTAAGTATACCTTTAAGACTACACGTGAAATATCACTTCTTTGATTGATCGGTGGTGTCTTTACCTTCTAAACATTTCAATTTTAATTTTTAATCATAAATGTAAAAAAAAAAAAAAAAAAACAGTGCGGAGAACGGTTATCTCACACATTATATATTTTGTATTGTTTATTTTTTATAATCACGGTTGAGCAAAATGTAATGTGGTATTTTGTTTTTGTAGCGACAATGATTTGAGAAAAAACGTTTTATTTCATTTATAAAAACAATGCTGATTTAATTTTTAATTAACTGCAACTTTTTTTTCTAAAAACATGTTTAACGAAATGTGACTGGTCTATGTCAAAAGACTGCTCAAAAACCTTTCGAATGTTACCTAATTTTCTGTTGTGCATTTAGTAAATGCATAGAAAAAAAGATGTTGGCAACAGAAATAATACAGGGTGTTTTTTTTTAAACTGACGCTATTCAGAGCCGCCTGTAACTCGTTCTAATAACTGGATTGATACAAAATTTTGTGAATGGACTAAGAAAACCATGGGAAAAAAGATTCCAACAAAAAAAAATAGTTCCAATCACCACCGATTGGGGGAAATGTGGCGCTGTGGTAATTTATGCAACTGAGAATTAGCATAAAATACGGGCAATAAATGAAAATGCAAATTTTTACTTACGCAAGCGACAGTAGCGCCAATAGTTTAAGTTATAAATGCATGCGAAAAACACCCAGAAACAATTTCAGCTCAAATTGAAAATGAATCTCACGTTACCGCAGCGCGCGTTACTTGTGAAGTTCTATTGTTGTAACCAGGGCAATGCACCAGCCGCTCTTCGTTTACTTAGAACACGCCACAAACTGCGCAAAGGACCTTTATCCGTTAATGTATTGAAAGCAATGATTCTAAAATTAAAAAGAAACACGCTCGCTAGCAGATCGGTCATGCAGAGGACGTAAACCGGTGGAAGAAAAAGTGATAATGGATGTTTCAACTGCAATCAACGAAAGAGAAAGTGTAAATGATGAATAAAACATGGCATTTTATCCAAATTATTAATTTTGTCTGTTTCTGATGTTTTTTTTTCAATGTACAGTGCCACATTTCCCCCTATCGGCGGTGATTGGAACTATTTTTTTGTTTGTTGGAATCTCTTTTCCCATGGTTTTCTTAGTCCACTCACAAAATTTTGTATCAATCCAGTTATTAGAACGAGCTACAGGCGGCTCTGAATAGCGTCAGTTTAAAAAAAAACACCCTATATATATGATTATTCTAAATAATTTAATACAAAATACATAAAGATTCAGAATAACTCTTTAATAATTGAAAAGTGTAATTAGGAAAAAAAACTTAAGGCACCCATAGGAATATGATGTCGCCATCTACTTATTAACTCTTAAATTCCCAAGCTTTAAATAATTGAATGACCTTAGAATTCCAACAAAATAGCCCAAAATACTCGCTTTTTTCGTTCCCCCCTTTTTCACTAGGTACGTAGTGGAAATTATGTAAAGGGAGAAGACCCTACTGTCTTCTCCCTTTATTCAAATTTCGACAGTTGTTACACCCCTCTGTTTATCATTGCTCCAGTTATTTTAAAAAAATCGTTTTTTTTTTTTTTTGGTACTGTCCAGAAATGTTAACACATTACATATTATCCCATCCATAACTGAGAGAGACCACGCTCTTGACAGAACACAAAAAGCATTTATAGGGAAGGAAAATCCTTTCAGCAATCCAGGGCTATTGTGGCTTTCAGAGCATTCGGATGGTTTCGGCTATTGCGGGATTAAAAATGTTAAATGAAGAATATAAAGTGTTCCCTTGAAACTGAAATCGAGTTTCTATGAATAACTTTAAGAAAAAAGAAAATATTGTAAATGATTATTTTAAAGAGACTGTTACAGAGACTTTTCTTTTAAAAGTGATGATACCACGAAATGTGCTGGAAAATCAGAGCAAGTCGATGAGTGAGGCAGTATGCAATGACAATGACATTCGAGTAAATAATTCGTAATTTATGGTGTTTTAAGCTTTTTTACATTAATAAAAATTTTATTCCGTGATGTTTGAAAATAAATGTTTGTTCCATAAATGCATCGCATTATTTCAGTGTATAAAATGTTACTAATTGGTACTTTTAAAAATTGGCTTAGATAATTGTAAATGCATCTAAGAGCATGATTCAAAGCCATTTCTTGATAATAACGTTTGCTGTAAAAAAAAAGTGTCATATATTTTAAAGAGTTTTCTAAAAGAAAATTTAAAAAAGACAGAAATATTTTAAAATGTACATCATGAAACCACCAAGGAACTGAAGTACATATAAGGAGTTTATTTTTTATCATGGTGACATAAACTGTACTTATATGACAGTAGAAATATTAATTTAATATTTCGAGAAAATATTATTGACTTAATCTCTTTATTCTAAAAGCATGTATAGAAGCTTCTATTAACAGAATTATAATTGTTCTGTCAAAATATACTAAAAGCACTATGGAATACATCACGGCAATATTCGTACTCTAAAGTGATTCATTATTTTCTAGCTCAAATTGCTTCGAAAATGGATATGCTTGAAACGTAATGATTCGCTAAAGAATGTCTACATTGCTCTGTCAGATTATTATAATAACATGACAAGTGACGTTTCAAAAGCGATGTCAAAGTTATTGAAAACGCAGTCATTTGTTGAATTGGTATGTGTTATATTTGAAAATGATTTTTAGGACCATTAAATGGAAAAGCTTTATATACATTCATTTGTAAAATTGAAAATTTTTACTCATAAGAATTATATCAGCTTAGCACTGTTGTTTAATATATTTAAACCCCAATTTAAATATTATATTTAAGTGTTTCTAAGGCCTTTCCGATTATGATACATCTTTATTCTATCAAAAAATAAGTCTCGCCTGGCGTATCCCAGAATTAACTTGAAGGTATAAAATCTTAATATGTTAATAACTTAATAAATATCATATGAAAGTAAAAACATATTAAACAAAAGCGAAAAAGAAAGAATTTTTTATTGTTGTAATTATTGCCATAGTAACCGATTTTTTGGCAGATAGATCTTCTAAATATGCACTGTAAAAAAAAATGCTGTAAAATTACGGACAGAGTTAGGCAGCAGAAGATTCCAGTCATACCCCGTAAAAAAAAAAAAAAAAAAAAAAAAAAAAAAAAATCATGCCCATCATTTTGTGCAGCCCCTAATTTTACGGGGCAAAGTGATATCGCATTATAATGCACAGGATATAATGCACTTTAAAACACAATAACACTTTGCTTACTGTTCCGTAGAACGTAGCACGTTTGATAATCATCACAGAATCACTGTTTTGGCGGGTTAAAATTTTCAAAACACGAGTAAAATGAAGGGTTACACCCTAGCGGAGGACAATGTATGGGGTCGTACCGTATTTTTGCTAACATATGGGCTCGAACTGTAAGAATATGTGGATTGCTCTTAATTTTCTAAGTATCTAAGGGATAAGGTCGATTATTTAGGGGATCAGACCGTTTTTCCTCAAATAAGGCTGTTGCCCGTGAAAATTGAAGGGCAAACGCTCATAAATTTACAATTTTTTCTGAGTGTGTAATTCGGCTGCGTTTTACAACTGTAGTCCAACGCAACAAAACATATCTTGCATTTTCATGAGCAGTGACAAATCTTCGATTAAACACCGCGAAACGTATTCTAATGAAATGAGAACAAAAAAATTAATTATGGACTTCCAATCATAGACTTCCATTAATTACAGACTTTTAATTGTATATCGTCACTTTTTAGCTTACAGGCAGCCTTACAGTTAATGTTCCCCCAGGTTCTGTATGTATGCACATATGTACATACTACAGTGCCTAGAATAAATAGTGTACCGTTCGACGCTAAAAAAATGCACGCGAAAGTAAGCCTCCAATAGATGGCGCTGACTGCACTACAGACTGGAAATTTCCGAAAACAGATCTAGTAATCGGATAAATTAATGCTTTTTAGATACTTATTTTGATATTATATAAGAAGACATTTAACTATAGGAATTGATATTTAGATGAAAACAAGTCTGAAATATTTCAACAATAAATATATTATTTACAAACTGTTATTTTAGAACAGACACATTTTTTAAATGAAAATTATGTATGAAAAGTAATTGTTTTGCATAAATTAAATTGTAGTATTTGTTCAAAAACTGTAAATAAGTGCTTCAATATGCGCGCATCCTATCTGCACATACTCAGAATTAGCAACCTTTTGCTGATGCAAACATTGACTTTTGCGTTTGTTATATACTGAAATTTTTCATTTTGCAGCGTTTTTCATTATTAGCATAAAACAAAGTTATTCTAATGAGTTTGATAGTAAATATGATGCTTATGATAATCATTATGTTTCCTATTTGAGTCATCCTAGTTTAAATATATATAAGATCCTTAATTTATAAATGATACTAATGAAAAAAGCTAATAGCCAATTTAAATACAAGTGGTTCAAGTTTTCTTTGTGAGAGCACTATTTAGGTCTATTCTCAGCTCCAGAATATCCCGTACGGCAACCAGGCACAAAACAATACCTTTGTTGATATTTCTTCTTAGTTTTTTCACTCCTATTTTGTGTCTTAAACAGACATAATTACAACTTTATAGGAAAAACTCGCGTTTGTTTACAATATGCCTCACTGTCACGGCGCTAAAAGCTTTCAAAATTCCCAGTCGGTGATAACATGAGCGCCATCTTGTGGCATCCTTCCTTGTGGCATCCTTCTGCACAAATCTCTTCCAAACTAATACATAAAATCAAGGGGCATAAAATCTCGGTCAAGTTCGTTAATGGGCAAAATCGAACCAAAAGGGGGGGGAAGGGTAGGGGGAATGGGTTTTGTTGTGAAAACAGAAAAACCCATAACTTCTTAATTATGATACGTATCGAATCCGTTTCAAGTTATTATTACTTCTAGGAAAAGGGCCGAAAATGTACGCATGACAGATTTTGATATCATTAAAAAGGGCCTCGAGGGGGGGGGGGATAGGGGTTTAAGAAGAAAAAAATTCACAACTTTGTCAATTCACAAGACACTAAATCCGCTTAAATTTATTATAAATCGGTGGAATGGAATCGAATAAATGTAATGGAGGATAGAATGTCGGAATGGAGGATAGATGTCGGTGGAATGGAATCGAATGAATTTTTTCACTCCTATTTTGTGTCTTAAACAGACATAATTACAACTTGCATTTGAATAATTTTAAAATGCAAAATACATCCTTGATTTTTCTAATGTTTTGTATCATATAAAAACATAACTTTAGAATCTTTAAGGGCAGGGAATATTCAGAAAAAAATTAAAAGGTTGCAACTCTTTTCAACTGTGGAGCTTTTTATTTACTTACTGTCATCATCACTTACTATTTCACTAGTATAATTTTACACTGAAAATTTTCATTCTGCAGCCAGTGATGTAGTTGTAAAAAAACCAGAGGGCATACGCTGTAGGCAGAGGGAGTATATGCTAAAGAGCTTATGCCCTAAAAGAGTATATGTTATAGTGATTTTGAGAAGTGGGTATACGGTATTCCTTAAATTAATCCAGAAAATATATGGCTTATCCACCGTATATCCTCCATTACATCCCTGTCTGCAGCTTTTACTTTTCTTAGAATTAAATAAAGTTATTGTAAACAGTTTAATAAGAAACACACTGCCTACAATATAAAAAAATCCCAGACAGCTCGGCCTACAGGCGCAGGTGGATTTCGAAGACGTAGACCGTGGGGTGTCTGTTTATTGGGAATTGCAGAAGAAATGGCCTTTTTGCCATGATTCAGCAGTTGGGACCGCCCACTTCAAAAACTACCTGTGTCTGTAGGCGGAGCCGGCAGGGATTTATTTGTTTTTATTTTTATTTTTATTTTTTTTTTTTTGCTGTAAGGGTTGGTCCTATAAAAAACTTGTAGATAATATTAAGAGGATTTATAATAAATTTAAGCGGATTTAGTGTCTTGTGAATTGACAAAGTTGTGAATTTTTTTCTTCTTAAACCCCTATCCCCCCCCCTCGAGGCCCTTTTTAATGATATCAAAATCTGTCATGCATACATTTTCGGCCCTTTTCCTAGAAGTAATAATAACTTGAAACGGATTCGATACGTATCATAATTAAGAAGTTATGGGTTTTTCTGTTTTCACAACAAAACCCATTCCCCCTACCCTTCCCCCCCCCTTTTGGTTCGATTTTGCCCATTAACGAACTTGACCGAGATTTTATGCCCCTTGATTTTATGTATTAGTTTGGAAGAGATTTGTGCAGAATTATTGAAGTTATCGTGTCCACAAAAAAGTGATATAGATAGATAGGTTGATAAAAGTTTTGAACTGGGGCTGGTTTTCGGTTCTGGGAGTCATGATCGGCATAGAACTGCAAAAATTTTCTAGAAATTCCAACATAGGAGAGAATGTAATTGATAGTATTTCTTTCAAAATCTACCTAATATGCACTAATTTACTTTTATATATATATACTTTGATCATATATATCTGTGTTTGTGCGTGCATGTGTCAGAGAGAGAAAAATAGTATGAGGCCCCCCTACATTTTCTTGAGTACGCCCTATTGTTTGCTTCTAGCTACAGTCCTGCTTACTGCACGCGTCGTATCTTTAAGCATTTAGCTTTTTGTCTTTTTGCTGGGCGATTTTTATTTATTTGTTTTACATAAAAGTTCAATCGAGTTACGACAAAATTTTTTAGAATTTTCTTTGTGAGAGCACTATTTAGGTCTATTCTCAGCTCCAGAATATCCCGTACGGCAACCAGGCACAAAACAATACCTTTGTTGATATTTCTTCTTAGTTTTTTCACTCCTATTTTGTGTCTTAAACAGACATAATTACAACTTTATAGGAAAAACTCGCGTTTGTTTACAATATGCCTCACTGTCACGGCGCTAAAAGCTTTCAAAATTCCCAGTCGGTGATAACATGAGCGCCATCTTGTGGCATCCTTCCTTTCAAGGCCAAAGGAAAAAGCGTTGGTAACCAACGGACGGCACACTATTTATTCTAGGCACTGTAGTACATACGTAACGTGATAACACTTGATAGAAATATCTCATTTGCTTCAAATTTTGTATATAAGTTAATTCTGATAAGGTTCTTCCCTGTTTAGTTTTGGGGGTTCATTGGTTGAGTATAAAGGGGGAATGGGGGGGTCTAATCCCCTCCCCTTAATTTAGATAAACGGGTTTTTCAAGCAGAATTATCCGATTTCCTTCAAATTTAGTACACAGGTTTATTCTGATAAGGCGCTTCCCTGATTAGATTTGGAGGTTTATTGGTTAAGTATAAAAGTCGGAAACGGGGACTAATCCCCCTCCTTAATTTAGATAAATAGGTTTTCCATGCAGAATTATTCGATTTGCCTCGAATTTTGTATACAGGTTTATTGTCAATTTTTTTATTTTTCGATTGTCATTATTCTTTGAAATAATAATATAATATACAGTTAGTGTACTAGGTGCGCAACTAAGTTTCAGGGTTTCACACATAAATGGCACTAATGGCTCATGTAGTCGACATACATGTCTAAAGTTGTGTTTTTCTAATAGCTTGTATATCTATTAACAATAACCAGTCGTAAGAACTACACATATCGAAATGCAAAAATATTTTTTCTAACAACGAAAATTTCGAGTTTTGTACCAAATAAATAGCATTTGCGGGAAGCTTTGCTTTTCTGCTTTAACTTGAAAAACAAAGCAGCTGAAGCACGTCATTTGCTTTAAGGAGGACTACGGTGAACATACACCATTGAAAACTACCTGTGAAAATTGGTTTAAACGCTTCAGAAATGGCGATTTCGACACTGAGGACAAGGAGCGCTCCGGAAGACCAAAAACAATTTAGGACGCCGATTTGAAAGCGTTATTGGATGAAGATGATACGCAAACACAAGAACAACTTTCAGAGGCTTTAAACATGACTCGCCAACGTATTTCCAACTTGCCATGGGAAAAATTTAAAAGGAAGGAAAATGGGTGCCACATGACTTGACTGAGAGACAGATGTAAAATCAAAGAGCCAGTTTCGAAATTTTGCTTCTGCGGGATGAAAGAAAGAGTTTCCTGCATCGAATTGTTACTGGAGATGAGAAGTGGATATATTTTGAGAATCCCAAACGCAAAAAAATCGTGGCTTTCACATGACGAAGCATCAACATTGAAGGCACGGCCAAATCGCTTCGGAAAGAAGACAATGCTCTGCATTTGATGGGACCAGAAAAGAATCATGTACTATTAGCTGCTGAAACTGGCGAAACTGTTAATGGGAATCGCTATCGACAACAACTGATTAACTTGAACCATGCGTTGCTCGAAAAACGGCCAGAATAGGACACGAGAAACGAACGAGTGATACTGCAGCACGACAACGATACGTGCCATCGCACTTCCATCGTCCAGGGCACCATCAAAACATTGAAATGGGATCTGCTACCGCACCCACCGTATTCACCAGACCTGGCTCTTTCCGATTAGTACTTGTTCCGGTTGATGGCGCATGGCTTGGCTGGGCTACACTTGACCAATTTCGAAGAAGTGCAAAATTGGTTGGATGAATGGTTTAGGTCTAAAGACGCGTCTTTTTATCGTCGAGGTATTCATGCATTGCCACAGAGATAGCAAAAATGTGTAGCTAGCGAGGGATGATACTTTGAATAAATCATTTTTTGCATTTCTCTTAAATTTTTTCATTTTTTATAGATAAAACAAACCCGGAAACTTAGTAGCGCACCTGAAAAATAACCTGTGAGCTCAATGCCCCCAGTTTATCTGGGTACTTATCTATTTATTTATGGAGGTCTGCTACATTAGGTAGCGGGTGTGTTTCCTATTTGTGCATATCGATGAACAACGTCATTCGACAAACAACGCAATTCAAGCTGTACAATTTTTTACATTTCGAAAGCTAACTTTGAAGCGGATATTCAACTTAATTACAGCACGTACCGATAAGGTGTTAGCTAATGAAACTGATAGATTCTATTTTCTCTGATTATGTACAGTTTATCTTATTTCTTAAAAAAAATGTGATTTTAAAGAGAAAGGCTGAATTTCCATGAATGCTATTTTTAATAGGTATGAAGTAGTCTATTAGTAATCTATAATCATATGTTGTAAACAGGCACTAAACAGAGGTAACGTTTTAAATATTTAATTAATTAATTAAAAAATTTAATCGAAAAATTAAAAAACTGCTTTTGAAGTGCCAACTTTTGGTATTTTGGTACATTTTTGGTATCTTTGTTCACAAATCCTTTAATTCTGTGCCCAGTGGTCTTATTAAAAAACTGCACACTAACACACACATATCTATGTTTTGAATTATAGATTCGGCAGCGCACCACAGTTGATAATTTAAAATTGGTAAATTGTGTACGTTTATCACAGAGGAAGTAATGTTGCGATAATTAGAAAATATTAAATAAGAAGGCCATTTATGCACTTAAAAAAAGTTGCTGGTTCTGTTTTTCTACAAAGCATGATATGTGCCGTAATAATAATTTTGGGTCCATTACATTTTGTACATCTCTTTTTTTTATATTACAGCAAATAAATTTTAGGAAAAATAAAAATTTAGCGGACCCACCCTGATTTTATAACTTCACCTCATGTTATGATACATTTTTATTGCGTATTTTAATAAGTTAAAAGTAAAGTAATTTATTGTTCATTTATTTTTCCCAGTTCTCTCATTTATACCTCTTGAGTTGCATAGTCATGTAAAGGTCTCGTCACCTGATCAAGATTCTAAATTACGAAACCAATTCCTTTCTCTTTTTTTTAATGTTTGCATTGGAGGAACCTTGTCGGGTGAAGGTCTAGTCATCTGATTAAGGTTCTAAATTATGAGACCAATTCCTTTCTCTTTTTTTAATTTTTGCATTTTTTTAAAAAATCTGCTAATTCACTAAAGTTAAACAGAAACCTTGAACCTTCAAACAAAGAAACTGTAGCAAACTACTAAAGAGCACTACAGCGTAGCCAATATTCAATACATAGTGGAAACAAAAAGATTTAAACTGAAATATGTTAACTTGCCGTAGTCTATGTTAGCAACCATAGTCAGTGTGATTACTGCCCAGAAGCAAGCTTTTTTTCATTTTCCTTTCCTTATTAGACAACGTACTCAGAAACCCATAATTAATAACAATCTAGAACCGGCCAACTCAGTAACAAAAGTTAATCTTACCAAATAGCGCTGTAGCCAATGACACCCAAGGAGCTAGTTAGGTAGATCTCCGCTATGAAGAGATTGGGCGAATTTCCCCCCGCGGCCAATTACACAAACTCGTTAAGCTAGGCATGCTGCCCGACAGGTAGGGGCTTGGTCTGTGCTTCAATAATAATAATAAAAATAAAATGCACACAAATACACATACGTCTGTCTTTTGTATAATAGATTCTTCATTGTTCATATACATTGAGACATTTTGGTATCGTTGTGCAGAAATCCTTTAATTCTGCGCCCAGTAGTCTCATAAAAAACTACACACAAATACACATACACCTGTGTTTTATATTATAGATTCTGCAGTACACCACAGTTGATAATCTAAAATTGGTTCAATTGTGTTCGTTTGTTACAGAGGAAATAATGTTGTGATAATTAGAAAAAAATTAAATACGAAGGTCATTCATGCCCTTAATAAATGTTGCTGGTTTTGTTTTTCTACAAAACACTATATGGACTCTACTAATAATTTTAATCTATTAAAAATTGTCCATTATTAATTGTTATTACAATTTATTTTGTATATCAGAAACGTTTATCCCGAATTGCTTAGTACTCCTTTTTAGCACTTTCCAACCTAGTTGAAAAGTGCTTATGACTTCGGTTTGTCTGGCCGTCTGCCGTCTGGCCGTCTGGCCGTCTGGCCGTCTGCCGTCTGCCGTCTGTCCGTGCTCTAACTCCCGTAAATATGCTCGGATTGCTCTGCAATTTTTATATGTTATTGTCGTTATCTATAGCATGTTCCCTATTTCAACGGAAGTGTGTAGCACTTATAGTTTTTTTACAGGGACACTCAAAAGAATTCCGTTACATTGCGGTCTATGGGGAAAAATCATTTGCGGTTTATTTAAATAATGTTTCACTATTTTAAACGCATTGTAATTTATATAGATCACTAAGGCGCATTAGAAGAAGCTTAATATGGAACAGGGTGTGCATAGCACTTATAGTTACTTTACAGGGACAGTAAAAATAATTCCGTTACATTACGTCTATGGAGAAAAATCGTCTGCGGTTTATTTAAATAATGTTTCACTATTTTAAACGCATTGAAATTTATATAAATCACTAAGGTGCATTACAAGAGACTTACTACGGAATATTGTGTGCATAGCAGTCATCGTTCATTTACAGGGACACGCAAAAGAATTCTCTACTGTCTGTTAACAATAATTCCTGGAATTGCGTTTTAAGTTATTGAACGCGATTTTAATTTTAACTTTCTTTTTGTCTATTACGTGGTGTGTATAAATTCTGTAGATCCTATACAGGGCAGCACAAAAGTTCGCGAACACATTTCTGTTTTTTGACAAACTCCAGACGGAGAATTTTAAACTGTGCTACGCGTTTCCTAACTGAACTAAAATTATCATCCTATGTAGTATATATACAAATCTATAGATCCTATACAGGGCTGAATAAAAGTATTCGGATATTTTTCCGAATATTGTATATGTTGGAAATTCCTGAAATTATGTTTTTAAATATGTTATGCATTTTCTAAATTGTTTACTCAGATGTTAGCTTTTAGCTTATTAAACGGTATGATTTGTAAAATTATTTTGGAAGCGTTGGAAAGTGCTATATAATCTATGCTTGACGCATGATTTTTCGTTCTTGTTGAAATATCCGCAATGTACTTATATTAAACAATGTTCTTCCTTTTCCATCGAAATTTAGATTTAGAAAATTTAGCATGTAAAACTGTAAAATATTATGAAACATATTTCCTTTTGAAAAAATAGTAAATAGTACAAAAAATAGCACTGCAGTTCCGTTAAAATACTGTGTTATTACAAAATAATCATCGGGTTTCCGAAGCGTTTATTTCGGAACATAATTAGGTTACAACGATGAGTTATACATGAAAATAAACCGAAAGTATGCAAGATTGACATCCATACTACAGATGTTCAATATGTGCTCCTTGAGTGATACGGCAGATGTCAAGGCGATAGTTCAGTTCGCTCCACACATTACTCAGCATGGTCGCATTAATGGTCGCATTAATGGTCGCGAATGCAGTCGGGATGCGGTTCCGCAACTCAGCCAAAGTGGTAGGTAAATGTGGTACGTAAACTAAGTTTTTAACATATCCCCAAACGAAGAAGTCACATGGCGAAAGGTCGTGTGACCTGGGCGGCCATGAAAACAGTGTCTTGTCATCCCGGCCACATCGACCAATCCATCGTTGTGGCAGTTGTCGATTAAGGTAGTCACGAACCTCTTTGTACCAGTGTGCCGAAGCTTCATCTTGTTGGTAAATGAAACCGTTGATATCGTGTTCCAGTTGCTCTTTGCTGTCCAGTCGCCATTTTGAATATGACGTTCGCGCAGCAACCATGGCAACCACACGCGCATGACACATACGCAGCGGGAAACTGTAGTTAACGCCCTCTCGTTTGAGTTGTCATGGAAACCTATACGTTTCCTAGTTCGCCCATAGTAACGTATCAAAAACCGATGATTCATTTGTAGTAACTCTGTATTAGGCTGAATCAATAAATCCTGTGTAAATCGAATTTTAATTAAACTAGACGTCTTTCAGAGTTCAAGAAATTTGCAACTTTGATCGAAAATACTTTGCAGAACTTATTCAGAAAATATATTTTAGTCATATATTTCGTGGCACTTTATGACGAAAACAAATTAACATTTTCTAATGTTAGAATGAAATGTACGAAAAGTGGTTAATTTTAATTAATTTTAATTTTCAGTAACTGCTTAATCAAAAGTAATTAGCACAGTTATCATTTTGTCTGGGAAAATAACACGTGTTTACATTTTTTGACAGTTTATACTAGTAAGAGTACTTCATATTTCGTCAGCATGATTTGACGTCAAGAATGCTACGAAAAATATTTATGTAAAAGTTAAAATTAATAATAATTTTAAAATGAATATAACAAAATTGTTAGAGTAAATTAATAATTATTTTGCTTTTTCTGTTTTCTTTATCATTTTCATCTGCACAATATTATTACTTCACCTCCCCGACATACTTGATTAAAAATTGTTAAAGTTTTATTCGCTGTAGGTGAATATCAAAGTTAAAAAGATTTTCTACAACAGAGTGAAAAGTACATAAGCCAGGATTTGAGCCGGTGACCTTAGCTAGACAACGTCCGTCAATGCTCTAACCACTGAGCTACACAGTCGATATCCAGCCTCACACAATTCATTCACATGTTTGTACCATCAGATCTGCCTCTCCATCAGTTTTTTACCGATGAAAATTCGTACACATGGAACTCCATAATAGTATGGATAATAACTACATTATATATTTAAATTAAATTTCATCTTGAAATTACAAGTTGAATAATTATTTTTAATTTTGACCTCCACCTACAACGAATATAGTATTTCAGGTTGAAGTTTCATATGTAAATATAAAAAAACATTCCATGGTGAATAAAAAAAAAAATGGAAATTGGTTAAATTCATTTTATTCTTAAGTAATTTTTCAGTCAAAAGTATAATATAACAGAGCTATCTGTATGACTGGAGACATTAGCTTAAAACTGATTACCATTTATACAAGTATTTCATATTTTGAAATTACAGCAGCCTTTTTAGGTGCGTTCGTAATTATATAAATATGTAGCACCTATTGTCGTCACTTGGTCCGTCCGTCCGTCTGTCTGTCCGTCTGTCTGTCCGTCCGTCCGTCCATCCGTCCGCATATAACAACGCAAAAACTATCCAACCGAATGGTTTGCAATTTAAAATATATTATCTTTGCAGACTTTTGTTGAGACATTTCAAATTTTATTAAAATCGAATCAAAACTTTAGGAGATATTAATAAAAATATTTATTAAGAAATTTGAATTTTTTTTTTTTTAAATCGGAGCTTTTTTGTTATAGGAGCTTCCGAAGTTTAATCGTCAAGCGACCGAGATACTTATTTTATTACAGAAATTAATCTGCAGACGATATAATTCATTTCACAGAATTAAAAATCAGAAAAGATCTGAATATTTATGTAACTAGCTGTAGTACGAACGCACCTCATTTGTCACGTTTGACGTACAATTTCCAACTTGTTGATACTGTTAATTTCAGTGGTTGAAGTGCGTAGTTCTATTACATGCGTGTTAAATTTTTGTTTTATTTATATTACTTTTTTTATTTTATTTATTTGTTGATGAAGGTTTAATTTCCTTATGAGATATTATCTGTAAATATATGCAAAAATATTTACATTGCTTTACGAGAAAACTCGTTAATCTTTCGTAATCGGGTTGCATACGATAGTGATAAACAAAAATAAAATCCGTGCTTGAAAATTATTTTTAAAGCATAAAAACCCAGTAGTTGATAAAACACTTTTCATACAAATAGGATTTGAAAGAAATGTTTTTCCTATTCCATGATGTAAAAATGAAATTGTGCGATATTTAGATTCTTAAAAAATGCATTAAAATTGACATTATTGGCCAGGTGCTGCCACTGTTAATATGACGTCAGCGTTTCTCGCTGACATAATTTTGCTTTATGATATGTATTTTAATGAAATGGATGTAATCAAGAATTTATAGAGAAATTTTAATTAAATGCATTATTTTTTTAAATCAAAAATAGATAATTGGAAGATGGGTATCTTAAGAATTTTCTTATAAACTGTTTTTCAATTTGCATGTACTTCGCTTGTAAAAATAAAAGATTGCACACTTAACTTAATTCCTGTAATTACAAAATATTGTTTTCATGTTTAATAAAACATACATTTAAAAATAACACTCTTTTTTTTTCTTTGAGACATTGTTCAATCAAAAATGTTTCGCAGAGTCCACTTTATATCTGGGAAAACAACATGTGTTTAAAATTACTAAATGTTTATCAGAGAACTCAATGATCTTTCAGTAACAAATAACATCAATAATTCTCCAAAAGATATTTAAATTAATGTGGAAGTTATTAATATACTGATTGAATTTATGTAAAATGCTTTACAAAAATTTTAATTAAATTGCATTATCATTTTCTAGCAAAAATGTTAATTAAGTGTTTATTTTTATTTATTTTTTAATAATCTTGATCTTTCACTTCCACCTGCTTCGTTTACGTAGAAGATTGCATATTTTACTAATGATAGTGCTGTAATAGGAACAATATTTTTCCTTACTTTATAAAATATTTTATCAATAATTGCATCGTTAAAACTTCAGAAATTGTTCAATAGAAAGTAATTAACATAGTCATTATTATATCTTGGAAAAATAACATAAATAAGAGAGTATAGAGTTTATAAGAGTACTTAAAATTTCGTTAGAAGGAATGACATCAATGATTTCATAATCATTATTAAAATTAAAGTGAAAATAATGCATATCTTCATTGAAAGGTTATTAAAAAAATAGTACTGCAATTTTTTAATTAAATCGCATTAGACATTTTTTTAACAAACAGTTAATGAAATTTTCTAAGAACCTTTGAATACTAGTTTTGCATTTACGTGTGTTGTGTTTATACAAACATGGAAAAAAAATATATATATATATTTGAGGGTTCGCACGCTTTTACCACAATTGCTTAACAGAATATTTCGCCTTATTTAAATGCAGAAAAGTATTACAAATCCAGCAATTAAACGAGGCGTATAAAATTTCTACTATTTAAATATTAAATAGAAATTTTCTATTAAAAATTTGTGGTAACTGCGTACGAATCCTGTATTGGTACCTATTCATAACAAAATTATCGCAAATGAAGAGACCGAGAATTGTGACTTCTTTCTAAGTATGAATGAAACTTTTGAAATGATGGACTGGTACACATCGGTAATTATACTAACTTTGAATTTTCAAATGTTAACACCCACTTTTCACACCGTATTTGAGTTCCTCATTCCAAGAAAGTCTAAAAAAGTTATATGTTATATGATTTTTCTTACATCTTTATAGAACTAAATTAATTTTAATTTATTTATTTTATTAATAAAAATTTCTTAACTTTTCTGGTTAGTTTCTAAGATTTTCTTTCTGTTAACAAGAAAGGATCGTTTTAGTGTAGACCAGTGGTTCCCAACCTTTTATTGGCCACGCCCTACCGAAGTGTCAAAAATATTCAGATTGCCCCCCCCCCTAATCTATATCACATACAAGTTGCGTATATACAAGTAGTTTGGCACCATTATAACAGATTAGAAAACTTCTATTTAATATTTCAAACCCGCAGTTTCTCATTACTTCGTTTATTCGAACAGTTTGTAACATTTTTCTGTCACATAAAAATTTTAGCATAATAACACTATAAGTGCAATGCGACCATACATCTTGGCCTTTATGTCATAAAGTGTTTTTATGTTCCTTGCCAACTTAAGGGAGATGGGGGATGAATGGGAGGTTCTCAGGCAATAAACATTTCTTTTTAGTTGCTTCCTATCCTCATACATTTCACTATCATAGTGTGCTTCAGAACCAAAAGCAAGACCACATGGCTGTTTTCATTTTCTCTCAAATTTGCATTTCCTGAAATCTCTGCTCAAAAGTAATTTTTTTTTTACATTTGAAGTTACTTAAATATCTTATGCAATATAAACAATTAAGATATCTTGTAGTTTTTTATTTAAAGGCTCAATATTGGTAATTAAAATGAATGAATATTAACAATTGTGACAGAATAATTTTTGAGACAAAATGGCTGACAATTGAGTATATGCATCATGAGGATGACTGGGATATTTTTAAGGGGGATGAATGGGACTGTCTCATTCATCCCTAGGTGATGCTGAAAAACCTATTTATTAACTAAATAATGTTATACAGGTTGATAAATTAATAATTTATGGTAATTATTATCTTAACATTTCATCCTCATTGTAGCCATCGTCTTCAGCCATTGAATGCTTTTGTTTATGGGCCTTTTAAGACAAAGTTGAGATGAGTCCAAGATGATCGGCTGACAATTAATCCTGAAGATCATATTTCAATTTATAATCTCTCAGATTTTGCCAAGGAGGCATTTTTGTCAGCTTTTAGTCTTTAACATGGAATTCAGGGAGGAAACTATTTGTGTCCCATTGATACCTGCTGTGGGGATGATTGGGACAGAGAGGAACTTTTTTTTTAATTTCATAATATATATCTGTTTAATAATAATCTTGAATAGATATTGTGCATAAGATGTAGTCAAACACTTAATGTATGAAATGTGATATATAATATTGATAATAACTTTTAAAATATATTTAAAATAAATATTTTTGTCAAAATGCCCCATTCATCCCCCATCTCCCCTACCTCAGTGAAAAAGTAAATTATTGTATGATCTGTTTTTTTTTATCTTAACAAAATTTCTTGAAGAGACTCGCACATTTGCCATTAAATTTAATAGCAATTATATATTTTATAATATATTTTAATAACTCATGAAGAACTAGTGGAATATTTTTGAATTAAGAACAGATTAAGAAGCATTTACCTTTGTCAGTTTTAAGTTGATATGTTTCCCTTTGTGTGTGTGTGTGTGTGTGCTATTTAGCCATTTTATTTTCTGACGCGCATTTGGCATTTATACATTTTATAAGGCTTTTAGTTCCTCATTCAGATTTTCAATTATATTTTAGAATTAATTAATTCAAGACAGTTTTATATATCCTCGGGTATTCCCGTGTAAAAGTTTCTTCATATGATCTATAGCAGAACGAATCAAAACCCGCCTCATTCAATAAACAGTAAAAAATAAATAGTCTAAAAAATTGTAAAATATGATTTTAACCTAAAAATTTTTAAATGTTTTTATTAAAATAATAATATTAATAATAATATCAACAATAATAATAGTAATAATAATGGGAGTTTTAAAACTTTAAAAAAATTTTCATATAATTGTTCTGGTGTAGATTCTATTCTCAACTTTTGATGTGGAACATTTAATACAAAACTTCTTTTTCTTTTTTAATTTTGAGTATACAACTGTTATTTTCTGCAACATTACTTTTCCAAAATAAGACAAAAAACTGACAAGGAATGGGTTAGTAAGAAATTTTGAATTTCGCTCTAAAATATGAAATCCCCTTCCCCCTGTGGGGTGTACGCTGTACGCCCCCCGTTGGGAACCACTGGTCTAGACAATCGTAAAGTAAAAGTTAACTATATCTCGTAAACTATTGTTTGGAACGGGCTGTAAACTCACACACGCAGTTTTCCAGAAAAATATGGGTTATTTTGTTTAAAATTAAATTAGTTCGTGATTCATAATTTTTATATGAATTTATTAATAATTTTAGTAATTAATAATATGTTTTTGAATAGAAAAAATGCTTGGAATATGTTTGGGTCTATTCATCGTATCTCACAAAAAATCAACTGAGTGATATTTCTGAAAAATATAAATTAAAGTTTGTTAGGTAGATTTAATATTAGCCTCTTAAAATTTTAACCTCTTCTAACTCTGTGAAGATTTAAGAAAGCTGCGAAACTCCAGTAAAATTATATGCATAAAAATTGTTTTTCGAGTCTTCTATGTTTTAAAAATTATACCAATTATCATTTTCAAAAGTCTACACCCACTTTTGACTCATCCTTTGAGTTCTATGGGCGAATGTATATAGTTTATGGAGGCTTTCATAAATCTTCCTAGTCATAGAAAAAAAATTGGAAAATTTCGATCAATGAAAAGTATATTTATATTGCGAAAAGTACTAGATGGGAAAAGAACATTTTAAATTACATTTTTTTTAAACTATTGAGATCTTCTTTTCTGTTGATGCAAGGATGGTCTATACCCTTAGATTATGAAGAAGAAGAAATCCTCTATGTTTCAAAGATTAATAATATGAATTACTATAGACATATTTTGATGATTCAGATTCTTTTAAATAAATACTAGCAAGCTACGCCCGCTACGCTGGTCAATTTTTTATAACAAACTTTTAATCCAACAAAATATTGACATTTCATAATTCACTTTTATATTTTAACATAATAATAAGGCTACTATAATTTGTGACTCGTGCTATAGCCAATATACACGCCAGGACACAATGCCCTTATCAATATCTTTTTACGCATGAAGGTTTCGCTATGGTACTCCATTGTGAAATTTGGTAATTTTTCAAATTCAATATTTGAAAAATGGCATAATCATTAGATTTGAAATTAATATCAAGAAAAATACAATTTTTTACCTTTCAAACGCAGTTTGCCTAACAATTTTCGGACAAATATTTTTCGAGCTACTATTTTTTTTCAGTAACTTCAAATGTTTCATTTTCCGAGATTAATCTGTGGCAACAATTAGCGAAAAACCCAGTCGTCAGAAACGCATAGTTTTTTATTAAAGAGGCTGTTGGAGCAGGGATTGTCACCACCAATATGCCACCATCACTTTTGAAATCGGTTCGGTAGTTCTAGAGATTCCATAGAAATTGTAATTTAGAAGGTTTTCAGAACGCTTTTCGCTCATTTCATCCTTTTAAATTTCGATTTTTTTAAAAATTTTATTCTTAGAGAGCATTTACATCTTATAAGTAACTACAATGCCAAATTTCAAATTTCTAGCTCATTCAGTATAAACAAAATCGCAATTTTAGAACGTTTTTCACTCCTGCACTCCCCTGGGGATAGTGGCACCCACAAAAAATATATTTTATGTTGGAGCAGGGGTTGTCACCATCCATTTGTAACCGTCACTTTTGAAATCGGTTCGGTAGTTCCAGAGATTCCATAGAAATTGTAATTTAGAATGTTTTTAGAACGCTTTTCGCTCTTTTCACCCTTTTAAATTTCGTTTTTTTTTTAATTTTCTTCTTAGAGAGCATTTACATGTTATAAGTAAGTACAACGCCAAATTTCAAATTTCTAGCTCCTTCAGTATAGAAAAGATCTCAATTTTAGAACGTTTTTAGCTCCTGCACCCCCCCCATCTTGGTGTTAGTGACACCGACATAAAATATAGCCTATGTTGGAGCAGGGTTGCCACCATCAATTTGCCACCATCACTTTTGAAATTGGTTCGGTAGTTTTAGAGATTCCATAGAAATTGTAATTTAGAATGTTTTTAGAACGCTTTTCGCTCATTTCACCCTTTTAAATTTCAATTTTTTTTTATTTTGTTCTTAGAGAGCATTTACATCTTATAAGTATCTACAACGCGAAATTTAAAAACGGTTCGGTAGTTCTAGAGATTCACTAGAAATTGTAATTTAGAATGTTTTTAGAACGCTTTTCGCTTATTTCACCCTTTTAAATTTCGATTTTTTTTTCTTCTTAGAGAGCATTCACACGTTATAAGTAACTACAACGCCAAATTTCAAATTTCTAGCTCCTTCAGTATAGAAAATATCTCAATTTTAGAACGTTTTTCGCTCCTGCACCCCCCCCCCCTCTTGGGGTTAGTGACACCGACATAAAATATAGCCTATGTTGGAGCAGGGTTGCCACCATCAATTTGCCACCATCACTTTTGAAATCGGTTCGGTAGTTCTAGAGATTCCATAGAAATTGTAATTTAGAATGTTTTTAGACCGCTTTTCCCTCATTTCACCCTTTTAAATTTCGATTTTTTTTTATTTTGTTCTTAGAGAGCATTTACATCTTATAAGTAACTACAACGCCAAATTTCAAATCGGTTTGGTAGTTCTAGAGATTCCATAGAAATTGTAATTTAGAATGTTTTTAGAACGCTTTTCGCTCATTTCACCCTTTTAAATTTCGATTTTTTTTAATTTTGTTCTTAGAGAGCATTTACATCTTATAAGTAATTACAACGCCAAATTTAAAATCGGTTCGGTAGTTCTAGAGATTCACTAGAAATTGTAATTTAGAATGTTTTTAGAACGCTTTTCGCTTATTTCACCCTTTTAAATTTCGATTTTTTTAAATTTTTTTTTTTTGTTCTTAGAGAGCATTTACATATTATAAGTAACTACTACGCCAAATTTAAAATCGGTTCGGTAGTTCTAGAGATTCCCTAGAAATTGTAATTTAGAATGTTTTTAGAACGCTTTTCGCTCTTTTCACCCTTTTAAATTTCGATTTTTTTTTTCTTCTTAGAGAGCATTTACATGTTATAAGTAACTACAACGCCAAATTTCAAATTTCTAGCTCCTTCAGTATAGAAAAGATCTCAATTTTAGAACGTTTTTCGTTCCTGCACCCCCCCCCCCCTCTTGGGGTTAGTGACACCGACATAAAATATAGCCTATGTTGGAGCAGGGTTGCCACCATCAATTTGCCACCATCACTTTTGAAATCGGTTCGGTAGTTCTAGAGATTCCATAGAAATTGTAATTTAGAATGTTTTTAGAACGCTTTTCACTCATTTCACCCTTTTAAATTTCGATTTTTTTTTATTTTGTTCTTAGAGAGCATTTACATCTTATAAGTAACTACAACGCCAAATTTCAAATCGGTTTGGTAGTTCTAGAGATTCCATAGAAATTGTAATTTAGAATGTTTTTAGAACGCTTTTCGCTCTTTTCACCCTTTTAAATTTCGTTTTTTTTTTAATTTTCTTCTTAGAGAGCATTTACATGTTATAAGTAAGTACAACGCCAAATTTCAAATTTCTAGCTCCTTCAGTATAGAAAAGATCTCAATTTTAGAACGTTTTTAGCTCCTGCACCCCCCCCATCTTGGTGTTAGTGACACCGACATAAAATATAGCCTATGTTGGAGCAGGGTTGCCACCATCAATTTGCCACCATCACTTTTGAAATTGGTTCGGTAGTTTTAGAGATTCCATAGAAATTGTAATTTAGAATGTTTTTAGAACGCTTTTCGCTCATTTCACCCTTTTAAATTTCAATTTTTTTTATTTTGTTCTTAGAGAGCATTTACATCTTATAAGTATCTACAACGCGAAATTTAAAAACGGTTCGGTAGTTCTAGAGATTCACTAGAAATTGTAATTTAGAATGTTTTTAGAACGCTTTTCGCTTATTTCACCCTTTTAAATTTCGATTTTTTTTTCTTCTTAGAGAGCATTCACACGTTATAAGTAACTACAACGCCAAATTTCAAATTTCTAGCTCCTTCAGTATAGAAAATATCTCAATTTTAGAACGTTTTTCGCTCCTGCACCCCCCCCCCTCTTGGGGTTAGTGACACCGACATAAAATATAGCCTATGTTGGAGCAGGGTTGCCACCATCAATTTGCCACCATCACTTTTGAAATCGGTTCGGTAGTTCTAGAGATTCCATAGAAATTGTAATTTAGAATGTTTTTAGACCGCTTTTCCCTCATTTCACCCTTTTAAATTTCGATTTTTTTTTATTTTGTTCTTAGAGAGCATTTACATCTTATAAGTAACTACAACGCCAAATTTCAAATCGGTTTGGTAGTTCTAGAGATTCCATAGAAATTGTAATTTAGAATGTTTTTAGAACGCTTTTCGCTCATTTCACCCTTTTAAATTTCGATTTTTTTTAATTTTGTTCTTAGAGAGCATTTACATCTTATAAGTAATTACAACGCCAAATTTAAAATCGGTTCGGTAGTTCTAGAGATTCACTAGAAATTGTAATTTAGAATGTTTTTAGAACGCTTTTCGCTTATTTCACCCTTTTAAATTTCGATTTTTTTTAATTTTTTTTTTTGTTCTTAGAGAGCATTTACATATTATAAGTAACTACTACGCCAAATTTAAAATCGGTTCGGTAGTTCTAGAGATTCCCTAGAAATTGTAATTTAGAATGTTTTTAGAACGCTTTTCGCTCTTTTCACCCTTTTAAATTTCGATTTTTTTTTTCTTCTTAGAGAGCATTTACATGTTATAAGTAACTACAACGCCAAATTTCAAATTTCTAGCTCCTTCAGTATAGAAAAGATCTCAATTTTAGAACGTTTTTCGTTCCTGCACCCCCCCCCCCTCTTGGGGTTAGTGACACCAACATAAAATATAGCCTATGTTGGAGCAGGGTTGCCACCATCAATTTGCCACCATCACTTTTGAAATCGGTTCGGTAGTTCTAGAGATTCCATAGAAATTGTAATTTAGAATGTTTTTAGAACGCTTTTCACTCATTTCACCCTTTTAAATTTCGATTTTTTTTTTATTTTGTTCTTAGAGAGCATTTACATCTTATAAGTAACTACAACGCCAAATTTCAAATCGGTTCGGTAGTTCTAGAGATTCCATAGAAATTGTAATTTAGAATGTTTTTAGAACGCTTTTCGCTCATTTCACCCTTTTAAATTTGGATTTTTTTTGTTATTTTGTTCTTAGAGAGCATTTACATCTTATAAGTAACTACAACGCCAAATTTCAAATTTCTAGCTGCTTCAGTATGGAAAATATCGCAATTTTAGAACGTTTTTGGCTCCTGCACCCCCCCGGGTAGTGGCACCGACATAAAATATAGCCTATGTTGGAGCAAGGGTTGTCACCATCAATTTGCCACCATCACTTTTGAAATCGGTTCGGTAGTTCCAGAGATTGCCCCTACAAACAAACAAACAAACAAACAAACAAAAAAACAATCTTTACTCCTTTATAATATTAGTATAGATTAATGTAGATCATTATTCAGAATTCTTTTAATGTCAATGTAATAATAATTTACTGAAATAAAAATATTTTTAACACATTATTTTAACAGATCATTAGTTGGTATCTCATGTAAAAAAAAATAAATAAATGGATGATTTTTTCCGAAGCTATAAATTAATGTTTATCACGTGAGTGTAACATTAAGATTTTCAAATTTAGATCTCTTATAAGTATATGACGATTTTTTTAAAAAAAGGTATAAACAATATTATTTTCTAGCCTTATTTTACTCACGAAACTAAAATATTCTGTTAAAACTGGGTAACTACCATTTCAAAAATGAATGTTGGTAATTTTTTTAATATAAAGCCGAAGCATAATTTATGCATGATAAAAAATGTATTTTTCCCTTTGTTGTTTGATATCAGTATCTTTTTTATGCGATTATTCGCAGTGTAAGTAGTAGGGAGTGAAATTTTTCAGGACTGTACGTAGCACACGATAAATGTGTGCTCATTATTAATCTAGGCACACATAGAAATTACTATTTTTTTAACTAATAGATTAAAATGAAACTTGTAAACAAAAAATAACAATTAAAACAGGATCAAGGCCGAGTTCAATGCTGAACTTACATACACATTATGTCTCATAAGTACGTTCACATTTCATAAATTCTTTTGAAAAAAATACACTATTGTATCACAGAACAACTTACACAATAAGGCTTTTAAAAGTGCGGAATTTTTTGTGGCAAAATAAAGAAAATATTGCCGATTTTCTATGAAGAAGTTTTCGCCACAAAACGTCTAACTATTGCGAAAGTATTATGGTGTAAATTGTACTCCGGCACTACAATTTGTGAAATGTGTATGCCTTTATTGAAAACTGTGTTATTCTTTGAAATATTTTATCATTTCGTCATGAAAAATCGAACTATTTAACATGTCTTATTGTCCAAAATCGTTTTATCAAAATTTATAATGCTTCTACAAAATTAAAAATATACGGAATATTTTACAGTTGCCGAAAAGGCTTTTAAAATAAGTTTGACAAAATATTGCTTACAGTTTTGTTTTCACAAAAGATTGACAATTTTACCAACAAAAATTGCATTTTTATGAGCTGATAATAATCGTGTTAGCACATGTTTTTGAAAAATAATGAAATTTAGATTAATTACAAAAAATCATTTTGAGGATATATTTTTCTCAATATGAAGGTTCACTGTCGTCTTAAGGAAAGTTATTTTATTTTAATCTGAGATATTATTTTTATTAAAAGAGAAATATTTATAAATGTAAACAAAATCTTATTTTTCAGCTGCCGAAAGTTATTGTAGATTTTGTGTTACATCAAGCGAGATTGTTATCAAAAAACAGAGAAAAAAGGTCTCTGAAGATTATAAATTCCTTTGGTGTATCATTAAAACTCTGACTGTGAAATTGTTTCACCCTCTTACATGTCATAGAATATTTCAATGCTACGAAGTTTAATCCCAATGTTTATCATTAATATAAAATACCTTCGAAAATCCCACTGTTAAAACATGCAGTCCAATTTTGTTTTTTACAAACGTTCTTGAATTTCAGAAGAAAGGGGAAAAACGTTAAATTTTCCATTAGATTATATGTTGGATTTTCCAAAGCTTTGAAAAAAAAAATGGATGTTAAAATTATATCTAACGTATTTTAAACAATTTTCCCAAGAAAATTGTTTTAAAAAAATATATAAGCATTTTTTTAAAAATTTCATATTGATTTTTATGTTTATATTAGATGGTGTGAAGCATTTTACAAAATTTGTTGATATGTGAAATTACACTAATGCTCCATTAGAATAACAAAAGTTCAAACAATATCTTCAAAAACATATAAAATAACATATTTTAAGCTTTAATCGCAAGATTTCCGTTTCTAGTTTTTTAAGAAAGAAAATTTAACTGATACCACTGTAACTTTTCTGTTTTCCTAGTTTAGATTTTTCAATAAAATGAAAACCTGATTTCCGTTATAACAGGTGTCTGAGACGTGATAAATGTGTGAAACTTGTAAGTCGGCATGCAACGTATTGATTGGACATTGGTAGACTTACTTAACTGCCTGCATTAGTCGCACGAAGACGATTATAAGCTAATGTTTTTTTTTCTTTTTTACTTTCTCGTTTACATTTAAATATTTTTAAATGATTTTTCTGTAAAGGATACCCGAGGTCTCTAACCGTGCCCCGTTTTTACTTTTTCGATTTTTGTTCCAAAGTTTCTTTTTCTTTATATGAAGGCATTTTTAATTTTGAAAACAGTTCCGAAATACAAAGTGAACTCATAAAATAAATCTGCAACCAAATTCGAAAAAGTAAAAAAGGCTGAGTTATACATCGATCTCAGCTTTCCCGTGCAAAAAATGATTAAAAATATATAAATACAAATGAGAAATTTGAAAAAAAAAAAAAAAAAAAAAAAGATTAATTTTAGCTTGCGAGTTGATGTACAGGCTATTTAATCAGTTTTTCAGTGCGAATGAAATAATAATGTTAAATGAGCAGCATGTAAATCTTTTCGTTGCGCAATGGATTATTATCCATTGTCTTGAGAAGGAAAGTGTAATAACCCATTAAAATTTCTCTCTCAGATACAAATGACATCGTCTAAGCAACTCTTATGTTATTGGCATAACTATTTCGTGGTAGAGGAAACGGTTGTTGATACTTGTCACACTGGGATCAGTGGAAGTGATGAAAACTTCCAACGATTTGCTCCCTCTAAAATAATGCAACATACTGTTGCTGGCTATACAACGAACAAAAACATCAAAATCCGCACTTCTAGTCAAAACTACAAGCACTGTTTCAAAATGATGCCGACTTCATGTGACAGATTTAAGTAAAAGAAATTTTGAAGAAACGTACTGGACAACTGTGGTCTGCATACAACCCAGACTTGTTACCTTGCGATTATTAGATGTGTCAGGGCACAGAAAGAGGAATACTTAAATTTAAGATGTAGATAATGACAAAAAATCTGGCGATTGCCAGTGTATAAGACTTTTATACTACTTATACGGTTAAAAATATAGCAGTCATGGAGAAAAAATAACAAGAAAGACAAATCAAGCATAGAATATGAAACACTTCCCAACACATTCCGAAAACTATAACGAAACTTCACTGTTAAATAAGGTGAAAGAAGATCGGTAGTAAACAGTTCAGGAAACATATAACACAGTTAAAAATCCAATTTTAACAATTACTTTCCATATTAAAAAAGTGGTCGAATTATTTTGTGAAGCCCTGTATATGATCTATAGATTTAGATATATATACTACATAGTATAATAAAATTTAGTTCAGTTAGAAAATTCACATTTAGAAATTTTCGCCAATCGATGAATATGCTCTCGAAAACTTTTGTACAGACCTGTATATTATCTAAAGACTTTTGTACACGCAACATATTAAGCTAAAATTTAATTCCAGTAAAAAACGCATAAGGCAACTTAAAACTCGTTTCCAGAAATTACCAACCATAAACGACAATGTATCTTGTTCTTTGCGTAGCCCAGTATATGAATTAATTTATTTTCCACAAACGTATATTAGTCTACTAAATATAGTCAACAGGAAATTGCCTAACACAATTAAAAATACCCTTAATCAATTCACTCCCACAGTCAGAAATATTATGAATTCCTTTGTGTATCCTGTATATGATCAACAGAATGTATACATACCGCATATTATGGAAGAATTTTGTTAAACTCATAAACGCAAACCAAAGTTGAAAACGCACTTATCACACATAGACTGTAACTATCGCACATAGACTGTAATTATCGCACATAGACTGTAACCGAATTCTTTTGTTTGTCTTTGTAAATGAACTATAAATGCCATACTTTTCAGTGAGCATTTTATAGTGCTCCTGAGTAATACATATAAATTTCATTATGTTTGAAATAGTGAAATATCAGCAAGTTACACTGTAAACGATTTTTCCCTGTAGAACATGGTGTAAAAGGATACTTTTGTGTGACCTTGTAAATGAGTAATAAATAATTTGTACACCATATTTTACAAAAAGTATATTTTAGTGCGCTTTATAATTGTGTATCTATTTCATCATGTTTCAAATGGCGTAATATCATCGAAATGCACTTGAAACGATTTTTTACCATTGATCGTAATGTAAGAGAATAGCTTTGACCGTCCCTGTAAATAAACTATAAATGCTACACACTTAATTTTCAATAGGGATAATGCTATGGTAATCGTCGATAACATACAAAACTTCCAGAACAATCTGAGTATATTTACGGGAGTTAGAGCACTGACAGACGGACAAACAAACCGAAGTCATAAACATTTTTCAACTAGGTTGGAAAGTGTTAATTAAAAATATAAAACATTTTACGAAGAATATTAATTTGAAGAATATTAATTGTTTACCTGTCTGTGGAGTATAAGTTAAATCAATCTTTTTGGAATAGATATAGTCTCTAATCCTATAATTTTTGTAACTGGATTTTCTACTACCAAAAGCAGCTGATTACATCCTCCACTTTGGATTCGGAGGATTTTGGTCTTAATGCTCAATAATCAGACATTTAGAGAAAGTTTATGCTAGGAATTATGGGAACTTGATTGAACAGCGACAGTTTAAATATAGTAAATAAAATATTACATGAGAAAATATAATAATAAAAATAAATTGGATATCATTTCACTCAATAGAAAATTCCGTTTAAAAATTCAGAGCAAGAAATACACATTGTTTTGGTTAATGAATTAATGAAACATCTATTTTTAGGCGATAGTAGGATTTATATTTCAGGGTTCTTACGGCTGAAACTTTTCGAGTTGTTTTATATGCAAGTATATAAAATACCACTATGTTTTAGGAATAATTTTTGGGGTAGATTTATACAAAACTTACAATATCTACCATAAATATTGTTGGTATGGTGGCAAAAATTGTAGTTTTCAATAGTACTCCTACATCTCTAAAAAATTAATTTTCTGTAAGAATATTTCAAAGTTAATATTTTCTCTTTATTTAAAAAATACATAAAAAATCAAATAATTACAATTATTAATAAAAATGTACGGATTGCTCTCTATAAACAATGATTAAAAATATTTTAAAGTAATTTTGCATAAAATGATATTTATCCTTAAATTGCCCTAAAGATAACGTAAGTTAGTTTATATTTTTACATGAAATTTATTACAAATGCTTTTATATTTGAAATTATAATAACATACGCTTCAAAATATTAAATGTCTGATATTTTTTTTTTAGCTCAGAAATATCTTTTTTTCCATTCAAATAAAAACACTTATTTCCATCGAAATACATTTAGTCTCTCAACACCACTTTGGATTAAAAGATTTGGAAATATAGACTCGTATACATATGATTTAGAAATGTAAACTCGTATACTTGAGATTCAGAAATTTAGACGAAAAGACATATTGTGTGAATGTGTCTAAATAAAATAATCAACTGTAATTTAAAACAAAATAACTTCAATAAAAAGAAAACATTTGCTTAGTTTAGTACAGGCAGAAAAGTGCCTTATTTTTATTTATAAATGAACTAGCGGCCCCCTCTCGCTTTGCTTCGGGTTAACCTTGAAAACCTTCATCTCTTTGTGTTTTCTGTAGACCTTTTTAATGTGTACAATAATTAGTACATTATTTTGATAAATCTTGTAGGGTTCAGCCTGCGTTTGCAATGTATAAGCGGAAAAAATGAAATTATTTACGACATCACATTAAAAACCTCAAAAATAACAGTATTTCTCCACTATTTAATGGATATACATATAAACCGTCCTCTTGAATCACTCTATCTATTAAAAAAAAACTGCATCAAAATCCGTTGCGTAGTTTTAAAGATTTAAGCGTACATAGGGATATAGGGACAGAAAAAGCGACTTTGTTTTATACTATGTAGTGATTTATCTGAAATTACAAAGCAAAACATATGGTTATTATACATATAAACCTTCCTCTTGAATCACTCTATCTATTAAAAAAAACCGCATCAAAATCCGTTGCGTAGTTTTAAAGATTTAAGCGTACATAGGGATATAGGGACAGAAAAAGCGACTTTGTTTTATACTATGTAGTGATTTATCTGAAATTACAAAGCAAAACATATGGTTATTATACATATAAACCTTCCTCTTGAATCACTCTATCTATTAAAAAAACCGCATCAAAATCCGTTGCGTAGTTTTAAAGATTTAAGCGTACATAGGGATATAGGGACAGAAAAAGCGACTTTGTTTTATACTATGTAGTGATGAAATGTATAATTATTTGACATAAGAGAATTTTCTATATTTAAGAGACCATACGATGGTCATTTATAAAAATTATATTTGAAACAAAAAGTATATGAAAGAGCAATTTTTTCTGTTATTTAAATAATCAACGTAAAAATCCAATATTTAGGCCAATTATGATTATAAATATTTCTTTCTTTTTCTGTAAACAATGATAAAAAAAACATTTTAAAGTAATTTATTTCATGACGTACATATTTGCAATTTGTACGGGGAATAACACTTGAATCACTGAAACATATTGCATGAAATTAATTATATATTATGTTTATAACTTGAATTATAATAGCATATGCTTCAAACTATAACACGTCTTTAGTTGTTTTACTAAAAAATGTAAAATATAGAAGCCCACAACACACACACACACACAAATTCTCTGTTGTATTAATATTTTTTTCTTTATCAATTCCATTGGAATCTGTTAATTTAGTTGCTACTCGTATAAGATAAAATCGGATTTTCTACTATCAATAAGCAGAAGATAATATCTCCCACTTTGGATTAAGAGGATTTGACTCTAAATGCTCAATAATCTGATATTTAGAGAAAATTTTTATGTAACGAATTATGGAAACTTGCTCGTATACAAGAGAATCTACAAATATAGACAAACGGTTATTAATCGAACATGTGCCAAAAAATAGTAATTTTGGTAGTAATTTTATATAAACTATTTGTGCATAAATGAAAATCAGAAAAAAAAGTTTATTTTTCTATAAATGAATGAATATTTCTTTGATTTTATCTTTAGATCTTACATGACTGCTAGATATACCAAAAAATTGTTTTTTGAAATATATTATGCTACCTGGGGCAACTGGGCCATGAGTTTACATTGTCACTCTAGAGTTTCTAGCAATTAAGCTTCAGAAACCAATATTTATTTTGAATTAAAGTCTGAACTTTTATAAATGTGTTCAATTAGGTTCACTCTATCAAACATAAATATTAAAAATTGCACATTAGAGACTAAAAATTAAAAACATAGATATTTCTTCTTTCCCTTTGCATGAGCCCAGTTGCGTCATAAATATGGGTCAGAAGACCAGGTATGTCTGTGTTGCAAACTCGTCTATTTTGTTTAAGTTGGAGTATCAGGGCCTGTTTCAAAAAGTGTAAATAGTTTTAAAAAATTAAACCAGGCAGATCATGTAAATTATATATTATCTAAAGATGTCGTAAGGGAAACCTTTTCTGTCACAGTGTTTGAAAAAAGCACCAAAACGTAAATATTAATTTTATTTATTCAAAAAACATAACAATTAAATAAGTAATTATGTACTTCAATATAAGTAATAAGTATAAAAATTACATGGGTATTTTAGAGTGGGTGGAAATGAACAAGAAAGATCTGTAAACAAACGGCTAAATAACATCATTCTCTTTTTTATTTAAAACCCTTGTTTGTCTTCCTAATTTATGTTTCCAACATATCCTTTAATAAAAGAAAATAATAATCCAAATTAATTAAGTGCCTAATACCTCACCTGGTAGCTACTAAATAAGTATTATCTACTTATTTAACAGTTTTATGAACAAAAGCTTAAGTTACATACACAAATGTGTGTTCAGTTAAAAAACCGTTGGTATTATATAATTTTCTTTATTGTAAACAAAAGCATTGGATAAATTAATTTACTGTAGTAAATGAAACTCCAAAAATGTATTCATAACTGTTGGGGTTACTGGGCGCTGTGGGATTCAATTACTCCTGATACATATCTCAGTTAGCCCTTCCTTGAAAAATTAAAGGGGTAACTCGAACACCCGTCTTACATTTGAAACATGAAGTAAATATATGAAGATACCTAATAATATTAATGTATTCATGCCTAATATATATATATATATATATATATATATATAATAAAAGTACTTATCGTATTTTGAATTTTGATAAAAAGCCTAGGAAGTTCAACCAAATCGACGTTGTTTATAAAAAAGAAATTCTCGTAAAATTTTGGCAACCTATCACTGCAAAGGGAGAATTAAGATTTAGAACACACGCGTTATTTTAAGACGTACAGATTGTACTGCAATGTTGCCAACCACCAAAACTTAAAAGACACCAAACGTTTATTATAAAATAGCTTGTGGCCCAGTTACCGCCTTAGTTTACTTACCCCAGCTTACCTTATATATTTCCTGAATTAAAAAAATTATAAAAAATGCTCAATATTTGCGGCCTTTAATTAAAAATGTATCAAATGTTTAAAAACATTTAAAAGATATTCAACTAATTTATTAAAACGCGCACATTTTATAATGAAAGCAAAAAAAAATCGAATTAATTAATATTTTTGCGTGCAATTAATTATAGATTATATCTATATTTTAATTTATCAAAACATGCGCTTCAAAATATAACACGTCTGGAATTGTTTGTCTATATATATATATATATATATATATATATATATATATATATATATATATATATATATATATATATATATATGATTTTTATCAAATATTATTTTCGTCGCTTCAGAAAATAACATGTTTTATCAATTCCAGTGGGATGCATTTAGTTTCTAATCAAATAACTTATAGAATTTGGCTCGCTTTAGCTCAACAATCACATATATAGAGAAATGTTTTTGTTACGATTTATGATAACTTACTCTCGTGAGATTACATACATGATATTTTTGAAATATAGACAAAAAGTTATCATCAGGGTTTAAAAAAAAGTTTTTTTTTGTTCCTAAAAGAATGAAATATACATTTATAAAGTACATAATAGAATTTATATGAATGGAATTCGAAGATTAAATTTTAATGTGTATACATACATCATCATCATCATCAATCGTTTTCAATCCACTGCTGGATGTAGGTCTCCCCCAGATTTTTCCATTGTTGCCTATCTAGTGCTTTAGTCATCCAATTAACGTTAGCCACTTTTTCTGATTTTGTCACTCCATTTTACTTTAGGTCGTCCTCTTTGTCATTTTACATCTCTGGGATACTACTGTAGGGTGTTTGTGCTCCATCTATTGTCTTATCTTCTTGCAATGTGCCCAGCTCATTGCTATTTTAGCCGTTTTATTCACTCAATGATGTCAAAAACTTTCATCTGACTACTTATTCAAGTTATTCTCTTTCTGTCTCTTCTGGTTATGCCTATCATACATCTTTCCATACTTCACTGTGTTCTTTGTAATCTTTGTATAAATATATATGCATATATATATATATATATATAGAGAGAGAGAGAGAGAGAGAAAATAAATGTGTAATAGCAATATCTTCATATTATTTTAAAACGAATGCAACTATCCTGTAATTAACTAGTTATGATTATAAATGTACCAATTGTTCTCCGTAAACAATGATTAAAAATGCTTAAAGCACTTTATCAAAAAATGCACTTCCTTTTAAATTGAATTCAAGATAACCCTTCAAATACTCAAGATTTTTACATGAAATGTATTACAGAAATTAAATTATAATAACAAATGCTTTAAAATATAACATTTGTGAAATTGCTTGACTTAAACATATAAAAGGTTTTATAAAATATTCTTTTTCCATCTTCAGGAAATGACATTCTCTATCAATTCCAGTGAAACACATTTAGTCTCTAATCCTATAACTTATGGAATTGGATTTTCTACTATCAAAAACAGAAGATTAGATCTCCCACTTTAGATTAAGAGGATTTGGTTCTTTATGCTTAACAATCAGTTATATCGAGAAATGTTTATGTTAGGAATTATAGGAAATTACACGTATACATGAGATTTAGAAATACAGACGAATTGTTAAGTTTAGAATGTGTGTGAATAAAATAATCAACTAGAATCTAAATTAGTATAATTTCAATTAGTCCCGGTTTCCTTACCTCATAACTTTTGATTTAAGAATATGATAAAAAATATTATTACAAATTCATAAATTACAACTCAAAAAGATTTTTTTAATAACACAAGCAAAGTTACATATGGGTAAGGCTGCAACTCAAAACGCTATTAATCAAATACGATTATAATCAAATAATAATTAATATTATTTTTCTTTTTACTTTATAAAAAAATTATCAATGAATTATATAATATTTATCTATTAGTTACCCATCATACGTAGTAAAGAGTAAATCTTGTAATCGTTTTAAAAATCGATTTTTTTGACCGATTTACACGTTTTAGACACTAGATATTCCGAAAAACATATTTTTAGAAAAAAAAAATGCCGTCCGTCTGTGTGTGTCTGTGTATGTGTGTCTGTGTGTGTCTCTGTGTGTTTCTGTGTGTGTGTCTGTAAACGCTCTATCTCCCGAACAAATTGAGATAGAGACTTGAAATTTGGTGTGTACTTAGTATGTAATAATGGGAAGAAGCTTATTGAATTTCCTTAACCTCGATTATCCGGAACTATTTTTTTCGGACTCTCGAAATATTCATTCTGATAAAAGGTATAAAACATTTTTCGAAATTGTTTATTTTAAGGAGTAAATTTAAAAGAAAATAAAAAAAACAAATTTTGCATAAAAAGTGAAGTCGATCGGATAATGAGTTGCCGAGATATTTGTAATCCTATTTTCCACACGCTTCGATTTTTCATGACACTGTATTTCATTCACATTTCAATTCAAAGATATATTTTAATTGGAAATGAGACGCTTAATCGGACGCAGTAAACCGTTAGTTAATATGAATATCAATTTTGCAGTTATAAGGATGTTTCTTTTACGCAATTCAGTAATAGAGCATTTAAAGTTTAGGGCGTCATCAAGTCACGATTTTATTCAAATTGCAATGCATTTTATAAATAGTTTACACATGTTTTGTTTTCATATTTTATATTATGCATATCCATGATGGGTAAGTGTTACGGTGGCCCCCAACAACTTGTCCAACTTTGTACTCCTAACTCATTAACAGCTTTTTGATAAATTTGATAAAATTTTTATGTTAATTATTGTTTGATTATAATCGTTATTTGATTAATAGGGTTTTGAGTTGCACCTTTACCCATATGTAACTTTGTCTGTGTTATTAAAAGAGCTTTTTGAGTTGTAATTTACAAATATGTAATAATATTTTTCATCATATTCTTAAATCAAAAGTTATGAAATAAGGAAACTGGGAAAATCATTTATGGACACCCTGTATTAACGGCAGAAAATTTGTTACTTCATTTAAAACAAATTCTATAGCATACTTTAAAAGTTTCATGAATGTCGTACAGGCAATGTTTAAATGCTTATGAACACTAGTCAATTTTTAAAATGTAAGGGGAAAAAAATATCAGCCATGTTCCTATCTTTACGAAAAATAAAAAATAAAAAAAAGTATTAACCACGGTTCGTATATCATAGTTTTCGTAAAGTAATATTAGCCTTGTTTAATGTAAAAATTCTATGTTCAAGTATAGCAACTATTACTTTACAAAAATCTGGTATTCAAATCTTCTAAATCCCTTGCAGCATACCAATTCTGATTAACATTTCAGAAATTTCTTAAATGTGTTTTATTCTACGAATGATCAAGAAAAGCTATCAGCGAATTAAATGTTCTCAACTAATTACATGAACATATTATATGTTCTAACAATGAAAGAGCACTCACATTAAAAAAATATATATTTCATGTTTTACCGTACTTTAATAAAAATGTAACATTTTTAATTTAAATGTACATCCTAGAATATTTGATTGACATATTACGTTTCTTAAAAGGTGTATTAAATCAAACAATGGTTTCATTCTTAATTTTGAATGATTAAAAAATTAAAATATATAATATTCACAAATTAAGATCAAAATTATTTATTAAAAACAATCATTCAAACGTGTTTGTGGTTGAAAGACACAAGAATGGAGAACGTATAGATATCTGAATCCGAAAATCCGTTTAACATTAAAATCGAGCAATTTAATTTTCTGGTGACACTTGGTGCACTATACCAAAATATCCGAGTTCGATCCCCGGTATGGACATTTTTTTCACTCTGTTGATTGTACACTCTGTGTAGTAAAGTGATAATTCACATCCTTTGTAATCCGAGTATACTTAAGGGAGTTCGAGAACGGAAAGACAATTTGAATTCATAAACGTTCTTCAACTATGTCGGAAAGTGTTAAAAAAGATTAAATCAAGAAATACGCTTATTCTTAATTTTAAGAAATTAACAGGAACGAAAAATCATGCGTCAAGCATAGATTATGTAACACTTTCCAACGCTTCCAAAATAATTTTACAAATCCTACCGTTTAATAAGCTAAAAGATAACATCTAAGTAATCCGAATACTTTTCATCAGCCCTGTATAGGATCTATAGATTTGTATATATACTACATAGGATGCTAAATTTTAGTTCAGTTACGAAACGCGTAGCACAGTTTAAAATTCTCCGTCTGGAGTTAAATAATACGGAAATGTGTTCGCGAACTTTTGTGCTTCCCTGTATAGGATCTACAGAATTTATACACACCACGTAATAGACAAAAAGCGAGTTAAAATTAAAATCGCGTTCAGTAACTTAAAACGCACTTCCAGGAATTATTGTTAACAGACAGTAGAGAATTCTTTTGTGTGTCCCTGTAAATGAACGATGACTGCTATACACACAATATTCTGTAGTAAGCCTCTTGTAATGCACCTTATATAAATTTCAATGCGTTTAAAATAGGGAAACATTATTTAAATAAACCGCAGACGATTTTTCTCCATAGACGTAATGTAACGGAATTCTTTTGACTGTCCCTGTAAAGTAACTATAAGTGCTATGCACACACTATTCCATATTAAGCTACTTCTAATGCACCTTAGTGATATATATAAATTTCAATGCGTTTAAAATAGTGAAACATTATTTAAATAAACCTCAAGTGATTTTTACCCATATACCGCAATGTAATGGAATTCTTTTGAGTGTCCCTGTAAAAAAAGTATAAGTGCTACACACTTCCGTTGAAATAGGGAACATGCTATATATAACGACTATAACATATAAAAATTGCAGAGCAATCCGAGCATATTTGCGGGAGTTAGAGCACGGACAGACGGCCAGACGGCCAGACGGCAGACGGCCAGACAAACCGAAGTCATAAACACTTTTCAACTAGGTTGGAAAGTGTTAAAAAACAAGTACGAATTTTATTTTCTGAGGACAATGAAAAAAGGCGAGAGTGAAGGGTGTGGGTTGACTACCTTCGTTAAAAAAATACACACTGTGATGTTTTTAACTTTTTTGATAGAATGTAATATTTTTTTATTTTAAATATCTTTAGAATTTTTTACGTTAAATGTCAACAGACAGATTACATTTTTTTTTTTACTAAGAAGTATCAAAATAGTTATATTTTTAATTTAAACAGATTAAAAAAAGTGAAAAATCTATTTTTTCCAATGTAACATCAAAATTGTTTTTTAAAAATATCATACTAGTGTGTTTTGTTCTACGAAGGCTCAAGAAAAAAAAAAAAAACATCAACAAATTAAATTTTCTGCTGGCATTGAAATCGTACTTATAGAAAAAAAATATATATATACTTTAAATTTACTTCCTAATAAATTCGATTGAGAGTGATTACATTAAAGAATATATTTAATATTTCAAGCAATAGTTTTATTATTAATTTTTACAGAATTACGAGGACAGTTTGATAAGTCCGTGACTTTGAAATGAAAAAACCATTAAACATACCAAAATGCATTTTATTTTTCGACATAATCTCCTTTCATAATGATACACTTTTCCCAACGAAGTTCTAACTTTTTTAATCCCTCCAAAAATAAGATTTCTCAAACTCCTCAAAATAGGCATTTGTAGCATTAATGATCTCAGAATTTGAGGAAAATCTCTTTCCGCCAAGCCATTTTTATAAATTTGAAAAAAGAAAAAAGTCATTTGGGGCCAAGTCAGGAGAGTAGGGTGGATGAGGGAGCAATTCGTATCGTAATTCAACCAATTTAGCGGCTGCGATTGTAGACGAGTGCGCTGGCACATTGTCGTGATGAAAAAGCACTTTTTTCTTGGACAAATGGGGCCGCTTTTCTGTCAATTTTGCATTGAAACTGTCTACTAAATCAGCATAAAACTGTCTGGTGATCGTTTTCCTTTTTCCAGATAGTCAATGAGGATTACGCCCTTTGAGTCCCAGAAAACTGTGGCCATAATCTTTCTATCCGATGGAACTGTTTTTGCCTTTTTCGGAGCACGTTCATTAGAAGAAGTCCACTGTTTAGACTGTTCTTTCATTTCTGGTGTGTAGTAATGTATCCATCTTTCATCACCTGTAACATAACGCCGCCAAAATGTGCTTGAATTGCGCTCGAACTTGTCCAAACATTGCTTTGAAATGGTTACACGAGTCTGCTTTTGATCCACTGTCAGCAATCGTGGCAGCCATATTGCTGATAACTTTTTCATGCCTAAATGTTCATGCAAGATATTGCATACACGTTCATTTGAAATGTTAACCTTCTTAACTATCTCACGCACTTTCACACGGCGGATTTTTAACACGATATCATGGAATTTGTTGACCAATTCGTCAGTCGTGATCTCAATTGGACGTCCAGAACGTTCTGCATCTGTTGTGCTCATACGGCCACAACGAAATTCTGTAACCCACTTGTGAACCATTCCATGTGGTGGAGCAGAGTCCCCATAATATTTTTTCAACTTTTCTTCAGTTTAGGTAATTGTTTTTCCGCGCAAAATATAGTATTTTATCAAAACACGAAATTCTTTTTTCTCCATAATCAAAACAAACGCGCCAATCGTTTGCCTTTTGAATCCAATAGAACACAATGTATTTAAAATATCGTCTGCAAATTGCACTAATGTTGCCACAGATAATAATAAATTCAAAACATAATAAGAAGAGTGCGATCAGATCGCCACATTTTTTAAAGTCACCTAGATATCAAACTGTCCTCGTAAATATAAGGTTTCTGTACCAAATCAGGCATGTTTCAGATCACAAAACACTGTGTTAAAATTAAAAATTAACATTTTAAATGTTGTTGGATTTAAAAAATGTACATATTTTTACAATATTAAATCACGCATACCCTTGTAGCTGTTTAATTTTTGCCATGAAAGTTCAAAATAAAAGACACTTTAAAATGCCTTTATTAGGAATATGTGTTTTCAATAAGGCCATAAATTTCTAAATACATGATCTAACTTTAATTAACAGATATTTTATAGGCTTTACACCAAAAAAAAAAAAAAAAAAAAAAAATTATAAAGTAATACAATATTTTGTGGCTGCTCTTTCAAAAAGCCAAAAATGATGATTTCATTTGCCGATCACTCTATTAAGCTCTATCTACCACCGCTTTGATAGATTCCGAAGTTTTCTACAAATATTGACAGATTTGTTTTTTTTAAATTAGCTTTGGTAATGACAGTATGCAATGTTAGAAATTTGCAGAAAATTGTCCAGTTATTCGACGGTTTTAACATACAACGGTCACTTGATCATATTATGAATGTACTGTGATCATACTATTTACCATACAATGATCAAGATTGATTAAAATTACCGTTAAGTAACCATTATCTATAAAAACGGTTCAATGACTGGATAGTTTGCTGTAAATTTTTAACTGCAAATTGAAGTGTCCCTTAATAAGACAAGGTCTTATAGTGCCTGGCTGTATTAGGGGATTTCTATTTTACACATATTTTACGTTCAAACACAAACAGAACTAACAATACAGAATATTTCACTATACATTCTGAAATATCGTTACATTATCTCGTAAAAGATACAAAGAATGTAAAATTCAATTAATAACCCTGCGCCAGTGTTAGCGCCTGTACCTGTGCCGAAATTAGCGGTAGTTAGTCGTCAAATGCAACTAAATTATTGCATATGACGACTGAAAAATTATTCCTGACCGTCAAATTTAAGCCTAGCTTTTTTTTTTTAAACATTTATTAACTATTATTTTAAAGGTTGACACACAAAAAAATTACTGCATCTTTTGACTTCTTGTTAACGAGATTCAACTGTAATTGTATTATATGGTGTTTACAAAATTCAATTGTAATTATGAACATTGGATACAATTTTGTTTCTGATCTGCTAGGAAATTATGAAGTTTTTATTTTGTTTTACATGATTAAGTGCATTTTTTCTATTAATTTCTAAATATAGTAATAATTAAAAAGGTTTTAGATCAGTTTTATAGTTGTTTTAATTATTATAATCTTGTAAATTAGTAACTTCAATAATTTTAAATAAACAAACATAAATTCAAGGTCTTCTAAAAAGAAGCATACAATGTTATAGTTATGTTAAAAACAAATTTTAAAAATTGCAACTAAAAATTTTAATTTGACACCTTAAGATATTTACATTAAGCGCCATTTACTAGCTCCATTTACTACCAAAATTACTAGCCCCCCAAAATATCAATTTAATTATTAATAACCTAAATTTACACAATAAAAATAACAGCTTTAAATAAGTGAATAATCTGCAAATTCTTAATTTTTTTTTATTATAAAGTTTTTAAGTTAAAGAATTGTGAAAATTACCTACTTTTTTGGATGCATTGTTTCGAAAGAAATTTTACAAACTCAGGTTTAAATAACATTTATTTTATAAGGAAATCGACATCGGTGCTACCCTTTATTGGTTTCATTTTAAAGCAAAAGCCTTTAACTTTATAGAAGTAAAATTAAAATGTAAAAATTCAACCATTTAAGTTTTTATGAGCAAAAGAATCTAGGTACCCATTTGGGTACCCAGGACTCAAGAGGTTAAAATCATCAACACATTCAATTTTCTATTAATACTGAAAGTGGAGGTATGCGCTATTTTGAGGAAAACACAATTCGATGCTTTTCACTTTTCTAATAAAAATGTAAAATTTCTACTTTAAATGTACTTACTAATAATGTAATTCATAAATTCTAATTCATTTTAAGAAACCAAAAAGAAGGAAAATATTTAACTTTTACAAATCAAGATCAAAACTAATTATTCAAAAAGTCATTCAAGTGTGAAAAAGTTTTGAAAGGAACAAAAAAAGTACCAGTTGAAAAAACTTTCTGAAACTCGCATCAGAAAAGTTCTTTTATATTAAAAGCCACAAACGAATTTTCTCCGAATTTTCTAAAAGGGAAAAAGAGTGGGAGGGGGAAGGTTCTACTTACTTTTAAAAACACACATCAATGCTTTTCACTTTTCTTATGGAAAGATAAGATATTTATTTAAAATTTTCTTCCCCAAACTTTAATTGACCCATTACATTTTTTAAAAAAAAGACGCATTAAACGAAACAATAGTTTTATATTTGCATTTAAGAAAATAAAAGTGTAACATTCTTAAAGCCTTTTCAAAATCAATTATTCAAAAAGTCATTGTTCTGTTCCTCGAAGGCACAGGGAAAAAAATCATAGTTTGAAAACTTTCCTAAATCTGAAATCAGAAAAGCTCTTTGACATGAAAAGTCATCAAATAATTTAATTTTCAGCGTCGGCATTGATATAAATTGGGGGAAGACGCTTACATTAGAAAAGTGCACCCTGATGCTTTTCCCTTATCCATGAGAAACATAAGAATTTTATTTAAAATGTACTTGCTACAAAATTCGATTGACATATTACATTTTGGAAAAAGAGTGTATTAAATTGAACTTTAGTTTTATTCTTAATTTTAAATGAAATATTTTAAATTCACAAAGCTCGAAATAAGTTATTCAAAAAGTCATTCAAGTGTGATTATTAATTTAAAGGCATAAAATTAAGTAAACTCCATTAAAATATTTTTTAGAAATTCGAATTAGAAAAGTTCTTACAGATTAAAAACCATGACAGAATATAATTTTCAGCTAACACTGAAAGAAATGACAGGGTGCGAGTGGGTGGAGGTGTAAATTTTTTACTTAGTATTTTTTTTTCCCTAAAACTTTTTATTCAAATTTTGTATTTTTTAAAACGATATACTGAATGGAATAATAGTTTTATTCTTAATTTCAAAAAATTTTAAAATAAAGATAAAAATCTAACATTCACAAAGTAATATCAAAATCATTTATTCAAAAAGTTATTTATGCTGTATCAATTCTCCCAGGGCGCTAAAAATAGTCTTAGTTAACAAAAAAATTTAACAATTCGAATCAGAAAAGCTTTTTGAGATTAAAGCCATTAACAAATTTAATTTTCTGTGCATACTGAAAAAAAAAGAAAAATTGTGGAAGGAGGAGTACGTTTACATTAAAAAAGCACACGCTTTTAACTTTTCTGTGATAAATGTGAGACTTTTACTTTAAATGTCTCAGATGATTCAATTGACAGATTACATTTTTAAAAAGAAAGGATTAAATCAAGCAATAGTTCAATTCATTATTTTAAGAAATGAAACGAAATGAAATATCTAACTTTCACATAATAATATTAAAATCATTTATTCAAAAAATCATTCAAGTATGTTCTCTCCTTTAAAAAAACACTGTTCAACTTTTAGAAATTCGAATCAGGAAAGCTATCATAACACATGGGCTGATAAGTTCCCGGTCTGTCACACAGATGGCGTTGCAATCACTGAACCGATGTTTTTTTAGTAAATACTAACCTTTAAAAGGTAGCAGAAAAATTGTCATGACGATTCGCCGTGTGGATAAAATGTTAGAGTGATTTCACTTGAATGACTTTGTTGAAAAACAAAAAATTGGATAAACAAGAATTTCAAGAATTGTTATTTGATGGGAAAAAACACCGTTCAAACAAAAGCTTGGCTTGATAAGCGTTATCCGGACACTGCACCAGGTAAATCAACCATTATTGACTGGTTTGCTGAATTTAAACGTGGTCGTACGGACACCAGTGATGCACCACGCAAAAGAGGTGGTTACTCCGGAAAACATAAAAAAAGTCCACAAAATCGTTTTGGGGAACCGTAAAGTGAAGTTGCAGGAGATAGCTCAGACTCTGAAGATATCCAAGTCACGTGTAGGTTTTATTTTGAATGAACATTTGTCTATGAAAAAGTTGTTGTTAACGTGGCTGCGGCGCGTGTTGACTTTTGACCAAAAACAATAACGAGTCGATGATTCTGAGCACTGTTTGGAGCTTTTTCGTTATAAGAATATGTTATTTATTATTAAATAATTATTATTATTCATTTATTAAATTATTATTATTATTCATTTATTAAATTATTATTATAAAATTATTATAATTATTATTAAATTATTATTATTTATTATTAAAGTTATGTTATTTATTAAAGTTATAAATTTATGAAGTCATAAAGTTATAAAGTTTTGTTAAAAAGTTGTGTTTTCTTTATTAGACCGGGAACTTATCAGCCCATGTGTTACATTAGAATTTGTTAATGAATTTAATTTCGGCTAAAAGTGAAGTTGGGATTAAGGCACGTATTTGAGATAAATAAAATTCTATGTTTTTCACTTTTATACTGAAAATGTACAATTTCCATTTAAATGTATTTCATCAAAAAATTTAATTAACAGATAATTTCTACGTTTAATGATAAACTAGAACAGAAAGCGAATACAGTTTTATTTTTAAATTATTTACTTCGGAAATCGAATGTTCATTTGCACTCATTTCTGATGCAAATTTATTACTCTCACTATAGCTATGATAGATAATAATGTATTCTGTAGAGTATAAATTAACCATATTGAGCACGTTTTTAACTTTTTGTTATTAATGTGAAACCTGTTTTTTTTTTATTAAAAGGAAACAAAAATCATGCGGCACTAATAGATTACAAGATCTTTCAAACGTTATAAGCATATTAAACGAAATCTATATTTTTAGGCACAGCGAAAGAAAATTTGCATAAAAGCTTGTTTATCTGATTAAAGAATTTTTTTTAATTGATTACCAGTGGAAGCTTAAAATTCCAGAAAACAGAACAATACAATAAGCAAAATTTGCAGACACTCTTAGTTTAGTCTATAAATTTCCACACAATTGTTCCACCATTTGTTCTGATAATTACATCTTGACATTCTTTCATTTAGTAAATGCAATGGTATCCTTTGTCATTTAATTTTTATCACTGAGGACAAATTTTACATTTGTAGATGCATCATTGGTCGCTTTTTACCTACACTGTTAAAAATTTGCAGCAAACTGTCCAGTCATTTGACCGTTTTTATAGAAAACGTTTACATATCCGTAATATAACTCTATTTTTACCATATTATTGTCCATATTAAGGTAAGAATAGAGTTAAATTACGGTTATGTAACCGTTTTCTATAAAAACGGTCAAATGACTGGACAGTTTGCTGCAAATTTTTAACAGTGTATCTGAGAAACTTGTAAATGAGAAAAAGCACAGTGCCCTGTAAGGAAAGAATGAAGTGTATTGTAAAAAAAAAATAAACATATTTTATGATCTGGTAAAATATAATATAACCGTGAACAAAAACATAATATAAATTCTTCCAAGTTACCCAGGATTTCGAAAAGTGTTACGTTACATTTTAAATTCAGAGATTTAAAGAAGCATTTATTTATATATTTTGCTGCCCATAATTTTCGGAAATGTTTTCGAGTAGTTTTTACAGTGTACTAATCAGTTTCTCTGCTCGGAATATAGGGTATTTTAGGATGCTATCAATTCTCAAGTAGACATTTTTATTTTCAACAAACATGTTCAACAGACAAACACGCTTAATTAACAGCATTAACATTAACATTACAATTTATATTATTCTGCTACTCTTCTATGTATAAATTCATTTAATCAGCTGAAAGTATTAATTGGAGAATTCAAAGCATCCGATAAACCGATATTCCGATTTGAGAAATCTGATTAACAGACTATAAAAGCTATTTGGGAACGTTTCTAAAAATTACGTGGAGCAAAAGAAACTTTGTTTTTATAAATGTTTGTTTAAATCTCGAAAAGTTATTGGTTTTTTAGATTTTAAAGGTTAAAGGTACGCTTTTTGGCAACGTGGGGCACTTTTGAAGAAGTAATGTTATATTTCCTTTCGTCGTTATGTTATATTTTTGTAGATTAAGAAACAATTGTCTTTTTTACAGTATGAAAGTTCATGCGACAGCAATAAATCTAGAATTTAAACTTAATGTAGAAAATAAACTTATTGTAGAAAATGTTGGAGGTGTGAGGTCATGGCGCTACATCGCAGAGTATTAAAATTCTCAAGATCACTATTGACTACTGTCTAATGTTCATCAAAATATAGAGAGAAAAGGAAATTGCTTACATTTTCTATGATCGATCGCGTTGCAGGTATTAATCCAGTAGAACAATCATTTGAGTTTCCTGGAATTATTCGAAATATCCTTTTGGCACACAATGGCTGGAAGAAAGCTTGTTAAAAATAATATTAGTTTAAATTAAATAATTAAATGGAGATCTGGAACTTAAATATTAAACTTATATATATTCTCTTGATTAAATTACAATTAATTGAACTGTTAACAATTGAAGAAACAATTTTCTTATTTTGTCAGGAGACATTACCCCTGCATCTATACAGCATGGATTTTTAAAATGCACTGAATCATCATCATTAAATCTGGAAAGTTCAAAATAATATTGCAAATGTTCTTTGAAATAATCAATGTCAGTATTATATATTTCACAAGTGTTTGGGATTTCCACATTTGTTGATAAATAGTCATTATAAAGAGTTCATTAGGTCATATATCATATTTAATGTTTAACAACTGTCTTATAAATTGTCTTCAAGTTCGATAATAAGTTTATAATAACATGATTATAAACATTAAAATATATTTCATTTTTATTAGATGAGGGATGAAAAAAGTAAGATTATAATTGTCTATTGCTTCATGTCTTGAAAGTTGAGATGGTAAAAATGGGTAACTGGTTTTAACAGATGTGGCAATAAAATAAATTTATAGTTGGGTTTTTCTCGGTGCTCACTTTGACTTTCTTCTTTGTATTTATCTTGAGCAGAAAACTATTAAGTTTATTTGAATGAATGGATTATTATTTAACAGAAAATAAAAACTAAATCTAAATATTTCCAAGCATATTACATAAGATAATAAGCTAATAACCTATTTCTACAAATGATATCTGCTAATAATAACACTGCCAAATATAGCTGAAGCACATAACATTGCAACCGCCTTACTGTGTGCTCAGCTGTCCGTTTTTTAGGGTTTCGTTCATCTCACGAAACCCTATTCGTCCCGCTACGTTGTCTGTCCGTCACAGAGGCGGTTCACAGAAACTATACAACTTACAGACTTGAAATTTTGTGTACTTATAGCTGAATACCTACTATGAAGATGAAAATTATAAAATTAAAAAAAATCGTATTATTTTAATATAGAGAGATAATAAACCAAAAATCTAACAGCCTTTTCTATTAAATTGAAACATTCTTTGGTTATAGCAGTTGCCGACAATTAAAAATGCAAAATAAAATTCTTTCCATAACAATTAATTTTCAACAGAACAAACTACATTGAGGCAAAATGAATTAGATTTTTTTTGTATCTTAAACTGTATTAGTGTTATTATCAAGAGAAAAAAATCTATTAGCCTGAATATATTTATTTTAATATAATTGATGTTAAAAATGAATAGTTCTCAAGACAAAAACTGTGCACTCCGATTAAAATCATAAAAGAAAATAATTTAGGTGGATAATTTAAGATAAAATATCGATTGAATTTGTGGCAAATATTATGCAAAATCTTTCTGATATTCAAAAATCAAATCGATTAAAAAAAAAAAGAAAAGAAAGAAAGAAAAAAAAAGCTTCTGTAAAAATTCACATATTAACATAAATCTGAATAACTGATAATTAGTTATTTCAAATAAAATTTAGCTTTTTACTCCCAACAGATTGTAAATAAAAGGTGATATGTTTTCTGAAATATATATTAACGTTTTCACTTAGGTTTTTTCAATGTTAGTTAAAAGAAGAAAAGAAAATCATTTGAAGGTATACAGAAATATAGAAGAAAGATATGAAATAAAAATTTATTTACGTAGATAAAAATCGTAAAATTAAGTAATTTAAATAATTAGATTTGAACAAAATATTAAAAAGATATGAAAACGTATTTTGTAAAAATCTTTTGGGATTAAAAAAATTATAAAAATCAGCTTTTATTAAAATCACAAATTATTTGATTTAAAAATACACATAAAGGCTGTTTTCCATTCATTATACAGGACGTCTAGAAAATCTATATAGATTGTGATAAATAGCTTCTAATATATTTTTTTTATAAATGATCTGATAGAATACTTTGAAATGAAGAAGTAATAGTCATTGTTTGTGATTGTCTGCGTGGATTACCGTATGAAATGATACAGGATGATTTCAGCCACATTATGTTCTTCTTGTCTGCAGCTTCCAGCAAATGATAACACATAGTTTTCTAAGCTGCATAATCTTCAGCTTCAAGTTTTTAAATGTGGTTGTGTATATGTTTAAATGATAACGAAGATTTTTCTAATCAGTAGAATGAGGAATTGCGAGATTACGTCTTTTCGTAGATAACTTGCGGTTAATTGTAACCACTTCTTGTAACCTTTGTACATCTGGTGTTATTAGAGTTACGCCTGATATACTTTAACGGTACCATATTTCTTCATTCTGTTTACCTGTTTTTTGATAGCTACACTGATTGTGGCTGATTTTCTAAATTTGTTGATGAAAATATCTTGTCCATATTTATACATTAATATATGTATATATATATATATATATATATATGAGGAAAAATAGCCATTATCTTTTCTGTTAAATGTATTCCATCATAACACCTGTAAAATTAATTGAATTCAGGACAAATTTTCAAAAGATGACTTTATAGAAATAATGTATATTATGGGGGAAAATATAAATTTTACTTACGATGTTTAGTGATAGTTTTCAATGACAAAAGCAAATTTTGTTACAGAATAAGCATTATCAATATTTTAATTGCTTTCAACCAATTACCACTTTTATAAATAAGAGTAAATACAATAAAAGGCTTGGGTATTTTCTCGGCTTACAATAGTTACATATATTTATATGTTAATTTAGAAAAAAAAATAGTTATTTTACTGGTATATGCCGGTTTTAAAAATGCGTATATGATAAATCACGTCATTCATGTAAAAAAAATTAAAAAGAGCAAAAAACATATAATTATAAGTGGAAATGTTACAACCCTTATAAGATATAGTTCTGTAAATTTTACTGTTCTTAAATTTATTCTTACAAAATAATTCTGAATTGTACAAGAATATTTTTCAAATAATTGCTTTTTATCCATATTGTGTAGAATGAGATGATATAGTAGGGATGGCATTATATTTTTTTGGCAAAATTATTTTATATCTCTTATTTATATTTTATATTTTATATATCTTATTTATATTTTATATTTTATGTATCTTATTTATATTTTATATTTTATATATTTATTGAAAAATTAATTTTATATATTTTATATATTTTATATATTTTATATATCTTATTTATATTTTATACATTTATTTTATATTTTTTATTTTATTTATTTTATATATCCTATTTATTTTATTTATTTATCTAATATTTATATTAAAAGAAGAAAGTATTTGTCTGTCAGTGTGTGTTTGTATTTTGGCGATGGTAATGCGTAGAGGTAACGAATTTAGTTTCGTATAGACAGAGATAGGTCTAAAAGCACGTGAGACTCAAAATTTGCCTTTTTAAAATATTTTGTTGAGTTATTTTATATTTAAAGGAAATTTTTTGAATTCCATCCGTTTTCCATGTTTGCAGGTTCATCCATAAAAGCAACCTTAACTACCTGTGTAGCTCCAATATAGTAAATTTTGTTCTATTTTCAATAATTTGTATTCTTAATTCACACAGCAATTTTTGAATTGCTCCCGAATTTTTTTTTTAAAAAGCCCTTCTCCTCCCTTCCTCCGAAATTGAAGACTGATTTTTATTAAGCAATCCCTGCTTGATACCTTTGCTATCCAATGTGATATTTTATATCATTTTAAAGGTAAAATCTTTGGGGACCGCTTAAAAGTTTAAAAATATATTAATAATTTGAAATCATACGAATTTTTAAAGAAATTAATAAAAGAAGAAATTTCCAACCGTGTACAGGAAGTGAATCTTTCCGCGTTCGTTTGCTAACGTTACATTTTATTCCCAAAGGCCATAATTATGACGACGGGGTTTGTCCAGAAGAGATTCAGAAGGAGTTTCCTTGAAACAATACAATTCGTTTGTCAGAATGAGTTTCTACCTAATTAATTAATTTCTGCCTAAGCAATTTGTTAATTTTTCTACTTTGTAATTAAATTGTTCTTTATTTGTATTGTGGCGTTTGATAAAGTATCTGCAAGGCCCGGACCTGGCCCAAAGCACAGTTCCACGGTTCTCTCTCCAGCCAAATGTCTCTCATTAGACTGAGGCCGAGAAGGGGGAACTCGAGGTATTTAAAATAGCTATTTAAAAATATACTGGGTGTCCGAAAAGTCTGAAACCTGGAAAAGTAACTCAAAAAGTAGGCATCGCATTGAAAAACGCAAAAATTCTTCTTCAATATTTTTAAAAAATCTATTTAAGATATCAAAGTTGCCTCCTCAGGGGGACTTAGAAATCAATGATAACCCTCCTTTTTTATTGCAGATTCGGATTCTACGGGAAAAAATACGTAACTTTTGTACTGCACATTTTCTTCTGAAAATCGTAGATGGCGCTGTAATCGAGTAAAATGCAGTGAGAGTCGTTTCCATTGGAAAATCTGGAAGTGGTCGAATAACTCGAGAAATACACATCGGATTGAAAAACGGAAAAATGCATTTTCAATAGTTTTGAAAATCTATTTAGGGATATCAAAGTTGCCCCTCCGAACTCCCCCCCCCCCTGTGGAGAAAGGAGGGCAACTTTGAAATCTTAAATGATAACCTCTCTTTTTATTGCATATTCAAATTATACGGAAAAAAATACGTAACTTTTGTACTTAAACTTTTTTTTTGAAAAATCGTATATAGTGCTGTAATCGAGTAAAATGCAATGACAATCGTTTGCGTTGAAAAGTCTGGAAATTGTCGAATAACTGGAGAAATATACATCGGATTGAAAAACAGAAAAATACGTGTTCAATATTTTAGAAAAATCTATTTAGGTATATAAAAGTTGCCAGTTTTCTAAAATATTGAACACGCATTTTTCCGTTTTTCTATTCGATGTATTATCCGATGATCTCAAATTATTTGACCGTTTCCAGACATTTCAATGGAAACTATTCTCGCTGCATTTTACTCGATTACAGTGCCATCTACGATTTTCCGAAGAAAATGTTTAATACAAAAGTTACGTATTTTTTTCTATAGAATTCGAATTAACAAGAAAAAAGGGGAGTTATCATTTAAGATTTTAAAGTTGCCTCCTTTCCCCCCAGGAGGCAGTGTTAGGTGGGAAAATTTGATATTCCTAAATAGATTTTTCAAAAATATTGAAAATGCATTTTTCCGTTTTTCAATTCGATGTATATTTCGCGAGTTATTTGACTGTTTCGAGACATTTCGGACACTCTGTATATTTAATATACATAATTAAGTACAGTAGGTGTGAAAAAAATACACTCTATCAATTTTAATCGTCAAATTGTTGCAGTTAAAAACAAAAAACAAGCATTCGATTGGAAATTATTTCTTCTTTCAATGTATTGAAAATGTTTAGAAAATGATAAAAATACGATTAAAGATCTGTCTCCATTCGCAAATTGTAATAAACTTTTAAATTTTCAACAAGAACACTTATTACTGGCGTCATTTTTGGATTATTTGGTTGTTATTACTTTCGAATACTAAACCTCAACGCAGTCGTTGAAGTAGTGTATGAATTATGCAGATGTGTATTTTTGAACTCCTAATATTAATTCCTTTTTAACACTTTTCCAACATAGCTGAAAAGAGTTTAGGAATTAGGATTGTATGGCCGTGTGCCTGGCAATCAGTCTATCAGCGCTCTGAAACGCGTAAATATACACAGATTGCAATGTAACAGAAAATGTTTAAAAAATGTCTAAAATGCTTGAAAAATGTTTTTGAAATGTTTAAAAATACAAATAAAGAGCTGCCTCTATTCAGAAAAATGTAATAAACTTTGAAATTTGCCACACGAACACTTAATGCTGGCGTCATTCTTGGATTATCGAGGCTAACGAAAAAGAAAGGCTACCGCGGTGCTTTACGCATATCTTTTTTAACAGACCGCCGGAGTCACGTGTTGCTCGAATGCACCAATGAAGGCGTACGAAAAGATCATCACGTCACTCTAGCGGTCTGTAAAAAAAGATAAGCGGAATGAACCGCGGTAGCCTGTCCTTTTCGTTAGCCTCGTGGATTATTCGTTTATTTTTACTTTCAAATACTAAACGGCAACGCAGTAGTTGAAGTAATCTATGAATTATGCAGATCTGAAGTTTTGAACTCCTAATATTAATTCCTTTTTAACACTTTTCAATATAGCTGAAAAGAGTTTAGGAATTCGGTTTGTATGGCCGTGCGCCTGGCCGTCTGTCTATCAACGCTCTAAAACGCGTAAATATACACAGATTGCCATGTAACTGATGTATATTATTGAGGTTTACCATAGACCATTCGGAATTAGAATGAGGTATCTATCATTTAGAGTTCGTTTACAGGGACACTCAAAAGAATTCCGTTATATTTAGGTCTACGGGAAAAATAGTTTGCCATGTATTTCAATGATTTTAGAGTATTTAAGTTGATATACATCACTGAGGGGCACAACAAGATACTTAATCTAGAATAAGGTGTGGTGCATAGAATTTATAGTACACAAAAAAGGGACACACAAAATAATATAGGGACACACAAAAGAATTGGGTTACAGTACTGTCTATGAGCAATAATTGTTAGATATGCGTTTTCAGTAGTGGTATGCGTTTTTAAATGTAACTATTTATTTTAATATTACTTGGTGCATATAAATTTTAAAGATCATATACAGGGCTGCCGAAAATTTTTGTACATATCCGTTTTTTTGACAAAAACTGCTGAAAGGGAATTTTTAAGTGTGTTATGTGTTTCAAAACTGAACTAAATTGTAGCATACGGTGTAGTATATACACAAATCTTTAGATCATATACAAGGCTTCACAAAAGAATTTGAATACTTTACTTTTCTTGTTATGGATGGCAATTGCTGAGATTGGATTTTCAAATATGTTATGTGTTTTCTAAATTGTGTACTTAGATATTATCTTTCACCTTATTCATAGGTGAAGTTTTGTTACAGTATTCTGAATGTGTTAGAAAGTGTTTCATACTTTATGCTTAAAGCATGATTTTACTTTCTCCTTAATGATTTCAAAAGCAGCTGCAATGAGTGCAATGTTTGAAACATAACTCAAAAATTATTTTCAGGAACGAGCTATAATTTTGAAATAAAATTTTAGATGCCGATTTTTGTTAATACGAAGCTTGACGTTTTGTTAATACGTTTATGCATAACAGTAAATTTTTTTGTCGAATATTATTTGCAAAATAAATATATTATAGAATTAATATTCGAAAAAAAATGTATTGTAATCTAAAAAAAGTTAACAGAACTTTTCTAGATACTTTAAATATGGGAATAAAAAATTAAAGTTCGTTCCACTAAGTAGTTTTTGAGATATGTTTTTAAAATTTCAGTCTGTTTTGAAACTATTAAAAATGAAAAGTATCAACCTTACAATATTTTCCTGGATTCATTGAAAGATTGAAATATAAATTTAGAAAATTTAATATCTGCCTTATTGCAAAACCTTCCACAAAATTAAAAAACATAATATGTAGAAAAACAGATGCAATAGAACCTTATCAACTTCCCGGTGTTTATGAAATCCCATTCACCAAGGCAGATGGAACAGTACAATACTATATAGGAATGGCAAACAGAGAATTTAAAACAAGAATAAAAGAACAAATGGCAGATATTAAATATGACAGAAGAACTACTGCCTTAGCTAGACAATATAGAAAGGAGCCGTTACAGATTGAATCCAAGAAACGTAAAATAATTTTTCTATCAATAGCTTATTTACCATCCATTATCCGTGAATCAATAGAAATATATTTGCGAAAAGATAACATTTGCAACGAAGCCCCTCTCTGTTTAGCTCTTATATGATAATCTAAAATGATTAACTTTTTAATTGACGCTGCGATGTCATCCTAAATTTTATTTAAGATGATTTTAATAAAATTATTCATTAATTTGATTATCATATAAAAATTGCCATCTTAAATTTTATTTAAGATGATTTTAATAAATTATTCATTAATTTGATTATCCTATAAAAATTATCATCTTAAATTATTTCTGCTGAAATTTTATGTTACTGTGGTTTATTTAATCATATATTAGTTCAGTGTGCAATTATTAAGTGAAAAAAGCTTTTGTAATTAAATTTCATTCAAAATTAGCTCCCTTTAATTAAAAGTTACAGTGTACAAATTTAATTGAAATCAAAAGCATTTATTTGAAAAATGCAATTATTCTATATCAGCAACGTTTGGATTATCTATAAAAATATAATTATGAAAAGCTATTTATTTAAAATGTTAAATATTAGCAAATTTAATTTTAAATAAATATAAATTCAAAATAACTTTTTAAAAGAAAGAAACAAAATGAAAAAATATTTACTAAACAAATTACATCTAATTTATATTCTGTTTGAACGGAATCTAAAATGATTGGTTCATTAAATATCTTATAAAACAAATAAAATGTTAAATAAAAATAGAAATAAAATAAAATAAAAACAAATCTCACAAAATGTGTAATAAATAATGAAATGTTTTTGAATATATTGTGAAATTCCTAAATGAAATAAATTCTTTATTATTTTTTTTCATTAATTTTCTTGTAATTCTCTTGTTTTCCACAAACATTAATTTACATTAGACATTTGCAGCTCGTTTCAATATGTTACAAATTGCCGTCACAGTGATTTGGGTATGACTCATCTTCCACGTCACGTAACGACAATAAGAGTTGCATTGTTATCATCGTGCATTCACAGATAGACATATTTTAGTCATGGGGTTATAACAGTTTACATAACACGCAGATACAGTAATCATTCTGCTTATATTCAAAAAGAGTATTAAGTTATTTTCTTAATAAATGACTTTCTACAATGGCTTTCTCAAAACAAAGAAACTTTGTATTGTGGATAAAAATAAAAATCAATGAAGAATGGGAAGCTATTGGCTTGTTCGGAAAGTTCTTTTCGTTCGGGAAAGTTGGTTCGTACAGGAAAATTTTATCATTTAATTATTAGAGATTAATTGCGATACATAATGTCTAATAATTGATGGACAGCAGTTTCCGGTACGAAATGGGTTTCCCAAACGAAATGAACTTTCCGAACAACCCAATATTTTTAGTCCGTACTTTTTTTTCAAAAAGAAGAGATAATTGTTCAAGAGTGTAGTGAAAAGAGCACACTGGACTCAAAAGTAAGAGCTGTTTAGATCTTAGAAGTTAAAGTAAGAAAGTTAATGCAACTGTATGTGCACGTGCAGGGATATGTGTATGGTTTCACAGTTTGTACAAATATCAAACACTTAAACTTATGTGTATTTGATTTCATATTCAACTTGTAAACTTTATTTTTTTAATTGCCAGATGAAATTTTGCGTTTCTAACATACTGCTGATTTTCAATTTTTATTTAAGTAATATAAACAATAGTCAATTTCAGGCTTTAATTTTATTATTGTACCCATGTTAAAAAAAATAAAAGAGAAAATTTTTAATAATTTAATATTTCTATGTTATTTTTGAACAGTTTAAAATGTATAAAAAATATTAATCAAATTCGAAAAAAACAACCGCATCAAATTTGTAAATGAATATGCTAATTAATTTGAATTACGCTAATTACAGCCAAAAATCTGAAATATATATTTTTTTGTTCCAAATAACATTTAGTGGCGATGCGGGGTCGTATATCGTTTTTTTTAATATTGTGATTCTTTAATGTTCAGACACCACATTTAATTTAATTATTCTTTGGAAATAATGAGTCGTATAAATTCTTCGATCAATGACTATTTAAAATATCGGACATTGTGAGTCGCAAGTAGACCCCTGCACGAACCCGAAAATGCTGCTTAAATTCAACCCTGAAAAGAATTGAGCCTCCTCATCCAGGTGCACTATGTGTCATTCTAGCATTTCCTGTGAGTACACTTAACTGCATACCTTCCCTCACTATTTTTGCCTTGAAGACTAGCAGACGCCGAATTCTATTGTACTGTGAGCGGAAAGTTCGGACAGTGATGTAGTGGTAAGGTGTTACCCAAAGAGGGGTCTTATGCTTTGATCCTTGCCGAGGTCGTGGGAAAGAGAGCGTCTGCGAGAGAAGCGATCTCTGCACACGATTTTTAGGTTTGCGCCCGAAACTTTGCCCTTTGTCTTAGAACGTCCAATGACGGACTTAGTGAAAACGAAACAGAGGGATCTCAAGGCTGCTAAGAGGCTGGAGAGTTTCGAGGGGCCCGCCACGACAAAACCCCGCCCCCAGAAGAAGTTCCCCTGCGAGGATGAAAAAGTTAGAGAGAGGAGTTTTTTGGAGAGATCGAAAAGAGAGTGGTGACTCTCTGGTAAAAGGGAGGAAGGAACGAGAGTTTCCGGACTTAGCGCAGTAGAAGCGCTAGTGAGGCCTGACCTCTATGTGTTTTGATACGGCAGGTATCAGGTATAAATCCTAGTGAAGAGAAAAGCACGACCCGTGCTAGAGTGAGAGTTCTTAAACTCTGAATAATTGAGAACGAGTAGTTTTTCCGAAAGAGAAGGAACGGACGTGCCTTGATCCGTATGAACTCTGGCTAGAAGTTACGACTGATCGTAACATTTGGAGACTTTAGTTTGGTTCCAGTTATACTCAGAGTCAAGAGAACATTAATTTATTAGCGATTGACTCACGAAAAATAATTAAATGCTGTATTAACATCTTGTACATATTTTTTATTAGAATTAATATTGTTATGCAATAAAATTCTATTTTCTAATTTATGCGAGAGATTCTCTTTGCCAATGATCTGACCTCGCTACCACTCAACATCTTTATCAGGTCGGTATAGAGGAGTTATTACAACTGGTGGCCTGCGGTGATGGATTAATTAACAAAAATTAATGACATTCTCTAAAGACAAAGAGTGGACTCTGAAATTTAAATCATCAAAGTGCTCCAAGAAAGAGTCTCCTTGTGACTTGTGACCTGAGTCTCCTTAGACGCCCCTGTGGATCAACACAGCATCAGAAAGAGAAATCTACCAAGAATTCTGGAGTGTTCCCCCATCAGAAAGAGAAATCTACCAAGAATTCTGGAGAGTGTTCCACCATTCGGAAGAGTCCCCATCCGAAAAGTGTGATAGAGAACCCCGTCTGTGCTCCTGAGAATCTTTGAAGTCTATGCTTCTGACGTCCTGAAAGACTCTTAGTAATGGAGGTAAGCTCTTTTTATACTCAGAGTGGCTTTAATTGTTATTAGTGTTTGTATAGGTGTTGTAGGCTTCAAAAAAAAGTTGTATGTTTATTTTTGTGAGAGTAAATATTTTGAGAAATTTTTCCGGTAGAAAAAAAAAAGTATGATGAGATATTTCCGATATAACTGTAACTTATTTAATAGACAAATTTTGTAGTTAAAATTAAATTATTGTTGAATTAATTTAATGCAAACTGAGAGTTGTGCAGTGTTACAAAATTTTAGCTGAATCTATAAATGAGAGATCATTGAAAAAAAAAATTATCGAACGCATTTCATATTTTAAGATAACAGAGTTGATTTTATATGTTTTTTGTGAATTATTCTAAATCTTTTAAGAGTGGATGTAGAGATTAAGACCACCATTGATTAAAAGAGAAAGGAATTGAATAAGACTTTTGCAATTTAAAATATTTTTACTGTGCTTTTTGAAATTGAAATTGTTGTTTTGTGTAAAAGTTATCCCATATGTATTTTATAACCAAATACCAAGGTGAATGTGTACGAGAGGATAGGGTTGCTTAATTTTATATGTTGCATATTTCTTATATATTATTGTTATGCGTACTTTTTATGAGTGTATATTTCAGTATTATTTTAGTGCACTTGGTAGAAATTACATTTAATCTTATTGTATTGTTTTATAATTGTGGGAAAGATAATTTCTAATTTTAAACTTTAAAAATGTCGGAGCTTAAATATTTTAGGAAAGCTGATTTGCAAACGTTAGCTTGTGAATTTGAGGTCATTTTAGAAGAGAATGATACTGTACCGAAAATTATAAAAAAAATAGAGTCGTCAGAGGGTTTTGAGAAAGAGCTATTTTTAGCACAAATTAAACTTATAGAAAAAGATAGGGAAAATAGATTATTGGCAGAGAATAAAGAGAAAGATAGACTGTGGGAAAAAACTAAAAAAGAAAAAGAACGGGAACATGAGTTGGCTAGATTAAAAGCAACACAAGAGTCAGATGACCGAAGTACAGCATCCAGTAGTGTCTCAGTTAGAACGAGTAATTTACCCCTAAAAACAATTACGCATCGCTTTGATGAAAAGAATTCGGATATTTCGTTGTTTTTGAATTTATTTGAGAGACAGGCAAATAAATGTAATCTAAATTCGGATGAGTTGGTGACGAACTTACTATCATTATTACCTGTGGGAATGGCCGAGTTAATTTTGAGAGAACCCGAAGACAAAATTGATGATTTTCAATATGTGAAAGAAAAATTGTTAGAACGATATCGTTTGAATGCAGAGACGTACAGACAAAAATTTAGTCAGCATCCCCGAAATCCTAATTCAGTTTGGAAGGACCTGATCTTCGAACTTAATAGTTTTTTAGAAGGATGGCTGTCATGCTTACAAGTTTCGGATTTTGAAGGATTGAAAAATTTGCTTGTCACGGACCAGATCAAACGGAGGGCGTCTCCAGAAATGCGCGAACATTTTATGGATAACTGCGCAGAGATTAAAGACCCGGAAGAATTAGTAAGGCTTTTAGATGCGTACGAGGCAATCAAGCGCCCCTCTAAAAAGACGTGGAATCCGAAACTCCCTTTAGAGAAGAATTTTGAAAGACCCAGGACTTTTGAAAATGGGCGAAACGGTAACAGAAATCCGGAGATTAACTTTAACTGGAGGGATCGAAGTGACAACAAAGATAGGGAAAAGGCGTTCGAAAAAAGGCGAGAAGTTAAGTGTCATGCGTGTTTTCGAAGCGGGCACTACAAAGTTAATTGTCCCGAAATTAAAAAGAAAGAGGCTGCGTTGGTCGGTCACTTAACTAGTAAGCCGACACTTGGAGAAACCTTCTCCCCCTATTTGAGCAAAATATTAGTGAATGGAATTCAGGCAACTGCTTTAACGGACAGTGGGAGCCAGATAGATTTGGTCCCGCACCATTTAGTCTGTCAAGATAAATTGAATGGAGATCACGTATGGATTGAAACTCCGCTAGACAGTAAATTATACTGTTTACCTATAGCAGAGGTCACTTTAGAAATTGAAGGCGTGGGGGTCATTGAAACCAAGGCAGGAGTTAACAATAGAGGTTCGGATATGTACTACTATTTGTTGGGTAATCGCACTCAGAAATTGTTAGAACAGGCGAAGAAAAAACCCGAATTGATGAATGCAGTTTTGACACGCGCTCAAACGAGAGAAAAGGGTGGCCCAGCTCCGAATCCGGTAAATAAACAAATTATGATTTCCGAGGGGGAAAAAGAAATTTCTAGCGGGAATGTTGAAGCGGAAACTTTGAATTCAGTAAAAGAAAAAGAAGGAGGAATTTTTCGCGAGTGCAGTGAAGCGGAAGCGTTGAATTCAAAACTAGAGGGTGAAAATCTAGAAAGCCCTACTGAATTGGTTAGTGTGGATAAGGGATTATCGCCTTTGTCGATATGTGAGGGATCTTCGATCTTAGCAGAAATTGGAGGGAAGGATAGTCAAATTGAATTAGACAGAGATCAATCTCTCAAAGAGATTAGTAAAAAAACGGAAGGTGAAGAATCGCATTGTAATGCAGGAGATTCTTTGATAGTGGAAAAAGCCAGAGACGAACGCATAAGTGGAAGGGCGCGAGTGCTGGTCCCATTGCATTGTCACGTGGATATTTTTGGCGCGTGCCTAGAAAAAGTGTCATTACACTTAGGGAAAGGGAAAGTTAAAGGAAATGTGTCAGGATACTTTGACTTTGGGAGAAGTTTGATGAATGATTTAGCGACCGCATTTCTAAAACGGTTCTGTGTTAAGATGAGAGATTCGATAAGCGATAGTTTTGCATGTTGGCATCGAAAAGTTAGAAAGCTTTTGAAAGCGTTAGTATTTAGAGAATGGATAAGAGAAACGGAGGAAAATAAATTCGTGAAGGGATGTGTGTTTAATCTCACGAACAGGTTAAAAAGAGGTCGAAATTTAGCCCTTGAAAATGTGTCAGAAAAACGAGAAAAGAGGAAATTTTGGTTTGACAGAAAGGCGGTGAAACGGAAGCTTAATGTGAAAGATGAGGTTTTAGTTTTAACTACCAGAAAGCCAATTAAAATGTCAGATAGTCGGATAGGGCCGGGAAGAAAGGAGTCAATAATTACGGAAACAAATTATATTGTGAATGTTCCTGGGAGGCGACAGAAATCCCAGATTTCTCACTTGAGTTTAGTAAAGCCTTACAGAAAACGGGTGGAGTTAGCAGATATCTTAACGCGGGAAATAAACGCACTTGAGGAATTCTGTTTACCGTATCTAGATGATATGGCGTTTTTTTCAGACAGTTGGGAGGACCATATGCATTTCGCCATCTAGAAATAGTATTAAAAATGGTTAATGACGCGAAACTGAAAATCAAATTGGCGAAATGCAAGTTCGCTCAGAAAACCGTAAAATATCTTGGGCATATTGTAGGGGAGGGCAGACGGAGGCCAGCTGAGGCGAAAGTAAGGGCAATTAAAGAATTACCGGTTCCGAAATCGAAAACTGAAATTCGTAGATGTTTGGGAATTGCTGGATATTATTCCCGGTACATAAAAGATTATGCAGTGATTGTAGAACCATTAACGAGGGCGCTTAAAGGGAAAAATACAAAAGAAAAGATTGCATGGAGCCACGAAATGGGAAAAGCCTTTGAGACTTTGAAAATGAAACTTACTGAAGAACCGGTGCTTTACGCTCCTAATTTTCAGAAAGAATTCATAGTACAAACTGATGCTAGTGACTTAGGTATTGGCGTGGTAATGGCTCAAAGAGAGGGATCGGAAGAGCACCCCATAATATATTTAAGTCGCAAATTTGCTGATAGTGAGAAAAGTTTCTGCGCCACTGAAAGAGAGTGTGCTGGAATTATTTTTGCGATAAAAAGATTAAGGCATTATATTAATGGACAAAACTTTTCTATCGAAAACGTACACAATCCCTTGGTATTTCTAAAAAGAAATTCTGGAAATAATCCCAGGTTATTAAGGTGGTCCTTGGCTCTGCAACCTTATAATTATGCCATTTCTCATCGCGCAGGCAAAGACATTCCGCATGTTGATTGTCTGAGTCGAGTTTAAGGAGATTTCTTGATAAACTTTTGTATAAAATTATTTTAAGTTGTTTTATTTTTTATATTTCATTGTGTTTTATTTCTTGCCACTCTGATGTAATTTGAGCTTGCAATTCTTTATCCGACTCTTAGAGATTCTTAGTGTTTCACCCTTAAGAATCGTTTGAGGAGGGGGTGTTGTAAAGAATTGAGCCTCCTCATCCAGGTGCACTATGTATCATTATAGCATTTCCTGTGAGTACACTTAACTGCATACCTTCCCTTGCTATTTTTGCCTTGAAGACTAGCAGACGCAGAATTCTATTGTACTGTGAGCGGAAAGTTCGGACAGTGATGTAGTGGTAAGGTGTTACCCAAAGAGGGGTCTTATGCTTTGATCCTTGCCGAGGTCGTGGGAAAGAGAGCGTCTGCGAGAGAAGCGATCTCTGCACACGATTTTTAGGTTTGCGCCCGAAACTTTGCCCTTTGTCTTAGAACGTCCAATGACGGACTTAGTGAAAACGAAACAGATGGATCTCAAGGCTGCTAAGAGGCTGGAGAGTTTCGAGGGGCCCGCCACGACAAAACGCCGCCCCCAGAAGAAGTTCCCCTGCGAGGATGAAAAAGTTAGAGAGAGGAGTTTTTTGGAGAGATCGAAAAGAGAGTGGTGACTCTCTGGTAAAAGGGAGGAAGGAACGAGAGTTTCCGGACTTAGCGCAGTAGAAACGCTAGTGAGGCCTGACCTCTATGTGTTTTGATACGACAGGTATCAGGTATAAATCCTAGTGAAGAGAAAAGCACGACCCGTGCTAGAGTGAGAGTTCTTAAACTCTGAATAATTGAGAACGAGTTGTTTTTCCGAAAGAGAAGGAACGGACGTGCCGTGATCCGTATGAACTCTGGCTAGAAGTTACGACTGATCGTAACATTTGGAAACTTTAGTTTGGTTCCAGTTATACTCAGAGTCAAGAGAACATTAATTTATTAGCGATTGACTCACGAAAAATAATTAAATGCTGTATTAACATCTTGTACATATTTTTTATTAGAATTAATATTGTTATGCAATAAAATTCTAATTTATGCGAGAGATTCTCTTTGCCAATGATCTGACCTCGCTACCACTCAACATCTTTATCAGGTCGGTATAGAGGAGTTATTACAACCCTAAACCCAACACATTTCAACCTGAACCCAACCGAGATATTCAAACCCGAAGTGAAAAAAAAATTATCCAAATTTTAATACAACTATAGTAAGGTAGTCTACAATTATAATTTTAATATCAATTTTATATATTTTTATAAAAATGAACACATATACACTCATTAATATTCAAATACGTAGTTTTTTATGAAAAAAAAAACATTCAAGACTTTTCTTTGAAATGTCGGTTGAACCCAAACCCGACCCAAAAGAATCAAAACTTAACCGAAAACTGAACCGTACCCGAAACCTTTTAAGTCAAAACGGAACCTACTCAAAACGGAACCGCCTCAAAAAATAGCATCAATCTGATCTGATCCGAACCATGTGTCTGAACAAGTTTCGGGTAAAACAGGGTAATCCGACCCGATGCGGTCACAAAGGAAATGTTATAAAACATGAATAAAATACTGAACACGAAATTTAAATAATTAGAATTAATAAGAATATTATATAGCTGCCTAAGATACATTCACTGATGATTAAAATATTAAACATGTATTAAAAATATCAGAAGTTAGAATTTTGTTTCTAATTCTACCGGGATTTGTATCATTATTTATTGTAATAGTAAATAAAAATATAAAAGTTTATATTATCATAGTCTTAACATATTTTATTATACATAGAGCATAGTCTCATGTGATAGTAAGTTAAAATGTTAGAAAATCGAAGACTTTCAGTGTGAATTTATAATAATACATCAAGGGAATTAAAATTCTTAACAGTGTTTATAAAAATGTATTTATATATATATATATATATATATATATATATATATATATATATATATATATATATATATATATATATAATAGAAGCTTATACTTACGCTGTAGTTTTGTCGCTAATGGCATTATTGTACTATCGCATTAGTTGTTTTATAAATTCATAACAATCAAATACTTTAAAACTTTGGAATAGGATTCTATTAAAATTTATGAATATTTACAATGTATTATTCTAAAATATGTTGAGCATTATTGTTAATCTTTAAGGTATGTATTATGTTATAAAAACGGTGCCCCTTCTGGACACTGTTTATGCAAAATATGAATTTTTTATGAAACACATGTGTTTTTAGTTAAAACACGAAATAAAACTATGAAATAAAATAAAATTTTAATGGAATTTTAAATAATATTTTGAATTTAGGCAATATTTAGTCACATTTTATTAAAAAGTAACGTGTATGACAAAATTTCAATTACAAAATCTAACCAATATATTTCACTTTTGTTTTAAACAATATAAGGTGGGTGAACCAAAGGTGGTCAGTCTTCCTAAGGTAGCCCATCTCTCAAAAGTAAAATTAATTTAATTTTTAATCACAAAATGGTGCTCCTGCTTTGTCAATCATGTATCTGCAGTGCACGTGGCTGAATTTAAAGAGATCACCTTGACCCTCTGATATTTTATTCCGTGATTTCACTTTTGAGGAGTAATCGTTCTAATTTCCAGGTAAGATGTTATTTTAACATACACGTGTTTAAATTCTTACAACTTTGAGTTCTGATGCATTTTCTGACATCTTATTTATTTCTCTTTAACCACATTTGCCTCAATTCTAAAAAAAAAATTCATCAGAGTAATACTTTTCTTTCATGCAAATGTCGACCATACCTATGTTGCTAAGATTGCCACCTTAGAAAACAAATGTGGAAATCAGTGTGGTAAGGGTGATTTAAAAAATAATCTACATAAATATCTGAAAAAACTTATTACCATTTATTGTTAGTACCAGAGATCACTCAAAATATATCAGTAATTCCCAAAAGAAAATCCCTGAACTACCGTGCACAAAAAGTGCTTCAAGGTCTTTTCGTGTCATTATATAAAAATATTAAGAAAAAAAACTCGAAAGAAATAAAAAGAAAGAAAGGATCATCAGAGCATAATAGTAAGCAAAATATTAAAAATAGGTGTTCACCCGTTGGAGGGATATAAAGGAGAGGAAGTTGGATAGAGAACACAACTGATGATGCCCTGGCGAGGGGTGAAAGCGCTTTTGTTAGGTGGCGGAAGTTTTTATTAGAGACTGTTTTTAATTTTTTAAATGAAGGACATTTTTAATGAAAATTTTTGACCATGCTTTTTTATAAGTAATGTCTGAGAGAAATTGGTAAAATTTATGAATAAACATAATAGTAAGCAAAATAGTTTGCCCAGTATTTTTTCACATTTTAAAAGCGATTTCAATACATGGGCCACCTTTGGAACATTTTGCGCCAAAGGTAGCCCACTAGCTACAATTTTGAAATTGTATTATAAAAATATTTAAATTTTACTTTACAAAAAAAGTTTACTGGCTGTGTGATAGATATAAATGTAAAATTTTACAAACAAAAATTCAGCCGCACATACCCAACCAGAAAATAGTAAAAAATTTTAGATCACCTACTTTAGTAGTAAATCACTTACACATGTGTTTAGAAAAAAATATATTTGCAATACCTGTTAAATTTAATAACATATACCAAAATTTTTATACATAAGATAAAACAAATAATATTTTGCAATAAAATATCTCTTAAATTAATAAATACATTTTGCTATAATAAATACAAGCTATTGTTTGATTCATAAGATAACAATAGATGAGCAGAACTTTGTGACAAAATTTTATTTCAATATCTGAAAATCATTTTAAGAATTCAGATTTTTTGTGATTTGTTTAGGTTAATTTCAGTTCCAGAAAGCTAAACTCTGGTTTATAATTTGGACTGCAACTTTAGTACCAATTACACAGGTTGGCAAAATAATAGTAATGATAATAATAATTTTAATAATAATAATCATTTTTCCTTCCCGTCAAAAAAAAGTGTCTACTTCATGAATTTGATATATCTGATTCTAAACATGTCATCAAAATTCCTCGATCACGTGCCGTGTTATCCCCACTGTTACCATATGGTAACGGGATAGCTGGCCTTCATTTTGTTGTTTTATCACCACTTTTTGTCACCAGTATGTTTTAAGAGAAATATTCTTTTTATCTGATGACAGAAATTCCGTAATAAAAGGAAACTGAAGTTGCTACTTTGAAAAATTGGTATGAAATGAAATGTTTGCATTTTAAAGAGAAAAATAATTCCGGCTTTAATGGGTTTTAAAAAGAGACTGTTTTAAAATTACAATCTCAAATGAAAAATTAATATATTCATCGACCATGTGACAAAACTATAAAAAACGTTAAAAAATATTATTTTCATTACCTTAGTTAGGAAAAGAATAGTATTTTATGGAATCGTAATTTCGTTGACATTTTCTTTTGCTTTATCTGCTAACATACATATATATATATATATTGCCGCTATATCTCTTTACCATTTCAGCTGCATCATTATGGAACATTTCTCCATGTTTATAAGATACTAGAATTATAAACGATGCGTACACAGGTGTGTTTTCGGTGACAATAGAACTTTTTAATATTTTTACAATTTAATTAGAAATGAATACATTAATTTTAAGACATTTTTCCGTTAGCAGGTAGTAAATCGACAAATATTCTCTGTAACTAGTAAAAGTTTATACGAGTTGAAACAACAATTGAATTAATTATGCGCGAATACGAAATCGCCAAAATATGAAACTGCAACAATTATATTGCCAAGTTATTAATTTACCAAGTCCGCAACAAGTGTATGGAATCGCACTGATTCTCTGCCACCGAAAAAAATCCGACAAACCAAACCTGCAGGAATGATCATGATGATTATTTTCTTTGATCATAAAGGCGTAATCTTTTAGCATGTTGTGCCTCCAAAAACTACAGTGAATGGTGAATAATATGTTTCAGTTTTGAAAATTTTGCGACAACACATATGCGTTATGAACTGGTAATATAAAGCGTCATGCACTGGTAGGGAATTGGACATTACATCTCGTTAGTACTCGTCCACATGTCGCTACATCTGTTCAGCAATATCTTAGTAAATGTAATATTAAAATAACCTCCTATCCCCCTTACTGTCCAGATCTCACCCCATGGGATTTCTAGCTGTTTCCGACGTTGAAGGAGAAGCTCCGTGGCAGAAAATTTCATACAGATTCTGAGGCTATTTCAGCAGTGCAGGGTTCCTTGAAGCAGCTTCTAGAAAAGGTTTCTCTACTTGTTTTGAAAAGTCGGTTGAACGATAAGACCCTTATCATCTGAGGGAAGGTATTTTGAAAAAGAATGATGTCATTTTTGCGATAAATATATTTCTTGATTTTTTATGATTTTACTCTCAGTTTTTATTGAACGCTTTTTGCACGCTAGAAATCAATTTAAAAATGATAAAAAGATAGTTTAAATAGTTTTTCATTTTTACTTCCATGTTGCCATATTTAAAAAAAGAAACAAAGCAAAAAGTGTATAATTTTTTGTTCTATTCTATGGAGTAAAGATTGAATTATGGAACATTGAGAAACGATTGTGAGCAAAGCACATGTCAGGATATTTAGTGTTAATTTTAAGCTTATCTTTACGGTCGAACGGATAGATTTGGGTACTTCTCTATTATCCCGTCGACCACTTTTCATAACAAAAAACTATCACCAAACTATAAGATTAAATGCCAAAAATGCAGTCCCATTTACTGGATGCTATAAGCATTATACGTGCTTGTTATGTCATCACATGGTTTTTAATTCGACATTTGCCTGTATTTTTCATTATGTTTTACTGATTTATTAGTTATTTCAATAATTAAAATTACAATTGTGTCCTTAAATGGCAGAATTTTTTATTTTTTATTTATTTATTTATTTTGATATTCCAATGGCAACGTTCTCCCGTTTATTTGGCGTAACAGTTTGGCGATAGTTTTTACCTAGATTTGTGTATCATAAAATAGATAAATAGATTTAGGTTCATAAAATTTTCCACACAACTTATTTTACACAAAATATCTATGCCTGATAAAAATATAAAACAAAATTTGTTTTTTCTAGCATAACCTCCCCCCCCCCCCCCATTTGCCTTTCAAAATTCTAAATGTATGTACTAATTGGAAAACCTACGGCATACATCAAATTCCACTTTCTCAAAATCCTGCTTCAAAAACTGCAAAAACTTTTACGAAAGAGAAATACTAAAGTGTATTTCCTTTTCAGAAATATTTATGCTTAAGTTACAGAAAAATTTAAAATGTTTTCTAACTTTTCAATTTCGAAATGCTCGTTACTTGCAAATTTGATTTACATATTTTACAAATCTGTTACTCTAATGGTTATCGTTTTTTGTATATTCAAAACCTTTTAATGTATGAATGCAGAACATAGTTTCTCACTATGAATTGATTTTTATCATAAAAATGCTTCGTTTTCAATATTTTATACAGCAGGGTGGTTTTAAAGCACAAATAATTTCTGTAAGTGAACCTCAAAATGTGTTTTTTTAAGTGTTATAGAATATCACGTTTACTTTGTGGTAATTTTGAATTTTTACTAAAGAATAAATATTTGGAATAAAACTTGAAACTCATGAGCTACTTCAAACATTTTATCGAAAGAAAATTTATGTATATAAAGAATTTAAATAAAAGCTAATGCTGCTTTAGAATTTAAATGTTATTGACAGAAGCTAAAAACATTTTTCTTAAAGGAAATCATTTATAAAATCTGCACACGAAAAGCTGGCAACGTGTTTTTTTGTGGACTATAGTGTATGTCTTTTGTTAATACTGGCTTTAAATAGAAAATAGGAGCTATAAATTTTAATAGATAAAACAATATTTGTTTTACCTTTTTTTTATTCAAATGCATTTTATTACACTCTTTTGTTTGACTTAATTTGTTTTTTCCATGTAAAGACGCACTTGTGTAATCGATTTTCCACTCACTTCCTGATAAGCTAGAATTATTAAAAAAATATGTACACAAGTAATTTTACAATGACAATACGATATTATAATATTTTTAGAATTTAATTATAAATTAATAAATTAATTTTAATGCATCTTCCCGTTAGCTGGTTGGAGGTGAAATATCGCGAAATATTCTTTATGGTTACAACTGCATGCGAGTTATAAAAACAAAGAAGTTAATGATGCAACGAACTACCCCTCAAAAATAGAACAACTGGCTATGAAACTGCAACAACGAAATTTTATGAACAGTAAAAAAGTATAAAATATTAATTAACCCTTTAAGCGGTTAATGCTAGTTCAAAATTATCCCCCAAAAAATTCTCACGGCTAGCAAAAATTCCATTCAAAAAAAGCATTCTCGGATCTTCAAATGCACGTTAAAAATTTCAAAGGCGAGGTTTCTTTCCCCCATCTCTAGTGAAAGATAAGCTTTTCCTTATTGTCCTGTAGGCGGGTCAACAAAATAAAACCCTTTTGTATAGCAAATGCTTTCCACCTTTCCTGAGGGGGAAATTTTTCTTTTGACATACATATCAACTTGTACCTGGAAATTTAGAAGGATAGAGTACAGAAATACTGTCGTATTTCATTTTTTGTAAGAATGAGTAGCCAAAGCAAATTAATAATTTTTTTTTGTTTTAATTTCCTCTGTTTACTTTTATTGGTAGTTTTACATTTACAAAATTTTTTAATATTCTCGTTACATGTACGAAGATTAATACAAACTTTATTTTCATTTGTTTATATATTTTTTTTAATTTTGAAATAAAAATAAATTATGTTTTAAAAGTTGTAGTATGTTCTGATACAAAGTTCAAAAAGTAAATTGTCATTTTAATAGTTTCATGTTAAACCCCCCACCCCTCCCTTTTTTTAAGAGGACGCAAATTGCAATATTTCTAAAATTGAGATGTCATTAAATAATTGAACAGCTGAACCACTTATAGTGAGAATGAATCCGTAACCAGCATTTGCTCGCTATAATAAAACTGTTTCAAAAGGTTTCTGGATTATAAAACATAATTATAAAATATAATTAATCATAATGTAATATAAGTATTACAAAACATAAGAACTAATTTTGTCGGATTCAGTTAAATCGTTAAATATTTTTTTTTTCATTTTTAATCATTTAAATAAATAAATTCTGTCTTAAAAAAAACTGTAGTCTGACCTCAGACAACAAATAAAGAACTTTTCCAGATATTTCATTCAGTTTCCCTAAAAGTGTTACTATAATTAAATATAACATTTTCTTCTTTTAATTTTTCTCTTTTATCTTTAATAATTCCTGATAGACGAGAGGGATGGACAGAAAAGAAACCTAATGTTTCAAATAAGCAAATAAAGAGAACATTTTCATTTTTCTGTTTCTGTCATATACATACATATATAAAAATTGTTTTTGGCTTTAATTATATTTTATTATGATTTATAGCAATGTGTGGTTATAAACAGGGCCATTTGGGGAGGGGGGGGGGTCAGCAAAATCAGGGGCCCAGTAGTGAGCTTTATTACAAACCTTTGAGCCGAATAATAAAGTTTGTTAACTTTTAAAATTATTACTTTTTTAAATATTTTTTAATAATATTATATTTTATTTTTATTCATTTTTTTTTAATCAAAGATCAAAAATTGATCAAATTTTGAAAATGTAGGGATTGGGAAAATCTGTCAGGTATTTCTAAAACGTCTTTTTCAGAAAGTTATGAAAGTTTTCCTTTTATCGATGTAGCAGTGTGCAATAGGTTTATCAACACTTTAGCTCTTATATTTCCTATAATCCTTATTGCTTTCCATGAGATTTCTTATGGGTGGTTTAAATGGAAATTTCTTAAGGCTGTCCTGAAATCCAAACAAAGTACTTTCTGACACATTTTTTAATTCAATTTTATTTGCAAACGCATGATATTGGCAACTGTTTTTATTTAGAAACTATGTAATCGAAACACGTTTTCCATTTTTTGGTAAAGGTAGATGATTTATCAAAAAAGACTGCAAAGTCGAAGTTTTAAACCGAATTCCCGACGCGGCAGCACGAGAAGAGCGAAAAAAGTGTCATCACGTCATCACAATCTATTTACTAAAGAATGGAAAACTCATTTCGATTCCATATCACTTCCATAATCAGGCCTGCAAATTTTATGTCTTTGCGTTTAAAAATGAGTCAGAAATTGTGTCAAAAGGTTTCGTGTTGTTGAGCAGAGGTTATTTGAGAACCACCTTAAGTCTGTTCTCAAATTGGCTACTCTATGATATAATTTTTAATTCATTTCTGTTCAAAAAACGCATGAAACTGATAGGTGTTCTTATTCAGAGACTTTATAATCGAAAGACGTTTTCCATTTTTTGGTAAAAACAAAAGATTTTTCAGAACATACTGTGAAAGTCTACGTATTGAACTGAATTTCTGACGCCGCAGCGCGAAAAAGGAGAAAAATTGGTCATCACATTGCATGAATAGCTTATAACTAGGTAAGTAAATTATTTATCAAAAAATGGAAAACCCGATTTGCTTCCAAATCGCTTCAATAATCAGGTCTGCCAATTTTATGCATTTGTGTCTAAAAATGAGCGAGAAAACGTCTCAGGATGTTGGGGGTTGTTGATCAGATCATACGCTTCTCATGTGCTTAATAAAATGCTTTTATTTTCCTTATCATAATTTTATAATTCAATGGTATAAAAATGTTTTATTTCACAATATAATAATATAATAAATTATAACACCTTGTAAAATAGTATATTACTTTTAAATGCTAAAGGTGTAAAATTAACAACATAATATAAATTAAAATAATTTTAATTATTTGTTTTACATGTTTCGACTCTTTCCGAGTCATTTTCAAAAACAAAATGAGAATATTCTAAAGCTGCACGGGCTTTGAAGTTATTATTTTCATGTACTTTTTTAAAAAGTACGCACGTTATCTATTATTTTTTACTTGATTGTTTATTTTCATATCTTTGACCATGGAGTAACTCTAGCCACAGTTTCGGTAAATTAAAAGATGCCGCATTGTTACATATTGTATTTTTGCGCGTGAGTATCTCTATGGTTTCTCTTATTATGGATGGATATTATAGACTGGAGGGAAATATTATTTTACTTTCATTGAAATTTATTTGGATGGTTTCTTCTTGATAATCTTGACAGGGCTGTAGTTTTTCTATTGTATTTAATATCAGCTATATGCTCTTTTTTTCTGCAATTAAATTCCTGCTGGTCATGCCTATTTTATTTCATTTAAATTTCGAACATCCCATTAAATGTTAAAGATTTTATTACCCATGAGATAGCAAAGAAATTTACTGAAACAACCTGAAAAAAAAATCATTAAAATCTCTTTACTTTCAATATGCCGTTCGTTAATCGACAAAAAAAATTAAACAATTGCGAAAATATTTTAAACGGATACATTTTAAGGATTTTTATATCACTTTAAATACGAAACGGTCCAAAATTAGGCAGGTATTTTTCATGAAATTGTACATAAATAATAATAATAATAATAATAATAATAATAGTAAAATATTTTTAATATAATATAGACCTAATTTACACTTGCCAGTTCTTTTTGATCGTAGACAGATTATCCCTTAGACAGAATTTCGAAAAAAAAATTATAGTTGGTTGTTGTAATTGTTATAACAATTATAGTTTTAAAAAAAACTTAAGTACTGAATAACTGAAATACATAGCTGATTTTAATTTGTATCTAATCTTAAGTGTAATTTAAAAAATATAAAAGATTCTCATTTAAAGATAAAATATCTATTTTTTTATTTTTAAGAAAATATTTTGTAAACATAAATATAACTAATAAACTGAGAAAAAAATTATAAAAATGTAATAATTTAATAAAGTTCACATTATCAAGATTCATGTTTTATAAATATTGGCAAATTTTACGAGTGTTAGTAACATAATTTCAATCATTTCAATATATAAAAAAAATTAAAAGCAATTTCTACAAAGATTTAGTAGTAATTCAAGTCACTGCTAGAGAAAGGATTTTCTGAATCACCGAATTTAATCTTTATTTGTACATTATTTAAATTTTAATATGTGTTCATTCTTCTTTAGAAATATTTGCTGTATTCCAACAACTCATCATCTATAGTTAAAGAGCTCTTAAAATTAAGAAATTGCTTTTTTTTTTTTTTTTTTTAGTGTCACGGTTACTCTTGTATTGAAAGACATTTCGCAAATCGTAAGCATCCGCAAATCAGTATTGCTTAATTTATTTAATTTATTTAATTTTTTTTTTTTTTTTTTTTTTTTTTTTTTTTTTTGGAGGGGGGAGGGCCATTTTGTGAAAAGTAACGGTTATTTCTGTGAAATTGGTTATATTTTCGTAAAAAATAGCATTTTGTAACGAAAGTTGAAGTCCAGTTTGTAAAATTTGAACCAAGCATTTATTAGCAAAAATTTTTTAAAAACCTTTTGCTGAATTTTTTCTCTTTGCTAAATTTGTTTGTTTGCAAATTACACACTTTAAAACGCTACAAGATAATAAATAAATAATAAATAGTTGCTTTTATGAAATAGAATTTTGTGAAAGGGCCGATTTTATTAAAAGAAATTTTGTGAAGGGTATTGTTTTATTATAAGAATTGTATGAAGGGTTCCATTTTATCAAATTGATTTTTGTGAAGGGTCCCATTTTATTAAATTAATTTTTATTAAGGGGGCTGTTTTATTAACTAGAATTTTGTGAGAAATTTTCCGTAAGAAAATTAAAACTGCATCCATAAATATATAAAAAAGAATAAAGCACGAATTTAACAAATATGTAACAGAATAATTTAAATTTTTACATTGCCAAATGATGAAAAAATAAAAAAAAAATTTCAAGTATATTTTGTTTGAAAACTTCATCTCACTTTACTTGTAGTTTATGGTTTTTAAAATAATTTTCAAGCATGTCTTATTTTAAAAACTATTTCTATGGTTTGCAGCCCGATTACAAAAGATTAATTATATGCACTTAAAACAATATAAATAGTTTACCATTTGTATACGGCTAATATTCTAGATCGAACTTAAAACTTCATGAATGAACATATAAATAAAACACAAATTTAACTAACATGCAATTGAATTACGGGCGTAAACCGCTGAAATTATAACAATGAAAAATGCTGCAATATGTAGTGAGATCTTTGAATTCCTGGCATGCGGCTAATACGAAAGTATAGCTTTTAATAAATTTCTGGACTTTTATTTAAATACATTATTGATATTTTGATACAAAAAAGCCCTTTTTTTATTAATGGGAAATTAAAAAAATATATTAAATAGATAAAATATATTAGAGTTAGAAGTAAATGTTTTTCATCTGTGTACGGAACTCGGGAAGTTGGATTCTTAGTTACATTAAAATAGTAACAATTAAATCTCAAAATCCTTTTATAAATTATCACAAGGCACTTATTCCTTACTATCCCGTTAATAATTTTACTATATATATTTATATATTTATTTCTTTATTACAAAGTGCGAAATGTTACATTTGACAGCAAAAGTATTATAAGAAAAAACTGATGCTGTGTATGCTTTCGTTTTTTAAGGTACCCTTTTTGTGGATCAAAACATGAAAAATAAAATGTTACTTAAAATATACTATCTTCTATATTATTTTTTAACATACATGCATATCAAGAAAAAATCCATTCACCCTTAATGGACAGTATGTTACAATTTTTAAATATCATTATTTTGAATATTCTATTATTATTCGTTTTGAAAAATATAACTATTTGAAGATCTTTTAAAATTTCGTTCTGTTATTTTATATTAGAAAAACATTAAAGAAAAATGAATTTTAGATCTCAACTAGTTAATATAAATAAAAAAGTATTAAAAATTTTAGTTATACGTTTCTGAAGTACTTGTTTTCTAATTGTATACTAATTACAAAATTATTAATTTTTAAATTAGTATGTAAAAACTGAAATTATTTAAAGAGAAATTACAAAAACATTATTACAATATTTAAATTCAAACATAATTTAAAACAAATATTTCATGATATTACATGGTTTTTACAAACATTGTAGTTCTAATTACTTCTGTTTATTTGAAACGTATTATTTCTCTGTAAAAATTTAATTTTATTCTATTCTGAACGCAACAAAAGTTTTTTTTTTCTTCTAATGCACAGTATTGTATATAACCGGACGATATATTTAATCTTTTGCAACAACATCTCCCATCTGAAGATAAACAAATTCCCACTTAAAAGTTTTACCTATTGTACATTAATCCTTTAGTGTACAAGCAAAGTGACAAGTACCCTACGCCTTTACCCGCCTCCATAGTTAACATTTCTTCTGCTCGGGGGGGGGGGGGGGAAGGATATGGAGAAAAAACACGGCTTGACCGATTTACGAGACGTATTTGGAGTGTGAAAAACCCGCCTGGGCCTCTTTTGAAAGCAAAAAGTTGTGGCAGGAAAACCCGGCTTCGACGATTTTCGTGTTTCTTTCTAAAGACGGAAAAACCCGGTTGCGACGCTTAAAGGGTTAAAAATAAATATTGTTTCTTTAAATATGCTTTAAGCAATTAACAGATTAATAATTAATAAAATTTTGGTTATACGTTGATAAAAGAATTTAGAAATCATAAATAGAGAGTTTAAATACTGTTATTTTTCCTTTCATGTTGTCATATCTTAATAAATAAAACTGTTCGAAAGCTATATAATTTTTTATACATTCACTAGTTCACCTTTCTACCAAGAATAAACACGTGGGGGATTTTCCATAATCGGGGACCAAGACAAATAACCATATTATAATAGGTTTATTTTTATTATTATTTTAAAACCACTTGAATTTCAGTCATGAAATTAGAGGAGATTTTTAAAATAATCATTCAATGTATATAAAAAAAGAGTTTTAAAACAGTATTTTTACTTTTATATTTATTAAAATTTTATCTGGCAAACCATGCAAAAAAATTATAAAAATAGTTACTTCCTATTCCTTGGCATGTTGAATATTAACACTTTATACCAGGATAACCTATTAATAGCGCTTGAATCAAAATTGAAAAGAAAATGCATTGCTCCAACCAAAGTTCACAAACATTAATTTTTTGGATAAATTTTTGTAACGATATACAATATGAAGTAGATAACTATTTCTAAAAACATGGTATGAATAACAGAATTTTTCCTAAACGAAAAACAGTATATTGACAGGCTTCTCGGGCAAAAAGCGGTAATATGTATTAAAATTTTGGAGTACATAACTTTTAGATTCGATATTTAAAATCAATTTTCATATACATAACTGAAACTCTGAATCATATGATTCTGCATTTTAAACTTTCTGACTAACTGTTGAAACGCCAAAAAATTGTTTGTGGTTTGAAATTTGAAGATTATTCGGAGCAGCACTATAGTGTGAGACATTGCAGCGCCATTTATCAATGATATTTGAAACTAAAAATGAATACTAGAAAAATAAATAATCGTTGATTTTCGTTTTTTAAGAAGTGTCCAAGCCTGAATTCGAACCACGATCATTGACATTGCGCGTCACTGCTCTACCATTAAGCTACCTGGACGATATCCAGCGTGGCACTTCTCCCTCTTTTATAAATTGGCAAAGGTACAATACTGCAGCACAAGATGAAATGTCTTCATGAACCAAAATTCCTGCGGCAAAAATGAGACGCAAACAGCCATTTTGTGCAGCATAGATAAATATATACAGGGTGTTCATAATTAAACGACCCTATTTTAAAGTTTTCTACAGACGAAACTATTGGTCAGAAAGTTGTGAATTTTGTGAAGGACATCATGAAGGAATGGGAATTTGTTTAAGCAAAAAAAAGTTCAAAATTTCGCCACCAGAGGGCGCTTGTTAATGAATTACACATTTAACATACATTTACGATAGGTTACAAATATTATTACAACAAAACATGTTGAACAAAACTGTTTTCGCGACATGTTTTCAGCAGTTCCCACAACTCACTGCGGTCAACTGTGGAACATATGCTATCTTACGATTCCAGATGGTAGCTGAAAATGATGGCCGTTTTGTGGAACATGTTTTGTTGCAATAAAATATGTAAACTATCGTAAATGTGTAATTCATTAAAACGCCATCTGATGGCAAAATTTTGAACTTATTTTCTTTTTCGCTTAAACAAATTCCCATTCTTTTATTATGTCCTTCACAAAATTTCACAACTTTCTGACCAATAGTTTCGTCTGTAGACAACTTTAAAGTGGGGTCATTTAATTATGGACAACCTGTATATGTATATATAGTTGTTGTAGAATTGCCATACGCCTGTAGCAATACTAGATGAATGTATAATCGCTGACTTTTTATTATTGTTTTTTCTAAATCAGGTGTGAAACCAACAGGGTGAAAATGTCAAAGCCTGGATTGGAATCAGGATCATTATCTAAATTTATTATTGCTGTTTTTTTTAGGTAGGGGGGGGGGGGTAATTTAGGATGAAAGCAAGGTGGTTTAATTTCGGTGAAACCAACGGAGTGAAAAAGTATAAAAGCTTGGATTGGAATCAGAATCATTGACTAAATTTATAATCGCTGTATTTTTTTTCTTTATTCCTTTTTTAGGCATGAAAACCAACAGAGTGAAAAGTGTCCAAGCCAGGATTGGAATTATGATCATTAGCTACATTTATAATTGCTTTTTTAGGCGTAAAACCAACAGAATGAAAAAGTGCCCAAACCTGGATATTCGCCTAAAAAATAATTAAAGAAACTTCTAAAAAATTTCTGACTTCACATATTATTCTCTCACAAGGGTAACTTTAAGCTGTCACCGCTTAATTATTGTTGAATTTTAAAGATGTTTAGTTCATTTTAATACTTTGCGTTTAGATCGTTTTTAAATATGTTTATGAATATCACTACCCTATACCTTTACTCAAAATTTACATTATAAATACCTTCAACGAAAATTAGTTCAGTTACATGGTATAGTTTGAATTATGTTACACAATTATGTTATATTTGAGGTGCAAGATTTACAATTTTTGATAGGAGTTGTCTTTCTCTTTGCCTATCCATGTTCAAATATATGTAAAACAATATCTAAAGTCGATAAAAGTTTAATACCGTTAAAATCCTCAGACTGGCAGCATTCGCGTACGATCTGGAATAGCATAAATTCGGTTCATATAAAAAATAAGTTCCACAGAACCGCAAAAACTTCGTATGGACCATGCTACACTCAGAAAAAGGAATTGATTAAAACTACAAAACATTTTTGTTCAGTACATTTTGGTTGTTTTAGCAAGATTGGAGTAAAATTGAACCATTTTACTTCAATTAGCAAAACATTTTTGCTGACGATACATTTTTTTTTTTGGAATTGCAAAAAAGTGGTTAACAAAAAAATTTTTTTTGTTAATTCAAACAAAATTTCCATTGACAAATATTTAAACAAAATTTTTGTTTAAATATGAGTCAATAAAAATTTTGTTTGAATCAACAACAATTTTTTTTTGCAATTCCAAAAAAAAAATTTTGTATCGTCAGCAAAAATGTATTGTTAATTGAAGTAAAATGGTTCAATTTTACTCCAATTTTGCTAAAACAACAAAATGTACTCAAAAAATATGTTTTGTAGTTGTGGCAACTCCAACTGCCTATATTACTAATTCAATTCAGAGTTGCAACATGTAAATAATCAATTTCAAATGTAATTGATTTCTAATAAATTTAGTAAGAAACAACTTTTCTTACCTCTAAGTTCCAAAAGGGACATCGGTGCTCCGCGATCATCATAATTCCTTATATTTCAAAAAACTAAATCCTTTTTCAGCATGAATACACTATTGACTCAAATAAATTCAAGGTATTAGAATACACATCACTATTTAATGACAAATAAGACGACGAACAAATTATTATATACATTTCTGTTACTGAGTGACACGCTCTCTGACAATCATAATCACAAACAATATTAAACTGAAACGTTACAGTTCAAAAACTAAAGTTCTAATAAAAAATGTTCTGAAAAAGTTACGTAATAAACAATGTTGCGCGCATGCGTCAAAGTCTCACTGTCTCTTTTCTGCAAATCGAAGTACATCCCTACCTCTACACTGCGTAGGTGCTTTTTATGTTTCAAAACTTTGAGAAGAAAAAGGGGTTTTGGATGATGCAACAGGAAATGAATTCACAATTACAACATCCTCCCACCTTTGAGTTTCGGGATCTGAAACTCAAATCCAATTCGTTCGATGTTTTATGATACGCCCGTATCTGGAGCGACGAATCGAAACGTCCGATGTACTGTCGCTGACCGAACCACTAGGAGGATTACTAGCACCTTTATGTTCATTAAAATCTTGTTTCTTTTTAATGTACTTGAAATGGTTTCTCATACTGTCATTATCTTGTGATACTTCTAAGGGTATTAACCTGCTTGTAGGTCTTAAATATTCCCCAGTTTTCATTCCTATTTTCACTAAGCGGATGTGTCCATCCTTAGATGGAAAAATTTCAATCACTTTGGCCAGAGGCCAATCAATTCTTTTATTATTGTCACTGGAAACAATCACAACCTCACCTATTGCTATAGGTTTCTGTATTTTCTTCCATCTACTAGGTTGTCGCAATTGGCCTAAATATTCAGATCTAAATCGTTTACGAAGGTCTTGTCTTATTTTCTGTTGATAAACAAGCTTTCTGTTCAATGATTTGGCATCTAGAATATCAATATCGGGTGTACCACTACCCTTTACTTCTAGCAAGAACATGGACGGAGTGAGAGGTACGAGATCATTTAAATCTTCTGACACATAAGTAAGCGGCGACTGTTGATAACACTTTCTATGTCACATATAATGGTTTGTATTTCTTCGTAATTCAGAGAACTTTTTCCTAAAACCTTTATGAGTATTCTCTTGGTTAGGCCAATCAATCGCTCCCACCACCCTCCCCACCACGGAGCTGAAGGAGGTATAAATTTCCAAATAATTTTCCTTGATATACTATCATTTTGTACTGAATTCCAGTTTATTTCTTTCAACAAATTTTCCGCTCCTACAAAATTTTTACCATTATCTGTATAGATAATAGAAGGTCTGCCTCTACGGGCTATGAATCTTCTCAATGTCATTAAAAACACTTCCGTTGATAATGAGGTAGCTAGTTCAAAATGAACTGCTCGAAAAACAGCACAAGTGTATATTACTAGCCAGATTTTCCTATTTTCTTTAAGAATAAGCGGACCGGCATAATCCAGACCAACAATTTGGAAAATGGCAGCTTCTCTTACTCTTTCTTCAGGTAAGGGAGGAGTGGAAATTTCTACTGGTTTAAAATCGTGTCGTCTACATCTTACACAGGTTCTAATAATTTTCCTGACAGTTTTTCGGAATTTTAAGATCCAAAAATCTTCCCTTAAATTAGACATCATAATTTGTACACCAGCATGACCTAGTTTCAAATGTCTAGATCTAATTAATTTTTCAACTACAGGATGGTCATGTGGAAGAATAATAGGAAATCTGAAATTCAGAATATCATCTCTCAAATGTATACGTGATTTCAGCCGCAGAACTCCAGCCGAATCTGTTGTGGTCTGAAATGCTTTTAGACGTTTATCTTCAGGACCAGTAAACGATTTTTGAACTAATTTCAACAATACATTTTCAGCTTCATTCTGCTCTTCTACAGTTAAAATTTTAAATTCTCTCTCTTCTTTAGCTTTCTTACAATTTTTGTAAAATCTGTATATCCACGCGATTACTTTTACTAATTTATCGTAGGAAGAAATTCTAGTGTAAAATTCTTCACTGTGAACATTTACATTCGTACCACTAATAATTGTTTTTCTTCTTTCTGCATCGATTGTTTCAAAATCGGGAAACATTTCTAATTTAGGCCACTCGTCCATTGGTTTTCTCAACCACTGCGGTCCCTCCCACCATTTATCTCGGGCTAAAACCTCAGCGGTACAACCCCTTGAAGGCAGGTCAGCAGGATTCAATTGGCCAGGAATAAAGTGCCATTTTGAAGGATCACTTAATGAGCGAATTTCGGACACTCGATTGTAAACAAAAGGTGCCCAATTTTCATTTCTTTTTATCCAGTAAAGCGCATTGGCCGAATCAGTCCAATAAAAAATGGCAATGTTATCTAATTTCAAATCAGTTTTAACACTACTTGCTAATCTAGCCTCAATATTACAAGCCAGTAATTCTAACCGCGGAATGGAAATTGTTTTCATAGGAGCAACTCGGCTTCTTGCTTGAACCAACTGACAGAAACCACCGTTCTCATTTTCGGTCCGTATAAATATACACGTAGCATACGCTACTTTACTACCGTCGCAAAAAACGTGTAATGAATGCAACTTATCTGCATCTCGAGAAAAACACCTAGGTATTTCAATAGTCCCTAATTTTCCTAATTGTTTTTTCCATTTTTCAAATTTTTTCTTGATAGAAACAGGTAATTCCGTGTCCCATGTCACTTTAACTTTCCAACACTCCTGTAATAATATTTTAGGTTCTAATGTTACAGGATATGTGTATCCGATAGGATCAAAAATTCTGTGTACAGACGATAAAATGTTTCTTTTAGTTACTAGGCGATCATCCTCTGAAATTTCTTTTAAATCAACTGCTAGTGTATCCCTTCTAAAATCCCACATTAGCCCTAAAACAGGGACATTTTCCCCTGTAAAAACTTCTCGAAAACTATGCTCCCACCCGCGAAGCTCGAATTTAGCATTGCTAAGAAGAGTTTTTGACTCTTCGATAAATCTGTTTAGCTGTTCCTTATTATCAACACTCGTAACACAGTTGTCTACATAAAATGACTCTAACAATTTTAACGCAGTGTTTTTAAATTGTTCAGGTGCATTTTTCAAATGATATTCTAACGTGGCACCTAGAAGGTAGGGGCTACATGAAATGCCAAATACTACTCTTCTATGTTGAAGCGTTATCAACTTTTGAAGGTTCCCTTCTTCATACCATAGAAATTTCAAGAATGATCGATCTTTTTCTTTAATACCAATCTGTAAAAAAGCCTTTTTTATGTCAGCAATTACCCCTATTTTCCCCAATCTAAATCTGTTTAAAACAGAAGGAATCAGTTCTACGAGGTTAGGCCCCTTTTCAATACAATCATTTATCGATGGTGAGTCCTTTTCCCGAGCTGAACCATCAAAAATTGGCCGCACCTTTGTAGTGGAGTTTTCTTTAAACACTGCTCTATGAGGAAGGAAATGCTCACTACCTAACGTTTTCCTCTGATCAACCTTTTCAATTATTTTCTCGTCTAACCATTCATTAAATATTTGATTATAATCACCTAATTTTCCTATCTTTTTTAATGAATCGACACATGTTTTTAATCTACGTCGAGCGATATTTTCGTAACTGGGTAGTCTAGGGTGGCCCTGTATCCATGGAAGACTAACTTCATATCTACCCTCGTAATCTACTCTTATATTACTAAGAAAATGTTCTTTAGTGGCTAACTCTATCTCTTCTCTACCCTTTTTCTCCCCAGGATCTCGAATTCCTAAAGTGTCAAGGTGCCATAACTCGGAAATTTTTGCCTCTTTGACATGCAGCGAGAAAACTAAATTGTTCATATTTTTATTTTCATAACCTTCAGTTTTCCCGAGAATTGTCCAACCTAAACGAGTTCCCATGCAAACTAATCCGCCCTGTAATTGTTTTAAATTTCCGGTAAATAATTTTCCGGCGACATCTGCACCAATTAACACATGAATTTCATCAGGAGAAAATAAATCATTAGTTTTAGTGACTCTATCAGTCAATAAAATTCCGTACCGTTTTATTTCATTAATAAAGGATCCTTCCGGTATAGGTGAAATTTCAGAGCAAATTTTTTGTTGGTCTAATACCTCAAGTTTACATCGATAACTATTATCCATATTTCCTAAATTAATTAAATATCTATCGTGTAGTTCTTCACATTGTCGACCCCCAAATAAACTATGCACTATTCTTTCTTTACTTATACTATTGTATCCTAACATGTTAGCAGCAAATTTTGATATATACGACCGTTGCGATCCCGTGTCATATAAAATTCTAACATTTCGTACGATATCCCCATTGTATATGTGTACAACCAATGTTTGGAGCAAAACCCTTTTTCTAGAAGATGTATTCGCAAGCATACAATCTTTATTAGGAGTAGAATCCTCTTTAGAATTATCGCCTAAATTAATTTTATCCTTTTCTATGCACATGAACTGATGGTGACTTTTCCCACAATGAGTACAATTAGTTTTAATTTTACAAGCTTTAGCCAAGTGGTTGGCATTGAAGCATCGAAAGCAAGCTCCTTTTTTAATAAAGCATCTTTTCTCTTCACGAGTGTCATTTTCCATACCGCTCTACAATTTTGACTACGGTGTTTATTTTCGCAAAAAACACACTGTTCTTCCAATTTTTTATCATCTGCATTATACAGTTCGGCCGCCGTAGGAAGGGAAAATTTTTTATCCTTACGATCGAATCTAAGTTCTCTATTTACTGAGACATCTTTATCGAAAGAAAACCCACTCTTAGCCAATTTGACCTTTTGCTCCATTTCAACTTCAATTTGTAAAAATTTCATTAAAGTATCTAATTTATTAATTCCCTGATCTTTATCTTTATCATTAACAGATAAAGTGCCAAGATGTCTTTCCCATAATTTAAGAATATCTGAAGGCAATGCTTATTCGACCAATGGATATAAAATCGAAGAATAGTTTTCGCTCGATACGCCTAACATTTTTAATGACCGAAGGTATGTTTCTATTTTATCATACAACTTAACAAGGGACAGTCTCTGGCCTTGTCCTAAAGAATTATTAATAACTAATCCTAGTACTTCGCGTATGTATACTTCGACTAAAATATCTGTTCTACCGAACCGTGCCTTCAACGATTGTATCGCCTCAGGATAGCTATCGGCTGTAGGGGGAAAAGAATCCACGATTTCCCTAGCTCTAGATCCCTTTTGGGTAGCCTGAATAAGATACTGTATTTTACCTTCATTTACTATTTCGGGATCTTCGTGGATTTTTTCAAATTGCCCCCAAAAAGATAGCCAATTTTTTATGTCGCCATTAAAGGGCTTAAGCTCTAATTTGGGTAATTTAAACTTTCTTCTTGTGGCCATACTGTCTAATGACAAAGAGGTATCCTGATTGCTCTCTTTTTCTAATTTTTTGATGTATCTAGATAGTTTATTTTTATTTTCCCAGTAATTTATATTATACTTGTCTATTTGCTCATATTGCGAATCGAAGGCATCTTGTGAACAAGTTTTGTCTTCAGATAAAAGATCCAAAATTTGCTTGTCTAACGAAGAAAGTTCTTCGTATTTTGATTCTAATCTATCCGAAAGGGATGACAAGCTATCTAAATCATCATATTTAGCCTGCAAATAATCTTCTATTTCTTTTATCAACTTTGTGAAGTTGGAACGCACTGGCGTCCTTGATTTCTTTAATTTTTCCATAATTAATATTGAATTTTCTAATTAATTTTCTAAATCTCTTTTAATTAAATTTCAAATCTCTAATTCCAATCATCTACGGAGCACCCGAATCCCGGCAGGGATGCCAGTTATGTTGCAACTCCAACTGCCTATATTACTAATTCAATTGAGAGTTGCAACATGTATTTAATCAATTTGAAATGTAATTGATGTCTAATAAATTTAGTAAGAAACAACTTTTCTTACCTCTAAGTTCCAAAAGGGACATCGGTGCTCCGAGATCATCATAATTCCTTATATTTCAAAAAACTAAATCCTTTTTCAGCATGAATACACTATTGACTCAAATAAATTCAAGGTATTAGAAGACACATCACTATTTAATGACAAATAAGACGACGAACAAATTATTATATACATTTCTGTTACTGAGTGACACGCTCTCTGACAATCATAATCACAAACAATACTAAACTGAAACGTTACAGTTCAAAAACTAAAGTTCTAATAAAAAATGTTCTGAAAAAGTTACGTAATAAACAATGTTGTGCGCATGCGTCAAAGTCTCACTGTCTCTTTTCTGCAAATCGAAGTACATCCCTACCTCTACACTGCGTAGGTGCTTTTTATGTTTCAAAACTTTGAGAAGAAAAAGGGGTTTTGGATGATGCAACAGGAAATGAATTCACAATTACAACAGTAGTTTTAATCAGTTTCTTTTTCTGAGTGTATAAATAATCTGCTAAAGAATCCGAGAAAATTAACGGATGAAAAGATTGAAAAATATACCTTTCTTCTTCTTTACTGTGTAACTTTATACATGTAAAATTATTTTTAACATTGCAAATACATTCATCTAATGAATTTAGATTAAGCAATTTAATACTTGTATAATTAATAAAAAATATCATTACCACATATCTTAAATGTTAGTTACATTTCTTATAATCCATACCTAGTTGAACGCAATATGATTTTTAGTTCAAGCATTAATTATAGACAACTTATTTGAATGATTATTTGTGCAATATGTTTCAAAATTTATTACTAATAGATTACAGAAAAATGCATTTACTTGAAAATGTGGATGTCTGTAAAAATATATATATAACCGTAGTTTAAAGTTGTGTATTCTAATTCAGAAAACCCTTACAGTTTTTATCCTCTTAAATTGTAAACGCCGACTGTTATTGTTATACACTGAACACATTTAACACCCAGAACTTTAAAATTGTAAAATACATTTGCAGAAGGAGTGTATTACAGTAGTGTAAAAGAAGTATAAAAGTTAAAGCGATGCATTACTATATTACACGTGATAATTATTTTCTTTTGATATTAATTTCAACTTCAATCTATAAACAGATATTTGTAATTAACAAACAAACTACTCAATGTTCTGAAAATAATTTCCAGATATAATGCTCGTATTCAGTCTACATAAGTACGTTTTCAACAGCTTTAAACCTATTAGTGAAAATGACGTGTCATATTCTCATAATAATCGGACATTACAAAACGGAATTATAATCCAGATTATTATATTTGAAACGTGCCTAATTTTACAATAGTTTCAACCAGAAAGTGATCAATCTTTTGACAGTTAAACATTACCTTTTATGTTTTCAATTATTGACACCGTTCATTAAATCAAGTTTGCATAGAATATTTTCGAGAATTTCTAGAAATAATGCTTTCAGTCAGTTTCCTATAAACTACATTAAAACAGCTTTCAGATCATTACAGAAACGTCACCTGTCCATTTATCATAACAATCTGACACTGCAATATTGGACCCTTTATCGGATTATTAGATTTGAAACACATCAAATTTTACTATAGTTTATATTATAAAGTGATAAATCTTTCTGAAGTTGAATATTATTTTAAAACTTTTACCTGATGGATATCGTTGTAATTTTCGTTTCCATAAGAAAAAAAAATGTAGTTGAAGTAAATAAGAGCATTATATGGCTGTCATATCATTTCACAATATCTGATTTTCATTCGGTAAGTAATGAGAAAGATTCTAAAAATATTTTAAACAAATTTTACACTGTAGAAAAAGACAAATGTTTCTTTATCTAGGAAAATATAATATAACTACTAGAAAAATTTAAAATAACCTCTTCTGAGTTACCACGATACTGAAAAGCATTCTTTATTGTTATGAACATCATAAACTTATATATTTTTTAGATTTAATGAATCATTTATGAAAACAAAGTTTATTTTGGTGCCACTGAGTTTTCCAGTTTCACATTCGTTAGTGTAATCTTCGTTTACTGAAAAGGATTTTTGGTAGATTTATGCAATAAACCGATTAATTTCGTTATGGATGCCACGCATTATTTAACCCTTTTTATCCTGACGGTACTTATAAGTACCACTTTAATAAAACACCTATATATTGGTAGTATGAACGTTTTTCCTAACGGCATTCACAATGGCACAAAGAGTGTATTTCTGACAGCAGGCAGGAAATGGAAAATTCAAGCACATATCCTTTGCATTGTAGGGATTTTACATTTGCCACGCTACATTCGAAATCTATTTTGCAATAGAATTGACATGCATGTTGTTCTTCATTTGAGTAATTTTAGTGGTTTATTACCGGTTATTTAGTAATATTATTTTCTATTGTTTTCTATATTCTACAGGTGAACATTTCCTATAATTTATTTGAAGTTTACTATTTGAAATTTACTATTTTATTTTATATCATAGGGTAAAAAAATTATGGGGGTTACAGTTACATAATTAACCACTAAAACACTATAAAAATTATTTTCCTCTTTCCTATGTTTATTCTGCACCAAAACTTATCCAATGATGCAAAAATACAATTAAAAAGTAGCTGGAAAATTAATTCAAGATATAAAGGGTTAAAGAGAAGTTTTATCAAATTGTGAAATGCGCATTATAAAACGGCAAAAACTCACCGAAGTTTGAGATGAATAGCTTCTCAATCCTATCAAGGAGAACAAATAAGAAAATAAGTAATTTACAAGTTTCAAATTTACACGTAGACAAAATTTCTACAAATTGACAATGCTCAAACAGGTAAGTATGATGTTTTCATAAGCTTGTCAGCGCTATTATACTCTATAAGTAAAAGGTCACAAGTTTGTACAGTTCAGAATGCCAATTTGAGGCCCAAACTTAAACATATCATTAATATAACACTTTTGAAATGTCATCCGTTGATAACCTTTTTGCTCCTCTTTTGTTCCTCTTCCTATGATTAGTACCTTCCCTTGTTGCTTTCCTGATCCCGTTGCTTTTTCAACTTTTCAATATTATATTTTTCCATATCTTTAGCGTCTTCTTCAGCTAAAATTCCTACAACTTCTTCATTTACTTATATTCTTATCCTCTTATTCTTTTTTCAAGGCGACTGTCCTATCTACTATGTCAACATTTTCAACAACAAATTTCATAGTAAAATCTTGTGCATCATAAACACTTGACAGCACTTTTGCAAAAGGTAACACACGTTGTTTATTGGAGCCGTTCAGAGGAAATCAATTTTGGAAAATTTCAGTATATTTTCAACAATTATGACCCCTAGATCCCAAAAATAGATGCCACGCATTATTTAAAGAGAAGTTTTATCAAATTGTGAAATGCGCATTATACAACGGCAAAAACTCACCCAAGTTTGAGATGAATAGCTTCTGAATCCTATCAAGGAGGACAAATAAGAAAATAAGTAATTTACAAGTTTCAAGTTTACACGTAAACAAAATTTCTACAAATTGAGAATGCTCAAATGGGTAAGTATGATGTTTTCATAAGCTTGTCAGCGCTATTATACTCTATAAGTAAAAGGCGACAAGTTTGTACAGTTCAGAATGCTAATTTGAGGCCCAAACTTAAACATTCCATTAACATAACACTTTTGAAATGTCATCTGTTGATAACCCTTTTGTTCCTCTTTTGTTCCTCTTCCTATGATTAGTACCTTCCCTTGTTGCTTTCCTGATCCCGTTGCTTTTTCAACTTTTCAATATTATATTTTTCCATATCTTTAGCGTCTTCTTCAGCTAAAATTCCTACAACTTCTTCATTTACTTATATTCTTATCCTCTTATTCTTTTTTCAAGGCGACTGTCCTATCTACTATGTCAACATTTTCAACAACAAATTTCATAGTAAAATCTTGTGCATCATGAACACTTGACAGCACTTTTGCAAAAGGTAACACACGTTGTTTATTGGAGCCGTTCAGAGGAAATCAATTTTGGAAAATTTCAGTATATTTTCAACAATTATGACCCCTAGATCCCAAAAATAGATGCCACGCATTATTTAAAGAGAAGTTTTATCAAATTGTGAAATGCGCATTATACAACGGCAAAAACTCACCCAAGTTTGAGATGAATAGCTTCTGAATCCTATCAAGGAGGACAAATAAGAAAATAAGTAATTTACAAGTTTCAAGTTTACACGTAGACAAAATTTCTACAAATTGAGAATGCTCAAATGGGTAAGTATGATGTTTTCATAAGCTTGTCAGCGCTATTATACTCTATAAGTAAAAGGCGACAAGTTTGTACAGTTCAGAATGCTAATTTGAGGCCCAAACTTAAACATTCCATTAACATAACACTTTTGAAATGTCATCTGTTGATAACCTTTTTGTTCCTCTTTTGTTCCTCTTCCTATGATTAGTACCTTCCCTTGTTGCTTTCCTGATCCAGTTGCTTTTCCAACTTTTCAATATTATATTTTTCCATATTTTTAGCGTCTTCTTCAGCTAAAATTCCTACAACTTCTTCATTTACTTATATTCTTATCCTCTTATTCTTTATTCAAGGCGGCTCTTCTACTATGTCAACATTTTCAACAGCAAATTGCATAGTAATATCTTGTGTATCATAAACACTGGACAGAACTTTTGGTAATTTTCTTTGCGAAAATGAACACACGTTGTTTATTGGAGCCGTTCGGAGGAAATCAATTCTTGAAAATTTCGGTATATTTTCACCGATTATGACCCCCAGATCCCAAATCTACCCTCCATTCAAATTATGACTTATATATATATCCATATTATTATCTGATCTTTGTAAGGCGATAGCACTAGTATTTATAAACCGAGTTGGGTGTAATTAAGCATGTATATTTGTCTTATCAAGATCATAACCGAGTTTGTTGGCTTGCTTTGTCCACCATCTTGTTCGAAAATGGCGGCCACTTAAATATTTAAAACTCAAAAAATATATACCTAAAAAATTAGAAATCTAAATTTAATTTTTGCTTAAGTGTTACGCTTTGATACAAGGATTTCGGAGCATTTTTTGTTTTGCCTCTCTCTTAAAAAATGGCTGAGATATAGCAGTTTGAAATTCTATCGTGCCTGACATTTTGAAGCAAGACAGCAGGTTAAAACATTCAGGGACTAAATTTTGAGTTTTTGTGAACATGGTTTTTGGAAATTATCTTTCATTGTTGTAACCATTTTCCCAATTCTACGCATAAAATTAATTTATTAACATCCGTTAGCGTCAAATTATCACCAAATTTGGTGGTCAAAAAATAAGCGACTATAAATGAAGCCAACTTGGCTATAGCTGACTAACTAGGGAAGATCCCCAACTTCTAGATCGCGATTTTGTCGAGAGTGTTGTCATTGGAAAGCTCTTACCATGGGAATCAAGGAAATATATACAACTACCCGTCCGAATGCAATTGGTGAAGAGTTATACGCCGATGTATTGCTGTCATTTATTGATTTCTCCTGGTCGCTAGCTATGCAGGAAAGACACTCTGTGTTGTAGAAAAGACAGCTTACAGTACAATTATGTAAATTGTTGTTGTCAGTGTGAAGTTGGTGAAAATTCTTTGTTCCCTCTAGTAAGTAATAGAAGATTGTGACCACATTTTGTCGGCATCACCACTAGAGAACGCATAATAAAATTGCATAAGTTGGCCTATAACCAATTCTCCTCGGCCACCTTGGATGACATACGTCGGTATGCCTTTCGAAAGGCTTGAATTAGAGACACGGATCCGTCTTTCGATCAGTTAAACAGCCATGCTTTGACTTACCTAATAACACCTGTGACAACTGTGAAACACCCTATTTCATTGTGTGTACCTGGTGTTGGAAACACTCGTTCTTCAGCCAATTCTATTCAGAAATTCACTACCATCCATGGAGTTACTTTTTCCACCAAGCATAAACTGTCTTCTCTGTAATCTCTGCAATCCGTCAACTTTCTTTTCTATAACACAGAGTGTTTTTCCTGCATAGCCAGCGACCTGGAAAAATGAACAAATGACAGAAATAATATAACTCTATAACTCTTCACTCGGCCTATAACTCTTCACTAGTTGCATTCGGACGGGTAGTTGAATACATTTCCTTGAACCTCATTGTAAGAGCTTACCAATAAAACCACTCTCGACAAAATCCCGATCTGGCACTTGGGGACCTTTCCTAGTAAGTTGGCAAAATTGTCATTCCAATTCAATATTGACGAATCTTCTCTAATTAGGTTCTCTGAATTTTATCTTTCGTGTTTTCGAGTAAAATTAGTTAAAATCTTAAGACCAAGAAACAGGGAATCTATCTTTTCTTCCCGGTACAATCCAGAAGGACTTTTTAATTTTGCAGCTGTCTCATTATATATACAGGGTGTCCGAAAAGTCTGGAAGCGGTCAAATAACTCGAGCAATATACATCGGATTGAAAAACAGCAAAATGCATGTTCAATATTTTTGAAAAATATATTTAGGGATGTGAAAGGTGCCCCCTCAACTTTGCCCCCTCGGGGGAAAGGGGGGAAACTTTGAAATCTTAAATCATGACCCTCATTTTTTATTGCAAATTCGGATTCTACGGGAAAAAATACGTAACTTTTGTATTGAACATTTTCTTCGAAACATTGTAGATGACGCTGTAATCGAGTGCAATGCTGTGAGAATCGTTACCATTGCAATGTCTGGAAACGCTCCAATAACTCGAAAAATATACATCAGATTGAAAAAAAGAAAAATGCGTGTTAATTATTTTAGAAAAAGGACAACTTTGATATCCTAAATAGATTTTTCCAAACTATTGAACATGCATTTTTCCGTTTTTCAATACGATGTATATTTCTCGAGTTATTCGAGCGTTATGTTTCCGCGCGCATTCAATAAAACATCAGTTATTTGAATTCGTATTCGTTAGCCGAAGCCGAAAAAAAAAATGTTAGCTGAATAATTCGTTAATCAAAGTATTCGCAATCCAAGGTATACTTGTACTTTGAACATTTAAGTTATTTTCGCTTAAATTCTTCTTTATTTTACAAAAACGTCTAACTTTAAGATATAAAATTGTAGAAGAATGAAAAATGTTTTGAAACCGCCTCAAAACTCATATTTTTAAACACTTTAAACTCAATGAAGGATTTATCCTAAAATTACATTATAAATTTTTAAAAAGAAAACAACGTAATTTATTTGTATGTTTCATTAAGATCAATCTTAATTATTTCTTTATAAAATATTAAGGCTAATTAATTTATTCCATTACGCTAATTCGCTGTCACTTTAATGTATATTTTTCTGAAAAGTGGAATTAATTTTGAAACTTTTTTTTTTCCAGACAAGGATAGAATTTTATTTTTCAGGAAAACATCATTGAGGAAAATTAAGAATTATTTTCGAATATTTTAGGAAAACGGTGATATTTAATTAAGAGTAGTATTTAAGTATATTGATACTTCCATTATGTTAATATACAACAGAATAAAGTACTTTTTTAAAATTTCATTTAATAGCGGAAAATTTTAAGAAGCGCTTATGTATTTTTAAACATTCTTGATACATGTTATTTTAACATTTAAAATAATTTTATTATGCCAGTTAAAAATTTTCCAACACAGTGAAAATGTGTCCAGGGAAAAAGTCAAACCCAGCAACTTTTGCTTAACACTAGAACGAGGGTAAAGGCCACTTTGGTCCCTACCAAAAGAAAAATTGTCGATTCGAACCGGATATTTCTTCACACAGTAAGTTAAATATACACTGCACAAAAATAAGTTAAATAAGTAAGTTAAAAGTCCTAAATAAAAATTCTGGTGTCAAATATTTTTATGAAACTTGTGTAAAATTTCCCGTCGTTCTAGAGTTAAATTGAAAACGCTCTGCCATCTGTATTACACGGACAATCTTAGTCGACAGAAGTGAAGCTATCGATTAAGTTCAAATAATAAAGAATAAACTTACTATATTTGACATACTTTAGTTTCATAGATCTTACCATAAACCAAAATTTACTAAATTATTATAAACCAAAACTTCTTGTAATAGTTTTGGATATCAATAAAAATTACCCAATATAATTGAGTTAATGTAAATGTAAATGTAATTCACGTTGAAAGAATAACGTCGAAGTTGTAAGTTAAATAAATTCGCAACTTTTATGTACATAACAAAATTATGGATAACCTGTGATTAATGAAAATTTCAGGACCGAAACATTAACTCAATGGTAATAAATAAAAATGCATAGATGATATACAGGGTGAACCAAAATTCTTGCCCTGAATTATAATAATTCATTACAAAATAACCGTTTGTATAATAATATAACTTGTATCATTAGATTGGTCAGTTTTAGTAGTTTTTTTCTTTTTTTTGCAATAGATGGCGTGATTGTACCTTCAAGAGTGACGCAGGAGAACATTTGTAAGAAAGACATTATATTCGGCACAAATGGCGTTGATTAAAGAGAAAGCTCAATGTGTGCTTTGGTTTCCCGAAAAGAAATCGAACAATAATGTTCAGCGGACATTTCAACGTTGTTATGGACGCAACCCGTCTGATGCAAAATTAATAAAGTCATGGTATGACAGGTTTAAATAAACAGGCAGCGTTACTGATCTGTCCAGAAGTGGCACGCCTTGTGTGAGAGCCTAGTGTGAGGGCAGCCAATTACTGACTTTGAAGAACTGAAGAATAGGATACAAGCTGCTGTGTGTAGACATGTTAAAGAACACTTGTCGGTAACTAGAATACTACTTAGACTTTCTCCGAGATAACAAGGGGGCACACATTGAAATTTACTGAGGTACGTGGTCTTATAAAAAAATTATAACAGTACTTACAATGTATCCAAACAAACATGTGTATAATTATAATAGTTTGAGCATAATAAATATTTATAATCAGACTTTTGGTTCACCCTATACATTAATTTTTCGGTAATGCTCTGAGAAATACTCTAGTTTTTTTATATAAAATAATTTAAATACAAATTATTCCCTAATTATGTTGTCCTTATTTTTATAAAATATGTATGAATGTTATTAAATTTGAGAACGCATTAAAACCTCAAATCATTAAATAACTCAGTGGTTTCACTCCTTATTTTTTTACGTAAAAACATATTTGGGCATCTTAATTAAAACATAATCTTCTGGTGAAATATTGCTCCAAGAGATTTTTTTTCTTTTTATATGTGTGACAGCTATTTTATATAATTTTATAAAATTGAATGACATTAATCAAAACGCATTATTATATTTTTATAAAATAATTTATGTTTTTAACCACAATCATAGATTTTAAAAGCAAAAAAGATATTTTATCAAAATAAACTTCTTAAAATTATTTAATACTAGCTAACCCGCCCGTCGTTGCCCGGGCCCGAGATAATTACAATCTCAGAGAAAGGCGTTAACCCCCTCCTTCCCGATACTCGCAAATATAATGAATAATTTGTTCAAGAGAACCACCGTCACCTACATTATCGCGATCCTTTAAAAAAAGAATTACATTTTATCTGATAATTAGAACATAACGAAGACGCTACGCTAAAATAGCCGGCAGATGACACACCTTCCCGACCTCAATTTCAAATCTATATCTTAATTAGTTACCTAAATTTTTGTTCATTAGTAAAAATTGGCAATTATTTCCTTTCATTTTCGCAAACTAAATGGAGGGATCGGTCAGAGAAACAGATCTCTTTGTAGTTCAGTTTTTAATGAAAGCAGATCCCTGTCTGAAACTTTCTCGGATCGTTTTCACTGGCGCCGGTAGATTTTTGGCAGTTTTTTGCATAAATTTAAAAAAAATACCGACCGAATTTTTCAAAAATCACATAGTCTGATGCAGAATATTTTTTTACATATGCTCAGAAATTTTCAAATTGATATCTCAATTACTTTTCTTAAAATTCGCTAATTAGTAAAATAATTTCGAATTCGTTCATTTCCGCTTCCAAATCCAATGCGCTGGTTAGTTTCTTTCGCCATTTTGATTTAAAAGATGTAATTTTAGAAGCGATGGCTAATGAGAATCTAATTAATATCTAGGCTAAATTATCAAAATATTAAAATTCTGATGGTCAGGTGCACCAAGAGATGGTTTGGACTACCTAAATCTAAATTTACAGACTTCTAGGTGCGCTGAATTTTCCTAGCCATCGCCAACAGACACACACACACACACACACACACACACACACACACACAGACAGACACACACACACACAGCGAAACTTTATTTTATTAGTATAGACTAGACACTATTCAAGCGGTGGAACCTCTGTTAATTGGTTCTGTGTAACCTTTTTTCTATTGAATCAATGTTATTGTTACTGAACGTTTTGTTAAGGCTTATTAAATCAATCTCACGAAAAGGTACAAAATAGCAACATATATATATATATATTGTAAAAGTATGTGAAATATCTTTAAAATTTCATGGATGTTTTCATTTAAGCTTATTAAAATTACCTTATATTAGTCGTCAAGTTTTCTATTTTACTTTTTTGATTTTTTGAAATTCTGACATGCCCACGTAGGCCATGGCAACTGACAATTGTGTTTCAAAAATTTAAATGAAGACATAATTGAGTAATTATTGGAGGAGTTGGATCAGATTTATTTTTTATAACTAAACTGTCTCACAGAAATGGAAAAATTGTGTAAAAAATTTGTTTTAAACTGTTGAATTTATAGAATGTAATTTTCTGAAAAGCCATGCGCATCAGGATTTCATGACTTATAACATGTACTGCCCGACAGGGACTGCTCAGACTAGAAACCAAGTCTGTAGAACATAGATGTCCCCAACGGTTCCCTTTATTGAGGTTTAAAAAAAAATACAAAATACAGTTTCTCGCCGGTAATACTTGTAACACTTCTCTCTGTATATGAGACTCCTTTTACTTCAAACAATGTTTGATAAATGACCGATAAACTAGATAATATCAGTAAAAATGGATATGTCTATGGAGGGGACAAAAATTAAGTTTTAAATTTTTAAGTACTTTGGCTGTATAAAACTTTTTTTTAAATAGAAAATTGCATTTTTGCATTTTATGCATATAAAGGTTTGCACAGCAAAACAACAAATTTTTAAAGGTTTGTTTTGCCATTTATAACTGCAGAAAAATAGTGCAAATTCTGTGAATAAACGAGGTGGTTACGAATTATATGTTTATTATTATACAGGGTGGTCCTAAAATATATGTCAACATGTAAAGGTAGGTAGAGGGGACCTGAATAAGCATATTTCGGATAGGAATGTGTGTGCGGTAATGACACATTAAAGCACTAGCTTGTAATGCAGTATGAATCAAAGGAAACTGAAAAGTCAAGTAAAGACAAAAGAAAACAAAAATTTATTAACAGTTTACAAGAGGTGCTCGAAAGAGCGGCTACCAGATGCGATACAAGATTTACAGCGACGGCGCATAGATCGGCGTACATTAGAAAAGACGTCAGGCATGTCGAGCACATGTAAAGCAGCAACAGACAAGCATGCAACAAGATCTTCTTCAGATGTGACGGGACTCTCGTACACCAGGCTTTTAATATGACCCCAAAAGAAAAAAAATCCAAGCAGGTTAAATCAGGAGAACGCGGTGGCCAGGGAACTGGACCGCCCAATGCTGGCTTATCCAATGCTGGCCGTAGACAGCGTCCAGGTGATTGCTGACGTCTCGACTAAAGTGAGCTGGGGCTCCATCGCGCGGGAACCACATTCGTCTGCGAACAACTGGAGGAATATCTACCAGAAGTTCAGGTAAAACCTCCTGTACTAAGATGTTGTATGTATGGCCAGTTAAACGACTAGGTAGAATGTACGGTCCTACTAAGTTATTGTGTACAATGCTTGCCCAAGCATTAATGGAAAACCTTTCTTGGTACGCGTGTGCTATTGTGCCATGAGGGTTACCATGAGCCCACAGGTGAGAATTATGGATGTTAGACATACCTGACCGCGTATAGGTAGCCTTATCAGTAAATAAAACATCTGCTGGGAAGGTTGGATTGGCTGCCGTCTGCTGTAGGTACCAACGAGCAAAGTTGAGACGTGGGAGATAATCGTCAGGGGTCATTGCTATCACTCTCTGTAAATGATACGCATGCATTCCGTCTTCATGTAAAGTCCTCAAAACACTTTGATGGCTCACACCCAACGCACGTCGTACAGCTCTCGAGCTTGTCGAAGGATTATCCTCTACTGTTTTTAGTATTCTGGTTTCCACTGCACGAGTTCTGTGATATCTTCCAATGCCAGCTCCACGCCTGGAAGCATAAAACGATCCACTTGTGCGTAACTCCCGATGAAGACGCTCGAATGTTCGACGATCTGGCTGATTCCTATCCGGGAATCGCTCCCTGTACATCCTCTGAGCAGCTAATCCGTTTCCTTGTGCAGCCCCCTACATGAAATGCATGTCGGCAAGCTCCACATTGGTGAAACGATGCATGCTATTTGAGATCCATACTGGAAATTATGAATCCAGCTAGCGAAGCGCTTTTATACGCTGCAGTCATCAGCGCTCCCAACCGGCTCAAGGCGGCATTACCGCACACACAATCCTATACGAAATATGTTTATTTAGGTCCCCTCTACCTTTACATTTTTGACATATATTTTAGGACCACCCTGTATTTATATGTTTAAAATTTCTTATGCTTAACAGTGATGCCTTTCTAAGAGTATAAACCACAAACGATTTTCTGAAATTCGAATTATTATAAAAGTTATAGAGATAAAAATGTCGCTGTAAATTGATTTTTCATTTCTCGGATAGCGAATATTGAACAGAATTACTTCTGAGAAGAGACTTACTTCTATTTCACTTTTATTGGGAATACAAGCGGTCGTTTCAACCTTATTGACATTTTGGAATGTTTACTTTTTTTTTAATTCGATTAATTTCAAATAGATTTGTTCATAACAATAATAAAGTTGTGGTTCTCATTACTTACAATTTTTGCTTAATTGGAGTAAAACATAATCGAAAAGGATTTATTGAGAAAAAAATAAAAGTAGCCGAACTTCCTTCACTGGCCATTATAACCTCCAAAGAAGGTATTCTGTAAAATTTTAAGTTAGGAAGGGAAACTAGTATGTGGAAAAAAATGTTTTCTTAACTTAGAAGAAAACAGATAATAAACCAGAGTTCGTACGCTTTTACCACAATTATTTAATAGAACTTTTCGCCTTATTTAAATGCACAAATGTATTACAAATCCTGAAATTAAACGATGCGCCTACAATTTCTGCTTTTTAAATATTAAATAGAAAAATTCCATTAAAAGTTTGTGGTAAAAGCGTACGAACCCTGTAACAGCGTTTAATAACCGAGATTTAAAAAAAAATTGTAACTCTACCAAAATTATTACAATTTCTTTCGAAATAAGAGTGATGGTATTATCTTCAATGAAATTATAACAGTTACATATATTTCAATTTTCGCTACTATTTCTCTTTATTGTATTGTTTTTGTATTTGTATTTGTATACTGTATACTGTGTATTGTATACAGTTTTTGTATTTGTATATTGTATTTGTCTTTTTACAAAATAAATATTTTAAAACTTTGTTTCAAAATATATTTAAGAATAATCTTTTAAAGAAATATATTAAATTGATATAAAATATTACAATTCTTATTAAATGCAGCTTTAATTTCCTAGATATTTTAATGCAAATATCCCAATTTATTTTATCCACAAATTTCAATTTTGAACACAAATGAAGAAAAGCACAGTTTAAAATACTGATTCACATATCTATGATTCAAATTATTGTTAGTAAAATCGTAAATCCTTTAGAAAATGTTTCCTTTTATTATAAAGCATATATCCTTGAAACAATTTATAAGTTGCTAAAACTTTCGTAAATTTCCAGCTTTCATCCATCAAAATTTCTTTTACAAAATTTTTAAAACGGATGAAGTACTCCAAAACATACCGTTTATATCAAAGATATTTATTGAAGTGAGAAAACGTAAAAGATAAATATTTTTTGGCTGCGCAATATCCTGAAATGTGTACTCTAGCAATCTATTTTCTTTTTTAAATAATGATTGCAATATTACTGGATATTTTTAAACATTCGTGTTGAAATCTGTTAAATAGGTTGTAATGATTTGTAACCTGTAATATGAATTTATTGATAGAGTTATAATTTTATGCAACAAATCACGTACTGACAGACTGTAAGAAAACATAAAATATTCTTCACGAACATTTCCCATGCTTATGCATAGGAATTATTAAATGCTGTCTGATATAGAATATCGTGCATTAAATTATAAAACAATGTTTTGTTATACGTTATAACTGCATTTTGCTTTATTTTGAAGAAACAAAATATTGAACTATAACGCTTTAAATATATGCTATTCAGTCCTCAGCAAAAGATTAGGCACTGATAATATTTCAAATTTAAATAAAAAATGCGATCTCTTGGGTTATACAAATCTCTATACTGTTTTTTAAATATATTTGTAAATATTTTGGATGGAAATAGTAGTTTTAATGTAGAATAGTAATTAATTAAACAAAAAAAATGTTAAATTTGTATATTGCAAAATAGTAGACAATTTCTTGATTTTTAGCAATTGTTTACGGAAAAATACAAATTTCCCACTTATCACGTCACATGCACGAAGTATTTAAGTACACCTTGCGACAGCATCGGTTAATGAACATGTCGCGAGCTACAGAGGTTCAGTCAGAATAAGTAAATGAAATATCGAAGTTGAAATCGAAAGGGAAGACTGTTTCAAAAATTTCAGCTACTTTGAATTTTTCAAAAAAGATTGTCTATCGAGTATTGTCTAAGGGGGACTGCTACTAAGCAAAACATAGTTCTGAAAGGCCTCGTGTGACCAGAAAACGAGATGATAGAAGGATACATAAACGGGCATCTACATAAATGATGAGTGCTAGTTAGAAGAAATGTGAGTCAGAACTTTCTGTGACAACGGATACGATTCGGAGTCGAATTAAGCAAATGGGTAAATTAGTTTACATAAAATGAAAAAAAAAAAACGGCCAGCTTGGAAATCTCACCACAAATTGCCGAGAATGGTGTGGGATCGCAGACATATGTCATACGTATCCTATTGGTGTACTGTGATATACAGTGACTAAAAAAGTAGAATTTAGATAGCCCAGATGGTTGGACATACTATTGGCGCGACTTACGTAAAGAACCTCAGACTTTCTTTAGTCGACTAAAAGATGATGGCTCTTTAATGATTTAGGCTTCATTTTGATTTAATGGCCAAGTTCTTATGGAGTTCCTCAACGGTCACTAAACAACACAAGACTACATACATACATTGAAGAAAAATTTACATCCGTTTGGTGAACTTTCAGCTGCTCCAAAGTCTGGAGGCACGGCAGTGCCTCCGCCAAGTCGAGAGAGGACAGCCGTAATCATACTTTTCTGGAAGCAACTCAGGGCACTTTTGACCACCCCATATCTCCGCGCTGGAGTATCCCAAAAATTTGAAACTTCGTTTTTCTAGAGTATTTGGCACACAGGACCAAAATTTAAAATTACAACTTTCTGTCTTTTCTAGTTCAGACGATATATGAACTCAAACCTTCGATTTTTTGTCACTCACTCATCACTCGTTCACGCATCATCAAAAAGATTAGGTAGACCCCGTAGCCCTAGAAACTTGACGTTTGGAAAAAAAGGTAGTGTTTAGCATACAAAGAAAGGAAAAATTATAAAATACGAAAAATTCGAAAAAAAAAAAAATCGAAAATTCAACAAATTCCATCAAAATTGAAAATTGAAAATAATACGATCTTGTAGTCTTAGAAACTTAAGATTCGGTGTGAAGGTAGTGTTTAGTATCCAGAAAAAGAAAACATCAAAAACACCAAAAAAATCGAAAGCAAAATTGGAAAAATCGAAAAATCGAAAAAAATCAAAAATTTTCAAATAATTCGATTTTTTGCGCTAGAAACTTGGAATTCGGAATAAAGGTGGTATTTAGGATGCAAAAAAAGAAAAATTAAAAATTCCGGAAAATTCGAAAACAAAAATTCAAAAATTAGGAAAATTCGAAAAAAATTGAAAAAATTAAAATAATTTGATTTTTTAGCCTTAGAAACTTAAAAGTCGCAGTAAAGATAGTGTTTAGCATTCAGAATAAGTTAAAATAAGAAACGCAATAAAATTCGAAAATAAGATAAAAAAATCAGAAAAATCGAAAAGTAAGGAAAATTTGAAAATAATTCGATTTCATAGCGCTAGAAACTTGAAATTTGGAATAAAGGTAATATTTAAGATACTAAATAAGGAAAAATTCAAAAATATGGATAATTCAAAAAATACCCATAAATTAGTGCAGACGATATATGAACTCAAATTTTCGATATTTTGTCACTCACACACTCACTCACTCTCGCGTCATCAAAATGATTGGGTAGATCCCGCAGCCACAGAAACTTAAAATTTGGAATAAAGCTAGTGCTTTGGATACAAAGAAAGGAAAAATTATAAAATCCGGAAAATTAAAAAAAAAAGAAAAACATTCGAAAACTAAAAAAAATTGAACAAAATTGAAAATTGAAAATAACACGATCTTGTAGTCTTAAAAACTTAAAATTTGGTGCGAAGGTAGTGTTTAGAATTATGAAAAAGAAAACATCAAAAACACAAAAAAAAATTGAAAATAAAATCGAAAAATCGAAAAACATCGAAAAATTTCAAATAATCCAATTTTGTTGCGCTAGAAACTTGGAATTCGGAATAAAGGTAGTATTTAGGATGCAAAATAAGGAAAAATTTAAAAATCCAGAAAATTCGAAAAAAAAACCAAAAATTCGAAAAATTCGAAAAAAATTGAAAACAATTAAAGTAATTTGATCTTTTGGCCTTAGAAACTTAAAATTCGCAGTAAAGATAGTGTTTAGGATTCAGAATAAGTTAAAATAAAAACGCAATAAAAATCGAAAATAAAATTAAAAAATCGAAAAATAAGGAAATTTTGAAAATAATTCGATTTCATAGCGCTAGAAACTTGAAATTTTGAATAAAGGTAATATTTAAGATACTAAATAAGGATTACATTAAAAAATATGGATAGTTAAAAAAAAATCGAAAATTTCAAAAAAAAATAAAAAAATAAAAAATAAATAAATAAAAAAAATAGAAAGAAAGAAAGAAAGAAAGAAAAAGAGAGAAATTGAAAATAATATGATCTCGTAGTCTTAGAAACTGAAAATTTGGTGTAAAGGTAGTGTTTAGGATTCAGAAAAAGAAAAAAATTAAAAACACAACAAAAATTGAAAATAAAATCAAACAATCGAAGAAACAAACAAAAATTTGAAAATAATTTTGTAAAGCTAGCAACTTAAAATTTGGAATAAAGGTAGTATTTAGGATACAAAAAAAAAGAAAGAAATAAAAAATCTGTAAAATTCGAAAAAAAAATTCCAAAATTCCAAAAACTGAAAAAAATTCGATTTTGTAGCTTTAGAACTTAAAATTCGGCGTAAACGTATTGTTTAGGATACAGGAAAAGGAAAAATTAAAACACAATAAATTCGAAAAAAGAATAAAAAACTCGAAAAAGATCGGAAATTTCAAAATAATTCGATTTTGTAGCGCTAGAAACTTGAAATTTGTAATAAAGGATACAAAATAAGAAAAAATTAAAAAATCCAGAAAATTATAAAAAAAAAAATTCGAAAAAATCAAAAATTGAAAATAATTTGATCTTGTAGTCTTAAAAACTTAAAACTTGGTGTAAAGGTAGTATTTACCATTCAATAAAAGGAACAATTAAAATATTCGTTAAATTCGAAAATAAAATCGAAAAATCGAAATATCTTTAAGAAATCGAAAATTCGAAAACAATTTGATTTTGTACTGCTAGAAACATTAGTTTTAAGATAATTGTCCTATTAGCTAGTACAACGCCCCTAATTGTTTTATGTTATTTCCCCCGGATTATGGTTTTCTTTTCTTTCGTTTACGAATTTCGTTATTGAAAAGTTCCGCTACAGACTGGCTACGATATAGGCGATTTCTTTATAGACAGGTTTGTTTTCTTTCACAGGTTGTACTCTATTTACTTCACATATGAAATATCATATATATTCTAAAACGAGCAAATGTTGTGGGTGGTTATATATATATATATATATATATATATGCAAAAATTATCTTAAAAACGGCTCTAACGATTTTGACGAAATTTCGTATCCTACCGTTTTGGGGCACCAGAAAACCAATGGGCTAGGTCACATGCTCGAGAAAATTCGATTAGTGGGTCATTTTGGGTCATGGCCTAGCTAATTGTATCTAAAAAATGGTTCAAACGATTTTGACGAAATTTTGTATCCGACCATTTTCGGGCATGAGAAGTCAATTGGGCTGGGTCACATGTTCGAGAACTTTCGATTAGTGGGTCATTTTTGGGTCAACGCGGGTCAAATTAATTTTATCTAAAAAACGGCTCTAAAGATTTTGATTAAATTTTGTGTCCTACGAGTTTCGAGCACGATAAAAGCATTGGGCTAGGTCGCATGTCCGAGAAAATTCGATTAGTGGGTCATTTCTGGGTCATTGTGGGTCAAGATCTAAAAAGTGCTCAATTTACACTAAATTTTGCATCCAATGGTTTTCGGGCACGAGAAGACTGTTGGGCTAGGTCACATGCTCGAGAAAATTCGATTAGTGGGTCATTTTGGGTCATTTTGGGTCATGGTCAAGCTAATTGTATCTAAAAAACGGTTGAAACGATTTTGATGAAATTTTGTATCTGACCATTTTCGGGCATGAGAAGTCAATTGGGCTGGGTCACATGTTCGAGAACTTTCGATTAGTGGGTCATTTTTGGGTCAACGTGGGTCAAATTAATTTTATCTAAAAAAGGCTCTATCGATTTTGATTAAATTTTGTGTCCTACGAGTTTCGAGCACGATAAAAGCATTGGGCTAGGTCGCATGTCCGTGAAAATTCGATTAGTGCGTCATTTCTGGGTCATTGTGGGTCAAGATCTAAAAAGCGGCTCAATTTACACTAAATTTTGCATCCAATGGTTTCCGGGCACGAGAAGACTGTTGGGCTAGGTCACATGTTCAAGAAAATTCAATTAGTGGGTCATTTTGGGTCATTTTGGGTCATGGTCAAGCTAATTGTATCTAAAAACGGTCCAAACGATTTTGACGAAATTTTGTATCCGACTCTGTTCGGGCACGAGAAGACTATTGGGCTGGGTCACATGTTCGAGAACTTTCGATTAGGGGGTCATTTTTGGGTCAAAGCGGGTCAAATTAATTTTATCTAAAAACGGCTCTAACGATTTTGATTAAATTTTGTATTTTGCGAGTTTCGGGCACGCGAAACTCATTAGACTAGGTCACATGTTCGAGAAAATTCGATTAGTGGGTCCTTTCTGGGTCTTTGTGGGTCAATATCTAAAAAGCGGCTCAATTTACACTAAATTTTGCATCCTATGGTTTTCCGGCACGAGAAGACTGTTGGGCTAAGTCACATGTTCGAGAAAATTCAATTAGTGGGTCATTTTGGTCATGGGTCATGATATTTGAACTCAAATTTAATTTTGACCGAGCATAGCTCGGTCTTCCCTGCTCGTGGATTGTTAAATGATGTTAGCCCCACAAAAAATTTTTCAGCTCCCCCTACCCTCCCGACATTACTGGCTGGTTATGGCTTGATAGTCCTTTTTAAATAAAATCATGGTGACGCTAAGATTCACTTGATTTATCTCTAAATTCAACCGAAATGATCCTAAGAAGACGGATCAAAGAATTACTATATTGGCATGACAATCAGGTAACTTAGAATTAAAATCGAAAAATCAATAAATGTATAACATGTCGAAAGTTTGAAAGTAATTCGATTTTGTAGTCCTAGAAGCTTGACATTTGGCAGAAAGGCAGGGTTTAGTACACAAAGTAAGGAAAAATTAAAAATCCGTAAATAATAATAAAAAAAAGACTAAAAAAAAAAGAAAAAAAACATCGAAAAAAGGAATAAAGTTTGATTTATTGGAAATTTCCAGAAATTTTAATTTTGGCTTTCTTTTTATAATAAAAAGTTCTTTTTTGTTAAATATCAAGTATCTAGGGCTGCGAGTAATATCTCAGATGGATAGCACCTATCCTGGAAGCAATTGAGAGTACTTATGACACTCCCCCTCCCATAACTTAGTGCTTGCCTAGGAACCTGAAATCTCTTTTTATCTACAGTACTTTGCAAACGAAACTAAAGCTTCAAATTTTTTATACCTGTAAATAATAGGGACAGAGTGTGGGCTTAGCGAAAATCAGTGGATGATCTCCAAAAAGAACCCAAAATCAAGAAAAGGAGGATTACTTACAAAAAGAAGTGAAATCTCATCAAAAAGTCACTTGTAAAAAATGCAGCCAAGTCTCGTAACTCATTTACCGTAAAAAGTACTGAGATCGTATAAAGCCAAGTTTAACTATCTTATTAACTCTGAAATTTTCATTCACAAATCACTCCTAGTCTCTACATCTTTAGTTAATTATTATTTTGTAACTTGGCAATTACGCAGCACAGGGAAGTTATTACACCTTACTATGGTATGGGATGGGATGGGATAATTTAATTAAGGCAAATTATATACGAACAGGGAAGTTATTACACTTTAATATGTTATAGTATTATTTGATTAAGACTAACTATATACATCACATTCTCTTGCTACGTAATTGCCAAGTCATAAAATAATAATTAACTAAAGATGTAGAGACTAGGAGTGATTTGTGAATGAAAATTTCAGAGTTAATAAGATAGTTAAACTTGGCTTTATACGATCTCAGTACTTTTTTCGGTAAATGAGTTACGAGACTTGGCTGCATTTTTTACAAGTGACTTTTTGATGAGATATATATTTCAGGAAGATAATGCCACCATTAATGTTTTACACAAAACAAAACCTTGTTTAACTCTAAAAATTTTACTGTTTTTGATTGCCTAATCTGAACCTGATTTGCCCTGATCTGAACCCAAACTAAGACGTTTGGGAACATTATGTCTCGTAAGGTTTATGCAGATTTTTGACAATACTCCTCTGTGAATGAACTTCGAGCTGTTGTTGAACTGCTTGGTACAAAATAGGTCCACAGATGATGCAGGATTGAGTTTCTTCGACGGAAAGTCGCATTTTTGAACTAATTGAAAACAATGGGGGTGCAATTCGTTTTTAATTTATCGTTATTTTTCTGTAAATATACAGATTATCCATATTTTTGCCACAATGTTAATTAATTTTTTTTGTCATTATGAATTATGTAAAATGTATGATTTAAAATTTATTGTTTGTGAATAAAAACAATGCCACAAGTAATATATGAGAGTTGAGTTAAAACAATTCGTTACACACTTCTCAGTCAGCACAGAAGCGTAATCGATAATTGTCTAAATTTTTGCTACGCACTGTAAATATATTAAATATACATTGAAGCACTTTATAACGAATTGTGATATAACGAAAACTACGATATAATGAATTGTTCATAACCATTTAGATGATCTGTATGTTAAAGAATACAGAATTCGGAAAGATATTACGAAAGATTTATGGCGAAAAGCATGATATAACGAACAGGTTTCGAGCATACAAAGGATAAAAAAATATAGATAAATTTTGTTTACCTTTTTTTTAAACAAAGTAGAAAAATGTCGAGGAAAATAGGTTTTATTTATCCCAGTATATAGTAAATCAAATGTATATTAATAAGTAAAACCGCACTTTCATAGAATTAAATCATTTTATTTTTAAATTAATTTACTCAATTTTGTTACGTGTAGCACAGTACTTTGTATTATATAGACTGTTACAATAATACTATAAAACTCTAATTATGCAAACTCCAATCATCCAAATCAATAAATTAAAGAAAAAATTGCATTTAAGGTGAAAAACACTGTGTCACAGGAATTATTTGTATTTATTCACAAAAAAATAAAATCCTTGAAATTTGTTTTTTAAACAAAGTTTTCTTTGTTTGTTTTTTTTACTGTTTGCAGAAAGCTTTAAGGCTTTATATAATATGGATGTATAAGGATTTTCTTTTTAATTAAACAAGAGAGATTTTAAAAGAAATTTGTATTTAAGAAAATGTTCTTTTTATATGATTGTTCTCATTATCTGGATTTCTGCATGCGCAAATTACGTTCAGAACAAATTAGTACAAATATTTGGAATTTTTACTGAATGACAAAAACAATTTGTTAGAAAGTTTAACGAAAGCACGTCAAAATGAGCAAATTTTCGAAGCTCTTAAAATTTCATTATAATATGTTCTTACTATATTTACATGCTTTAGTAATAAGGCTAAATACATATAAAAATAATGATATATCATTTTTTAACTTACCGAAAAAAAAATTGTTTTCTTTTCTGAAGTATTTTAATAAAATTTCGACATTTTCTATTAAACAACAACTAAAGATGTGTGTTCACTAATTTATTTCAAAAATAGCATTTTTTTATTACGTACTAAAATTTAAATAGCTTATTGCCCCTGTTATGAAAAATATAAAAAAAAATTTGCCGCAAGTATTCTGGATTTAGGAGTATATTAAAATTTCATGCAATTATAAATTTGTATAAACCAAGAAATAAATCAAATTCAATTCTATATATTACAGAAATTTTGTTTTGACAGATATAAATAAACTTTAATGTAAAAGTTTTGCAGTGTTCCTATTTCATTTCCCTAGCACATATATAAATAACTCTTTCGGCTGTCTAAGATTAACTTGTTCCTATCTCTCTAAAATCATAAATCCTTTCGGAAAGTGTTTCCGCATATCATGACGTATAACTCTGAAACAATTTATAACGTAGCGAAAACTTTTGTAAGTTTTCACTATTTCATCCATCAAAACGTATCCTTTTCAAGTACTTGAATATTTGTCGTTTATATTCTATCTATATATCTGTGTATAAATATACCTATATCTATATCTAATCTATATCTACAGCTATCTATCTATGTACCTATATATATATATATATATATATATATATATACATGTATATTCAAGAATGGACAAAATAAGAATTTTATAATATCAATTGAATTTTTGACAGTTTCCAATATAGTTCAAAAGTGTTTAACGACTCTGTTTGTCTGTCGGTTTATCTGTCCATGCTGTATATCGTGTAAATATTCTAAGATAGCTATGTCATTCGCATATGCTATTAATGTTTATCAAGGTATGTTCGGTATTAAAAATGAAGTGTATAGAATTTATAATTTGTTTATAGGATACTCAAAAGAATTCCATTACATTGTAGTCTATCAGGAAAAATCGTTTGCAGTGTATTTTAATGATGTTACATTACTACAAGCATGTTGACATTGATATACAGCACTCAAATGCCTACACTACAAGATGCTTACTTTAGAATACGTTGTGCATAGTATTTATCGTTCATTTGCAGATACACATAAAAGAAATCAGTTACAATGCTGTCTATGAGCAATAATTTCTGAAAATGCGTTTTAAATTGTGGTACGCGTTTGTATATGTAACAATTTGTTTACATATTACTTAGTGTGTATAAATTTTATAGATCATATACCTATATCTATACTGCGCAAAAGAATTCCAGTACATTTCCGCTTATTGATGCAAATTGCTGAAGGGGAATGTTGAACTGTGTAATGCGTTCACTAACTGAACTAAATTTTTCAATGCGTAGTATATTATATAGACAAATCTATGGTCATGTACAGGGCAACACGAAAAAAAAATCGTTTTTTTTTTTTCGACTATAAATGGAAATTGCTAAAATTCGGTTTTCAAACATGTTATGGGTTTTTCGAAAGGTTTTTACACAAAATAATTATTGCTCAATATCACAAAGTATAATTTAGTAATGCACAGTATAATTAGGTAAACAAGATTGCAGTGTTGGGCTATTTCAGCTTAAGCCGAAAGGTAGGCCTTCCTGCCCCGTTTGATCTTGACCTTGTTTGCTTAAACATCATCTTTCACCTTTTTAAACGGTGAAGTTTTCTGACAGAGTCCTGAATGTGTTATAAAGTCTTTCATAATCTATGCTTGGCCTGTGTTTTTCTTTCTTGTTTTATACTTGTTTTACTAACAATTATAATAAATTGCTTTCGGTTTAAAAATGTTTTAAATGATTAGCATCGCCGGAAGAATTGTGAATAAACATAAAATACCTATTATGCTTGCACACAGAATATTTACAAATTATCCTTCAACAAATAAAAACGTCAAACCTTTTGGAATTTGGCATATATTGAAAGGACAATTCGAAAATGACCCTTATCAAGATCTCGATGCTGTAAATGTTACAAGAAAATCGCATACAGGTGTACGACCGCGAATAAGCTAAAACAAATCTATCCAGTGCGGAATACCTCACAAAAATTTATGTTGCTCCACGAATCAAAAACGCTCAAAGTTCACGCGAATAGTTTTTGAGATGTGCGTGATTTTTTGTATCAATTGTCTGCATGAACTATATCCATACATTTCAGTATAGTAATGTTAATGTTTGGAGAATAATAAAGCTACACATCTATAATTTTCCATTCCGATCCTAATGTTACACTTCTCCGGGTAAATACAATACCTCACATGATATGTATAAAAAACCAAAAAATTCACCGTAAATCATTTGCTACCCTTCCTTAGTGTCCAAACTTATCATCTTTTGGCTAACATTTATTGGGACCTCTTTAAAAAAACAATTGGAGAAACACGATTATTATCAGATAAAGATGTCAAAGAATTTTTGGTCAGTTGGAAGTATACACGCCCTGATTCCTTTTAATACAAATTTAAAAAAAAAAGAAAAAAACTACCAATATGTTGAAGAAAATGTGCAGATGTTAAAAAAAAGCTATAAAGAAAAATAGCATTAGTACAATTACATATATATGTATAATATTCCTAATAATATGAAATATTTAAACTTTTTGAAAGAAGGTGTATATAAATATTATTTTATAACATTTAACTATTAACACTTATAACGTTAATACATAAAAACTACACAGGCGAAAGACTTTAGTGAAGACATAATCACACAGAATGATCCAGAAGCAAGCATCGTATTGTGGGCAACCCGCCAAACCATAATGTTGCCAATTAATTTTCAGTAATAACTTCAAATAGTATTTTAAACTGAGGAGAGTTTTTTTCCATTTCTGAGAAACAGACAGTCTTTCGCCTGTGAAGTTTTTATGTTTTAACGTTATAAGTGTTTGTAGTTAATTGTTATATATATCAAAAATATATATACACCTTCTTTCATAAAGTTTAAATATTTCATATTTTGAGGAATTATATTCTTCTTGCATATTTTATGTGTTGCTTTTGCGCCTGTTGTGCAATAATTTATCATTATATACCGGGTGGTTATAAAATAAGTATCTGTATTTGGAGCTGTCTATAGCTTGAAGGAATAACCAGAATGAAACCAAAATTGGTGTACTTACTATTCGAGAAGGGGGAAGAAGAATAGAACAATAAAAAAAATAATTGCAATAATTTCCGACAGATGGCGCTTTTGAGTGTGAAATGTAATGTGTAATATTGTGTACTGTGGAGGTGTCACAAACCTCAATGACTTTACCGCATATCACAACATGTGCAAAACATCACTCCTGATGCGTCACATTCCGCAGATGAGCACGTCGTGCACCGCCTGGATTGAGTCCTCCAGCAGAATGGTCATTTGGAACTTGAACATGATTGGCACCGCCATGCGAAAACATAACCACATTCACTGTGACATTTTCCAATAAATTACGTGTGTCATCCGGTTTGATGTTTTAATTCTTTGTTCTTGTAATACACATTACATTTCACACTCAGTAGCGCCATCTGTCAGTGATTATTGCAATTATTATTTTTTTATTGTTTCATTCTTCTTCCCCCTTCTGGAATAGAATGTGTACTGAGTTTGGTTTCATTCGGGTTATTCATTCGAGCTACAGACAGCTCTAAATAGAGATACTTATATTATAACCACCTTTATATTTGAATTACATAAATATATTTATATATAAAGATGCCTGAAAAATGTTGAAGTACGCTTTAAACTTTTACCTGTAGAAGGTAAGTAAACAATATGAAATAGTCATGCCATTAATTCCATACAGTTGTACTTTTAAATTTGGAAAAGACCCTGTTAGATAAAATTATTCAATTACAATTTCGCTTTTCATTTGCAGCGATAATGTCATTACACAAAAAATCAAGATATACTGATAAATTACAAGATATCATACTTTCACTTTCATTAAATTTCGATGCTTTCCGGGACTAAAAAATATCTATTTTTTAAGTGCTGGGAAATCCCTAGTTATTATGAAACTGAAAGTATCATATTTCGGTGAGTTTTGGTCGTACTCAAGTGGAATGTTTACTGAGTTACTTGTTAGTGCACGATTTGTAATTCTCGAAATATAACTTATAGGATAAAAGAACCGCATAACAAATTAAAAAGTAACTTTTTGAAATTTAATGGCAAGTCTATTTCATCCACACAATCTTATTTTAAATACTTTTGCAATTTGCACTGCCTACTTATCTCCAACAAATAATAATATAAACCGGATTTCGATCTTTTTCCGGACAAACTATATATATATAATAACATATTATAGTATAAACTTGTTTTCGGTTAACTGGAACTTTCGTAAAGAATGTTTTTCATTTATATGTAAGGAAATGTCTTAATTATAATTGAGAACATTTAAATATAATTTTACAAAGTTGCAAATAATTAAATTATTAAAACAATCCTAAAGAGTAAATCGTTTAAAAAATTCCTTACAATGTCAAATTAGTTTTTGTGGTATCTGTTCTATACGTCTATACAATAAAAGATATAATACATACATTCTCCGTTAATGTTTTTCACACAAAGCGCCTTAAAGAAAGTCCCCCCTTCGTTCAGTCTAAAAATCTAATATTTTTCCTGTAATTTTTACCCTGTAGGCGTAGGGTATAGTACCTGATATTGAAACTATTTTGTACTATTAAAATTATTTGGAAAATTTTATCCATTCAAACTGAATAGTGCGCCCATTCAGTTTTCATAAATTAAAACTTTAAATTGTTTACCCCAAAACCATGTTTTTAAAAACGGGGTTCAGCATAGCATTAAAAAAATATTAACCAGTTATCAAAACTTTAATCGGTTTTTAAATATAAACGCTTTACAGAGGCCACAAATCAGTTCAGTGTTAAAAAATTAACAGTTAAATCATTTTTGCAAAAAATAAATAAATAAAAACGCGAATACTTTAGGTCAATTTTCAAACAATCAATATTTTGTTTTCTGCGCGTCAATTTCAAAGAAAAAAGATTCATTGTCACACAAATTTAATTACTTTCAATTTGTATCATTTTTGTGTTTCACGTGACTCTACGAGGCACAATCTTGCAATACGAAAAGTCGTGCACGCTGTGAACGTGTGTTTTAAAATAAGGATACCTGTAGAAGTTTTGTTTTTTTCTTGCGCAAATAAATGCTAAAAGACACACATAGATACTTTTCTCTGTTTTCCTTTTATTTATCTTTCATTGCGACAAAAATCTTTAAAAATGTTCAACTTTTGGCCTTCCAAAGTTGAAACGTCCCTTAAATGATTGAGCTTTCAACACTTTCAAATATTGTTATAATATTTCCCTCATAATTAAACCTATCATCAAATGTAAAGTATAATTAAATAAAATCATGCATGAGATAACTTCTTAAAAACGTAATACAAATACGTGTATAATTAATTTGTACCCACTACAGTAGATTTATAAGAAAATGGCGACATACGCGCCACAGGGATCATAATTTTACTCTATGATTAAAATCTTTATTACAGATGTCGGCAACACTGTTCCTGTAAATGATCTAGACAAAAAAATTAATATTAACTTAAGAGCCTACTCTAGTCACGCGAAGAAACGCTCAAGCTAATGTTAAGTCTATTGGAAGTTTCTTGTGCGATTTCTCGATCGCATTTTAATATTTTTAAATGATTTTTTTTGGGTTTTTTTTGCACAGGATAGCTGAGGTCGATCCCTAACGTTTTTAGTTTTTAGTTTTTAGTTTAGTTTAGTTACAGATTTTTTATAAGTGGACATTTTTAATTTCGGAACCGATTGGAACCGGCTCTAAAAGTGAAAATACCATTATATAAAAAACTGGAACCAAAATCGTAAAAGTAAAAATTAACAACGTTAGAGATCGACCTCAGCTATCCTATTTTTAAAAAAAATCATTTAACAATATTAAAATGCGAGCGAGGAATCGCTCAAGTATCTTCCCATAGACTTAACATTAGCTTGCGCGTTTTTTCGCACGACTGATGTAAGCTCTTAAATAAAGATTCGCTACTTTTTTTTTCCAAAACTATCTCGGTCAATCAAATTTTATTGTCCGTATGTTGCCACTCTCTTATAAAGTAACTGTAATATACCTGTTTTATCATGCGCCACAGCTATCATTGAAGGGCAGTTTGAATGGTAAAATGTATACAGCTATAAATATATTGAAATATTTGCGTAGTAATTCGCTTTAGTTCATTTATAAATGATTATTTCATTTATAACCACCCACATCACTCCAATCGTTCTTATCACACTTCATCTCTCTATAATCACCCTTATCTTTCTAATAGTTTTTATCTATCTTCATCTCTCCAATCGTTCTTATCTCTCTTCATCTCTCTGTGATCACCTCGCTCTTATCTCTTTAAAATCGTAAATCCTTTCGCAAAGTGTTCGGTATATCTATGAAACAATTTATAACGTTGCGGAAACTTTTGTAAGTTTCCAGCGTTCATCCATCAAAATTTTCTTCTCGAGATATTAAAGGGATGCAGTACTTTAAAACATACAGTTTATATAAACAAAAGGGAAAAATAAAAATTATTTTTATAGTATTTTATTATTTGTAATAAACTGTAATGCTTAAAGTTAATGTTTTTCTGCTTAAATATTTATGAATATCTTACTAAGCTACAGTTAGAAAAGGACATATATTTCAATAAATATTTCAATGATTAAAACAATCAGCAATTAATTATTTAAAAATATCTTTGCATTGTCAAATAACTTTTCAAACAGCAATTTATAAACGTAAATAGCAAATGCAATTTTTTTTCAACTTCTTTTCTCTTCTAGTTTTTCTTTTAACATTTCGGCGTTTTTAGTTACGAATTTATTTCAAATAAACTAAAGAAATAACTAAAGAAAACTAATAACTAAAATAACTAAAGAAATTTAAAACCAGAAATTGCATTTTTTTTATTATACTGTAGTTTATTACACGTGTTTTAGGAAGTAAGACATTTTGTACAGTTTTAAATTTTGAGTTATTAAATTTTGAGTTGTATTTAATTCTATATATAGCAATTTTTGGTTGTTGTTGTTTTGACATGTATGAATGAAGTCTAATGTAAAAGTTTTCCGGTGCTTCAATTTTATTTCCAAACCTCATTTATAACTTCTTCACCTGTCCAAAGTCAACTTGTTCCTATCTGTCGAAAATAGTAAATTATTTTTTAAAGTGCTCCGTATATCATAAAGTATATCTCTGAAACAATTTATAACAGCGCGAAAACTTTAGTAAGTTTCCAGCTTTTATCAATCAAAATTTTCTTTTAAATCAGTTTAAAGGTATGTAGTACTTGAATAAATGCCAATTCTACGCAAAAAAAAAAAAAAAAAAAAAAAAAAAAACCTTAAAAATACTTTATTTCATAGAAGAGGCAAAAGAAGGTTTCTTTTTTACTGAAACATAAAATTATAGTACTCATCTCTAGATGTAAAGGTAATAGCCTAAATTCCTTAAGAATCAAGATGTAGAAGAGATGGGGAGGATTGAGTTTAATTTATCCCCCACATACAATTTGCCATTACTTCTGTGATGGCAAATTGACCATATTGCGTAATCTAGCTGTTTTACAGATAGCTTACACTGATGACACTTTTCCTGTAGGAAGATGCACCTATGTCAGACCTATTACTACAATAATACGCAAAATAATTTTTTTAGAGTTTTAGCGTTTTTTTAACACTTTCCATTATAGTTGAAAAGTGTTTATAACTTCGGTTTGAATGCTGTCTGTCCGTGCTCTAACTTGCGTAAACATACTCGGATTGATCTGAAATTTTTGTATGTTATTGACGTTTACTATAGCATGATCTCTATTGAAATGAAGTGAGTAGCACTTATAGTTTTTTTACAGGGATAGTCAAAAGTATTCCGTTACTTTACAGTTAATGGGAAATAGTAGTTTAAAGTGCGTTTTGATGATGTTACGCCATTTTAAACATGATGAAATTGATATATTATTATGAGGCACATTAAATCATGCTTTTTGTAGAATATGGAGTGCAAAGTTTTAATTATTCATTTACAGGATCAAACAAAAGAAATCTGTTACTCATTGTTCTACGGGGAAAAATCGTTTGCAGTGTAATTTAATGATGTTTCACTATTTCAGGCATAATGAAAATTATATGTATTGCTGAGGTGCACTGTAAATTGCTCCATTAAAAGTATGGTGGACATTGCGTTTATCTTTCATTTACAGGGACACACATAAGGTATCGGTTACCTTATACGTGCGATAATTACAGTCTATGTGTGATAAGTGCGTTTTCAACTTTGGTTTGCGTTTTTAATTTAAACTAAATATTTTCATAGTACTGCGTGATGTGTATAAATACGGTTGATCGTATACAGGGCTACACAAGGGAATCCGTAAGTATTACAGACTAAGGGAATAAATTGCTAAAGGATAGTTTTTGATTGTGTTACGCATTTTACTGATAAACTATAGACTACAATGAAACTATTAGAAGTTTGTGGAATATAAACAAAATCCTATACAGGGCTACGCAAAGAACAAGATACATTGTCGTTTACGGTTAGTAATTCCTGGAAGAGAGTTTTAAGTTGCCTTATGCTTTTTTAACCTAAATGCTTTTCTTTAACTTTTAGCTTAATATGTGGTGTGTACAAAAGTCTTTAAAAAATATACATGGCTGTACAAAATATTTCAAGTGCATTTCCACCTATTGGCGAAAATTGCTAACACTAATATAGCTTATAGAGTATATATGCAAATCTATAGATCATATACAGGGCTGCACAAAGTAAGTCGACTACTTTTTTGACAATGGAAGGTAATTTCGAAAACTATATTTTCCAATGTGTAACATTCGAAAATACGTTTTCTAAACTGTTTACTTACATATCATCTTTCACCTTATTGAACGTTAAAGTTTCGGCTTATTAAACGGTAATTATTTGTAAAATTATTTTGGAAGCGTTGGAAAGTGTTTCATAATCTATGCTTGACGCATGATTTTTCGTTCTTGTTTTTTCCTTGCGATGAGTATTACCTACAGTATTTTTCTTACTTGCAAAATGTTTCACTTCTAAAGTGAGTGATTTCTGCATTGATATTTGAGAAAATCTTAATTATGTGTTATTGAGAATGAACATACAAAATCTTTATAAATAGTTAAACAGTTAAAGTAATAAATATTTAAACATTGTAAAAATTAATATATATTTTACACAGTCAATAATTAGCTTTACTAACAAATACATTATTTTTTTAATTGAATCAGTCATTCTAGAAAAGGAACTTGTCCCAAAAATAAATTTTTCAGGAGGCACAAAAAATATTTTTCCTGATAAATAAAAAGGTACATTTTTTAAATGTCTTCGTTTAGTTACAATATATATTGTTAACATTGGTTGGCATTCTTAAATTTCTTCATAATCTAATGTAAAAATAGTGTCTATTGCATTTAGATATCAGCTATCGTTTGTAGCACTATTAGTAAATATTTTTTGCTTTATTTAGTTATATTACGAATGTGCATAAAATTACTTTACAAATTATTGGATATAGTAAAATCTCGATTATACAACGTTCAATTACTTGGTAAGTGATAACTCTCATATATCTCATTATAAAAGTCTAAGAGCCATAGTTCTGAATTCTGGACTAAAATTTGTTAGTTCGTAATTTCTAATCAATTAAACAAACTTTAAACATGATAAAATGCTAATATATGATTGAAATTCTGTTAGTATTTTCAATACATTGTATATTAAATAATAAAGAAAATTCTGAAAATATAATTTTAAAATATCGAACATTTTTCGAAATGCTGTGTATTTTTATGAGAAAATTCCCCTTCATATTTTAATTTCACTTACGAATAAAAATGAATTGAAATTTGAGAAGAAGGAGATATACACACACAAGTGCCGTTATTGCGTATAACCTGTAATTCTGTAATATTGATTCAAGCAAATCAAAATTAAAAATAAAATAAATATGTATCAACATTTTCTTCTGGAAATTACCTTATTTTTAAATATGAAAAAATGGTTATTGAGTATGTTGAGTAATAGTTTATAAGTTCATACGTTCGTTTAAAATGATTAATTATACATAATATTCTTTAATTATTAAAAAATCTGTAAAATAATTAAATGCACAATCTCAGTACACCTTGTAACGTCTTGTTACCTAATAACCATGTGTAATAATTTTGCACTTTGTCATCTGCACATCATTGTTATTTTCCTCACAATACGCATATAAACTAATCAACACACAATTAAAATAATATGTTTACACGTAAAAACTCTTTCCTTGACACGCAAAATCATCACCTCATAAAACGTCGCAATTCAGCTCACATCAGCTCACACAAGTCAACGTCCATCTCTCTCTCCGCCTAACAACAAGACAGTCCTTTTCAAATCAGAGCGCCTCCTGTCGGATCGAAAATAAACAAATTTAATTTAGAAGTCAAATTACAGTCAAATTTACAGTCAAATCTTGCATCTTGCGAAATGGCCCAGATTCCAGAGTTTATTCGAGGTCATTACAACCTCAATAAATTCTGTAATTACACACGTAACTACAGAATTTGCTTTGTAAATCTCTCTATCGGATAACAGTTGATTTATTACTTACCCATCATACGTAGTATTGGGTTGGTCTTGTGGTCGTTTTGAAAATCGAAAACAAAAATTTTGATGGATGTACCACTGAAGTTTCCGAAATACATATTTTTAGAAAAAAAAAATGCTGTCCGTCTGTCTGTGTGTCTGTGTGCCTGTAAACGCTCTATCTCCCGAACAAATTCAGGTAGAGTTGGAATTTGGTATGTACTTAGTATGTAATAATGGAAAGAAGCTTATTAATTTCAGTAACCTCGATTATCCGGAACTATTTTTTTCGGACTTTTGAAATATTCGTTCTGATAAAAGGTATATAAAAAATTTCGAAATTGTTTATTTTAAAGAGTAAATATAAAATACAATAAAAAAACAAATTTTGGATGAATAATGAAGTCGATAGGCTAATGAGTTTCCGAGATATTTGTAATCCTATGTTCTACACTCTTCGATTTTTCATGACCCTGTATTTCATTCAAAATTCAATTCAAAGACATATTTTGATTGGAAATGAGACGCTTAATCCAACGCAGTAAACTGTTAGTTAATATGATTATCATTTTTGAAGTTATAATGATGTTTCTTTTACGGAATTCAGTAACAGAGCATTTAAAGTTGATGACGTCATCAAGTCACGATTTTATTTTGGAAATGCAATGCATTTTATAAAGAATTTACATATGTTTTATTTTCATATTTTATATTATGCATATCCATGATGGGTAAGTATTACGGTGGCCCCCAACGACTAGTTTTAATTTGTGTAGTATATCTTTACTTCGTTCATTAAAATTTTAATTATGTTTTAACGTTTGTATAGTTACAAAATGCTATTAATTATAAAATATATTATAGTATTCTCTTGAATATCCGTTGTTTTCTTTTTTTTCCCTGCATACTACATCTGATTCCATCAATGTCGGAAAATCGGCAGTCTACAGTTATACTATAATTCATTCTTTTTAGAAGAATTAGGACAACCTTAAATTAAAAAAAATACATTATTAAGCAGTTATTGCGTAAAAACTCCGACAAAACAAGAAAAAAAAAATGTTACGCATTTATTCTTATTTTGACAATAACTGTAAAATACTTTTGACAATATGACAATATTTGCCGGTGCCAATTTCTGTCTGTCGCACGAATTGGGATTAAAAAATTTAAAATATTTAAAAATTAAAATATTTAAAAATATATAGAGGAGAGTAGGGTAAAAACCTGGTACCCCTTATTCGCTCTGATGGGTGTTGCCCTGTGGACCAGCACCCGTCTTAAATACATCATTTAGCGTCCCCTAGCTGTGTGTTATCGGCTTTTAAAGGGAGTTAATCTGTGTTCGGTCAGTGCTATTGGAAAGAAATTCACATCAAAAGATTTAATTTCCTTCCTATTTTCTGCTGTTCAAATAAATCTAGCCTGACGGATCGATTTAAGTAAGTTAACCACTGTTTTCCATAACTTTCACACGATATTTTGATACCATGTAGAATTGTGTACGTCCGGCTACAGACGAAGGAGAACATACCAGATACAGGAGAACGACCATGTTATTATTTTGTCGTCTGTTGGGGCAAAATCCAACTCATGGTTACCCATGGTTACACATACTTTTGCATTGAATTATGCAATCAATTGTTTCTTTTCTCAACAGCTGATGAGGGATGGATAAAATGTTCAGCTTGCAAAGATTGGGCACACCAGGCGTGCCAGCGGATACGAGAAGAATTGAGCTGATAAAATCATTGCATGACAACATTAAAAATTATTAAAAAACCTGAAATAAATGTTACTGCCTTTAAAAAATGTATATATGCTTCAAGGTTTGATTTAAAATGTATTATAATAAAGATTTTCGTTAATGGATATGTAAAAACGTAATGTTTGATTAGTACCCGCTCAGGTCAAAATTTATGCTAGTACAAGCAAAAAAATTAGGCTAGTTATTGCTATGTATTGCTTTGTATGCTGGATTTTCATGCTATTATATGCTTTATAATGCTAGCCAACATCAAGCGAGTAAATACACACCGTCACTTGCTGGGTAATTCTAGTGGAACCAGCATGTCTATATGTTAGTACCAACAAACAAAATAGGCTAGTTATTGCTATTATATACTTTATGGTGCTAGCCAGCATCAAGTGGGTCAATACACACCATGACTTGTTGGTAATTCTGGTGGAACAAGCAAATGTTTATGGTAGTTTATGCTATTTTGGTGCTGGGATACAGCATTTAATGCTAGTCTAGCAAACAAATACCAGCATGAATTTTGATTTGGGTTTACCCTATCACTAAAATTCGGAGGTGTTTCATAGATCTTAGAAAACGCCTTTTTCCCACTTAAAGAAGAATTTTCCTGTGGCAACAGTGTAGTTTTTCAATAGCAAAGATGTCCCCAAACACTTTTGTGAGGCGTTCTGTATTTTCCGTCCTTCTAGACTTTTCTTAACAAAGGAAAACAGTTAGGTACCCGGTTTTACCCTACTTTCCCCTACATGGAAAATTTTGTTTTTATGTTATGTCAGTCACTGTCGTTATGAATTGTGTGCAAAAAGAAATGCATTAGACGTTGATAAAACTGGAAAAACTGACTAAATGTCGTATGTAAGTTTATCTTTTGGTAAGCACAGGAAGTTGAAATTTGCTAAAAGAATAGTCCAAATATGTAGTATTTATCAGCTATTGTAAAATCTATCAAACATACAAAATGCTCTGACAACGTATAAAACTGAACGTAATTTTTGCAACGATTGAAACATGAAAGCATCAACCAAATAATTATATTTCTTTCTTATTGCATATTTTATAAGCAAAATTTCTTTCAAAAACATTTGTCATTATGTATACATCACCCGAAAAATATGTATACATATTAACATACTACTGAAATTATCATTAACCCTTGTGTTCGTTGAATAGAAATGTCTGTAACTTTTTTATAAATTTAGGAATATTATCTACTTCAAGTTGCATTCACTAAAAAATTTGAAAATATTCATGCAGAACTATTTTTATAACAGATATTTATATTTAATGTGCAGAACATTACAAAGTCTTCCATGTCTCCGAAAAATGCTGCAAAAAGATGCTCTTAATATAGCTTTAATTTATTTTCGGATTAAAAAGTGTTTTTTCTTTTCTCTCCCTCATGCCTGTGTGAGGAAAAAAAAATTGAAATCTGTATGTTGTGTAACTTAATTTATTTTCTAATATCGTTTACACTGAAAACTTTATCTGTCGCTTCGTATTGGAAAAGTAATTAGGTATAAGAGTATATTTTCGCATGCAATCAGAATGAATGTTAAATGATAATTTAGTACTTTTTAATGTAAATGTATTTAATTTTTATGAACATTTAAAAAATACTATTTCTTTCAACATTTTATTTAGATAAACTAGGAGGATGTATGATTATACAGGGTATTTATAATTAAAGTCACACTACTCAGACCAATCTGGAGCCCGTTCTAGTTGACGGATTTTGTTGAAACTTAGTATACAGGTTGTTCCAAAATTCGACCGACAAATTAAGAGGGCTGATAGAAGGCAGCAAGAGGACTAAAACGCACTATAGAACATGGGGTCGCAAACCACGTTTATTGGGAGAAAATCGCAAAAATAGTTATGAAAGGTGAAAAAAAGTGCCAATTAAAAAATGGTTAAAAAATTATTAAGAAAGTGCCAATAATAACTATAAAAACCATTTTTATGAATTCAAATATGATTACAATGCATTGCAGTTCAACGTTAGATAGGAGACGACTATACATTTTTATAGAAATTGTGGCCACGAAGGTCATTGCACAGACGACACCTACGGACGAAGGATTGCCGAACGCGTTAAAACATATTCCTATAAAAATGTCCCGTCGTCTTCATTCTGACGTTGAACCGTAATGCATTGTAATTATGCTTTACGTCAAAAAGTGTTTTTCTATTTATTATTGTCCTTTTTTGTTCCACTCGAAGTCACACCGTTCATAAATATTTTTGCGATTTTCTCCCATTAAACGGGGCTTGCAACCCCATGTTCTATGATCCTTCCGATCCCTTCTATCAACCCTCTTAATTTGTCTGCCGAATTTTGGAACACCCTGTAAACTGAAAGCAAGCATAACACGCCATGTTGCTTCAATTCCTGAAGAATCACTCCATGCTTCTGTTGATCATATTTTAACACAATTTGAACGTGTTATTGATACAGTTGGAATGTACATTGAACAAATGCTGTGATTAAATAAAGTTTTGTTTCCAATTTGGTGTTTCCGGTTCTTTATGCGCCATTTGTTCATCTGATGGTCGAAATGTAAGGTATTCTTTTATTGGATATGTCTCTTTCCCATGGTCCATATAACGTATATACCAGGTTTCAACGAAATCCGTCTATCAGAAATGGCGCCAGATTGTTCCGAGTAGCGTAACTTAAATTATAACCGCCCTGTTTATAAAATATTCAACGCCTTCTAAGTATTTATTGCAGAACGCTTCATTGAAATGCTTTAAAACATCAACGTGTTATTTTTGATATTCTACACCATATAAGTGGTGAGATCGAAAAAAATCACAAAATGCATTTAGTATAATTCGTGGATAAAATAATCTTGTTTTAAAACCAGACGTTTCATTTTGTAAGTGAGGTCAAAACTATGTCCCAAAGTAATAGATTTTATTTTATTAAAAGGCCATTTCTAGTTCTTAGTAGATTTATATGTGTTCTGGGAACTTGTAGATCGGATCACGTACTTTAAGAATTATATAAAATACGTGAAGTTTTACTGTTAGGGAAATGAACAGAGTGTATTTAGATCTTTTTTTCTATGATAATTTAAATTACGAATAACTCACCCATGAGTAATATTCGACGATTAGGGGAGGACGTACATTAATAAACATTCACAAAGGAGTTTTTGAATGTCAGAATGTGTTTAAAATATACTGATGTTAGATATATTTAATCAGGTTTCTCTATCCATTCACGGAATGTAGAGAAGCATTAAACTTTGTAGGAAAAGATACGTGAGTAAAAGGTTAACTGATGATAACTTTGTAAATATGTTTTAATTAAAAACAACATAAATGTCCTAAAAATATATACATACCATTTTCATAAAATATTTCACTGAAGATGTTTTGACTCCATATACAAAACTGTATTTTACATATACAACCAAGCGCTTTCGAACAAACCTTTGCTCATCAACAGGGTTACAAAACAAAACGTAAATACACAAATGGCGAAAAAACCAGTAAGAACATCGTTAACTGCTGGAAGAATGGAACAAACCATTAAAACAAACCAACAGGGGTGAGAGGCAATGATAATCCTATTTCTTCTAGAGTCTATACCATAATTTTGGAATATTCTAGGATAATGAATCATTGCATGTTTTATCTTTTTTAGTTAAAATTTCTATGGATTTCTTGATTTTTGCTTCATAAATGGTTGGTGTATGCTTAATTATTTTAGTTTGATCAAAATGTATTTTGACTGATTCTTCTTGTTTTAATCTTGAAAGTTTAATCTACGAAAATTGGAGGTTTGTAATTATCATCTTTGTGTTATATTCGAACAGATAAAAATAAAACAAATTTTATGTTAAGAGAGCTATACATGAATTTCATCAATCAATACTTCAAAGGTAGGAAAAGATTTAATTTTTTGCTGTTAAATATTGAACGAAGCGAAAAGAATCAGAAAAAAAGAAAATATTTCAAAAATTAACTATTTTTGAAACAGATATAATTGATAATAATATAGTTAACTATGAAGAATCTATGAAGGACTGAAAATGGAAACAGAGTGTTTATTTCTAAAAAATATCTTAAACATCCTTCCAGATGTATCTCTAGTATCAAAACACTATTGTTCCATTATTAAAAACATAACAATTATAGCACATTTTAATAATATACATCTTTTAATTGCTAAAAGGGTAAAATAAAAACATTTTAAACAGCAAAATTAGTTTTATTAGACTGTTGATATGTTTCGGCTTCATCTGAGCCATTATCAAAAGAAATAAGAATATTCTATATTTGCACAGCTCTATGAAGTTATTATTTAATTTTTCACGTGCTTTTCCAAATTTCGCACGTTATTTTTTATTTGTACTTGGATGTTTATTTCGATATATGTAACCATGGAGTAAATCGAGCCACAATTTTGGTAAGTTAAATGAGGCTGCATCGTTACATATTGTACTTTTACGTGTTACAATCTCTATGGTTTCTCTTATAATGGATGGTTATTATAGATTGGATGGAAAAATAATCTTATTATCATTACTTTCATGCGAAATACCATTTATTAAAGAAGATGGATCAAATAATTACTATATTGGCATAACAAGTAGGACGTCACCCACCTTGAGGACCCGCTTGTGGCATATGGTCGGATCGAAAAAAGTAGCATATAACAGATATTAAATATAATAGAAAAACCCCAGCCCTGGATTATATCAAGAAAAAACCATCCAAATAAATTTTAATGGAAGTAAGATATTTTTCCTTCCAATCTATACTATCTATGCCTTATAAGAGAAAACATAGAGATTGTAACACGTACAAATACAATACCTAACGATACAGGATCATTTAACTTACCAAAATTGTGGCTCGAGTTACTTCATGGTTACAAATATGGGAACAAACATGCAAGTTAAAATAAAAAATAATGTGCGTAATTTGAAAACGTACGCGGAAAATTTAGTGATAGCGTTTCAAATAATAAATTCATAGGCTGTGTAATTATAGAATATTCTTATTTGTTTTCATAATGACTGAGATGGAGCCGAAACATGTCAACAGTCTAATAAAACTTATTTTACTGTATATAATGTTTTTATTTTACGTCTTTTATCAATTAAAATAACTATATTGTAATTTTCCATTATTATTTGAATTATCTATATGTTTGCCAATATGTACAATATTTCAAGAAAGATTCCCCCAAAATGAATACATTTACATTTTGGAAAATATTATCTCATTGTTAGCATACAAATATATCGTCGTTCCCTCGTTAATATTTTTAATGTAAAATCAATATATCTGCTTTATTGTCATTTTATTTAAATTGTTCCTAGTGGAGCAGAAATATTTCAGTAAAAGTGGCATTAATTTGCAAATATTTACAATGTATATGTATTTGTAACTGATATTTATGCTTTATTAATAGTATTTATGGTAAAACGTAGTGAGTATTCGGACCTGATACAACTCATATAACTAATTATGATTTGCCACAAATGTTCATATAAAATGTTCATATTCATTTTCTTTTTCTTATGTAGAGGGTAGGCTGGGGTACACTGGGATATGGCCCACGTTGAGACATTTAATATTTCTTGAGTACTTCTGATAATGATAGATGACAGAGTAATTTATTACAGATGAGTATAATACAAAATTCGTGTGATGAATATAAAAATTTGTACCACTTTCTTTGTTTTGACAACGTTGCAATAAATTTCTCAGTTTTATATAATTTTGTTAGTATAGGAAATTCATAAAGATCACTAAAGATCCAATTTTTTAAAAGCTAACTTTATTAATTTAAAATAAATATATGTATTATGCTATTAAAAGTTAAATTTCTTATTTCAAGATTAACAAACAAAAATTACAAAACCAGATCAGGAAATAGGGGTTGATTGAGATAGGCCAATGGGGAAATATTTACAAAACAGCAGGTGCTCAAGATATGATTTTTTTTTGTGCGTAACTTGCTAATAATATGTAATTTTAAATAAATGATATTGCAACAAATATTGTTACCCAAAAACCCCTTTCAAGAAAACTGATTTTAAAAAACTGAATGAAGGCGCAGGAAGATATTGGAGATATTATATTGGAAAACACACATTACACATGAGAGAAATTAACAGCGCAAAAAATTAAAACTTAGAACTACAGCTTCCTTCTATTAAAAATGAATATGGTTTATTTTATGTATCATTAATTGAAAAACAAAAACAAACATTAACTCTTCAAATGTTTCTACGTTTACTTTGATTGTTTCAGACATTTTTTTTGATATTATGTTGTGCTGTTGCAACATTCCATTTCTTTAATTGTTTTGCCCTAAACTGCGCTGAAAATATATTACAGCTTTAAAATTATACGATTTTGGATTTTCATTACTATGCTTATGTATTTTATCAGCCAATTATGCCGATGATATAAGTATGAAATATGTACATAAGATGTTCTTCCATGAATAAGAAACATATTTTTGTATACATGAATGGAAGAACACATCATGTGCGAAAAATCGCTTATATCCTCCTTGACTAGAAAAGGTGTAAACCCTACTATTCGGTATGCTGTTACTTCAGAAGAGTACTGGAAAAACAACAATTAAAGAAGTTGTAGAAGTAAGACAGTTACTCTTTTATAAGGTTTCTCTAGTGGACGAGAGAGTTTTGAAATTTTGCGCGCGATCGTTGATCCTATCATTTTTGCGTGAAGACATTTTATATAATTTCTTTAGGTTTTGCAAAGTGCGTATCCATCTCCGTGAATCTTGTTGTAACGGTTATTTTCGCAATTACAAATTAAGTAGGTAACCTGGTAGTAGCTATATATAAAGCGGTAGGAGGTGGATTTAAACGCATCTCGCTTCCAAGATTTTAAGTTCTCTCGTGAAATTCGAGCCACGTGTTAACTTCAAAAGGAGTTTCCAAATAGCAGTTTGGATAGAGTCTTCGGCTGTGAGATTTCGCCAAATTGGTTAGAAGTTGAGCTGGAACAAAGAGTCATCGGAATCCCGAGATTCTATTTTTAGTGACATTTTTTGCTAAAGTGAACTTTTCAGGTGAGTTAAGGTATCTGACTACGTTCAAAAAGTGGTTTTCCACCAAAAGTGTCAAAATGGTTTTATTACATTTTATTAAGGCTCAATTTTTTACCTTCCGAAAACAGTATTTATTAGAACTCGAGTTGTAGCGGTTTTTAAACTACTCAACAGCTGTCACTCAAACCGGAAGTACTATTTAAAGTCACTAACTGAGAGGGGGGGAGGCGGAAGCAAAACTATGGCCTTCTAGAAATAAAGAAAGGTTCAGTACTTAAAAAAAGAGTATGTCTCATAAAAAGAGTGAAGTTTAGATGCATATTACTGTGTAAATTCTTGTAGCAAAACATAAATCTAAACTTTGAATACATATTTTGAAAATGTAATTTTGGTAAAAATTCCTTACGCAAAACATGATTTCTCAAAAAGTTATGAGAATATCACTTTGAAATTTAAATTTCATGTTGTGCATACTATTGTGAAGGCAACGAACTACAGATTTAATTTTAGAATAAATATATTTTGTTTTATGGATGTTTTCGTGGAAAGACATCGATGAATTTTAAGAAAATCAGCATGTAATAAGGTGCGATATCCTTGTAGCGGTTTTTAAACTACTCAACAGCTGTCACTCAAACCGGAAGTACTTTTTAAAGTCACTAACTGAGAGGGGGGGAGGAAGCAAAACTATGGCCTTCTAGAAATAAAGAAAGGTTCAGTACTTAAAAAAAGAGTATGTCTCATAAAAAGAGTGAAGTTTAGATGCATATTACTGTGTAAATTCTTGTAGCAAAACATAAATCTAAACTTTGAATACATATTTTGAAAATGTAATTTTTGGTGAAAATTCCTTACGCAAAACATGATTTCTCAAAAAGTTATTAGAATATCACTTTGAAATTTAAATTGCATGTTGTTTATACTATTGTGAAGGCAAAAAACTGCAGATTTAAATTTAGAATACATATTTTTTTGTTTTATGGATGTTTTCGTAAAAAGACATCGATGAATTTTAATAAAATCAGCATGTAAAAAGTTGCCTTGTGCTATAAGTTTTGAAACATTTAAAACATCTTTTAGCTTTTAGTTCATTGCCTTCACCAAAGTCATAAGTATGAAGTGCAAAAGGGAAATTAAGATACATACAATATATTTTTCTGTAGAGCGTTTTACGTATTGGGCCAAATTTCACCAAATTTTACAACAAAATCCCCCATTTACCAAACTTTCTTCAATGAATGAAATATTTTTTGCCTTTTTTCACAGTTTCTAGTCATGATCTTAATAAAAATAAGTTTAAAAATAATTAAATAGTTTTTTTTTTTTTTGGAAAAATTGCTCAGCACGTAGTCTGTTTCTTTAAATGAGTTAAATCTAATAAGTTTCGGGAAATGATTTTCCTCTTGTCAATCTTCCATGAAATTGAGCTTATTTATTGATCGTCTGTATTTGAATCTACTCACTACACTGCTAATTACCTGGTTACAAATATAAATAACTAGATATAAATATTTTTTTGTGTTTGCTTAAATCTGTGCCGTGGTCTACTTTCCAGTGAACAACCCTGAAGCGGCTATCACGATAGCATTAAAGTACATCCCATAAACTTTAAAACTTATTTCCTTGAATTCGCAAAATTGTCATTTAACATGTTAATCCATTAAGCTCTTCAAATATGTCCTATAAAAAGAATGACGAAAAATAAGAATCTGTAGAAAAAATCTGAAGAAGTTATTGATCGAATGGTTTATAAGTGAAAGTAATACAAAATTTGAGAAATTTTTGTCTTACTCTTCAGATTATTCAAAAGAATGATATACTGTTTCCTATTCGAAAGAAAGATATTATTCTTTTTTCGAGGAAGCCATATCTGCATGACAAAAACACACAAAGCAGATTTTTTATACATTCTTATTATACAGAAATGTTTTGTCATATAAGATGTAGACAGAACAAAAGATGTTTGTATAAAAGATACAAAAGTTTCATATACATATTTATTCACTGTGCTATAATGTGCATATATACATAGATATTTGTATACATTTGAATATGAAATGAAAGTTCTATTGCAGTAGTAGCAATGCGTAGAACTAAAACAAAATTGAAAACAAATATATTTGTTTTATTTTGTATGTAATATTTTCAATAATTATATTTATTATTTTATAAGAACATTTTGAAGCCATATTTGCAGCAGTGTAAATCACAGGAACAGAAAATGCCTACAATTAGTGATGGGCAATGTCGATATTTTTTATCAATTTAATCGATACTGTGGCCAACTCGATTATATTGATACTATATTTTTTTATCGACGTACCTAGTGAATAAATTATTATTCTTAACCGACATCAGATCCCATTTTATGAAGAATTGATATAACAAATATAAGATTAGTTTTTGTGTTAGATTACTTTCGCTGTAATATGACTAATTTTGCATTAATTATTTCACATCAGCTCTAGGAACATTTAAGATCTTGTTTATGGTTTCAAAAAGAGCCGAGGGAAGCCATAAAGCTTAAGGGAAGCTTGATTCACCAAACGTCCTTCAAAAATGGAGGCTGACGACAGTATAAAAGCTAATACAGAGAATTTCAGCACACCTAGCGGAGAGAACTAGAACTAAAATGGTGGTGGTGTGGGGGGATAAACCATGACGAATTCTAAAAGTTGTGTGAGAATCGGCCTCATAGAACTTGCGATATTGAATAAAGAAGAAATGCACACTACGCAGCAAAAAATACAAAAAATGTCAGCGCCCCTGGATGAGAGAACAAAAACTTAAGTGGTGGTGATGATGGCGCTAAAAAAACCAAGACCAATGGTTCAAGTTGTGTGAGGATCGGACCCATAGAATCTGAGATATAGAATAAAGACGTAAAGTACACTATACAGCAGAAAATACAGAAAATATCAGCGCCCCTATCGGAGAAAACCAGAACTAAACTGTTGGTGATATTGGTGAGAAACAAACCAAGACGAATGGTAAAAGTTGTGTGAGGATCAGTCCCATAGAACCTAAGATATCGAAAAAAGAAGTAAAGTACATGCAGAAGAAAATACAGGAAATTGCAGCGCCCCTAGCAGAGAAAATTAGAACTAAAATGCTTGTGATATTGGTGGGAAACAAACCAAAAACAATAGTCCAAGTCGTGTGAGAATCGGACCCATAGAACATGATATATCGATAAAGAAGTACACTATGCAAAAGAAAATACGGAAAATTACAGCTCCCCTAGCGGAGAAAATCAGAACTGAAATGCTTGGGATATTGATGGGAAACAAACCAAGACCAATGGTCCAAGTTTTGTGAGGATCGGACACATAGAGCTCGAGATATTCAATAAGGAATAAATGTACACTGACTAGAGATCCTCTGAATAAGTATCGATCATTTTTGCACCCACATCGGCAGTGCGGTCGATCAAGCCAACATCGATTCGGGCCAACCTCGATTCGGGTCAACATCGATTCGGATCGAATCTCTCATTTTTATTTTCGTTCAAGTATACATCGATGCCGGTTCTTACCTTTGTGTTTCAAATCACGATTTCGATCCATATAATCGATCTATCTCGGACAGCAAGCAGCCCATTAGATTAGATCGACCTTTCTGTAGCTATTTTAGAGGCAGAGCTGCTTTCAAATTTCGCATAAGGGCCTTTTTCTCTCCAGGTTAAATTGTTATATTTTTGTTTAGAACCTAGTTATTTGAGTTACTGCCATTCGTTATTTGGGTTACTAGTTTATTAAGTTGCATTATCCAAGTTCGAGCCCTCCCCCTCCCCCCTTCCCCACCTTTAATTATGATCCGATTTGAACGGAATCTTTTTTCACATTCTTCCCGAATCATTTGTTATTTGGGTTACTAGTTTATTAAGTTGAATTTTTCAGGTTCGACTCCTTACCTCCTCCTCACCAAAAAAAAAATCACAACTTTCTTAATTATGATCCGATTTGAACGGGACTTTTTTTCACATTCTTCCCGAGTTATTTGGTTACCAACTAAACACTGATATTATTTTTACAACTCTTGGTCACCACTATTTATGAACAATAATAAAAATTTTCAGCTTTTTTACAGCTCAAACATTTTATTCTAGCTTTGAGCCACGTTACGCGGGGCTCTAATTAGTTAAGTTGTATCTCTCAAGATTGTCTCCTCTGCTCACTCTCATCCCCCTATAATCATAAATTTCTTAATTATGATCCGATTTGAACTGGCATTTTTTTTACATTCATCCCGAGTCATTTGATTACCAACTACACATTGATAGTATTTAAAGATATACAATTATTATACAGACATACATACATTAAATAGAATAATCCAACATGGAGTTTAAAATTAGCCAGACCCAGGAATCGAACCTGGGGCGTTTTCCACGATGCAGCCAAACATGGATGTTGACAATGCACGACCGCATGTTGCTCGTACTATCCTGACCTTCCTTGATACAGAACATGTACGACTGTTGCCCTGGCTGGCACGTTCTCCTGATTTCTCACCAACTGAAAATGTCCTGCCAATGGATCTGAGCGACCGGCCAGCCACCACTGGCCCGCCACTACGGTTGATGAACTGTGGCATAGTTTTGCAGGTGAATGGACTGATGTACCTGTTCATGACATTCAATCTCTGTTCGACTCCATGGCTAGGCAGATAAATGATGTTATTTCGGCAGAGGTGGCTGCTTTGGGTACTGTTTTCTCAGGATCTATACCTCCAAATTTTCTGAAAATGTAATTACTTGTCCTTCCCATTATAATGTATTTGTCCAATAAATATCATTTTGTTATTTGCATTCCTTCATGATGTAGCATTTTGGATGGCCAGTAGTGTATAAGACAATATAATTCGATGAAAATAAATAGAAATAATTGCTTATTATTAAAATATTTTAGAGTAGTTGTACTTTATTAATGTCCTTATGCATATCTACTCTGATAAGTAGTTATGTTTTATTTCATAAATATTCTCTGCACAGTGAAATGACTTTCATTTTAGATAAAAGTTGTATTTATTTACTATTAGACCCAATATATTTCAGTTTGTGGCGTACCCTGTGGTCACGCTATTTCAAGGAGCATCCATTGGGACAATATTTAAAAACACAAATTTATTTAAAACAATATCACAAAGGTCAATGCAGTGGAGCCGGGAAAAATCAATAAACGATGACCAACCTTAACGAACAAGCACTGTACTAACGAAAGGAGGGATGTTTACCCCAATAAATTCTCTAAATACTAAATAAACTTTAACCATATGTCTACTATAATCGTATTTAAGAAAACTGATCAACGATCATTAAAATCATTCAAAAAACCATAAATAATAGCAATACATCGATGTCACTAAATACATGCAATCTTGTGGACTCTAAATTCACATTATTCGAAATACTGAGCCTAACAACTTATCAAAAGGCACGCTTCTATGCTGCACAGAGCCAATTACATTCTTCGTCTATGTCGGCCTACACGACAATTGGCATGAAGTTTGAATAATGTTTCGAAAGCTGCCTTATAGAACCCCTAGGGCGAGACTCGGCACATATACGCTTCATCCAACTTTTTATACCCACCAATCGAACACAGTAACCTCATTAGAATATACCTGCTTCGAACAACCACGACAAACAGATTCAGAGATGTTCAATTATACTTGAGAAAGTAAAAGAAATGACAGAATAGGCTTGTTTGCGCACAAAATGTTAAAAACCGGACAACGGGATCACACACAATCCATTTAATCCTAACTACCCTCATAAGAAAGTAGATAGGCACTATGCTACAAGTTCAGAAACAACATATTTATAATAATTATCACCCAATAATAAGGGGATTAACCAAAATAATTTGGCAAAATTTATAAAACAAAAATTTAACAATTTTCAACAGTTTTCAACAATTTTATCAGTTCGACATTTTATATAGTAGTATTTACCAATATCTCAATTCGGCAAGGTTTAACAGTAAATATTAATATATCTTTCTATTCATATATTTATATAGTGTGCCAGATAGGATATTTTCCTTAACCGCATTGTTTCTCTTTCAGGGATGTGAAATGAATACTTACGTTTTATAAAGCCGGATTATGAGATTTTGGGGCCTTGGGGTAAGATTAGACTAAGGCGCCCATTTTTATATCATGTAGTAAACAAAAATAAATTTCATGCATGTATCTCTCATATAATTTTTGAATGTTATAGATTTTAAATATCTCTAACAATATATACATATATATATATATAAACAATATATATATATATACAAACAATATATATATATATATATATATATATATATATATATATATATATATATATATATATATATAACAACATAATGTCAGGTTTACATAGAGTAGCAAAAGAATGCTGTAACAAAGAATATATTAATAACAATATTGACACAGGAGTATGCATTTTAGATCTCACATTTATTCATTTTTTTGAATTATAACTTTAATAGTCTGACTGTACCGTTAATTCTGAATTGGTTTAAAGGTTCTCAAAATAGATCATACTTTTTATATAAAAAAAATAAAATATTTTAATGATCTAGTATTTACATCTTGTTTTAGTACAGCATAAAGCAATGGAAATAATTAAACTTTACTGCAGTTTTTGAAACTTTATCTACACATTTAGGGATCCCTCAATTTGGAAGCATTGGGCCTGTGCGCATAATGTCAGGTTTACATAGAGTAGCAAAAGAATGCTGTAACAAAGAATATATTAATAACAATATTGACACAGGAGTATGCATTTTAGATCTCACATTTATTCATTTTTTTAAATTATAACTTTAATAGTCTGGCTGTACGGTTAATTCTGAATCGGTTTAAAGGTTCTCAAAATAGATCATACTTTTTATATAAAAAAAAGAAAATATTTTAATGATCTAGTATTTACATCTTGTTTTAGTACAGCATAAAGCAATGGAAATAATTAAACTTTACTGCAGTTTTTGAAACTTTATCTACACATTTAGAGATCCCTCAATTTGGAAGCATTGGGCCTGTGCGCAAAGTGCCACGTCTTAATCTGTCCCTAATTTGTAATCATTTACAACGAGGGGGGATCAAATGAAACCCGTCAAAAGTGTCACTAAAATTATGTTTTTTGTTCTAGGTGGTTGGAAATTGGCAAACACGGTCCATGAAGTCTTCTCGAGCTGGTAGTACGACGCAATGTCGGTAGGGTTGGAGATGCTGATTAAAGATAACGGCACCACTACGCAGTTGCACCAAAGCGTAACAGCGTTCAGTTATTCGATTTTTATGGATTGAAGGTGGTTACACTGGTTGATATCCATTAAAGGTCCATTATAAGGATCAACTCGGAGGCCAGAAGTTCAGATCTAATGAATACGTCCAATCTGCAGTGTATGAATGGCTACACAGCCAACCAAAAGACTTATTCGCATGCGGTATTGACGCAAAAGTGTCACGCGCTACCTGTCTGCTGGCGTAAGTACATTGAAAGGGGAGGGCTATGTGGAAAAGTAGTATACCACCAATCATTATTTATCCTTGCAATAAAATAGTGTAAAAAAATTAAATGCGGTTTTCATTTGATTTATCAAACATGAAATATTTTATACATGACTGTAAATTAGAAAAACAAAAGATTGCTTCTCTCGTAAATTAGAAAACAAAAGATTGCTTCTCTCGTAAATTAGAAAACAAAAGATTGCTTCTCTCGTAAATTAGAAAACAAAAGATTGCTTCTCTCGTAAATTAGAAAACAAAAGATTGCTTCTCTCGTAAATTAGAAAAACAAAAGATTGCTTCTCTCGTAAATTAGAAAACAAAAGATTGCTTCTCTCGTAAGTTAGAAAACAAAAGATTGCTTCTCTCGTAAATTAGAAAACAAAAAATTGCTTCTCTCGAAAATTAGAAAACAAAAGATTGCTTCTCTCGTAAATTATATAGATGGAGTATTTTTTCTGCATAGCATGAAAAGTTTTCATTCTGAAAATAGATCGTTTAGTAAACATAATACGTGACAAAATTTAGATAAATACAAGTACACTGAAATTTAAATACATAATTGCATTGGATTTTATTAACTCCAGTCTAATGAAAAGTGTAAAGTTTATTTTTGTTCTTAAGTTTTTCCGTTAAAAAAACATAGTATGCAATTTTCGAATTTGATTTTCGATATATAAATATGTATGTTTAAATATTTTATTTTATTCTATTTTTTGTCTACGCTTAAATGACACAATTAAGAGAAAACAATTTAAAAAATGGGTTTTTTCACTGATATTAAAATACGAGAATTTCTGTTAATTAGAAATGTAGTAATAAGTAAATAATCGTAGCAAACAAATGTAAAGCAAATAATCGTGAAATAGTTAAAAAAAATAATGCACAAGCATAACACAAGCGAAAATACTTTTTATATGTTCTACCTTTAAATTAAGATTCTTTGTTCCATTACAAAGCATAAAATCACTTCAATTTTGATTAAAAAAATAATGTAATTTTCACCGTAATAAGTATATCTATACCTATATAGATATGCACTGGTGAAAAAGTATACAGGCAAGAAACATCCTGTACGCGCCAACGTCACGTCTGACTATCAGAGTATGGTATAAAATGCACCCAGAAAAACGTTTTGCTGAATCAACAACAATTTGGTTGACCCAACAAAACTTTTTGTTTAAATATAGGTCAATGGAAATTTTGTTTGAATCAACAAAAAACAATTTTTTTGTGCAATTCCAAAAAAAAAATTGTATCGTCAGCAAAAAATGTTTTGTTATTTCAAGTAAAATGGTTCAATTCTACTTGAAATTTTCTAAAACGACCAAAATGTACTCAACAAAACATGTTTTGTTGTTTTAATCAATTCCTTTTTCTGGGTGTGAGCAAAGAAATTCTAAATCGCAGTTAAATTATAAACTCTTCCTATTTATAAAAGCAATATATATATATATATATATATATATTTCAGACCAAACATTTATTTTTTATTACAGGATTTATTATCGCATAAGAATAATGTGATGTTTTAAAATGCTTTCTTATGAATCAATTGTTTTTATAGATTGAAATTACCTTTGAAAGTTTTTTCTAACAAGAATATATTAAAAATATCTAAATTTCTTTTTTAATCTAGCTGCACTATCTTATCAAAGCAACTAATAAGGAAAATATTTTTTAGTTTTCTTAGTTTTTACAAGAAAAAACATCTACTTTTAAAAAATGTAGAATTGGCTGTTTTAATAGTTTTTCATAAAATTATTTTCCACAATGTATTTTTTATTCGGAAAATCCTTCTTGAAAATATATTTTGTGTAGCCGTAACGTACTAAAACATTTGGTTTAAAAGAAACTCTTTTCATGTCACTTTCGGTTTCGGAAATTAAGTCTAGATATTTTTTGTTATCAGTTTCTTCAAAGCATCTCCTATTTCTTAAATCCTCTATTTCTTTTTCGACTATATTCAATTATTTTTAAATGCTGAAAAAACGTCTAAAGAGATAAACATACAAAGATAATGACTGAGATAAAATACATGCTACAGTTACTTTAATGAAGGTATATAATGTTTCAATGCACTTTGTTTATTTTTTATTTTTTTATTCTTTTTATCTACCCTATATATATAAAATCCTAATGAAACGAATTTGTGAAACGATTTTATGAAACGAATTTATGAAACGATTTTATGAAACGACTGATTAAACGACTGATTATGTTTGAGGGCTATTTTTAATAAAATATTAAACGCTTGATGGTGAAATTAATACCAACTGTCCATAAAAATCCGCGGATGTCAAAACTGGTAATAGATTTTTGAAATTGGAATTAGTTTTCGAGATATTAATTTTTTTCTAATTTTAATGACATTTCTGTAATGATGGCAACTAATTACTCAGTTTTTTTGTGACAAAAAAGGGAAAAAAATCGAAAAGGATCCCGATAGGGATTATTGATTTCTTTTTAATCGTCATTTTCAAATTGAAATTGAATTTATCTTTTATTTCAATCGATAATGAAGACAAGATTGTGATTAAATTATGTTTTTCATGAAAATTTGAAAAACAAAATCACATTTCTATCGTCAGGATTCAATCGTCTCTGTCAGCATTTAATTTAATTTATAAACTGAAAATATTTTGAATACATTCGTCCAAATGACGTCATTTATGTTTATACAATTTATTTAATATAAAGAAGCCATTTATATATTTTTATGTACAAAAAGAGGTAAATTGAAAGACAATTATAAATAAATTGTATACATATAAATACATGTATAAACAAGCATAAAAATTCGGTGCTTTTCCAGTATATGGGGCCTTGACGAAACAGAGAAAATAGCCTTGGCGGAAAAGGAAAATTTGGCAACATACTTTCTGTCAACCTATTCACTTTGTCATTTCGTATACAGAAGCATTTTTTCAATATTTATACAATTTGTTTAGCGTAAAATGTCATTTATCCTATTTTATATATAATCAGAAGTAATTTGTATAGAAAAAACAATAATATTATACGTATAATTAAAATACGCATATAAACAAAAAAAATCGTCGAGTTTGTTTCCATGGCTCTTTATGTCATTTGGCACCAAATCTCACTTTCTGATGCCCGAATTGCGCCAAGCTTTTTAAAAAAGCGTCAAGCGTATAATAGAAATCAGATAGCTCAAAAAGCGTATAATAGAAAAGCACCAAAAGTTCACTGGGTTTGTTTTCATAACTTTTGGTAACAAATATATGTATATTAACGAATCTATTCGTTTTTTAAACTCGAATGACGCCAAACCTAAAAGCAAAGGATCCTATACTGGAAAAGTACCCGATTTTCTTATGGACAATATTCAAGTGACATAACATGGTGTAAAATTATCGCGGATAGCAAATTTGTTTAAATATCTCATGCCGAATAAATGCAGGCATACATGCACAAAATATTTAATTAATTTTGTATGATAAATAATTATTAGAAAATTCGTATATACATATTAATTAAAATAAATAATTTACATATTTAAAATAACATGAAAATATGCATGATGGTGCACTAAAATGGAGGGATAATTAAAACCTGTTACTGAAAATATCTATAACATAGTACTTTTCAATACCGTGGTTCTTAATGTTATTCACAAGCAGATGGAATTTTTCTCATCCTTAAAGGCAAAGGAAGAATAGAATACAGATCGTTTTTATAAAAGTCCGAGAGGTAGCCACAATTTAAACCTAACCATTTTATACAAGCTGGTTTTTCAAGGTGTTGTAAAGAATCCATGATGTTGTGTGTTTTTGAAATGGGGTAGCGTGGAACCGTTTCACAATGGATCACCTTCATTAAATATTTCAGAACAAATTTTATTAAAAAGCGTTCTTGAAATTTCTAGAGGTAAAAATTATTTACAACACTTTGTTTTAGCTGAGTTCGCTCGACTTGTAATTTATAGCAAATCACCAAATAGTCCAGTCTTTTACAGTAGTTTTAAAATCTTAAAGTCTTAACTAGTGCTACTTTTCACTCTCCCCGAAAGGTCAAATCCTAGGCTTTTGCGTTGACTTCAGAGAGATCGCACTCTCTCATTCAAAAATCTGTCAGCAAAGCCTTTACTTCCCCACTTGGTCGGGAATCCATCCAGAGATCACTGTCTTTTCACCAACACTCCTCTGCTCTCCTAAAATCTAACTCTCTTCCCCCGATTCTCTTCTCCGGTCCGCTTGCTCGAACAAAAGATTCTCCGATCACCAATCAAAAAAGTTTTAGTTTACATCATTGGCTAAAGCTTTCTTTAGGGAGGTCTTACTGAACTTTTAAATGTTCTCGCAGGAAATTTTCCCACGATACGAGACCCCACATATCGACGGTCAGATCAGAGAAATATTTGCTGTCTAGCAATTTCAGTTTCACAAGATTGGTCGAAGCTCATCTTTTCCTATTGTAGTAAACGACATTCTTGTCACACCACAGCGAAGCGTGAGAAAAGTTTTCCAACTCTTGGGAACTTCTATCTTTGATTACTCTGCCTATTTAGCAGACTGTGAGAGATTTAATGAAATCGTTACAACACCCCCACCATCAAAACATTTTCCGGGTTAAAACGCGGAAAATCTGCAAAAAAAAAGGGTTAGCTCAACATATCTGAGTGGCTCAAATAACATTACAATTTAACCTCACAATATACATAAGTGACCCAATTTCTTATATACTGTTTACCATTGCTTGAACATCTAGCTTTAGAGACTTTTTTTTTTTTGAAAGATACTTTTTTACTACACATGCCAAAATAACAATAAAACTAAAAATAATCAAATATGTACAAAAGATTGGATTTTACTCAAAAACTTACTACTGAATTTCTTTACTTGTGCTTGCCGAACAATACGTTTTACACAACCGTTCAATTTCTTTAACAAGAGTGTCACAAAGGCGTGAATTTCCACTGTCCCTACTCTCTTTCAACAGAATTTCGAAGGATTTTAGAAAACTCTTTGTGAATCCGCTCACTTCCTCCAGATTAACTTTCGAATGATAACCCTTCCTGTCAACACTCACTTCCATATTTTCGCGTTTATTTTTCGAATTTCCCTGCCGGTCGAAAACCAACTCATCCACTTTCCTTGGCCTATTCAAAAGGGTTTCTTTTTCCCCAATACACTGAGAACGGTGGTTCTTCATTTCGGGGGGGGGGATGACGAAAGAATTTCCTCCTGCCCTTGGGGATCTGTTAAAGGGTTTATCTCAATCCCCGGGTTCTCAAAACTGGAATTAGTTTGCGATTTTTGCTTTCGCTTTATCTTTTCATTTATTAAAGCCTGCGTCTTATTACCTAAGATATAGTGTTTAATTTTAGAGTGTCTAGGCAGGATTGCCGCTTTCGTATTTACATATCCGAGACCTTTTATTTCCATTTTTATACGTGCCACTCTAAATCGTTTGGATATTTATCAAATGTCTGTTTAAGCCAAACATATTCATTGCCTAATTTGCTTTTATTTACCAAATTCCATGGGCAAACACAATACGAGCTACCTGAATATCTATGTACACACGCCTTTTTCCCATTTATTTTGTTTTCACTCAAAAAAGGTCGGAACAAGCTTTTGTCTTCGCTTATATCGCCTAAGTGATTTATGCTCTCGAACGCTTTTACTTCCCTACTATCCCTTTGTCTTTTCGGACAACGGGCCATTAGGTGAAATTCGCTTCCACACGTATGGCAGCGCCTCTTTCGTTCAAAGACACGTTCCCTGTCTTTAATTTCTTTGTCTCGCCAATTTATTTTTTTGTCGGAATTCTTTTCTTCCCACGATTTACCCTCGAGTCTCGTTTCTTCAGATTTCCTATCATAAAAAGATCTCGCTTTCTCTTTTTTATCTGAAATCCCTTTTACTGCTTCATATTCGTCCAGACATTTGGCTAAAATTAAAGGGTCTTTGTAATTTGCCCACGAATCAATGAAATGCTCTTTCATTTCACTAGAAGCACGGAGCTTGATTTGGTCCGTAATCAATAAATTTTTCAGACTACTGAAATCCGTAACATCTAAACCATTTAACCAACCCTCTAAATAACTATTGAGTTCGAAAATAATATCCTTCCACGGAGCACCTGGATTGCGTGGATGTTTCATTAATTTTTGACGATACGCTTCGGGACTCATACGGAATCGTTCAAGCAAAAACTTTTTGACGTATTCAAAGTTATCCGTCTGATCTTGCGGTTCCCTTAAAATTAACTCTGCAATTTCAACCGGCACTAAAGCTAATAAATGCGTCACTAAGTCACCTGTCTCTATTTCCGCTTTGGTCGCCTGTCGTTCGAACAAATTTAAAAACAAAGTTATATCCGAGCGTTCCGGATCAAATCGATGCATGATTGTTCGGAGCGGCAATTTAGGTGGGCGTTCCGACCCGCCACTGGTTGTTGAACTGCGTCTATTTGCATCTTGCGTCAATCTAAGTTGTTCCAACGTAAATTCGCGTTCTTTTTGTTTTTCCTCTTTTTCTCTTTCTTCTTTCTCCCTTTGTTTTTCCTCTTTATTCGCGGCTATCTTGTCTTCGCGATCTTTTATGATATACGCAGCTTGCGTAAATGCAAAATCTTTATCGTAATCATCGGCAGCTTCGATTTTTTGGATAATTACCGGTATCCTGTCATTTTTCCCTATTTCCACTCCCAATTCTTCCGCTAAATTCTGCAAATCAATTTTCCTGCACTGTTTCAGATCAGTTACTTCTTGCATTTTAAAATTTTATGTAAATACAATATAAAGATGAAAATGATAGTTTCGCTCGCTAATTTATGCAATAGGGATTCTAACGCTTTATGGAAAATTTTCTGCTACTACCCACATAATACTAACAATTTTAAATACAATTCAATTTGAGGAATAATAAAAATAGTATACATATAAAAATAGATTTTCAATATTGTAAAATTTTCAATACACTGACACGTTTTGGTGATGATCATACACATTTAAAACAAATTTAGACATTTGAAATTCTGTGCACATAATTCAACCAATACTTGATATTTCTGACCCACAGGTAACAATTTTCCCAGTAACAAAATGACCACTTTTTGCAACTACTAAAAAATTTTCCTAACATCACATATGCAAAATATTTGATTTTCAACAACATCTATTGTTTCACTAATAATATAAAAAAGTACACCTTTGAAATCTTTCAATCATGAATAACTAGACAATCGACTTATTTGAAAAATCAAAATTTTTATCTCTTTTTTTTTGAGAAAAAAAAAAATTATATATATACACATTTAGCCTGACAATCCTTATATTATTTTACTACCAAAAGAAAATTCACACTATCAAATTTTATGCTGATAACAAATATACATATATTTTTCCAAATATGTTAAAAGTTATTAGATTTAAAAAATTTATCATAATTTATCATATATCAATATAAAAATAAAAAATTTCTCAGAAATGAATTTTCCTCACCAAAGAATATGTAAGCAAAATGAGAGCCACTCAAAAATGAATTGAGCTTACCTTTTCTACAGTCTTTGTCTGCATTATCTGTCGCCGGTTTCGGGTCTGGCCTAGACGTCGTCGATTTCACAGGTTATCTCGGTTTGTCGACTCCTGATGTTTCCTAGAAAGGGCTTGCTTCGGGCTTGTTCTCTGTAAACACGGGCTTGCTTCCAGGACGGAACTGCGGTCTGTCGTGACACTGCAAGGGCTTGCTTCGGGCTTGTTCTCTGTAAACACGGGCTTGCTTCCAGGACGGAACTGCGGTCTGTCGTGACACTGCAAGGGCTTGCTTCGGTCTCTGCTTTCCTCTCCTGAACTGGCGTCAGATCTTGCGCGCTTAGATGCGGGCGGGCGTCACTGCTACTGTCTGGGCTCTCTTCACTAATGCTAATAAATTTTTGTCGAAATATCCGACTCGCTTGCAACCAGCTGTAAAGAATCCATGATGTTGTGTGTTTTTGAAATGGGGTAGCGTGGAACCGTTTCACAATGGATCACCTTCATTAAATATTTCAGAACAAATTTTATTAAAAAACGTTCTTGAAATTTCTAGAGGTAAAAATTATTTACAACACTTTGTTTTAGCTGAGTTCGCTCGACTTGTAATTTATAGCAAATCACCAAATAGTCCAGTCTTTTACAGTAGTTTTAGAATCTTAAAGTCTTAACTAGTGCTACTTTTCACTCTCCCCGAAAGGTCAAATCCTAGGCTTTTGCGTTGACTTCAGAGAGATCGCACTCTCTCATTCAAAAATCTGTCAGCAAAGCCTTTCCTTCCCCACTTGGTCGGGAATCCATCCAGATTTCAGTGTCTTTTCACCAACACTCCTCTGCTCTCCTAAAATCTAACTCTCTTCCCCCGATTCTCTTCTCCGGTCCGCTTGCTCGAACAAAAGATTCTCCGATCACCAATCAAAAAAGTTTTAGTTTACATCATTGGCTAAAGCTTTCTTTAGGGAGGTCTTACTGAACTTTTAAATGTTCTCGCAGGAAATTTTCCCCTGATACGAGACCCCACATATCGACGGTCAGATCAGAGAAATATTTGCTGTCTAGCAATTTCAGTTTCACAAGATTGATCGAAGCTCATCTTTTCCTATTGTAGTAAACGACATTCTTGTCACACCACAGCGAAGCATGAGAAAAGTTTTCCAACTCTTGGGAACTTCTATCTTTGATTACTCTGCCTAATTAGCAGAATGTGAGTGATTTAATGAAATCGTTACAGTGTAATTGATTTTACTTATCAATCCCGAAAACGGTCGTCAATTGTCGCAACAGCTGTGTATGAGGCCATGATAATAAAAAAATGCCCCATTAAAACGTTAAAAGCATGGCAACCCAATTACAGATTTACCAATATTTTTAAAATAAAGCACGCTGTCATGTTTTTAGAGGCCTCGAAGTATGAGCGGGGGTTGGCGAGCGTAGCTCGCAGGGGGTAGGCCCCCTAGTTTTTTCTGTATTTTGTTAATTTTCTATCTTTATTACTTTCGTCTATCTATACAAGAAGAAATTTCGCCTTCAGTCTTATACGTATTAGATGGTCCTGAACACCAGTTGGCTGTTTTTGGAAAACGTCTGTCTGAGAGTCTGTGCGTCTGTCTGTCTGTCTCTATGGAACACAATTATTTTTAAATGCTGAAAAAACGTCTAAAGAGATCAACATACAAAGAAAATGACTGAGATAAAATACATGCTACAGTTACTATAATGAAGGTATATAACGTTTCAGTGCACTTTATTTATTTTTTATTTTTTTATTCTTTTTTTTTCTATATTTTGTTAATTTTCTATCTTTATTACTTTCGCCGATCTATACAAGAAGAAATTTCGGCTTCAGTTTTATACGTATTGGATGGTCCTGAACACCAGTTGGCTGTTTTTGGAAAACGTCTGTATGTGAGTCTGTGCGTCTGTCTGTCTGTCTCTATGGAACACAATTTTTTTAAATGACATAAATTTTGGCATAGATATTGCCACACAAAGGTATAGTATAACAGGAACGTCTGCCGATTGATAATGTTATAAATGTATTAATATTTAAACTGTTTGATTGTTATGCGTAAACAACATATATAATAAAGTCAAACCTCGTTAACATGAACACTCTTAACGCGAATTAATTTTAGCACGAACTGTTTCCGATTGTCCCGTCCAGTTGTATGTAATGTATTTAAGTTCGGATAACACGAACAAAAAAAGTTTCCCCTTGAGTGTTCACGTTAACGAGGTTCGACTGTATGTTGTATCATGAAATATTGTACGCCTCAAATATATTGATATAAAATATTATGTGCAAATAATGGTATATATTGTTACAATACACAGTGGTCGATCATCTACATGCTTTCTATGAAACTGTATGTATGAAGTGAATAAATTTGTTGTCCACGATTCAATTCCATAACAATATTATGGCTTTTAATTCATAAAAAAACCTATTTCGTAAATCGAAATAATTTTTTGTACTTGTGGACCCTCTAGCTCATAAACTACTGCGTGGAATAGGATAGAATTTCATACGAAGTTCCATCTTTATGTGTACTAGTCCTGATACATTTTAAAGTAAAATTCGCCAAGAAGAGGTACCGCAAGCATATTCACAATACCTATTCATCTAGCGTATACTTCAGAACCATTCTGATTGGCACGCCAGATACAGATATTCGACCATACAGACTTTTAATGTATTGGTAGCGGTGATCGACTTCATCATACAACACGTAATTTTAATGCACACAATTTTATTACAATAGAATTTAATGATTATTCTGGATAATTTTAAAAATACGTAGAAATATAATTTACATACATTTATCAAACGCTTTTAATAATGTCATTATTGTTTGTGCAAGTGATTGTAGACTATGTAAATTAGTACTTTTTTTTATCCTGTATCCGATCAGTAACGCATGTATTAGGGTTTCGCGCTCATAGACACACAAAAAAATAAATCACTCCAGGCATTAGCTTCGTCGTGTAGCAATCTCAAAAATGCATGAAACTCGTTAAAGCCGCGATCACCAATGCATGTAATGTTTCGCGCCCATGAAAACAACAACAACAATAACAAAATCATTGGATTCATCAACCTAGCTGTGCGGCAATCTCAAAAACGTATTCAATTCCCCAACGCATGTATGATCTCTTTCCGCCCATGAAAACTAAACAAAAATCAGTAAAAAAAAGATTTTTTTTTTTTATCTTTGTTCGATAGAAAAACTTTATATAAGTTCTCACATTTTTCTGCCATTATACAAAACTGTTCCATTAATTCCAGGGGAAAAAACGACTTATTTCAAAGCAACTTTCTATGATAGATCTGGTGGACACATAATGACATTTTCCAACTAATTCTTTAGAGACAATTGTTTACCACATACTCCTTATATTTCATTGTATGTGTGATTTTATTTTTTTTTTCAGATAAAAATAGAAAACATTTTCACAGTTAATTATATTCATAAAAAATGAACAAATTTAAAATACTATTCTCTCTATCTATAACACCTTAATCGTGTTGGATATACAAGATTGTATCCGACAACATAAAGAAATTTATTTTTGAAATACATTTTCTAACATATTTCTCAAACTGGAACTTGATAACTTTTTCACGTACTTCCTCTATCGATATTTCTTGATGAAGAAAATATCTCATGTTACTAGTCAAAGAGCTCCGTAGAAAGTTTATTAGCTCAACTATAAAGGAATTAAGCTTTTTTAACTGATATAAACCATATCTGTAAACAAATATTGCTCGTAATTAACACTCAACGATTTATCAGCAGTTTCCAACAGATATTTTTTTTAATTGAAGAGGTAATTATTGTCATTTGAATAAAGACATAATGTATAATAGCTCAATCGTGTTGGGATAAAATATTTTATCCGCCTACATAACAAGAAAATTATTTTTGAAATAAATTTTTTATCATATTTCTCAAACTGGCCCTTGATAACTTTTTCACGTGCTTCCTATCAATATTTCTTACTAACGAAAATTTCTCACGTTCCTAGTCAAAGATATAAGAAATATATTAAAGCAACTTTAAGAGTATTAAGCTTTTTGAACTGTCATAAACCATAAATGAAAAATATTGGTAGTTATTACAAGTGAATGTGTTAGCTACGGTTTCCAATAGACATTAAAAAAATGAAGAACTAATTATTATCATTTATATAAAGAATTTATTTGTAAGTATATCTTTTAATTTCACTCCACCCATCTCCATTAAAGTATCTTTAAGGGGAATAATAAATTTGCTTATTTGGTAGTATAAATATAAATTCCTTTTCTAGCTATTAATATAATCTAATCATTTTATTACAGGAAAATTTAATTCTGTTAATTAAATTTCTATATGTTAATTACTAAAATGGAATTTATATGAGGCAGACAAAAATAACGTATTTATAAATATTCTAATTATTTTTCTGAATTTTTCCGTACCAAACAGAAAACATTCAACAAAATTTCAAGCCAATAAATAGCATCATAATAATATTTTTTTTTATTTACTTTGTTTTGAATACAACCATTAGAGAAACCAAAATAGAAGCATAGGGCGTAACGCTCTAAGATTGCTTCAACTACTTCAAAATAATTGCATTAAATTGTCGTGTTATGTACAGTTTCACCAAATTTGTAATATAATTTTTCGTCTTATTCAGTTCCAAAAATATGTTTAAATTCTTCAATGAAATGAGGCGAGCACAAAATCTGCGATTGAAATATGAAATAGAAATTTTCTCATCTGAAATTCTGATTTCAGACTTCTTAGAAGTTCCAATGAGTGTACGCACCTTGAAACTTCTAGTCACTTTTTTATAACATACTTTTACATCTCTGTATAGCCGGGAATGTAAAACTGTATACACTAGGTAATACCACCCAATCTTAGGAAGACGACCTAATATGCCATACCTCATTTAGAAATATAATTTATATAAATTAAAGATAGAAAAAAAAAACTTTATTTTGTTAAAAGACAGATTTTAGTTCGTTAAAATATAAAAAATAATGATAAAATAACACAATACTCACAATATATTGCTTAATGGTTTCGGAAATTTAAAAAAAAAAAAATTGCTTTCCAACTATTTTATGCGATTAAAAGTCGGTCAAATCCAAAATATCCATTTATTACGTGAACCTCGATTTAAAGTAAAATTTGAAGGGAAGAAGAGGGAGGAAGCGTGGGATAAACGAAAACATACCATCTTACATAAATGGATTTTCCAACCTCTCTGCACTAGATACAAGTATATTAAAAATGATGACACAGATAGTGTTTAACAGAAAAAACATATATAAGTGACAAGTTTGAAACTTATTATAATATTTATTATTTTAATACAATCATAGTGATTGGTAAAATAATCATATGAAACCACTATATTAAAGGTTGTCTGAGTTAATTGTGCTTGCCGGATTTGTCCATTGTATATTAGTTGCTAGAGCAGCTTGAGTCAAGGTGTTGGGTTTAAATTCTGGCCTGGACACTTTTCACTCAGGTGGAAAAATTACAGCTCCTATAGCTATGATAAATTTTGATCTGACTGAAATTTGTATAATTGTGACGGTTTTTAAAACATTTCTTATATCAATAACTTTTTAAAAATTTGGATTTTTGTTAAATGAAAAATACGAAGAATTTTTGTATGGAAAACGTATTATTCATACATAATTACTTATAAATCATAAACAAATATGCTCCAAATTTTTAAAAATGAAGTCTTTGTGGGAAATGAAATGTATGCAAAGAGTCTGAATCAGGTAGTTTTAAATACTACCTATCATGAATTTACTTCAAAAAATAATGTTTTTTAATGGTAACTGATTTTTTACAAATTTGTTTTTTAAATTGATTAAAACAGTCTGAAATCTTAATAATTGAAAGAAGGTGCAAAAACATTTACTGTGAATAAAGAAATACAGATTGCTATTCTGTTTACATTTTGAAATATAAATAAATTTAGAAATAGAAAGAAAGAAAGAAAATTGTCAAGAATATTGATTAGCTTCAATTTACATTTATGTATATTTTTTAAATATGCAGCTAGGTTAGACATCTAAGTGTTCAACAAAAAATAAATTATTTATTATATATTTTATTAAGTATTAATATAAATGTAAACATTACGTTATATTATCTGTATGAAGAAAAAAATCGAAAATAAAAAGTAATTTTTTTTTTAATTCAAAGTTTACAGAAAAATATATATATATATTTGCATTAAAAAACTGTTTTGTTATTTTAATTCTTTGAAACTAAAATAATAATAATACTGACGATAAATCAAATGGTCCGTTTCGTGAATACCACTTTTTTCCTAAAATATTTTTTATTTTTAGATATATATACATCCAGAAAAAGGAATTGATTAAAACTACAAAACATGTTTTGTTGAGTACATTTTGGTTGCTTTAGCAAAATTCAAATAAAATTGAACCATTAATTGAAACATTTTACTTGAATTAACAAAACATTTTTTGCTGACGATACATTTTTTTTTTTTTTTTTTTTTTTTTTGGAATTGCAAAAAAAAAAAATTTTTTTTGGTTGATTCAAACAAAATTTCCATTGACCTATATTTAAACAAAAATTTTGTTAAAATATAGGTCAATGGAAATTTTGTTTGAATCAACAAAAAAAAAATTTTTGCAATTCAAAAAAAATATTTTGTATCGTCAGCAAAAAATGTTTCGTTAATTCAAGTAAAATGGTTCAATTTTACTTGAATTTTACTAAAACAACCAAAATGTACTCAACAAAACATGTTTTGTAGTTTTAATCAATTCCCTTTTCTGAGTGTATATGTGTGTGTGCAAATATGTTTTTGAAATTTTGAAAAATGCTACACGAAAGGTTACTTCTATTGCAAATGTATTAAAAACCAACTATGAAATTTTTTATTCAGAATTACTGAAACTGCACTTGGTAACCCTGTATTTCTTAGCTATAGGGGAAAATATATGGATATTTTTTTTTAATTCAATCCAGTAAAATATTATCGGTTTTATTTAAATTGAAGGTTCAATTTAAAATAAATATATACCATTGTACTCTGTAATGTTTATAATTTCAGATAATGCATTTATATTAATGGAATCTTTGGAAATATTTTGCTTGTGATACAGTTTTTGTTTTGTTCCCGTTTATATTCAATAATTTAAAAGTAGTTTTAATGAACATAGATCTTCTTTTTATTGACATTCTTATTTTAAATAACAGTATGGTTTCATTTAGTTTTAATTACGGAATCTTTTATAGGTGAAATATTCACCATGTGCTAATGTTCTATGAAAAGTTACAAATTAAGTCTTTATGAGAGATAAAACTTTTGCAAAGTGTAAATGTTTGAACGGTAACTATGATATATCTAGTTTCGAAATTAAAGCTGTCCAGTAATCACAGTTTAAAAAAAAATTAATGGATTACAAAAATAGAAATTTTTATTAATTTAATAAAGTTTTTCATTCATGTAATATATATACCCTCCGATGCCATGCCTTCCAATTTTGAGTACCTTTTTTCCGAATAGTAATCGTCGTCTTATTTTATCTCAAATTTCTGTCAATAAATAAAGCTATTATTTCTATTAAAAAGTAGTGGTACTTAAACTCAGTTGATTTCGCAGCTATGGTAACGCGAATAAATCTTACTCCAATCGGCCAGCAGGTTACATATTGAAGCTATTTTTAAACCATTTTCAAACTATTTTGCAACGTATTATACAAGGTTATTCTAAATGATGGACCCATTTTCAAAAAATTGTATTCATTAAAGTACAAATCCAAAATGAACAATCTTTATATCAATGAAAAGAGGAAGTTTCAAAGTTTTTTTAAGACATTATAAATGTTCAATGTGTCCACCGTTTGCTAAACGGGAAACATCTACGCGATAGTCAAACTCGTCCCACACACGAGAAAACGTATCTGCTGTTACTGAGTGCACTGCTTTCAAAGCGATGATGGTTCCAGAGGTGGCCGGTAGACGTCTGGAACCATCATCGCTTTGAAAGCCGTGCACTCAGTAACAGCAGATACGTTTTCTCGTGTGTGGGACGAGTTTGACTATCGCGTAGATGTTTGTCATGTAGCAAACGGTGGACACATTGAACATTTATAATGTCTTAAAAAAACTTTGAAACTTCCTCTTTTCATTGGTATAAAGATTGTTCATTTTTGATTTGTACTTTAATAAATACAATTTTTTGAAAATGAGTCCATCATTTAGAATAACCCTGTATAGGGTTAAACATTTTTACCTTAGAAAATAACACATTTGCAAACAGTTTTGATTACGGAAACTTATATAGAGGTAGTCTTTTCTTCATCCAATTCTGTAAAATAAAATGTTTGTTTTTACTTTGAAATATAACTTCAGAAAGCGGTCATTTTATTCTGCGACCTATGCAACTTTACAGAGCGTATTTAAATAAATGATAGCTTTTGAAATATTTTGCTTCATCTAGAGTTTTCTGATTCGCACTCATTTGCATATTCAGGAAGTTTAAAATAGTTTTGATGAAAAGGATACTCCTTCTGCTGAACGTCCTTATCTTAAACAATAATACATTTTCAAACAATTTTATCGAATTAATATGCATAACTTGTTAATGCTGAGGGAAAATTTATAAATGAAGTCCTTTCCAGAATTGTAAAGAGAAATATATTCAATAATAATATAACACAAAGAGTAAAATAATGAGAAATATCTCTTGTTTATATAAAAATATGTATGGATAAGTTTTTTATCCAGTTCTGAAAAGTGTACCTAAGCTCGATTTTACATTAAGTCGAATTTTAAAACGCTCGCATTTTATTATGTGAGATATGGAACTTCAAACAGCGTATTTAAATAATAATGTTATATTTGAAATATTTTGCTTGATCTAGATTTTTTTTTTGTTTCCACTGATTTGCATATTGAAGAAGTTTAAAAAAGTTTTCGCAAAAAGGGTTCCTTTTGCTCATCTTTCTTATCTTAAACAATATTACATTTTCATGCAGTTTTCCTTAAGGAAACTTTTATAGAAATAATATGCATAATGTACATATTATTTCTGTAAAAGGGGAAAAAGTTGAAGAAATATTTAAAAATAAACTCCGTATCAGAAATTAAATGCATGCGAAAAATCTAAATTAAGCTAACAATTCTTAATCAAAGATTGTGTAGTGTCGATGGTTTTAAATAAATTTATTTTATTGCATGTCTTATAAATAATTGAATTTTTATTAATTAAAGAGATATATGACATATTATAAAGTAAAAAATATTACTTATACGTGCATAATTATTTATATATTATAAAATAATTCAACAAAATTTCCGAATTAATAAATATGTATCGGAAATAAAATACTTCTAGTATAAGCCTGATTTTATGTTACTAGAATTCATCTTTTCCTGCGGTTTTGCAATTTACACTTTTTCTTTACCTCTCTTAAAATGTGAAAACAGGACGAGATTATCACAGACCCAAATTTCCAATAGTTTTTCAGTGCGGAATTTTTCGCCTCATTTAAACTAAACACAGATTTGTTTATCTTAAATAACGCGAAATTTCCTCTTATAACATATTGGTAGAAGTTTGCCCCTGTGGTGTCAAAGCGGAGTTCTAATGTAATTTCAAGCAATTTACTATTCTTTTAAAATTGAATGCTTATGAATTCGGTTTGTCTCTCTGTCTGCCATCTGTCCGTGCTTTAACGCACGTAAATATATTCGAATTGCCATGCAATTGATATATGTTATTGAGGTTTACGATGGTATGGTCCGTATTGAAAATGAAGTTTGTAGCGCTTATACTATAAGCTTGTTACAGGGACACTCTAAACAATTCCGTTACATTACGGTCCATAGGGAAAATCATTTGCGGTTTATTTTAATGATGTTACACAATTTAAAAGTATTGAAATTGATAAATATCCTTGAGATACACTACAAGACGGTTACTATAGAATATAGGGTGTGCATAACACTTATAGATCCTTTACAGGGACTCTAAAAAAGTTCCGTTACATTATGGTTTATGGATAAAAGTCATTGCGGTTTATTTTAATAACAATTAACTATTTCAAACATATTTAAATTGATATAAGGTGTATTACAGAATAATACAGGTGTATAGCAGAATTGAAGTTTGCTGAGTGAAAGTTAGCCCCGTTTTGGTAACATATTTTGAATTATAGTTTTGAATAAAAGATCTTCGGTAGCAACTTGTTGCTAGTTTAGTAGAAGTTAGATTGTGTTAACGATTTTGCAAGTATTTATTGCATTTCATTTTAAAGCTTTGATTGACCGCTGGATTGTTAGTGATTTTCACTGCCAGTGACATGTAAGTGGAACTTTGTTATTTTAGTAAAACTTCTAATTTTTTCTAGTAAAACTTAGTTTAGTTATTAATCTTTGTTAAACGTCGCACGATATAGGCTAATTGAACCAAGTGACCGAATACTTTTCAATAAAAATTTTTTGCATTTCCTCAATTATATTTGGAGTTGTGTTGAAATTTGGAGTTATATTTTTGAAATGTGTCCAATTATGTTCGATGAACCTGTATTACAGAAAAATAAATGATGCATACTAAAATAAAAAATTAAATGATAAGTTTACCAAATTACCTCAAGTTTACATTACTTAGAAAACTTATTTAATTATTTTTATCAATAAATGTAACATAAACTGTTGCGGTTTTTATTAATTTTTAGCATATGAAACTAAAAATGAATATCATCACATTTAATTTTCAACATCATCTTTATACAACTAAATGTACAAAATATTTCGTAAATTAAATATTTCGTAAATGATCACAGATACCTTTAAATTACTACAAATAATATTGTTTCGGGAAGTTAACTTTAGAAAACTTTACTCCTAGAAAATTTTAAAGTACAGAATTTTAAACCATGAAAAGTTTGCAAGCGGTGACATTTATAAAACATGTTCGCGCAAAGGACTTTTCGTTATTGTTTTAAAGAGTGTTTCAAAGTTCTTCGAAAAATTCTATTAATAGTGGAAATTCAGCAAGTATTATTAGTCTTAGAAAGTTGGCATAGTGTACGAAAATATTTTGTTCATAACATTTTGTTGTAAAATGTTTTATTTGAAAGTATTCTTTAGAAAACTTTATAAGAATTATTTAAAACTTCTTTAGAAAACTGCAGTAATAATGATATTTAAATAAGCATTAGTACTATTAGAAAGCTGTCACATTCTGTTAAAATATAAAAAAATTATTTAATTTGTGATTTATCTTTTATAAAAATACTATTGAAATTTTACTACAGAATGTTTGAAACTGTTTTGATAACTTGCATTTATAGCGAGAACTTTTTAAGTATTAAATGTGCTAGGAAATTGTCATTAAATATTTTAAAATAAACTTTTATCTAGGGATTATTGTATGTAAGTTCTACAAAAAAATTTCTAATAAACATTTATAAGTTTTTTGAAAAATTGTACAGAGAGTAAAACTCAAATAAGAATTAATAGCTTCAGAAATTTCTTATATTTTAATAAAATGTGTGAAATATCATTTTTACAACTGAATAATTTAACATTTTCGTTTCCGTTATATGATATATGGATTAAAAAATAGATAATAAAGTTTTATCTAGAGATTATTGTATGTAAGTTTTACATAATTTTTTCTTTTAAACATTTCAAAAATGTTTGAAAACACCCATTCTGTTAGTTTGAGTAAGAAAGTCACGACTAAATGTAGTTATATACTTTTTTAAGTTTTCTTTTTGCTTTAGAAAATAACATTCGGTATTCATATACGTTAAATTGTCCCTCAAAATGCTGCATGCAAAGAGAAACTCAATAAGTTAACTTAAATTGTATCTATTATAATAGATATCTATCATTCCATTTTACAAAACAAAAAATACATAAACATAATTTTTTTTCATAATTTTTTCTCAATTGAAAATTAATGTATACAATGAGAGTTAGCGTAAATATGAAAATTTTCCCTTTAATAGTACAATTTTCGTCTCCGGTGAGTACATTTATATTATCTAAAAATAACCTTGTTTTGCAGAGCTAACTTGCTAACTTGTGAAAACTTTTCAGCAAGCATGTTGAAAACAATTGAATTACATGACCTGAAAATTTTGCCAGCCTTGACAGAGGCATGTTCATTCAGGGAAATGTTTGGTACGGTTCTGTGTTCTATAGAATGTATCAAATGTTCGGCATGTTCTGTGTTCAATTATAATTAAATAAGAATGTATAGGACTAAGAAGGGTGATTGCTACCACGGGAATAAACTTTGCGGAGTGGTAGAGCTGACTAAAATTAATATTATTTCTTTAGAAGAGCTGGTTCAAAGTCCTCTTATTTAGTGATAAATACAAGGTATCTCTGCGCATGCCGAACCCCAGTTTTCGTTCATAGCTTTAAGAATAAGGAAATTATATAAGAAGTTTTCCAACTATTTGGAAAGCATTCATTTAATTTTTCTTTTTGGTTATCTTTTGTTCCTTTCATTTTCCGGTAGATGTCTCTACTTGTCCACTCAGTTTTTATAGGCTGCTTTCTTCTCACTGGTAGCTTTTTGGCGTTATCTACCCGCATCGGGTATATAAGCCACCGCCTCTATGTCGTTTTGCCTAGTCTTGCTTTTTCAAGCACGCTGTGATTTGCTCTTTGTCGCACTGAAGAAGAATCTGTTCGAAACAGCTGTTTGCTGATTTTTTGTGTATTATTCGTTCATTTATAACGTTGGTTTTATGCCTTTTAATAATGAAAGTATTTTACCCATATTTTCAACAGACATACATTGCTTTCTATGAAATGTGATAACATCCCAAGAATTCCTGGAAATGGCCACGATTCAAATTACACTGACACAGGTACTTCGTAATTTACAATGTCCATACGAATCTTCCAAATTATGTCCAAATTACATCCATGGATATGTTATGCTATGTACATATGGATCACTGACGTAATCACATTGGTCTTCTCGAGATAGCTATCGCATTTTACACAAAGTAAAGCAAGTCTGTTGAATATATTTGTGAATTATCTTTATTACCATTGATGTTGTAAAAGAAAACTCGAGTTCGACCACTACGACACTGTGTATTTATGACTGAATAAGCGGACTAAGAGCCAGCATTCCTATACAAGAAAGGTTTGTTGTCCTTCGTGAGCTGTCGCACCCCTCAATCTTTGGAAACGCGGTAGCGAATGACCCTGTATAAGTATGATACTTTATTAAAACATTTCAATTATAATATTTTTCCGATGAATTATTTTACATAAAAACAACTTTAGAATCTGCTCTAATGAATGTTTCAAAGTTCTTCGAAAAATCGGATTTAGTGATACAAAAAAAACAGTATTAATAGTGCTAGAAACTTGCCACATTGTTGGGAAGCTTTTTCACTGGCCTTATACCCCCCCCCCTCTCCTTTTGGTTAATTACTATCTCTTTCATTTTTTTATTTTATTTTTATTTCATTTTTTATTCCAAATTTTCTATCCCATCATTTGGCTTCTTCCTTCTTTTCTCAAAGTCATTTCCAATGGTCCTTTTGACCATATTTTTTCCCTTTTTCTTTCCTTTTTTCCCTTTCCTTCTTTGATGCATGTCGGGAGGGTCTGGTCGCCCCACTCCTTAGCTAATGATATAAATCTATTTGATTGGTGTTATAGAGGTTATTATAGTAGTACATTTGCAAGGCGATAGGAAATTCTTGCTTAAATCGTTGACGAAAACATATAATTGACAAAGTTCTTCAAAATTGGAAAGGGAAATATAGGGTATTTTACGACAAGACTTTGAAGAGATAGAACTTACAATCGTAGAAGAAAGTATATAATTGACACAGTTCAATAATCAATGTCGGAAAGTGAAAACCCAGAAAGCGAATTATCGGATATTTCTTTATAAGAATTTAAAGAAAGAGAAATTACACCATCGGCGAATAGAAACGGTGAGAAAACAAGAACAATGAGTAAAGATAATTCCGTGACCAAAACTGGCACAACGCCAAATATTCAGCCGAAGTCGAAAACATCATTGCAACCACAATCTCAATGTATACAAAACACAAAAATAGAAAAACTGTCAACAAAGGAATTAAAGGCAGAACTTGACAGATTGACAAAGAAAAAGCAAAGAGGAAATGCGGACAAATGTAAAGAAATAAAAGCAATCCTGGAGAAAAGACTAGCAGAAGAAGAGGAGAAGAATGAGAAAGAAGAGAACACGAAGGGAGACCATGTCCAGGAGAAGCAAATAGAAACGTCCCAATCGATGACATATCAGAAAGAGATGGCAGACAAATACGAAGAAGAATTAGCGAGTCTGAAAGCACAAATAGATAAGCAGATTGAGACAGAAAGGGAACGTAACAATGAAATAAAGGCCCTGAAGCAGAAACAAAAGGATCTTGAAAACGAAATTAAAAAAGTAGAGAAGAATCAATCTCAACTAACAACACAGGAGATCCAGAGAACAATAGAAGATGCTCTACAAAGAATACAGAATCTTACTAAAGACGAAAACAAAAGTCAAGTTGAAGAAGAAATACACACGATCAGGACTCACGTCAGCTTGCTAATTGAAAAATACGAAGAAACGTATGCAGACAGGGCAGATTGGAGAGAAGAATGTTTGCAACTCAGAAAAGATAAAAAAAGACTAAAATCTGTAGAAGAAATGGGAGATATGATTAAAAGCGAGCTGGGGAAAAGACTAGAAGAAAAGATAAACCAACAGGGAGTATTCTTGAAAGCAGCTCTAAGTGAACAAACAAAAGAATTGGAATTATTAAAGAAAACACTTAGGAATCAACCAACACAAAGAAGGCAGAAACAAAACAACGATGAAACATCATATGCTCAGATACTAACTCAAAGGCCTCCACCAAAACCAGCAATGTTAGTTAAATCAAAAGACACTGATACGACGATACAAGACATAAGAAAAGCTTTAAATAGGGAGGTAAACACATCAGTTCTCACAAAGCTAAGCTGCAAACAAACAAAAGCTGGTAATCTGGTTGTAACCTGTAATACAGACAAAGACCTCACAGAACTACAACAACAGTTAAAAAGAAATGAAAGATTGACAGAGAAAATTCAGTTTGATAAAATCAAACCTAAAACACAAAAACTCATCATATTTGGAGCTCCGATAATAAGCGACGAAGAAGAGGAAGATATAACAAAAAACATAGAGAAATATTCGGAAGAAATATTGCAACGGGCATTGCAAAGAGCACTACGAGTTGAAAAGCCAAATTTCTGCCTGAACAAAATCAAACACTCAACAAGGAATACAAACACAGTAAATTTAATAGTGGAATTTCAACAAAGAGATGCAAAGATATTAGAACAAACCTCCATTAACATAGGCTTTAATAGATGCAACATTCGGAAATACATAATCACACCACGTTGTTTCAAATGCCAGCGGCTGGGTCACATGTCGCGAAACTGCGACCAGAAAGAAACGTGTGCAAAGTGCGCAGATTCTCACAACACTGCTAACTGTGACTCTGAAACAAAATGTTGCATAAATTGTCAAGAATACAACCAAAATAAATCCAGCTCAGAAAAACACCTTGATACCCATCACTATTCCTTTGAAAGTTGCTGCATATCTTATAAAAAATTCCAACGTCAATGTGTCCAACAACATCAATCATAACAATGAACAAATTCAAAATTGCACAAATAAACCTACAAAGAATCAAGACAGCAACTTCAGACCTTATAAATTACCTAATAGAAGAAAATTATTCAATAGCCTGCCTACAGGATTGCGCAGTTACAAATAAAAGACCACACGGATTACCTTCGTCAGTGCCATCTTATGCTTCGCAATCCAATAATTGTCATATAATTGTATTAGATAATAATCTTCAACACATAAGAATTCAGCAATATCAAAACTCAGTATTTATTAACATAATATTTCCAGACATAGTATTAACAATAGGTAATCAATATTCACCACCGTCAGCAGACTTAAAACAAGATCTTCAAGATTGGACAGATAAGAAGGGTATGAGTAAACATCTCATTCATCTAGGAGATTTCAACGCTCACAGCCAACTCTGGGGATACCCATCAGATGACGATAGAGGAAATCACTTGATCACACATATGAGTCAACATCATCTAATCTCAGCAAATGACCCAAATTGTTCACCAACTTTTCAAACAGAGAGATCGAAGGGATGGCCAGATGTTTCGCTACTTTCGTTCCCGTTGTTTTCCAAATTGGAAAATTGGACTGTAGAAGAAGATATGAACTACGGAGATCATCGTCTGATAACAATAGATCTAAACATAAATACTCCGACACTCCCAAAAAGACGATACAGAACTAAGAATATATCATTTAAAAGATTTAACCAACAATTAAACTCAAGTCTAAAAGACAAAAACATTGATTTTAAACAAATAAATAGTAAAGAAGATTTCGACAAACACTACGAAGAACTAATGCAAATAATACAAGAAACCAGTGAAAACAATTTAAGGAAAAAAAGCAGTACTCACAAACCTTCAGTTAAATGGTGGTCCCCGGATCTCAGGAAATCAAGAAATTATGTACGAGCACTCAGAAGACAAATAAAATCTCCAACTGCCACACAGATACAAAAACAGAAATATAAACAAGAGCGAGCCAAATACAAGCTCCAAATCCATAAGGCCAAACGCGATGCATGGTTACGATTCTGCCAATCAACTACAGATCCCTACGGGAAAACAAAGAGAGTGGCTTTTCAAGATTTCTACAAACAAGAGACCTATGCTCTAGCGAATTCAACAACAATAACACATACTAAGAAATCCTTTTATCAAGAACTCACGGAACATATATATGGAAGATCACAAATAACAGATATAAGACCACCATCACCAGATAAATCGGCTCCACCATTTACCATAAATGAAATAAAAACAGCGATATACAACTTTAATAAAAATAAAGCCCCAGGAATTGATAATATAGATCACTACATTGTAAGACAAATATTCAAAAATCACCAGCAATTAGTACAAGATATGTATAATATACTACTAAAACTTAACTACTTTCCTACAGCTTGGAAACGGGGTGAATTAGTCTTTTTCCTGAAGAGCCGGAAATCACCAACGGAGGGAGACTCATATCGACCGATTTCCTTGCTGCCAATCCTGGGGAAAATCTACGAGAAATTAATACTCAAACGCATATTACATGAATTACATAATACTTCAAAATTAGAACCATCCCAGCACGGTTTCGTCCCTGGTAAGTCTACCGAAACAGCAATTCAAGAAGTGATGTCCAATATAGATTTAAACAAGCAAGACGGAAAATATACCTTCCTCATATCTTTAGATTTTCACCATGCATTCGACAACCTGCCCTGGGATGCGACGATGGAGGAGCTCGAGACTATGGATATAAGTAAAGCCTATGTAAACATAACGAGATCTTTTCTATCGCTTAGATCGGCATACACAAACTGGCTTTCAGGAGATCTACACTGGTTTAAAAAAGGATGTCCCCAAGGGTCGTGTTTTGGCCCTTTTCTATGGAGAATCTTCGTAAACAAAATCTTAAAAATTCTAAAAGAAAATGGACTTAAAGTAGTGGCATATGCCGACGATCTACTCCTAATAATATCAGGTCACACCAGAAGAATTATAGAAGAAAAAGGCAATGAAGCTCTTCGATTGGTTCAGGACTGGGCAGATGCTCACAACATCCAAATTACACATGAAAAAACGACAGCCTTGCAAATCAAGAACCGGAAATATTTGAAACGTCCACCCATTTTAAAGATATACAATAGATCCATTAAACACAATCCTACATTAAAGTATCTTGGTCTGGTCTTGGATAGTACACTTTCTTTTCTTCCACACCTTCATGCAAAAAGAACGGAAATTAATACAATAGCTCAAAACCTCATGAAATTCGCAGCCCCACAACGAAGTATTTCAAAATCCATCCTAAAAATATGGTACAATCAAATTTTAGAGAAGAAAACAACCTATGCAGCATCAACGTGGTACCCTAAACTTCAAAAATCTCATGGTCTACGACTATTATCAGCGATTCAAGCACAGTGCTTATTATTAATCTCTCGTGCATACAAGAAAACTGCTACATCTGCTCTCTGTGTCCTCACGGGAATAATGCCACTTTCATTAAGGGCCGAAAAAATAGCAGCGCAAGGAGCAATCCTCAGGCTGGGCATCCCGATGATCGACATACAACCGGATCTATATCAACCTAAATTCATTCCGACGGAAATAATACCACACAGTACATATTTTAATTGGGCGGAGGATGTGGAAGATCAACCAAGAATACAGGTATACACGGACGGTTCAAAGACAGAAGAAGGAGTAGGATATGCCTTCTGCATATACGAAAATCAAAACCTAATAAAGGAACATCAAATACACTTAGGAACGTCAAACTCGATATATCAAGCAGAGCTGTTGGCAATACTGGACGCAGTCTCCTGGCTGCAAACATCTGCATACAGTCAAGCAACAATAAACTCAGATAGCCGCTCTAGCTTAGTGGCGTTAACGGATATAAATACAGACAACTACTTAATAGGTCAAATAATAAAGAACTTGCAGCAAACGACAACAAAGATTTTCTTCAAATGGGTGAAAGGTCATTCTGGAGTCGAAGGTAATGAACATGCAGATAGATTAGCTAAAGAAGCTACGAAACCAGATACTCCAATAAAACAAATTTTCCATCCATCACCTCCATCATACCTCAGAGGACAACTTAAACAATACTATTTATCTAAATGGCAAGATCAATGGACGATGGAACACAGAGGAAGAAAAGCATATAGCCACTGTCCCAAAGTCACAGAAGATTTTTTAATATCACACCGGAATATTTATTTATACACAACAAATCATGGACCATTCCCGTCATACCTTTATCTTTTTGGGAAAGCACCATCTCCATACTGCACATGTGGCAAACGAGGAGACGCCACTCACTACATTCTTAACTGCCCTCTGACATCCGCTTTCCACATAAAAAAACCGGCTTCACTGAGAACATCGGTGTGGTTTCATCATGTCCTTAGTACTCCAAACTTAAAACAAAAAATCATAGAATGTGTACACCTATTGGAAAAAAACCAACAACTTTTTCAGATGCCTCCAGCGCATTTATTAGGAAACATCCAGTCCTCAGATGACGAAGAATAAAAATGATTATAACAGTGCTCACAAAAATCAGTGAAAAACTATAAACTCAAAGCTCAAAATACTTCAATTAATCTAGAAACGTTGTAGACTAATAATCACCGAACATCTCAATACATAGACTATGCCTACACCATAAAAAGACTTAAAATCATCTGTAAAAACTTTTAAAATATATTTATAGACTATGTCCGCATCATACAAAGACTTAAAATCATTTGTAAAAACTTTTAAAACATATCTGAATTGTATATATATCATTGTAAACTTTCAATTCAGTGCTATGTAAAAGCCTAATGGCCTATTGGCCTCATTTGTATTTTTTTTTTTTTTTTTTTTTTTTTTTTTAATAAACTTGCCAAGCAGGGCTTGTAGAGCTTAAGCCGCATGGTAGGCCACCCTGCTTGGTTGAATCTGAAAGAATATTTTAAATAAAAAAGTTCACCTATGAAATATTTTATATATACGCATCATTTATGTTTTTATTACATAATAAATAGATTGTATGTTAGGGTGGGCCGAAAATGCACTTTTGCACAAACTTTCGAAATCGATGAGGCTTGGGGGCGGAAAAGTTGTGTATTGGGTTGCTCAGTAAACATGTAAAATTTTTTTGAAATCGAACAATATCTTCAGGTGGCGCCGGCGCCTTAAAAATTTGAAATTTTGACTAAAACAGACCTTTTTTTCTAAAAACACGATTTTTTGCATTTTCGAAATAGATAACGCTCTAGTGCAGAAATGTTTAGTATTGAGTTGCTAAGTAGCCGTGTAAGTTTTTTTTTAAAATCAAACAATATCTTCAGGTGGAGCCTGAGCCTTTAAAATTCGGTTTGTTCAGCAGAAAAAAGGAAACGTCAATAAACACATAAATAATAATTGAATTCATCTTTTACTGCTGTCATGTGTGCCAAGTAAGCAAACAAACATGAAGCAATGCAGCTCTTTGCTTATCTCAGAGGAAATTCACTGAGATAACCCAGAACTCACCACGAGGAGGTGGCTGCATATCGAGTTCCACCCGTGCCCTCCCAACCACCCAACCATATAATGGACACTGAGATTTTATTAAATATTTCACTTTTCTGTTGCCTGATCTACTTGGCCTTTTTTGTACTTCGTCTTGCTTTCAAATGAAGGAATTATTCTTTGTGATTCTAATTTCGCCCTTATAAGGCCATCCCTTTCGATTTGTCCCACCACAGAAGCTGAAGCATCTGTCACTATTTTTATTGCCCGCTCCACTGCTTGGCTGTGGCATGGAAACTCTTTTATTTCTAGTAAAGATATTTTCTCCTTTAGAATATTTCGGAAATCTTCATTGCTGAATGCACGAAGCATTGGTGGCTCCGTAACAACTGATTGGTGCCAATCAATTAGGTCCGTATAATCTTTTGCTTCGAATTTTATTACAGGAACACTGAACCGCCAGATACCTTCTTGTTTATTTTCCCTGGCTTTTAAAATTCTTCATATTGCAAGCAGTCGGATGTAATTTCGTTCATCCGTAAGCATCGAAAGAAGAATATTTTCAAGATGCGCAAAAAAAGCATTTCGGCTTATTACGCCATCCACGACAGTCTTCAAGTCATCTGGGAGATAACGTGACAAGCTAATCATCTTCCATAAGTGTCTAGCACCATCTTTGCAATGCGGTTTGGATTTTATATCAAACCACATCGGCACATACACTTTAATTATAAACTCTACTAAGGTTTTCAGTTCTGCTGAAACATTTGTAACTGAAATGTACAGGCGCAAAACTCGACATGCTGCCGTTAGCCAACGGGAGTGCGCTAGCTTTCCTGGTTTTTTCTCTGCTAGGGCAACAGAGCAGTAACCTGATGTTACAGCTTCATAAATTTGCAGCATGTATCGTTGATCTGTACTCAGATCTTTTCGAAGCTCTTCTGATATTGCTACTAACTCTACGACATCAACCTTTTTGAAATTGACTACCGGTTTCAGCTCACAGGTTTCGAGATCTTTTCCTATTGGACCAGAAAAGGTTTCAGGACCACTTGTTTGACCGTCTAGCTTTTTTAGAAGATGCCGCAACGGTAACTCATTTGCGTGTAACATGCATATGAGCCATTGAAGAGGTCTACCAACATCTTCTTCTATGAGACGTATAACTCCAGTCTTGCAACCTGTGTTAACGGGTGTCCCATCGCAGCCAACTGCCAAAAGATTTTCAGTGTTGATATCATTCTGTAAAAGATATTCAGCGATGCTGCTCTTAATAGATTTTGCAGAACCACTAGCTGGAGAAACATGGCCGATATATTCAGATCCAGGTTCTTGTATTAAAACTACATGTTCTTCAATAACCGTTGTCCTGTGCTTTTTGTTTCCCTTGATTTGATCTGCTAAAGTTTTATCTTTTCGTCCGTCAAAAAAGAGGGCTTGAAGCTCTTCTGGTTTTCCTTTACATTGTAGTTCCCTTCGTTTTCTCTTTCTCTCTCTTCTTATTTTATTTTTATCTGTAACTTTGGAACGATTATTATCAGAAATCATTCCGACATCTTCAAGAACTGCAGAAATAATTTTCGCTGCAGGCCTGTCTCCAATCCCTGCACTATCGCAGGCGAGTGCTGTGGTTGGCAGTTTTATCCTCATCTGGCTGATTACCTTGGTCTCTCTTTTCGTTTTTCTGGAATGGTTCTCTCTGGATCTAGGAGGAGTGTATTCTTCATCATTACGCGTTTCATATTCAAATTCTTCGTTCTCACAATCCTCGAACTCAGGCGACTCGAACATAGACTTTGGTGTTTGGAACTGCTGTTCACTTGTAGCAGCTTTCAACACTGTCTTGGATTGCCTATTTTGCTTTCGGAGCAGCTTCTCAGTTACTTTTATATCAATGCCCCCGATAATCATTTTTCTGACGGTTCGTTGATCAATCAAAAATGGTTGTTCTAAATGTGGCACTTTTCTATCCTTTTCACAGCAGCATGCTTTAAAGGAATGACATTTGCATGTGGCAATGTCAAAGAGAGTTTTCTCGGCGTCTTCCAAAAATTCCTTTACTTTGTTCCTATAGGATTCCGTAGACTTGTTTTTACTTTTCAGGATATTTTTATACTTAGCATGATATGATTTAAGGATGCGCACAATTCTGCAATGAGAAATAGTAGGAATCGAGGACTTCTTCCACAAATCAGCTACCCTCTCAGCAACAACATTGGCAATGTCAGTAAAAGCTGGATCTTTGCCGTGATTTGAAGATTTCACTTGTTCTCTTATAAGGAAGTAAAATTTCATAACTTGACTGTAAGTTGGTAAGACGTTAGGTTTCAGCTCTTCTGGCAAACCAAAAACAAAACAATCTGTAACTTTTCTAGTTGAATGACAACCGGCCATTGTGACAAAAGTATAACTATAACTAACTAGTTAATGACATTTAAATATCTAAAGAGACTGCTCTTCGATGAACAAACGACATAAAGTAAGCTTATTGATTGCTTCTGTACTAGACTGAACTAAACGATAACTGTGTATTGCATATTATCACACTGACTGTCACGTGGACTGCAGGTGCGAGAGCATTTCATTTAGTAGAAGAAGGGGGGGTGGAATAGAAAACTGATAAGGAATGTAAGAGACAATCCTGTACCACTGAGGATCACGTGGACTGTCACGTGGACTGCAGGTGCGAGAGCATTTCATTTAGTAGAAGAAGGGGGGTGAAATAGAAAACCGATAAGGAATTCTCTTTTCATGAAAATATATGTCTGTTTTGAATAAAATCTCCGATTTTAAGGCGCCGGCGACACCTGAAGATATTGTTTGATTTTAAAAAAAATGTACATGTTTACTGAGCAACCCAACACACAACTTTTCCGCACTAGAGCGTAATCTATTTCGAAAATGCAAAAAATCGTGTTTTTAGAAGAAAAAGGTCTGTTTTAGTCAAAATTTCAAATTTTTAAGGCGCCGGCGCCACCTGAAGATATTGTTCGATTTCAAAAAAAATTTACATGTTTACTGAGCAACCCAATACACAACTTTTCCGCACTAGAGCGTAATCTATTTCGAAAATGCAAAAAATCGTGTTTTTAGAAGAAAAAGGTCTGTTTTAGTCAAAATTTCAAATTTTTAAGGCGCCGGCGCCACCTGAAGATATTGTTCGATTTCAAAAAAATTTTACATGTTTACTGAGCAACCCAATACACAACTTTTCCGCACTAGAGCGTAATCTATTTCGAAAATGCAAAAAATCGTGTTTTTAGAAGAAAAAGGTCTGTTTTAGTCAAAATTTCAAATTTTTAAGGCGCCGGCGCCACCTGAAGATATTGTTCGATTTCAAAAAATTTTTACATGGTTACTGAGCAACCCAATACACAACTTTTCCGCCCCCAAGCCTCATCGATTTCGAAAGTTTGTGCAAAAGTGCATTTTCGGCCCACCCTATTGTATGTGCTAAACCCATTCTTTTTCTCTTTACACAATACTCTCTTTATATCCATGCACGCATGCATAAAATTATTGATGAAAAGAAATAACACTTTTGTATAAAAAGTAATAATATCTCTATTATAAAAAAAATGTATCTAATGTTTCTGACGTAACTGAATTTATTATCACCTTTTTACTTTGTCTGCTTATTCTGCAAAAACTACTGCATATAAAAACATGTAAACTAGTATTTTTATAGAGAAAAGTATGATAAACACGATGAAGTAAATAGTTTTAAAATCGAAGAAATCTTTTCAGCGCCATGTAATGATGAAATCGCTCAAGTTATTTCAGTTACATAAGTTTTATAGGATCAGAAAGTATTCATAGCAATTTAACCTTTTTTAGGCACAAAGTTGACTAGATTGTATTGTGCAGTGTCTAACATTTTTTTTAACTTTGTCTATTTTGTAAAGTTTTTTTTTTGTGATGTTTTATTTAAATTATCATTATCTGAATAGAAATTTCATTTATAGTTTGAAAATAAACTTTTTTTTTTTAACCTTCTGCTGCCAAATTTTAAAATGCCCAAATAATAATATTTAAATAAAAAAGTTCACCCTTTTCAATTGAAATATACATATATATAAATAAATAAATAAATAAATAAATAAATATATATATATATATATATATATATATATACACGTGAATATTAAAAATAAATAAATAAATAAAACTTTAAAATAATTAAATTTTTACGTGCGAAAAGTATTTAATGATGGAAATTACGTCACACTTGAAACGATACATTTAAAATGTCGTTTTTTAAACGATTTTGTATAGCATCGTTATGCAAGTCCGGAAGGCATCGACATTTTTTATTTTTCTAGTTTCAAACAAGCTGTAATTTCAAAAGTGTAATTCATCGTACTTAATCAATCACGAAAACAGCTGTCAGCTGTCGCGACAGAAGCCTAAAGAACCGCAAAATTAACCGCTTTTTACTAACACGATATTAATTCATATTCTACTTTCTAAAGTTGTGAAACTGTCAAGATTTAAAAATATTTTCTGTACTATTGTCTATACATATTATATATATTATCTATACTAATTTCAAAGGGATAAGAATGGCAAGTCAATTACAGAATAACGCCACTGGTCGGGATATTATCATTTTATCTTCCGTAATCGAATAATCTTTTTTAAAACAGAGCAAATTAGCGTGTTTTTAGAGATTTCGGTGTCTGGACATCGGTTACCATAGTTTGTAAGGCGGAGCCCTCTAGTCTATTTAAAAAAGTAATAAAATAAATATTGTTTACTAAATTATTGCATCATCTCAAAAAAACTTATGTTATTCCATTTAATTTTTTTTTACTAAATGTTATCTGTTTTTACTTATTGTTAAGTGAAAATCGATATATATCATCACATTTAACGTTTATAATCATGTATCTCCATTAGAGTGCACACATTTCGTAAATGGTCTCAAAAGAGTACTTTGAAGTTATCAAAATACCACTTGGTTCAGAAAATTAAGTTTAGAAAACGTGTAAGGTAGTTTTAACGAATTTTTAACGACTAGTCGTCTTGAAAATGCTGCCAGCTGTGACCATGATGTGTCATGCTCTTTTAAAGAGATTTTCGGCACTTTTATAAATAAGGCTTTTCCTAAAATTTTATTTACAATGAGAAATAAAGGGGTTGGGGCAAGAGACGCATTTTTGAATTTCAGAGATATATCAATTTAAAAGTTAAATAAATCAAATACTCAAATCAACATATAAAACAAAGTTTTTTCGCTAATTTCCCAGCAACATTTTAGATATTCTGAACAACAATATGGCATTACTTTAATGATATACACTTTCTGTCTGGTAAAAAAGTTCTAGAAACATATGGGGTGAAAGAAAAACCTGGGACATATGCGCCACCTAGTGGCATTAGAAAAAATAATATGTAGGATATTATAATTTTTACAATATTAAGCAACAGATTAGTGTTAGATTTATTTCACTAGTAATGTGGCTTGGCACTTCTTTGCCCCTACCCCCTCAATTATTTATTACAAAATATGATGCAAATATTAAGTAAAACATTTCATTCTGTTAAAGATATTTTGGTACATTCAGAATTACGAATAGTTGTATATAAAAAGGAAAATACTAAAATTTATGAATTTATTTAAAAGATTACAAAAAAAAATACTTAATTTTTTTGTTAATTTTTTATGAAAAATATACTCATTTCCAGGTATATAGCAGTAGTGTGCACATGGCAATTTTAAATAATTAGCGAAAGCGTACGCTGCAATTCATACGTGCGGAAAAAAGCAAACAACATATTATTGATACTCTAATAATGGACAGACTATGGATAAACTAATTTACTTACATAGTGAAAAATACAGGATTTTTCACACTATATCTGAATATTCACTCATAGTTTTAGCATTAATGCAGATATTTGAACATTTTTTTTTATTATTGACTCATGTTTTATTGTAAAATATTTGATTATATCACGGTAAGTGTTTGACATACTTTCTATCCACGTACAAACAACACTAAGCATGATGCTTCACACATTATAATAGTATGTAGCATCTTACGAGCCGAATTAGTGAGTAGTTTCTAATTTTTCGTGATGTCTTTATATTTACGCAAAGGAAAGAAAATGTGTAAAATTATTAGAAGCTCGGGACAAAAATTCAAATTTGACTGTAAAATGAGACGTTTCATTCGTCCCCCCCCCCCTTCGTTTTTTTAAACTTAATATGTAAATTCTGACCGCTTGTTTGTATATGTTTTTCTACGTTTCCCCACTTCTGGTTGTACTTTTTTTTCAGTTAAATCTAATCATCCTCGATGATTATCTTTATATGAAATCAATTAATATGCAACCCTTTACGCATTTTTGACATTTTATGACTTTTTTTCTTGACAGCAGTACGGAAACCGTAAATGCTAACATAAATTATTAATTTATCATTTAATAATCTATGATAAAATGTACTTACGTAGCGCTTTTATCACATACTTAACTAATGTAAAATTTATTAATCATTTAATATGCTGACTTTCAAAACTGATTTTCGAAGTTTATCTTTAGCAATGAATTTACAGTTTAATCTGCCGATAAGCTTGATTGATATTAATGGAACAGTATAAAACGTCTGATAATTGTTAGCAATTTCTGCATATGTAAATATATATTTTATTGGTGAAAGCTGCGGTAATGAGAGACAGGAAATAGACGTCACTTTAAATATATATTTGAAATATAACAAAATACGCTAAAATATAGTTTTTATCTTTAAATTATTATTATCTATTTTTTTTTTTAAATTATCGTGATTTAGATATATGTTTATTGTTTTGATTTTGGAAATATATCCACGGTGAACTACATACAATAATTCAAGACTTTTTACAATAAAATATTATAGAGTAAAATGTGTTAAAAATCTAGATACAATTTACAGATCAGCTTTTTACTAACAAGATATTAATTCATATTCTACTTTCTAAAGTTGTGATACTGTAAAGATTTAAAAATATTTTCTGTAATAATGTACTATTGGGTTGTTTGGAAAAATCTTTTTGTTTCGAAAGTTGGTTCATACTGGAAAATTCTATCATTTAATTATCAAAGTTTAATTCCGGTATCTAAGGTCTAATGATTGACGGGCAGAATTTTTCTGTACGAATTGGTTTACCCAAACGGAAGGAACTTTCCGAAGAACCCAATACAATTAAACGGATTATTTCTCTCAGAAAGCCAATACAAGTTTGCTATAGTATAGTAGTTTGCTAGCATAGTATAGTCTATGATTGAAAAAATTACAATGATATAATGTAAGCATAGATGAATTGTAGTAACTAAACATCATACGAAGTGAATGCATCTTTTTAATTTATTTACCAACACAAGGAAAATGTTACACCTCAGTGAAAAAACTAGGAACTATTTCATTGAAATTCTGTGTCATAACCAATTTCAGAAAACACTCTCTGTATGTAAATATTTAACTATATTTGCATGCACTCTCACGCACTCAAAATATCACGGGGTTAAGTCAAATACCGTAGTCGGTGAAATGTTATCTGTAGATTGGTAAGAATGGGCCGGAATTCAATATCACAATTTTTGTTTGATGTGTGCAATCACTTAAAGATAGTTCTGGGTAGAATAGGGAAAAAATGTCAGAGTGTTTTCCTTAAAATACATTGTAATAATAGCATTTTTTTATATTCACTGGTTTTTAATAATAACGTTTTCTGTATCTATGCTCATTAATTACCTTCGGGCATTCTCTTCAATCCCATCTACGGTTGAAAGTGAGAGTTAAAGAACTACAAAAGTTTATTAGAGATCCACAAAGTAACGCACTATAAATGAGTAAAATTAAATAATCTGTCATTCAAATCCCTAATTTCAAAGAATAATTTTTGGAGGAGGTTAACACTTAAAAACTAGCCTTAAATTCTCTTATGCTCGTATTCACCATTTACCTCAACCTAGAAGACCTCGGTCGAACGCTCAGATGAAATTCTCGATTAAACTTGATTGGATCTGATCGCGACTAAAGTTCAAACAGATTAATGATGAATACCATTTGGGAGTTCGACCCAGGTTTTTTAGGTTTAGATGGTGAATATGAGCATTAAACACTGCAACAAGGTCTCAAGGTGACTTGGATACAAATTTAAACACTTTCATTTAATTAAAGGTAACAATCCATAAAATTCAATTCCAAATATCTTTAACTACATAGGATTTGTGATGCGACTTTATTCCAAGTAATAAAGTTCTTAATCTTGCTACTTCAAAGACACAGTTAAGATGATTAAATAAATCGACTTTTTTCTAAATATAATATTAACATACAACGACATTATTTGCGAGAGCAATCATCTGCTTTCAATCATCAGGTAGGTACAAAGAAAGAGTAGTTATGAAGGCAGAATAAACACTGTTCTGCAACGAAGTATTAAATTCGTTGATGCATATTGTACCCGAAAGGGAAGGGATGTATGAACACCACAAGTAATAAAAAAATGTCAAAAACATAGCTAAAGTGGTCATCGGAAGGGAATGTTTAGGAGGTGCAGACTTATCACACACATAAAGGTCGGAATATGACAAAAAAAAAGAAAAGTCTGATTTAGATACAAATATCGAAATATATGCAGCTTTATTCATATGTTGTTTCTTTTGCGTCTTTACCGGACTATGTGTGGGTAATAGATCTGCTCCTTCCACGCATACATTTCCAGTGATCCCTTTCTCCCTGTTATTGACAATTTTTAATTACTTGGAATGATAATCTTCTCTTTCTTTCGATTGCGATATACATCAGCAGAGTTGCCAAGTCTCCGGATTTTTGAACACCAGTAATTTTTTAGAGAAAAGGTTGTTCTGTTAAATCGCAAAATCCTCTGATTAAATGAAACAACATTTTCTGTACTAAATTACTGGTATCCAAAAAGCCGGAGACTTGGCAGGTTTGCATCAGAGAGTCTAGTACTTATTTCTACAAATGTTTTATCATTTCTGGATAACTATTCTCTGATAATCTCACATGAAGATAAGAATAGATAACACTCGAAACTATATCCGTGGTTTGTTATTATTATATGACGAAAAAAATATATTTCATCATTTGTTTCGGCTTATATTTGCTCACAGATAAGACTGCCTAAAATTGTTGACTGAGACTCGCTCTAAATACACAAATAACTGACAAGAATTTTCGCATACCATTGCATCGAAACAAACGCGTGATAAATCGCATTGTCGTAGTACGTGAGAAAACCTCCCTCAATTGTGATGGCTGAATATTAACATAAGAAATGCATAGATTCATCGAGAAAGTATTGCTCATTCATGCACACACAGTTAGATATGCAAATTTGACATCTTCAAAGAAGCAAAATATCCGAAATATACTTTTCCCACCTGCTTGTTTAATGGTTAGGATGGCGCTGGCTGCTAGACAAAAGTTCCGGGTTTAAATCCCGACTCAGGCAGATGTTTGAAGTGTGTCGTATACCACTTTAAACGGAGGTCTCAGAATGTTTAGCCCTCGAGTACAAAAAATGACCATATCACCTGCAAACAACCAACAAACCGAAAAGGACTTTCTTAACACATCATAACAAAAATTATTTTAATAACTATATAAAAGTCCCAACATTCACAAAAAACACCAATGCCCTCTAAGTAAATCCCTTTTAATACATGGTGGGCACAAATGAAATTGGGCTAAAAGAATAATTCACTATTCGTAGTTATGCAGTGAATTGAGAATGCGCATGGTTGTAAGACACAAATGTAAAGCACAAATATTACTTTTTTACTAATGGTTGATGTGCTGTCCTTCGTTATTCTGCAAATGTCTCATTTATAATCTATTCTAGCCATATATTTGTGAAAATGTTCACGTCGATCAAACCCAGTAAGTAGTTATTTTGGTTTCTATAGTCTTTTGAAGATATTCTGTTGTATTTTGGATGGAATTTTTTTGCCCTTGCACAAAGAATGAATTTCATGAAACCCCAGATATCATTATACTTGTTCAGTTTTATCATATATTTCCCTCCTTCGGAGAACACAAAAAGAATTATGAACGACTGCGAATTACATGTCAATCATATGTGGAGTTGAAACACCTAGCGCCATATATCGCAAACTTTCCATAGACACTTTTCACATACCTGATAAGCTTCCGGTCTATTAAATCAAATAACCATAATTTGGACCACAAATTTTAACTACCAAATAATGTACTATTAGTAACACTGTAAACACTAAACATTTGATGCTTCAGGGGATACCCAGTTGCATATAAACTCCACACCCTGTATATGAATAATTGTATAACACATCTTAGAGGGATAAAAAAATAGAATCTAACCATAGTATAATATATTTAATACAATAAAAGTATAAAAATATAAAGATTAAAAGATGACGAAAGGTCTCTTACAGAGACAGAAGACGAAATAAATCTGAGAAAAGAAAAGTTTAAGTGGACTGACTGCGCGAGCGACCAGTCCGAAAATAGTAAGGCATGGCTTCGCTGGCAATTGTCAGAATGTCAAAAAGGATAAGAATTTGCGTAAAATAACTAAAATTACTAACTATAATAACTTTAAATTTTAAGAGGGAATAAAAATTATAAAGATATAATAGAAGGATAAAATAAAAAATGAACATTTAAACTGTTTAAAGCTGTAAAAATAGCCGAAATGGGCACTAAAAAGCAAAGATGTTATATGCAATCTCCCCTTTCAAACAAAAAAGACAATTTTCATTTCCATACATCGAATAGCATAAGATTATTTAAGGGTAGCATATAATTACAAGAAATTAAAGTGATAAGAAGGATAATAATGAAATATACGCACACACACACACACATATATATACTATATATGCAAGATAAATAGAGAACAAGTGGGTAAGTGTGATTGCAGATCGCTCAAAGGGTTTCGTTTAATATTCCTTTCAAAGCACTTTATCCTTTCTTTAATAAATTCAAATAAATTTCTTTTAGCAACAAAAAAAAAAAAGCCATGTGTTTTATAAAGTAAAAATTTACCGGTCTATTCTTTCGTGTTTTCGAATATCTAAACCAGCCCGCTATTATATTCTGTCATAATAATATCCGTCATGCGGACTAAATGCGATATTTAAAAAATAATTTCATAATTTAAAAATTAAACAAATTGAACAACCTTTAAAATGTTAAAATATGCGAATATTTCCATAATCGGATTTTTATCACGATTCAATATGTTTCTCAAACTCATATATTTACTATTCCCTATTACTCATATTGATACTCGCTTTGTATTATTCTCAAACATCTAAAAAATTCGTTAAACTTCAACTATGACGTCAGATTTTCTTTTTAATTCTCTAATGACGTGATATTAATCTGCTTTGTGTACATACACATACTCATACTCCTTGTATTAATGAGAAATCTTAGACATTTTCCGTTTTATTACCACTATGACGTCAATCAATTTTATTTCATATTTATCTTTTTTTCAATTAGTGAAACTTTTTTTTCATTTTCATTTTTCACAGAGAAATCGTCAGAGAAAATTAATTATTGTGGAAGGAATTTCATCGTGGATTTTTAATTTTTGGCATCTGCTATAACGATAAATGTTTAAATTTAATAGGAAAAGGCTGTTAGAATTTTGGTTTTTTATCTCTATTTATTAAAATAATACGAATTTTCAAATTTTAATATTTTGAGCTCTTCATAACTGGTATTCAGATAAAAGTTTCAACTCTGTAAGTTATATAGTTTTTTAGAATGGCTCTGTGACAGACAAACAACGCAGCGGGAGTAATAGGGTTTCGTGAGATGAACGAAACCCTAAAAAGGAAAAAGGAAATAAGTATTAGCACAAAGAGGACAGCTCTTCTAAAATAATAGTATATCCGGGCCTGTCTAACGGTCTGTAAACTGCATGATTTGGCAAATCTTAAAATATATCATTAGGAATATTATAGATGTTATTGTAGAATGTTTTTGAAAGGAATTTAATACGGTTAGCAAGGGAACAAGTTTTTAGATAATTCCTGATAGTCGAATTATGAAGGTATTTAGAACCATTACGAATTATTCTTAGTAGTTTATTATTCGAACGAGATAACACTCCACATTGTTTTTACATACGCCCCAGATATGACAGGAATAAGTAATTATAGAGAAGACACATGCATTATAGATAAGCGTTTTATTGCGAATAGAGAGCAAATATATACAAAGAAGGTGTCTTAGGGATTTAGAGGCTCTGGCGATTTTACTACGGATATTAAGTGTTTGTTTGCAAAAAGTAAGGCTTTGTTAATGATAACCCTCGGGTACTTTTAGTATTATTAGTTAGTACTGCAGTAAGCTGTAAGCAGTTGATTACATCAAGAGGATTCCCAGTTTCACAGCAGCTGTAATCTCTGTATATGAGTAGTTGTGTAACACATCATAGAGAAGACATATAGAAACTATACAGATTATTAAATCATTTTAATACTTAATTTTTTTTGGTTTCAGGTACGCTTTTTGATTAAAAAAATCGGAAGGATTGCAGTTTGCAATAGTACTAATCTTCACTGAACTGATCCCTTACATATAATATTTTACAAATAATTCAGTTATGAAAATTTCGAACTAATTTTGGTGTCCACCCTGAACATTCAGCAATAAGTATTTAAAACGATTAAACAATGTTAAAAACCAAACATTAAATACTTTTTAACATAACACTGTAAAAAACAATGTTTCTTAGTCTAGAAAAATATAATATAACCACGAACGAAAACATAGAATAACCACTTCCGAGTTACTAACAATTCCGAAATGCGTTCTTTATCTTCAAAAACCTCAGAAACCAATATATTTTCGAGAGTTTCGAGAAGCATTTATAAAATACAAATTTTCTTTTGCTGCCACTTATTTTCAAAAAAGTTTCCGAGTAGTTTTTATAGTGAATTAACCAATATGTTCAACTCGTAATGCTGGTTTTACAAAGGCTATTCATTCTCAAGTAAACATATTCATGTTGAACAAACATGCTTTACAGACAAATATAATAAATTAACAGTATTAATTTTACAACCAGACTTAATATTATTTTATTACTCTTGCACGGATAAATTCATTGACGCAGGTGAATATGTTTAATTTAGAATGAATAGCATCCTTAAAAGTTATATTCCGGTTTGAGAAAACTTATTAAGACACATTAAAACTACTCGAAAACGATTCCGAAAATCAAAAGCGGCAAATGAAGGTTTGTAATGTAAATAATAAATGCTTCTTTAAATCTCGAATATATATATATTGGTTTCTGAGGTTTCTAAATATGAATAAAAATTTTGGGAATCGTGGATAACTAAGAAGAGATTAATGTATACTTTCGTTCGTGGCTATATTACATTTTTTGTTACATTAAGAAACAATTGTCTTTTTTTTTTACAGTCAATGTATTTTCCATATTAAGGTAAAAAATATCAATGATTGTAAATTGAATTGTTTCACCAAAAGTGAATAAGATATAATGCAATTATTTCCCCAAAATTTACATTATACAAATCTGAACCAAATTTCTCAATCAATATACAGGGTGCCCCAAAAGTCCTTGACACACATAAACATTCATTTCTTAAAAAATTAAGAAATTTGCGTACGAGAGTGCGATTTGGAAGAAAATGCTTCTTATAATCGAAAATTTTCTTTAAAAAAATTAAAAAAATAGTTCCAAAAATTTCTCATAGATGGCGTTACTTCAACAAAGCTACCAAAGAAGTAGAATGCCTTTATATATATATAAGAATAGAAAAAGACGCACGGTGTGTATGCACCGTTTTTGTCCAAACTATGGCAATCCACATTCCATAATTTAACAATACTCGCTTTCATGAGTTCGATTAGTCGAGTTAGACAAGTCAACAAACATCAGTTTGATGATAACAAAATTGTATCTAATCGTATCAAATCTTTCATATCAAAATCGTATCGACCAATCGCATTTTTTTTGTCCGTATGTCGCTATTATCTTACATAGGCATCCTATAAATCTTGAAAAGTTTCCTATTATCGCCAAACTAATGTTTGTTGACTTGTCTTACTCGTCTAATAAAATTCATGAAGGCGAGTATTTTTAAGTTCTGGAATATGGGTTGCCATAGTTTGGACAAAAACTGTGCATACGCTTTGTACGTATTTCGCCTGTGTTATCTATAAAAGCATTCTACTTTTTTTGTAGTTTTGCAGAAGTAACGCCATCTATGAAAAATATTTGAAACTACATATTTTTATCTTTTTAACACTTTGAGTGGCTGTGGGATATTAATTAAATTTTAATTTTTTAACTTTGCTTCGGGAAAAAATGAAAAATTGCTTTTCCTTATTTTGAACTAAATTCTTTCGTAAATACCGGTGTGAATTCGACGTTACAGGAACACAATTGCTTGCTCCTGAAAGGGTAATGAACATTTTCGTCCAAATCAAACCCTCGTACGCCAACTGCTTAATTTTTTATTCAATTTTTAAATGTGTCACGGATATTTGGGACACCCTGTATATCTTCGGAAACGTATTAAATATTTACTGTAAAAGCAAAAAAAAAAAATAACTATATTTAACACAAACATGAAATGTAAAAAATCATCTTTTATCATGCGTCATTGAGGAGAATTATCCATTCCTTCAGATATAAATAATTTAAACACAAATGTAAATAATTTTAAAAATAATTTCAGAAATAAGGTGTTAATGAAGATTTGGAACATTTATTTGTTATTTGACAGAAACAAATTTTAACGTGAAAATCAAAAGTAAGAAAATGTTATAAAACTTTAGACGTTTAAAAGTTACTTGTAACTAAAATGACAAATAAAAAATATTGTATACATAAACAAAGACTAATAACCTCACTGATTTCAAATACTTCAAGTTTAATTGTAAGAATTTGGAGAGGATTTTTATAAAAAAAAATTTTGGTTCTTTGAGAAATATCCTCAGGCTTTATATGCGCTCAGAAATTTCTCAATTGTCACAGATTCCTGATTCTTTTTTTTCTTATTCCAGCCCCTTAATCTATTTCCAACTGCCTTTCTTTTAAATCAACTTATTTTAGTGTTAATTTAAAAAAAGGTTCTCCTTTACCGTAAAAATTATTACTTAAATTCCTACCATTCTAGAAAAGATAAAAATGTTAACTTCTATTACTTTTAAATGCTAAAGGTGTAAAATTAACAACTATAATATAAATTAAAATAACTTTTATTAGTTGTTTTACATGTTTCGACTCTTCTGAGTCATTTTCAAAAACAAAATGAGAATATTCTAAAGCTGCACGGGCTTTGAAGTTGTTATTTACACGTACTTAAAAAAAAAAAAAAAAAAAAAAAAAAAAAATTACACACGTTATCTATTATTTTTTACTTGATTGTTTATTTTCATATCTTTGAGCATGGAGTAATTCTAGCCACAGTTTCGGTAAATTAAAAGATGCCGCATCGTTACATATTGTATTTTTGCGCGTGAGTATCTCTATGGTTTCTCTTATTATGGATGGATAGTGTAGACTGGAGGGAAATATTATTTTACTTTCATTGAAATTTATTTGGATGGTTTCTTCTTGATATAATCTTGCTAGGGTAATAATCTTGCTAGGCGCAAAAATACAATATGTAACGATGCGGCATCTTTTAATTTACCGAAACTGTGGCTAGAATTACTCCATGCTCAAAGATATGAAAACAAACAATCAAGTAAAAAATAATAGATAACGTGCGTAATTTTTTTTTTTTTTTTTTTTTTTTTTTTAAAGTACGTGTAAATAACAACTTCAAAGCCCGTGCAGCTTTAGAATATTCTCATTTTGTTTTTGAAAATGACTCAGAAGAGTCGAAACATGTAAAACAACTAATAAAAGTTATTTTAATTTATATTATAGTTGTTAATTTTACACCTTTAGCATTTAAAAGTAATATACTATTACAAGGTGTTATATTTTATTATAATGTTAAGTTCTTTTATCAGAAATGTTCAAAGTATTTATCAACGCATTTTTAATTTTGTATGATTTAATATGGGAAAAGGAATTTTAGCTTAAATAACTGAGATTTATAAGCTTTGTTAATTTGTTCTAAAAAAGTGATAATAGTTAGATATGTATTTTTAAGAATATAAATAGACATACATAGGTGTGCTCGCACAACCACATACCGTATTAAAACTTTCACATTGAAGTCCTGCCCAATCGAGAGCTATAGTCGTGAAAGTGGTATCCAGTTACAGTGAAAAGGCTATTCGCTACGACATGAGATCGCTTACAACACCCTCTAGTAGTAAACTACTGAGTTAGGATTGCTATCTTCAAAACAGTACAGTAGAAAGAAATTGATTACAAAGTTGTAGAGTGTTCTCGATTTCGTATGAAATAATTCCATTTACATATTAAAAAAACTTTTATTAGAAGTTCTGAAAAGTGATTTTTTATATCTAATTATCAGCTTAAATACGCCCCTAATTTCATGCATAACTGCGACATTAAAAGGCAGATGCACATTTACTAACAAAACTAGCACGTATAAGCAAGGTATTTTAATAAGAAAATAAAGCTAATTATGCTGAAAACACATGCATTGGTGGACACATGGAAGAAACTTAACATGATTTTCTTATTACATTACACTTCACCTTGATTACATGTGTTAATGTTACTATTAAATATGATTCTTCTTTATAATTCTACAATTGTTCATACAATTAGTGGCGGATTAAAGATTATGATTGAATATAAAAAATACATTTTAGGGCTCCTAATACAATTATTGTTACATGTATGGCATCATTCCATACTACATCGAGGAAAATCTCAAGTTCTAAAGAATGTACTTTCTTTAGGTTCAGCAGCCACTACAGGAAAAATACTCGGTGAAGTGAAGATGGCGTTAATGGTCAAAATACGAAGTAAAAACCCTTCATCATTCAAATACTATACAAAAAACATTGTCAATTGCCCTCACATTTGGAACTATTTTTTTGTACGTCTATTTCTATTGCACTCTTGGGTAACATATACAAACGTGCTTTGATAGATCTCTTTTCAATATTCTACCATAATTCGTCACACACATACTTAGATAAGGTGACCAAATGTTCCCAATATTTATGAGTTTGTGTTCAGAGGATCAGCTTAAAGTTTTTGATTAAAAATGTTATTGAGTTTTAAAATTTTGTTAAATTTCTGAAATTTACAAAAGGTAAAACTAGGCAACTCCGCCATTGGCCTGAAGAGCGCCCGGCGCGTCTTCGACCACCGAACCCAAGGTAAATCTTCTGGTTTTTAACTTTATAATTTAGTCACCTTTAACATCAGAACATCTTACATACGTTATTTAATAGTTTTTAATTGTATTATTCTAGAAAAAAAAATTATAATTTGAAAAAAGAAATAAAAAAGTAAATTTTTCTCTTGTGTTGCCCTTTACACAAATTGATTACATTTTCCCTTATTTATTCCATATTTTTTCTTATTGCCGCCTCTTAGCCATTAAATAATTTTTTTAATAAACAGCTGAAAGTAACTTTTTAAGGAAGGAAATTATAAGCAGACGAGGGCAGTATTTCAATGAGGCCATAAGAGAATATGTTAAAGAAAAAGGGTATTTTGCAATAGTTAAATTTGAATTCCAAGTTTAGTTTACTTTTCAATAGTAAAAACGAATGCAAAATTTAATTTCATCAAAGATGTGTGGTTTCATGTATCTTAAATAAACCTTCTTTTAATGTATTAAGAATGAGCATATTGTAATACTATTTAGGAAATATCTTACTCTAGAAAAGTACTTAAATAAGATTGCAAAATGCTACTTTATTAGAAAAGAAAACATTGTCCTCCCAAACCCTTGGGTTTTTGAGTTTAAAAAATCCATCTACCTGATCACCAAATCTGACAACCTTGGTTTATGCATGGACACACATATATCCAGGCACAACTACGCCATTTAGTAGGTTGCCGAATGTGTTTACGAAACATATAAAGAATCAGCACTGTCTCATTGTGTTGTAAGTGTGGTAAAAAGTGAGACAATTTAAAAGTGATAGTTTTCCTTTTTCTATTCCTATGTATCAGTAACTTTGCTGCAAGATGAACCCAATAAACAGGTTTATATATACAATGTCTGAAATTTCGCAGTTAATTATATCTAGCTCTTAATTAATGTTTACTAAAAATAATTGTCCCGCCGTGTATAGCTTCCCTTTATATTCGTAGTGCTTTTAAAGTATGTCATAAAATTATTAGTACTGATCTGGAAATGAGGGGATCACCCCGTGCTAACGTTTCTCTAAAACATCCTACAAACAATGTGACAGATACTTGTCGATGAGTAATAACAACTACTAATTAAATGCTAGGCATAAATTTTACTTAAGGATTGTATACATACGGAAATTGTAACAAACTTTAACATTTTCAACACTAACAATTAATATTGACATCATATATCCAGGCACAACTACGTCATACAGCAGATTGCTGAATGTGCCGAATATTCAGCACTGTGTCACTGTGTTGTAGGTGTGGTAAATGTGAAACAAATTAACAGAGATAGTTTCCCAGTTCCTATTCATAGGCATTAATAACTTGATGCAAAAGGAACCCAATAATCAGGTTTATGTATACAATGTCTAAAATTTCGCAGCTAATTATATCTAGCACTTAATTAATGTTTACTAAAAATAATTGTCTCGTGTGTATTATCCCCTTTATATTCGTATATTTGTGTGTGTTAGAATGTGTGTAAGTAAAGTACTTTTAAAGTACGTCATAAAATTATTAAGCTACTACTTTTTAGATCCTACTACCTTTTCTGTAAACCATCGTATAAACAATGTGGCAGATATTTATCGATGAGTAATAACATACTAATTAAATACTAGGCTTAAATGTTACTTAGGCGTTGTAAACATATCGCAATTGTAACAAACTTTACAATTTTTAACATTATCAGTTAATATTGACATCATATTTTGATTCTTAGAAAAAAATTACCTTTGGATATCAACTGCGAAGTCATTTGGTCAAATAGTTTAGAAAATATGTAGGTTTGATTTTTTAAGCATAGCTCAAAAACTACTTCGCGGTACAAGCTGTAATTTTGAATTCACATATTTGAAGATTCTAGACATCCGTTTAAAAAATTATAGTACATATTATTACAGTTAATAGATATCTTCTATAATATGAGTATATATTATAGGTAATTAATAGCCATTTATGTTTTTTTAATTAATTTTAAAAATACATTATTTTGAAATGTGACAATAAAACAATGTTAAAATCATTGCTTAAACATAGTTATACATTTTAGCCAACGTAATTATTTCCATAATTAGAGTGAACATTAATCATTTAAAAGCATCATTATTATCTAAAAGTATATTTATAATTACTTCCAAGTGGATTGAAAATTACAATGATTCATCACTAATTCTTTTCCTTAGATAGATTTAAAAGCTTTTAAATCAGAAACTCGGAATTTCCTTTAAGTGCATTGATTTTCCGATTCATCTGTAAAGATTATCTTATATTAAGGAATGTTGTTTACATGGATTAAAGTATTTCCCTTCAACTGAAAATTTTGATTGTCAGACTCAGCATTTAAAATTTATTCTCTATCTCTAGTAAAATAAAGTTATATATTAATTTTAATTTAGATTAAAATAATTTATTTTTGAAAGTTATGTTATATACGACTTAAAAAATGGTTTCTCAAAATTTTTTTAATTTTTATTAATAAATCACTAAGTTGAAAAGTAAAGTATTATAATATAACTATAACTTTTTTACATTAATTAAATTGGCCCCTGTATCATATTTATGAAATTTCTCTAAAGATATAAAAGTATGTGCCATATATTTTTCATATTTGTAACTTTTCTACATCATCGCTGTATAATCTCTGTACAATTATTAAATATTACACGAATTGGCATTTTTTTCATCTGAGTGAAAAAATAAAATCTAGGCTGGGAATCGAATCCAGAACCTATATCTTTAATTGCCAATGCTTTGTCTATTGAGCTACCTAGACCGATGACCGACCCACACAATTCATTCAAACAATCTATTGGTGATAGAATCTGGTCTGTTATCCGAAACAGTTCCAAAAGCAAAATGCAATTAAAATGCAAGTAATTGACCATAGTTAAGTGATCGAAACGTTGATACTCTTTAATATTTTTAACTCAATCATACTGATTAGTAATGATATCATACGAGTTTAGATAATTTTACTCGAAAATTGAAACTAAGCTGAAATACGTGGAACCCGATTACAGAAGATTCATTCCCAGTTCTCGTCAATATTGAATTTGAATCAGAATTTCGACAAATTAGTCAGCTATAGCCAAATTGGCTTCAATTTTGGCAACCTGTTTTGTGGCCAAATTTGGCGATATTTAGCCGAGTGCCGCCAAGCTTGGCGAAAATTTGACGGTTTTGAATACGAATAAATAGTGTTAAGCATATAAGAGTTGGAACGATTGTTACAACAATCAAAGAAAATTTACTAGAAACCATGGTCACTCAAACTCAAGAATTAAACCCTTTCATGGAGGAATCCTGCAGTATTGTTTCGAAATGTCAGCCACCCTAAAATTTCAAACTTTTATATCTCAGCCATTTTTTGACATAGAGGCAAAACAAAAAATGCTCCGGAATCCTTGGAACAAGGTCGAACATTTAACGGAAAAAAGTTTAGGATTTAAAATTTTTTTGAACATCATTTTGAATTTGAAATCTTTAAGTGTATCTTCGTATCTTTATTTAAAATTTATTTGAATAAAGTATTAAAATTTTTTTGAACATCATTTTGAATTTGTAATCGTTAAGTATCTTTAAATCACAACGCCCATTTTTGGCGAAATATCCCTAAATTCAAGTGGGAATTGTAAGCCATAGTAAAAAACATATACAACACATTTGGTTCAATTCTATGCATAACTCCGTACACTTTTCGATGATACAATAATAAAATGGAACAAAAACCACTATCACACCGCTCCCTTCCGACGGAATATCCCCAAATTCAAGTGAAAACTGCTAGCCATAGCCAAAAACCTATAAATGACATTTGGCTCAATTCTATGTATAACGTCATGCACTTTTGGATGATACAAAGAGGACACAACACGGACAGTGAGACATGCTTAAACAAGAACGAAAAATCATGCGTCAAGCATAGATTATGTAACACATTCCAACGCTTCCAAAATGATTTTACAAATCATACCGTTTAATAAGCTAAAAGATAACATCTAAGTAAACAATTTGGAAAACGCATAACATATTTAAAAACATAATTTCAGGAATTTCCAACAAATACAATATTCGGAAAAATATCCGAATACTTTTATTCAGCCCTGTATAGGGTCTATAGATTTGTATATACACTACATAGGATGCTAAATTTTAGTTCAGTTAGGAAACGCGTAGCACATTTTAAAATTCTCCGACTGGAGTTTCTGTCAATAAACGGAAATGTGTTCGCGCACTTTTGTGCTTCTCTGTATAGGATCTACAGAATTTATACACACCACGTAATAGACAAAAAGCGAGTTAAAATTAAAATCGCGTTCAGTAACTTAAAACGCACTTCCAGGAATTATTGTTAACAGACAGTAGAGAATTATTTTGTGTGTCCCTGTAAATGAACGATGACTGCTATACACACAATATTCTGTAGTAAGCTTCTTGTAATGCCCCTTAGTTATATATTTAAATTTCAATGCGTTTAAAATCGTAAAACATTATTTAAATAAACCGCAGAAGATTTTTCTCCATAGACGTAATGTGAAGGAATTCTTTGGAATATCCCTGCAAAATAACTATAAGGACTATGCACACCCTATTCCATATTAAGCTTCTTCTAATGCACCTATATATAAATTTAATGTTTTTAAAATAGTGAAATATTGTTTAAATAAACCGCAAATGAGTTTTCCCCATAGACCGCAATGTAACGGAATTCTTTTGAGTGTCCCTGTAAAAAAACTATAAGTGCTACACACTTCCGTTGAAATAGGGAACATGCTATAGATAACGACAAAAACATATAAAAATTGCAGAGCAATCCGAGCATATTTACGGGAGTTTGAACACGGAAAGACGGCAGACGGTCATACGGCAGACGGCCAGACGGCAGACAAACCGAAGTCATAAACACTTTTCAACTAGGTTGGAAAGTGTAAAAAACATGTAAATTCGTCGAAAAGCGGAAGTCGAAGAAAATTTCGGTTACAAAAATTTACAGCTCTTTTTTTTACGTTCCAAAATATAATACTATATCTAGAAAATGCATGATACATCATCCATTGTAATATTCAAACAGTAAATTGAAAATAACTTTCCACAAAAATTGTTGGGAATTACTCTACTTTTTCTTTGTCATTTAAAATGAAATTCTTATTTTATTCCTGTACAGTAAGTATAATTTTTTTTCTTAATTTGCTACAAATATTTCAATTTATTTTAAAGAATATTCACCAATCATTATAACTATAGGCAAATGATACATTTTTATAATCCGGCACTCTTTTTAAAGATCTATAAAGCTTTAAGAGCTATTTTTTGTTATCTCCCACATAAATACAATAATGCATTAAAAATGTTACACTGCTGACTGTATATCCGAAGTAAAAGTTGTTCTTTTAATGCAATGGTATTTGACGAAAAATGACGAAAAAAATCAATTTTCCATTATTTGAGCGGTTGATTTCGAAAGTGGGACAAGTCTTTTTCTGTTACTGCTAGATATTGAATTGTTTGCATTAGAATGAGTTTAAAAATATTCGTAAAAATATGTGAACAATGGAACAATATAAATATCTGCATGAATTACCTGGATCCGGAGCAACTTGATATCCAGTAGAACGGTAAGCGACTTGCAAGGCAATAGGGAACCATAAAAAGAAAAATATTTAACTCTAGTAAAGTACTGCATTAAATAAGAGACGTTGAAAATTTTAACTAAGAAATAGAATTGAAAGTATATTAAACAACACAAATAGTATAAGAATTTGAAATAAGAAAGGTGAAGAAAAAAGAAGAGAAAAAATTCCATTAGTTCCAAAAAAAGACAGACGAAATACTACTAAGGGTCGAACCCATCTAAACAAAAAGGAGACTCTTTAAAGTGACCATACATTTAAATATAATAAAAACAAATGCTACTAGAGTAGTATAAATAACTTTGAGTAATTTAACAAAAGAAAGAATAAACAAAGAGAAGTTTAGTTTAATTGAAGAGAGAGGAAAAATCAGTCTTCATAAAAAAAAAAACGAGACTCTTTAAAGTGACCACACATTTAAATATAATAAAAAGAAATGCTACTAGAGCAGTAAAAAAATAATTATTAATTAAACAAAAGAAAGAATAAACAAAGAGAAGTTTGGTTTAATTGAAGAGAGAGAAAAAGTCGGTCTTCATCAAAACAACAAGACTCTTTAAAGAGGCAATACATTTAAATATTATAAAAACAAATGCTACTAGAACAGTATAAATATTTTTTAGTAATTAAACAAAAGAAAGAATAAACAAAGAGAAGTTTAGTTTAATTGAAGAGAGAGGAAAAGTCAGTCTGCATCATCAATTAACGCAGCATACGTAGGGCGTTTGCGATTAGCGGCGTCGTCGGAGACCTTATAGTCTGGCAATTTAAAAATATTTTAAGAATAATTTTAAATACATCGGACTTACTGTATATTTTTTGTGGTCATATTTTATGTATATTTAATATGCTGGGTGGTTATTCATGTTGGCTGATGATGGTTATCAGTGGTAGCTAAGAAATAGTATGGTTTTGGTACCAAATGGTGGTATGGTTTGGTCATGCACCAATAGTCTAGCCTCACTTTACTCTCAAAAACAACGATTTGTTGAAAAAGTTGAATTTTTTTTAATAGGATATGCTTATAACAAAAATATAAATGCATTTTTTCTTTGCTTATTTATTTTATTTCAATATTTCATTCTCCATTAGAAAAAGTTACATTAAAACAAAAAATAATTTAATTTTTTGGGAAAAAATAAGCAAAAATAGTCAGTAATATGTTGTATGCATGTAATTAGTAGTAAGATAAAACAATGTTGTACTAATGTTGTCAATTCACTACAGTTGTAGTAGAACCGCTAAATTCTGATTATTCTTGTTAATATTTTGCAACGTATAAAATACTTTTGTTCAAAGTGGACTAGACTCACATTAAAATTGAACGTATTTGAAATATCGCTGACTATATATTACTAGTAACAAATTTATACTGATATTAAAATATATTTGAAATTGAATTCAAAATTGATTCAAATTATAAATATGTTAAATTGTAATACGATTTAGTTTAAACTATTTTTTTTCAGCAATAATTTTGCAAAATTAGCGGCTCATTTGCTTAGAAATTACATATACATATACACACGTTCATTCTTGTTGTTTCTTGATGTTACTGTTAGATATTGATTGGAGTTTAAAATACTCATAAAAATATTTTACGAATAGTTTTAAACCCATCATACTTATTCTATTTTTTTGTGGTCTTATTTTATGTGTATTTAAAGCATGAAAGTTTTTCAGATTTTACTACAGGAATTACATTATTCATGCTTTATTTATATTCTTTGAAGAAACCATTTAACAATATTTAACAAAGTATTATAAAAAACTGTTTTTCACATATTTTGTGATGTTACACAAAGATCCGATATTTATAAATATGTGAAAAATCTTATATATTTAATATATATATTAATATTTAATATATATATATATTTTTTATATATTAAATATATATATATATATATTAATATTTAATATATATATATTTTTTTTATATATTAAATATATATATATTTAATATATATATATATATATATATATATTAAATAAAAGTCTTGAACAAATAGTTAATTTTATTGTATTTCTATTTTTTTTTATTTATTATTTTTAAATTAAATTTTAGAAATTGGATTCCTATTGTTCTAAAATAAACCTTTATATAAAAAAGGAAATGCAAAAAGAAAAATATATATAATACGTTTCGAAAAGTCCAAAACTGTAGGAGAACTAAAGTTTTTAAATTTTCTTCTAATTATTATTGCTTGTTTTAATGTCATTTTCACATTTTACCACATAAATTGCATTGTTTCATATTTAAATCATTTTCCTTCATGAAACCACTTAATAGCATGTAAAATAGGTATTATAAAATACTCAAAAAAAAAAAATAGTTCAAAATGTATCAAGTCACCACTAATGCAAATTACATAAATAAAATGGATTGAAATGCTTATCGGAAATTGATGTTATAACATTAAAAGTGCAGTTAACCCGAATGCATCATAAGTGATAAACAGACAGCGCAGGAAGAATTTCAATTTTTAAAAGCAATTTAGATTTGAGCATTTCTAATGTTAAAGGTTATTAGTTTTAAAAGAATGAATGTAATTCAATAAAGTAAAAAGATTTATCTTAACATTAAATATCATCTTAAGCTATTTTGATTTTTTGTTTTCAAGTCATAATGTGGTCATAATGTTTCAAACCATAAATTTTATATAGTGGCTATAAACTTTTTGTTCAAAATTATACATTATTTCCAGAAATGAACCTAAGCCATTATTATATTTAAATTCCATTGTTTTATGCAACAGATTTTTTATTTTAATTGAACAGCTTGGCTAAGCAATAAATTAAAATATGTGTAATATAAATAAAGGGAATACTATACACAATATATATATATGTTGAAAAACTAAAAACAGATAATTAGAACAAAACTTAATGTTTTTGTTTTTGTATATCTGAATCAAACATGTTCAACATAGCAAATTTTTGCAATATGGAAAGTTTTATGACTGGGCTTGTACTTTGAAAACAGCAGTACATACTGGCTATTGCGATGAATCCGCTTTAAAGTGTGATAAGATTTGTAATTGAACACACAGATTCCAACGGTGTTTCTATTTCTGGAAACATTCATGGAAACTTTCTTTCTTAAGTGTCTTAAGAACAGTTTCCGGATTTGCCTGTATGTCTTCAATTGAGTTAAATCGCTTACCTTTCAGCAAAATTTCCAATTTAAGAAACAGGTAAAAATTGCGAGGGATTAGATCTGGAGAGAGGGGGGGGGCAGGAATTTGGAACTCAGCCATAAATTCCCTGATGGAGAGCGTACAATGAGCCGGTTTCTTTATCGTGGTGCAGAATCCACTGCTTGTCCCGCCAAAGTGCAGGCTTTTTCTTCCGCACATTTTTACGCAAATGCACAAGTACACCTTTATAATAGACTGTTTGCCCCCGGGGGCATATTCACAGTGCACAGTACCCATTGATTTTAAATCCTTATACAGAGCAGTGGCGACTCCTGTCTTAAAACTTTCCAATCAAACCCCATATGTCTATGATGCATTCCAAATCATTGCAGTAAAGATGTTAAGTAAACTTTCTAATTTAACTTACTTTAAAATGCTTTTTCATCCGTCATACATAACGGGATTTACCTAGCATAAATAATTTTATTCCTTGAAAATTAAGAGGATATTTGGTGCAGAACAATATAGGCATAAAAAAAATAAGCATAAAAATACAGAGTCATCGAAAACGTTTGGATAGATTTGAAAAAAAAAAAATCTTAACTCCAAAAGTAATTGAGTAAACGCAATATTTTTCTTTCAAAAGTACTCGGCCATTATCCAAGATTTGTTAGATGTAACTGTTTTAAAGCCGTGACATTTAGACGAGGCGCAGAATCGATAATCTGAAAATGCAAATCGCACCACAGATTCACAATTTTCACTTTTGGCTTAAGCTATTCGTGTAGATACAAGATCCTTTCCTACTAAATCGACGGTGCTGAAGAACTTTTTAATTGAAATTTTTCCCTTATCGGCAATTGTCTTATATATGGGAGTGCTTTACACCCCGGAATCATAAAAAAATACTGTACAGCTCAAAGTGCACAGTTGTCTCTTCGTTTCATCTGAAGGTCACGGCTGTGAAACAGTCACATCTAAAAATTCTCGGATAATTACTGAATAATTTTCAAAGAATATTACTGCGTTTTCTCAATTACTTTAGGAGTTATTATTATTAAATGTGTTCAACTTTTTTACAATTTTAACTAATTTTACAATTTTAACTAATTTTACAATTTTAACTATTTTTACAGCAATTTTAACTAATTGCTGACTGGTTTCGGTAGTATTCAATGAACTGTCAACAGTGCAAATATTAATGGAATTTTGCCCATATAGAAAGAGCAGTGGATCCGATGGATAGGTTGATTGACTAATAATAATTACAGGAAATTTAAGGAAACAGCCAATAGGAAATCGCTTAGATGGGACTGGAACTGTTAATCCTTTAACAATTTCATTTTTTGACACAATAAACTAAAAATAGGAACGAAACAACACCTTTTTCCATAGTAAAACATTTACCTAGTATAATCGAAAAACGTCTGACAATTAATAAAGGGAAGATTATATTATCAATTAATTTTGGATCATATATAATTGATGTGAAATAGCTGTAATATGGGTTTTGTAATTATTTTATGATTATATCAACAAAGTTTATTGAACTTGATCCGTTGTACTATTTCAAAATTTGAAGCTGAATTATAATTACAAAAGTGAACATCATTTAAATAAATTAAATTGAATATGTAATAACTTTATGTCATGTCTAGAATTTAATTACTGAAACTTCAATACAAGTGCAGGATTTATTTTGCTTCAAATTATTAGATGCGTCCAATTTTAAAATGCTTAAAAGCATCATATTTATGTATATTAATTAGTGGATTGTATGAAACCTTAAACACTTTCAAACTGTTTGTAGAAATTATTGATAACTAAAAAATACAGAGGCTTATTTGCATTTGAAATGTCACTTAACATTATAAAACTGAGGACTGAAATTAAATAAAACGTAAAAATTCTTTACCTAATTCAACGCAAAACAAAAACAATTTAAATGCATTTGCGTTCTGAAATTTCCATTGTTTTAGATAAAAGCATTTCTAACTGAATCGTATACAATTAAAGAGATTTAAACAATGACTGAAAGAAAAAAAATCATTTGGGTGAACAATTTAAGGACAGGATGTTTTTAAGGCAAAAAAAGTCATTAATTTGAAAAGGAAACATTTAAATAGTGAAACAGAAAAATTAAATTAAATATATTACTATGTTGCACAGTTCTAGCTTTAGATATGCTTGTGTTGAAAATTGCATTGTTAAAGAATGGCATTGTAAGAGTACAACTTTCAAGACTATAATAATTTACGTTTTCTTAACATTGTTTCAGAGAATTTAAAATTCTGTTTATTCATAATGACAAAGGCGATACATCAAACAAATATAGAACATTTTAGACGCCAAAAACAATATTGGTCAGTTTCAAATTTAAAGAGGAAGGTAAGCGTATTCTCATTTACAGTGTGAACTCTGATGATTAATGTTTTATGTTGCATGTTTCCTAAAACATGACTGTCTATAAATTCTTTTTTAACACTTTGCACCATAGTTGAAAAGTGTTTATGGATTCGGTTTGTCTGTCTGTCTGTGCTCTAATATACTCGGATTGTCATGAAATTCTTATACATTATTGAATTTTACTATACAATGTTCGGTCTTGAAACTAAAGTGTGTAGCATTAATAGTTCATTTACAGGGACACACAAAAGAATTCCATTGCAGTTTGATCTATGGGGGAAAATCGCTTGCGGTGCATTTTCTTGATGTTACACCATTTCAAACATTATAGAAATAACATGCGTTACTCAGGTGGACTATATCATCCTGTAAGTGGAGTGTACAATTAATAGCATTTATAGTTGAATTACAGGGAAGCACAAAATAACCCCTTTACAGTGTGATATATGAGAAGAAATCATTCACGGAGCATTTGGAACATATTATGATATTTGCAACATAATGTCATTTAAAAGTTTCACTAAGGTTCAGTATAACTTATTTTCTATAGATTATGGAGTGCGTAGGATTTATCGTTCATGTACAGAGACGCACAAGAGAATTCGTTTAAAGGACACTGACTATGATGGATAATTGCTAGAAATTCTCTTTCCGCTATGACATGCTATTTTATGTTATTTCTAGTGTATTACGCGTTGTTTACAAATTCTGAAAATCATATGCAGGGCGGCACGAAATGCTTCGAATATGGGAAGTAATTGTTGAAAATGGATTTTTAGTGAATTTTGTATTTTTTTTTAATTCTTATTTTGATATCTCATTTCATCGTATGAAAAAAATAATTTTTTTTAATAATAATCTGTTAGTGTATTATTATAGAGATACACAGCAATCTAAAGACAATTCTCCTCGAAGTGACGGGATCTAGTTAGCAAGTCAAAAAGCGTAAAAATTCTGAGCTTCGAGGCTGCGGAACTGCGTTTTAAATGCAGCGAGACGTATGAATCTTCCACCAATGCAGGGGTAAATTAACAAGTGAGCGGGTTGTAAGACTGTGGGACTTATTACTATACTCAGCATAATTTTGAAGTGAAAACGTTAGACGTGGGAGTTGAAATGAATTATGGGATATCGAGTGATAATTTTAATAAAAATAAAAATGACATTATGAGACGTTCTAAAGAAATAAAAATTTAATGTCTCAAACGAAAAAAATAAATTAAGGGTTTTTACAAATAAGTGTAGCTTTTAACAGATTAAGATTTTTAGAATAAGAATTAAAATAAAATGTGGGAGATATGGAAGTTAAGATATGGAAGTAAAGTGCAATTTATGTTTAAGTTATTGTTAAAAAACGGGCAAAAAAGGTAGAATCGTAAAAAAATAGAAAAAAAAATAGTTAAGGTAAAATGGCGAAATTTTTTATTATTAGGTAGCTTTCAATACAAAAAAGTCCTTCCGGCCTGTACCGGGAGGAAAAGGTAGCTTTCTTATATCTTCGTTTTAAAATTTTAGCTAATGTTACACGAAAACAGCAAGTTAAAATGCAAAGAAACGTTTACAAAAGATTCGTTAATACTGAATTTGAATAAGAAATTCGCCAAATTATTGAGCAATAGCCAAATTGGCTTCATTTATGAAGACTTATTTTGGTCGCCAAATTTGGCTATATTTCGCAAAATGTCACCAATTTTGTCGCCAATGTCCCCAATTTTGGCGCTAACGGATATGAATATATAGTTTTATGCGTATGATTGGGAAAATTATTACAACTGAAAAAAAATAATTTGCGAGTAATCGCATTAATGTGCTGTTTTGTTTCAAAATGTCAGCCGCCCTAGAATTTCAAACTGCTCTATCTCAGCCATTTTTTAAGATACAGGTAAACCGAAAAATGCTCTGGAATCCTTGTATCAAGGCCTAAGACGTAATTAAAAAATAAATTTAAATTTTTAATTTTTTTGTACATTTATTTTAGTTTTAAATTTTTAAATGGCCGCCATCTTGAAACAAAATGGCGGACCAAGCTGGCCAACGAACTCGGTCGAGACATTAGTGACCTTAATACACACATTTATAAAGCACAATGTAAACACATTGATAAGTTACGTTACTATCGAGGTGCAATAAATCAAAATACAGCTTCAAAACATTAAAACTGTAAGATGTTAAAATTTCATGAGCTTTCGACTAAACATTAGCCTTCCTCAGATGAACAACAAGCAGTCGAGGATAATAAATATTTTATTGGGTGAATTTGACGTTCGTATTATATAGATTTTTCTATATATTTTTATTAATACACACAATTAGTTTCATCAAAATAGATTTATAAATTATAAATACTGGCGTTATCGTATGACATAGATCAGATATATATATATATATATATATATATATATATATATATATATATAAATCAACATTTGAACGGCTGCAATTGGTAGCTTTATACTTTTTTATGTAGCTTTCAATACAAAAAAGTATAAAACTACCTATTGCAGCCGTTCGGAGGAAAGCAGTTCCGGAAAATTTCGATATATTTTCACCGATCATGACCCCCAGACCCCAAAACCACCCTCCGTTGAAATGTTGATACATATATATCTGACCTATGTCATACGATAACGCTCGTATTTATAAATCGATTTTGATGAAACTAATTGTGTGTATTAAGGTCACCAATGTCTCGACCGAGTTCGTTGGCCAGCTTGGTCCGCCATTTTGTTTCAAGATGGCGGCTATTTAAAAATTTAAAACTAAAATAAATATACAAAAACTTAAAAATTCAAATTTATTTTTTAATTACGTGTTAGGCCTTGATACAAGGATTCCAGAGCATTTTTTGGTTTACCTCTATCTTAAAAAATGGCTGAGATAGAGCAGTTTGAAATTCTAGGGTGGCTGACATTTTGAAACAAAACAGCACATTAACGCGATTACTCGCAAAATATTTTCTTTCATTGTTGTAATAATTTTCCCAATCATACGCATAAAACTATATATTCATATCCGTTAGCGCCAAAATTGGTGACATTGGCGCCAAAATTGGCAAAATTGGCGACATTTGGCGAAATATCGCCAAATTTGGTGACCAAAATAAGTCTTCATAAATGAAGCCAATTTGGCTATTGCTCAATAATTTGCGAATTTCTTATTCAAATTCAGTATTAACGAATCTTTTGTAAACGTTTCTTTGCATTTTAACTTGCTGTTTTCGTGTAACATTAGCTAAAATTTTAAAACGAAGATGTAGGAAAGCTCCCTTTTCCTCCCGGTACAGGCCGGAAGGACTTTTGGAAAGCTACCTAAAAGTATAAAGCTACCTATTGCAGCCGTTCGGAGGAAAGCAGTTCCGGAAAATTTCGATATATTTTCAGCGATCATGACTCCCAGACCCCAAAACCACCCTCCGTTCAAATGTTTATATATATATATATATATATATATATATATATATATATCCATATAGATATCTGACTTATGTCATACGATAACGCTCGTATTTATAAATCGATTTTGATGAAACTAATTGTGTGTATTAAGGTCACCAATGTCTCGACCGAGTTCGTTGGCCAGCTTGGTTCGCCATTTTGTTTCAAGATGGCGGCCATTTAAAAATTTAAAACTAAAATAAATATACAAAAAAATATAAATTCAAATTTATTTTTTAATTACGTGTTAGGCCTTGATACAAAGATTCCAGAGCATTTTTTGGTTTACCTCTATCTTAAAAAATGGCTGAGATAGAGCAGTGTGAAATTCTAGGGTGGCTGACATTTTGAAACAAAACAGCACATTGACGTGATTACTCGCAAATTATTATCTTTCATTGTTGTAATAATTTTCCCAATCATACGCATAAAACTATATATTCATATCCGTTAGCGCCAAAATTGGCGATATTGGCGACAAAATTGACAAAATTTGTGACATTTGGCGAAATATCGCCAAATTTGGCGACAAAAATAAGTCTTTGTAAATGAAGCCAATTTGGCTATTGCTCAATAATTTGGCGAATTTCATTTTCAAATTCAGTATTAACGAATCTTTTGTAAACGTTTCCTTTGCATTTTAACTTGCTGTTTTCGTGTAACATTAGCTAACATTTTAAAAGGAAGATATAGGAAAGCTACCTTTTTCTCCCGGTACAGGCCGGAAGGACGTTTACATATGTACAGTCGTCCAAAAATAATAATAAAACAGCCATACATTTTAATCTCCTAATTGTCACAAAAAAGGAAAAAACGATATAACCGTTCGACTAAAAATTATTAGTCGAAGTAATTAAAATTAGTGTGCTACTCGAAAGTAGCGAAAACTTTAACGCCTCGTAAAACAGCAGACTTAGACAACACATTCAGGGCTGTATCAACTCGGTTTACTGTTTCTTTTCAGACAAAACTTAAGGAATCCTTCTGCATCCTTTTTTTTTTTTTTTTTTTTTTTTTTTTTTAATCATAGAAACATAACTGAAATTGAACAAACAATATGAAATAGAGATTTACTATGAGTACATACAATTGGGTTTCATTTAATCTCAGGAGATAATCATTGCAAATGTAAAATGACTGCCTATGTAAGTATCATCTTCTTTAAATCTTTTATTTCTGATAATGTTCTTATTGTCGTTTATCTTAAAGTTTTTTTTTTTTTTTAATACAGTTAGAAGTAGTTTTAGAATACCTTTAAAAATACTTTTCCAAAATAGCACAATACATTTTCCGTTTTTTTTTTTTTTTTTTAAATACTTGAACTGAATGAAATTTTAGATTTTCCTTCAAAAACATTTTTTTTTATACTTCTTCTTACTTTTTCTTTCCGAACGAAAGCATACTAAAAATTAATTAATTTTTTGAATTTAGTTTTTTGTTTGTGGCAATCGTAATTAATTGCACTTTTCTATGTATTAATTATGATCGTATTTCTTTAGGTTTGTTTAAACCTGTATAGAAAACTTAAGAAATAGATGAAGAAAGTCATAGAAACTTAAGGTAATTAAGGTGATTAAATGCTATTTTAAAAAACACATTAAACATATATTTCACGAGAAAAAGACATCGCGTACTCCTAATAATTGTTGTTTTATGTATTTCATTAAAATAATACGCTTCAATAACTATGATTAATGTATTTGTTTGAAATAAAATATGAGATGTGTAGTTTCATTTATTTGAAAAAATACTTCTTTAATCTGATTCAAAACAAGACAGTACATTAATATATTATTAATGGTTTGCTGCACACAGATATCATATTACATTTTAAGAAATCTTCTTTTCTGTTTATTGATACAGAAAAAAAAAAGATGTCAAAATTATCCTCTAACCCTATCAGTAAAAATATTGTATTAAACTTTTTATATCTTACAATGTGATTGAGATTTTTAAAGCAGAAATTATCTTTTCTAAAACTGATAGATTAAATAACTTGAGAACAGGTTTTATATGTGACTGTAATTTTTAGGTGCGTTCGTAATTATATAAATACGTAACACCTATTGTCGTCGCTTGGTCCGTCCGTCTGTCCGTCCATCCGCATATAACAACGCAAAAACTACCCAACCGAATGGTTTGCAATTTAAAATATATTATCTTTGCAGAATTTTGTCGAGGCATTTCAAATTTTATTAAAATCGAATCAAAACTTTAGGAGATATTAATAAAAATATTTATTAAGAAATTTGATTTTTTTTTTTTAAATCGGTGCTTTTTTGTTATAGGAGCTTCCGAAGTTTAATCGTCAAGCGAACGAGATACTTATTTTATTACAGAAATTAATCTACAGACAATTCATTTCACAGAATTAAAAATCAGAAAAGATCTCAATATTTATGTAACTAGCTATAGTAGGAACGCACCTCATTTGTCACGTTTGACGTACAATTTCCAACTTGTTTTTTCAGATAAAGATTTTTATATTTATTCAATTTTAACTCATTGTCTTATATTTGTCATATAATTATTCACTATTCTATATTTATTCAAAAGTATTTCACTATTCTATATTTATTCATTATTATTTTTTGCCCCCCTTCTTCAGATGAATATTTTAAATTAAACATCGAGTGCTTTATCTTCAAAAATAGTTTTACCTTTAGAACGTTTTGTACTTTTCCGAATGAATAGATCCTAAACATGTGAAATTATTAATTGTACAATTGCATTTGTTAAAGCTTGTACTTTTTTCGTTATGTACAAATATTTAAGTAACGTCATAATGAACAGAGGAAAGTATTTTCAACTAGGTAAATTATATCCAATGGCTGGAATAGCATAGTTGAAATTTTTTTCTCAACAGAGCGAAAATATTCCGGTACCAGGACTCGAACCTGGGTACTTTGGTTTGCCGTACCAATGCTCGCCCTACTGAGCTATTCCAACGATAGCTTGGCTGGCATATCAAGCAGGCATATAGGAGTGAAATATTTTTTTTAATGTACTGCCTTGTTTTGAATCAGATTAAAGAAGTATTTTTCAAAATGAATGAAACTACATATATCATATTTTATTTGAAACAAATACCTTAAACATAGTTATCGAAGTGTATTATTTCAATGAAATACATAACATAACAATTATTAAGAGTACGCAATGTCTTTTTACTTATGAAATATGTGGTTAACGTGTTTTTTAAAGCAGCATTTAATCCCTTTAATCACCTTAACGTTCTATGACATTCCTCGTGTATTTATTCCAGGTTGAAGCAATCCTAATGAATTACGCTCATAAGTAATAGATAAAAAAGTGCAATTGCTCTAGCCATTGGATATACTTAAATAACTTTTAAATTTTATCCTAATTTAAAAATTAAATTGCAACATTTTGAAAATGTTTTGTTTTATATTAAAGTGTGTCATATTTTATATTAAAGTATTTTATATTAATGCATTTCAAATTTATTTTGTCACTATATCTATATATATAGTGAAACGTATGGAAAAAGAAGTCCCATTTCTTATGTTTGATGATCCTTGATAGAAGTTAATTTTGAAATAAAGCCATAAAATTGTATATCAATGGTAAGGTAATTTAATTCAAAGTATGAGGAAATATTTGCGAAAAGAATATTTCAATTTAATAGCATTTGTCAAGATGAAAGCCTAGCAAATTGGAGAACATTAGCTTTATAAAAATAATCAGTTTAAACAAGTAAACGTTAGCATTCATATCGCCTTAAAACGCCTCCCCTAGGAGTATTTTCATGTGAATCCCATAAGAATTTTACTTCTGAAACTGCTCTAACCTAAAACCAAATTTCAGTTATTTTTTTCATTTCGATTAATTCGGTTCTTTCCGACAAGCAAGTTTCTTTTTTCCTTCCATACAATTTCAAATGAATTAAGGTCTGCACTATTCTCAGGCTATTCCACCAGTGGGATATGATTACCTTGAACCCACTTTTGCATACATCAGCTAGGTCACATGGAGCTGAAGTAGAAAAACATCATTACCTTGGAAAAATTATCATTATCATGTATGAGAGACTTCAGTTTGGGCTGAAGTATATCATTAATGTCTTATTTCGGAGTTTATCTCATGCATGATTTTTTTAATTTTCTGTTTGGATCTCCAAATATTCAGCGCAAGATTTTTACACTAATTGTTTGCCTCACGGAAAGTGTAATTAATTACGAAAGCAAAACATTTCCGATTCCTCTTCTTTCATATTTTATGCCGGCACTATTAATTGTGGAAATTTTTGACTCATCTGTCCAAATAACGCGGATTTATTAACTCTTTGTCTAGTTACCCTGTATTGTATCTCGATTTAATCTTTTCAACCTTTCTTTTGTTGAATTTTTTCCATAGATTTACAGCCTTTTCATTAAAATATTGTTTTCTGCATAGAACTGTAATTTGCTTCAACTGAGCTATGCAGTGAGATAATTTCAATTGCATTTCAAAGAATATTTGAATGTACCAAAAAACTATTCCACCCTATTGCATTTTACAAACAAAGGGTGTAACATTAATAGAGGTACACAATTTAAGCGGTGGTACAATATACTGCAACAAACAATTATTATACAAGAAACCAGGTTCACAATCTACTGATTCAGTGAAATTACAGGTGCTTCATCTCAATCTGAGCTTGGATTTTTGATCATAACTTTAACAACAATGAAGATATTTTAACAATATTTAAAATGGACTTGGTGTGAGTTAAATGCGATGAAACCACGAAACATGCAAGAAGTGCATGACGTTTGGTACATTGTACATGTACCTAACATAGGCCAACTACATTCGAAAAAGTGAATAAACTAATGTGGTGACCATCATCTGCTAAATGGATGCAGAAGATACTCCCTACGTTTTCGTGCTGTTGTCTCACTTAAGGTGGTGGAAATGGTAACTAATCTGCATCCAATTAGTGTTAAATTAAACGATCCAATTTAAAATGTAAATAGCATTGCGTACGGTGTTCCAACAAAATTATTGTGTGCGTTTCCACTTTTTACTATTTTATCGCATTTTGCACATAGAAAGTTAGTTCTCTTGTGAATATCGTTAAAATATCTTCATTATTGTTAAAGTTATGAACAAAAATCCAGGCTCAGATTGAAGTGAAGCACTCTGTAGTTTCCACTTTTTACTATTTTATCGCATTTTGCACATATAAAGTTAGTTCTCTTGTGAACATCATTAAAATATCTTCATTATTGTTAAAGTTATGAACAAAAATCCAGGCTCAGATTGAAGTGAAGCACCCTGTAGTTTTCACCAAATGAGTAGTTTATGACCCTTGTTCTTATACAATAAATGTTTATTTGTAGTGTGCTCTACTAACTTTTAAAGTTGTACCTCTATTAATGGTATACCCTGCACATGAAGTTTACAAGTTAAGACCTGAGTGAAAGAAATTGTTACATAAATTCGACAAAATTGATGTGATTGCTTGATCTTTTTGCTGTAATTTATATATATATATATATTCTTCTTCGAAGCATGTGTTTAAAATGTCAGCAGATTGTACTAAACCCTCTCAAAAAATCTTATCAACAATATTTTATAAATATTATTAATTAATAATTTTACTTTTTTATTAAAAAATAAATTATAAAATATTAAAAAAATGTCTCGTATTTTTAAGACTAATACGAATTTTAATATTTTGGCATGTGATAGATTACCTAATAATCCCTTCATCCATAAAATCTTTTTCCGAGATCATCCAAATATTTTTGAGAAAAATGCAACATAATGGATTTAAGCATTCAGATCTTCAAATACACCGTCACACCGAGACAGTAAATCTGACAGTATGGAACTTTTTTATTCCAATAAAAATATTCAATGAATACTCATATAAAAAAATAGTAATAAGCATTTATTTTTAAAAGATCCTCCCGATTTTCACTCGATTTTCTTAAATAAATAAATATATTAGAATAATATCTATATATCATGTATCAGATTTCATTGAGGTACCTTAGAGCTTTTTTTTACTTTTTCTTTGATATTTGTACTTTCACTGTTAATAATAAAATTCTACGTCCTGTTTAAATCAATACACAATATTTACATACCTTTACAAATAGCAAGATAATGTTATTTACAAGTGTAAACGATTTTCATTGAGGTACCTTAGAGCTTTTCTTAACTTTTTCTTTGATGTTTCTACTTTCACTGTCAAAACCTAAATGCTACGTCCTGTTTAAATCAATACAAAATATTTACATACCTTTACAAATAGCAAGATAATGTTATTTGTAAACGATTACAAAAATATTCAGGGTGGTAAATATATTTTCTCTATCCTATTCTAGCTTTCGTTAAAACTAACTTAAATGATGAAAAAAATTTTAGAGCTACGTAAATATGAAGAGTTTACTTTAATGCACTGTGAAAAATTTTTATATATTTTTTGTTCTGGAAATAACTTTTAAATGAGTTTTTTTAATGTAAAAGAAATGTGCAAAGTAATAAATTAATATTTTACATCATATCGGAAGATTTAAGCTGGTGAATACAAATTCACTGTTACAATATTTTTTTAAGATTTTCAATGCACAAATTTTTCTTAGTGTGAAATGTGAGACACAACGGGAATTTCGGAGAGTGTACTTATAGTCGATTAGTGATATTTAATGTACTATCCACTACATTCTGAGTTATGTAGCATATATCTCATCAAAAACAACTCGTTGTAAATGATCCCGCCAAGCCACAAACCTAAAACGTCAGTCATAAAAAGAAGTGATATCACATAAAAAGAAGCTATATAGAAGTGCATACTCCGAGTCCCGTGTAAAAATCTATCACCACTCATAATGTTTCCAAAGGACTCGGAGTGAGGTACACTATGTGAAAACTGCTTGGCGACCTGCAGGATTTTATAATGTTTGCGTTTCCTGCAATTACATATGACTATATTAATTTTATTTTATTTTATTTTATTTTATTTATTTATTGATTTTGCTCCCATAAAATTGTAAAAATTTGAAGCTTCTGTGTTTACATGTCCTTTCTTATTTATGAGCTTGAAAAATCAATTTGTTGATTTTATTTAGAATTATTTAAACTAGAAACACTACTCTTACGAAGAGGATTTTTTCTTCAATATGAGTATATATATATATATATATATATACCCGTGCATATATATATATATATATATATATATATATATATATATATATATATATATATATACAGTGTATCCGTGCGAAGATTTCGCACTGCATTTTAATATTTTTTCAATGCAAGTTTAATTTTATATATATATATATAAAAGGACTAAAAATATCTGCAAACAACACATACTGGTCGCCAGAATATCGCCTCATTTATCCCATCAAAGTTACAGTAAAAACTGATAACTGATAGCTAAGGCAAAAAAAATATTATCAATTGTATTTTAACTGCATTAGAAGATAACATCTGTTTCGGGAAAAAAACATGGTACAAAGAAAAATAAATTGAGCATTTGAATTTAAATTTTGCTCTTTAATCATAAATATTAAATAAACCCGTGCTGCAATCTTTATTTTACAATTTTTTTTTTTATAATTATTGCTGAGCAGGATATAATAAGGTATTTTATTTTTGTGGCAACATTAATGTCAGGAAAAAGTTTAATTTCTCATTTATGAAAACAATGCAGATTTAATTTTTAATTATCAGCAAATTTTAATAAAAAAACATGCTTTAGGAAAACGTATTTGTGCTATGTCAGAAGCCTGTTCAATATCCTTTCATATAGTATCTCATTCGTCGTTCTGCGTTTCGTATTTTCTTAGAAAAGGGGATGTTGACAGGAGAAATAATATATACGATATATATATATATATATATATATATATATATATATATATATATAATGATCAAACGCACATTAATAACAATGCACCTTCTAATAAACGTTAACTAAATTGAGAAATATTGCAGTAATTCCATAGCGGAATCGCATAGATCTGGGAAAAAATCCGCTCTATCAGTTATTTCGCATACAAAAATATTTATAAAAGTAATATAAAAAAAAATTATTTTTTTGATTTTCAAAATTGATATACTGCATATATTATAAAAGCGTACAGGTCGCCAAGCAGTTTTCACATTCTGTACCTCAAATGAGTCCTTTGGAAACATTATGAGTGGTGATAGATTTTTACACGGGACTCGGAGTATGCACTTCTACATCGCTTCTTTTTATGTGATATCACTTCTTTTTATGACTGACGTTTTCGGTTTGTGGCTTGACAGAATCATTTACAAAATTTGTTTTTGATCAATTATCACTCCTTTTTGTAAGGTGCTTAATTTCAATTATACAGATACCATTTTTATTCAGAAAAGAAAAGATAAAAGAAAGATGAAAGGGGCAAAAAAAATAATAGTAATGCTATAAACAGAAATATACATCAGAATTATACAATTTATTGAGTGGCTTATTCCAATGTACATGTCGCTACCATAGCAACGGGGAAACTTTTATATTAATTTTCTTACATTGTATTTATCAGACTACTTATGACATGTTTATTTTCCTTTTTCTTTTGTTTATATCACTCTTCCGTTTATATACATACAAAAAATTAGACAATTTTACAGTAGTTTACAAAGTAATTAAAATACTGCAGTTACAGTAGAATGTGGAAAAATAAGAAGCAAATTTTTTTCGGTCAATGATAATAATAAGTTTATGGAGCATACTTTACCGAAAATAATCAATTTTTTTTTCTACGAACCATTGTAATTCACAGGGATTTTTATACTGATATATTAAATATAATTTTTAAAATTACTGAGCATCTTAAAAGTTTTTTTATTTGTTAAGTTTTCTTAACTCAACTTTTCGAGAATCGAAAAAATATAAGAATCGCAATGTTTGCAAAAGTATAAAAACTATTAAAGTGATTTTAAAATAGAAACTGTTCGTAGGATGACATGTATTCCAAAATTTTATGTGATTTTGTAAATATACCGCAAAGACTAACGTGTTTACATAATGAACCGTTTAAAAAGATGTAAAATTTTATTAAAATTTTTGATCTGATAATTCATAAAGCTTTAAATTAGATTTTAAAAAGGAGCATGATTAAACCAAAAAGGACTATATTTACTAAATGCACGAAATACATAAAGACACGAAATACAAAATTAATGTTTCTAGCCTGTCCATTCCAATTCGGGGATCCCAAAATATAGGTCCCCAATCTCCGGCAGTCCATGAATTAATTAGGACATATGTATGCAACTGTTAAAATGTTCTCTAAGTCGACAATAGAGGCAATAAGTATAGCTCGGCAAATATGTAACACGGCATTGCTTCATCATGGTTTTGTTTCATGAGGTGTTTGTTCTCCGAACATAAAAATCTCTCGAAAGTGTTCGTTAACCGAACATGTGTTCGTTATCCGAACATAAAAATCTCACGCGAAAGTGTTCATTAACGGATTTGTTCGTAAACATAATAGTTCGTTACCGATCACCTATTGTATGCGAAATTTAGCATTTTTAATTTTTATGGGGAATTTAACAAGTTATTTCCTTTTCATTGTGCTCTTGGCCCGTTTTTAGAGCATTTTAAGTTCGTCATAGCCGGAGATTCGATGAACGGCAAATATTTAAACGCAAAACTTCTAATCTTGGGGTAGCAACATTTTTACATTCTATTACTCAGCACATGAATGTAAAGATGGAATTTTGTAATCGCTATTTCAATCAATTCCTGATACACTAGTATTATATATTTATAGATAAACACGGTTTTTTTAATCAATGAAAATACTATATTCTAATAGATTAAGAGCTTAAGATCGACGAGCTTTCAGGCGGACAAAATGAACTCGTATTAAATTTTAAAGCAAGATAATAAAACCTTACAGAGATTGAAACAGTATAAAATCATTAAAATACATCTCACTGAGTAAATATACACCGGTTTTAATGGAATCAAATTCTTCTAAAAGAGCCTGTAAACGAAACGTATATGGTTCATTGTCGGTTTACAATAGAGAGTTTAAATGAATCGGATGTAGTAACATATTTGAATATCTTGTGTATATAGCCACTTTGATAAAAGTTATGCTATTTACTATTGTTTTTCCTCTGTGTTAAGTACAGGAATCAAGTGCTTCTACGTAAAAATTCGCTAATTACACAACTATTTAGTCTTATTAAAAAATCTTTTGAGTTGCCCTGTAAACGAACAGTAAATTCTACAATTCTGTTTTACAATAGGAAGCTAACTTAGGTCGTTCGTAGAAACATATTTTAACATCATGCGCTTACGTTCTTTTTGAAAAGAGTTAGACCATTTAATATTTCTTTGCTTCATCTTAAGTATAGGAATAAATCACTTTAAAGTGGTATACATAAAAAACTAATTAATATTTTTAACCAAAATATTAAACATTTGAACTACTCGTAAAATAAATTCAAATGCTGCAAACCACGTAAAAATCGGATAATTACACAACTCTTTTCCCCTATATAAAAAAAAAATTGTGAGACCTTGTAAACGAACTTTAAATGTTACTATTTTTTTATAAATATTTTTACATGAAACTTACAAAGGTTTGAAATACTCATAAAAACAATTCAAATGACGTAAACCGCGTAAAAATCTGATATCATGTGTATAGATAAACACGGTTTTTTTAATCAATGAAAATACTATATTTTAATAAATTTAGAGCTTAAGATCAACGAGCTTATTATATTTTTTCTCTATGTTAAGTATAGGAATCAATAACTTTAAACTGATATAAATCAAAAACTAATTAATATTTTTACATGAAACTTACAAAGGTTTGAAATACTCATAAAAAAGAATTCAAATTACGCAAACCGTGTAAAAATCCGATAATTACACATTGTTGTAGCCCTGTCAACAGTTTTTGGTCTGAACAAGATTTAAAAAGTGCAAAAAACAGCACTTTTAAAATCGCATTTACTGAAAACCTATTCGTCGGATTTTGCTTTACTTTGATTTCTTAGTCACTTGGCACGCCCCATTCCATGGAATAAAGTCTATCATAAATAGAATAGGAGATATAGATATGTTAAAAACCCGTTTTGTCCCGTCCGCAAAATATAAACTAGGCAGATTGCTGAAAAAAAATTGTAAAATCGTTTGGCATCCATTGGCGGAAATTCTTTTCATTTACGGTTCAATGCATTGCTGTTTCTGTATGATTGTATTTTTGTTTCTGTTGGCGAGAAACTCTGTCGAGTTTCTATGATCTTAGTGTTAGTCAAACGCAAATTTTTAGCATGTCTTCCATTTCTCATGATAGAAAAATAAGTTTGTTGAAAATATCGTTGCATTTATGATTGAAAATCTATATTCTCCTTGTACTAAAATTCCTGTACTTTTAGCTAAATATATGGATTGTGATGGTAATTTGAATACTTTGTAGACGAGAATTGCTTGTTTAACGCTTTTCACAGTTAAAATTTCTACTAAACATTTTAAGCACCATGCATATCTTAACGATTGAGATTTAAATTGCAAATATTTAAAAGTGCAGAATATATACTAAACAAACCAATATTAATCTTCAAATTGTGTTTAAGAAATGTTATATTCTGCAAAACTTTATTGTTTCATTTCATTTGAGAAACATTTTTACACACTGTATCAATGTCTAGAAATTTTGTCTGGAAATCGATGAATTTTATTAACAATTAATGCTTAATACTTAATGTAATTCATGTTAACTTAAGTGCATGCCTGTAATAAATAGTTTCCGAACAGTACAAGTCAATTACCATAAAAATAACTCCGGAAAGTTAACTTCAGAAAATTTTTCGTCTAGGGAATCGAATTATACGACACGAAAATTTGCCAGCTGTGACATTAAGGAGGCATGTTCATGGAAGAAATTGTTAGTAAAAGAATATTTCAATGAATATTCTTGAAATATTCAAGAATATTGCGATGTTCTTAGAGAAATTGTATTTAGAGTAAATATTGAGATGTACGTATAATGCTTATATTAAATATAAACATTCATTTTATCTGTATTATGTTTCCATATACCGTTGTGTTCTCACGCTTGAACTACTGTGAGTAGGAAACTTATGAAATACAACTGATAATTTATTTGGCAGCCATCTATTATATTGGGATATGACTGTATTTTTCGTTTTATTAAATAATCATCCTAAAATACAATTAATTATGAGTAGAAAACAACACCAATTCTTTGTAAATTCCCGAAATCCATAACAACTTTCAATTTCGAAATTTAAAATAATGTCTATGATATCATTATTGTTGTAATTTTTAATAAAGTGTCTGCAATGATGACAACTAAATTCCTCCCTCGAAAAAAAAAAAACAGATAAATGGAAATATTATGGATTATTATAGTTTTAATGTCACTTTCTCCTTCTAATTAAAAAAATATTTTCAATTTGAATAGATTATGAAAAAAATACTCATCTTGTTAAAAATTACATTTTTTAGGAATTTCTAATAAGTAAAAACATATTCAACCTTATGATGAATCAAGTTATTCTAAAGAAAAAGAAATCGCTTGTCCACAAACTGGCATTTAGAAACAATTACATCGTCACTTTTTTTGAGTTTTGCATTCGCGCAAAGTGGGGAACCATGTTTAAACTTCGTACATTGAACTAGACAATTATTCTAATTGTCAAGTATTGAATCTAACTAACTCGAATTAGAAACACATAAAAAGTAATTCATTATATGCTTATTCATATAGTTAGAATTTTGTTCTGAAGTATATATAATAATAATAATTTTTTTAGCATTATCCAATTAAGTAAAATACTAGAAGCCTCATATGAGGTTTATTTGACTCAAGTGTTGCATTTGTGTGCATATTTAGATAAACATCTTGGATGAGGAAGCATGCTGCAGGTAGTGCTTCCTTGAATCGAACGAACAAAGGTACTTACGTATTATCCGTGCCAGTTTTAAGCCAACTGCGCCAGGCATGGAGCCAATATTACTAATTATAGTAACCCTTATATATATTTTTTTCTTGCTACATGGTACATGCCTGGGAATAATCTACTTTTTTTAGTAGGGATCATTTCTATACGTAGTAAGATTAACAAATAGTAAATTTATTTTAGATATTGCATTTATGAGTAAAATATAAATATTTTATTTGACAAATTTAATACGATAGATATAAAAAAAGATAATATTAGCAGTAAGAAACAACATTTTTATACACATTTCATCAAAATTGCGTAAAAAGGTAACGATCAATGTAAACAAATGGATCAAATGGTTGGCAAGCAGCAGAAGGGAAAAATAGTTTTGATGCCATGTTAAAGTCTATTGCAGAATTATTTCCGCCGCAAAACAAAATGTCATTTTAAACCTTTCTATGCATTTACTAAATGTTAACAAAATTAACTTTGTAGAATATGCTATATTATTTACCATTTCTTACATTATTTATTATTCTTTCTTATTTACTATGTTATTTACCATTTATTAATTTTACTAAAATAATGTTATTTACTATTTTTAACAATGTTATAAATTTAATAAACATATATTACATTTTATTTATTTTATATTAATTACCATTTTTAACAATGCTAATTGATAATGTTAAATTACTGTGTTTGAAAACATGATTGGCAACGATAAACAAGATTGCTACTTGGCAACCATTTTTGGCGGTCAATCTCCTGGCACGGATAATACGTAAGTACCCAAACAAATATATATCTAGTTTTTCCAAGATAACTTGTAAATTGACAATTAGCAGCATACTTACTTTTAGGTTTGGCTGCATAATAATCACTACTCTATGTTCTCAATTTAGCGATTGAAACTGCTTTGATAAATTACTAAAATCACTTTAGAATATTTAAATTCCAATAATTCCGTAGATTCAATATTCTAGCTCAAATTTTCATATCTACACTCGCTATATTCTACATATATCCTTACTGTATCACTCAATTAAAAATTAATTTAATAATAGGAGTTCCAAAATTTAAACCTGAATGATTCCTGAACTACTTGATTGAATGACTTGTCCTTACATATCTTTGTTAAATATACCGGAGAATCCAAATATGAAGTTTAAATTAGATGCTAGTATGGAAAATTTTGAGTTTGATACAATTTCTATATGTTGATGTTGATGTTACCGTAAGCAATTTTTAAGTATATAATTAATACGTAGACATTACTGCTTATGTTTTGGTAACAGTGGTATTTTCATACGATGCTTTGTGACAGTTTTAGTATGAAGTGCTATCTTTAGTGTGACTTCTAAGCCCTCCAGGAACCATCGTATAAAATGTAACTGGTACCAATTAATTAGAAGTAACACCTGTTAATTAATGCGATACTAAAATTTTACTTAGGAGGGGAGAGGAGAAATTCGTCTACAAAGCTTCTGGAAATTGATTAATTGAAATAAAGAAAATAAACTAATTTCACAAAATAAATATTTTTGAAATACATTTTCGTAAAAAATAAGAATTGTATTCTATAATTTTTTTTTAACTGTAATCAATATCTAGAAGCTTCAAACATAGAAATCCAAATTTAGAGCTAGTTCCGTCAAGTAGTTTTTAAGTAATGCTGAAAAACACTATCCACAATGCAAAAAGTTTTGCACTGAATAAAAATTTAATTTAACAATACTACTTCTAAACTTTAAAACTGCGTTAATTCCTAAAAACCGAATGATTTCCCGTTAGGTATCCGAAGGTAAAATGGAACCAAAAAAATCCAAATAGCATGCCACAATTAGGGTGAGTATCGAAAATTTTCATATTTGGTAAATTTTTTACATGTAGACGACTCTCTAAGCAAAATTTAAGATAGCATTACTTACTACATGTTACTATGAATCGATTGATATGAGTCAAATTTTTATACTATGATTTGTAGACGAGTTAATTTGGGATGTTACATTTTTTTTTCAAGGGCAATACATCTTTGTTGTTACAAATCTTGGTATGTTAACGACACTTCTCTCCAACTATTTACAAATTGAACAGGAATTGTTCCAAGGAATTGCACCTATAAGAATTGTTCCAAAGTTGTAGTTACCCAAACACTAGATTAATTCTACAATCCTGTCACCATTACATTTTTCTTCTGTTTGTAGTCCTTAAATTCCCGTTTCATTTCATTTATCATTTTCAGATTACTTCAAGAGCAATGATGTGATAGCTGCTCCAAATTTCGTACGTTCCTTTCACTATTTCCGAATAATAATCTTTCAATTACTTTATCACGGCATTTCTGTCATTTAAGAAGGAAAACCATAATGTTTACCTTAATTTAGTAGTAAGGTAAAGCTAGGAGAGTCTGCGCACAATTCAAAAGAATAACAATAAAAAATCTAAATATTAATTTTTTGCTAAAATATCCATGAATAACTGTTACTTCATTTGTTTTTTATGCATTTCCATTGCTATTTTGTTCTTATGTTGCAATTTAATAGAACAGTTGTAATAAATCCAAGAAAGTTATTTTGCGCAATCTGTCCTTACAGGGTTGGTGTGATTGCGCACATGGGTAGGAGAGATTGTTATTAATAATTACTACAATTAAATTGTTAACAATAATAATTACACTTAAATGACATTGTTGTAAGGATTTTGTGAACAAATATTATTGTATTAGGAGTGCATATTTCAATCTAATGATTAAAGAATCAGAAAAATGAAATACTTTTAAAAACGATTAAAAAAATTTAATTAAAGGAAATAAAGTTAAAGAATCAGAAAAAGCAAGTCCAGATAAGATTACAAAATAACATTAAGTTACTTGATAACACGTTTAATTTAAAATTAGTCCATTTTCATTTTTCATTTTTTTGTGCAAATTTACCAATAAGCTGCGTAATCTCTCCTAGCATGGAAACTAATAGGAACAATGCGCCATATCTCCTAAGTAGCAGAAGCGCAAACTCTCCTATTTCGGTAGGAGAGATTGGGCGGCCTTTTATTTAAACATGGCCGCTACTAAAACGAACCGTTGATGTTCACATTGTTAGTCTAGATTAGTAGTTTATGAGAAATCGTTTAAGTTTAAAATATTTTGTACTACTGACATTGTATATAAATTCTGAAGAATATCTTTGAAAATTTAAGCACTTAATTTTAGAAAACAAAACAAAATAGCAATGCTATATCTTAGACGCTCAAAACAATCAACGTCCACTTTCAAGTTGACACTCCACTACTGTTGTTGTACAACTACCTGGAGTCGCTGCTCCACACTCTAATCCTTCCCCCCTAACCACTATGTGCGCAATCTAACCGACTGCGCCATCTCTCCTGGATTTACCTTATGTCATCTGGTAAGAATATGGTGTGGTGCGTAATGTTTAGTAGTAAGAACGTGCGCAATATAGAGCAGACATCACAACACTGCTTATGTTTTTATAAATGTATTTTATGTGTGCAAAATACAGAAGCTTCTTTTTTATATAAATTTTAATAAATTTATTTTTAAGCATTATTATGAGACAGCTTATTATCTCTGGTAATATTATTGCATCTGGTTGTATTTTTATCCCAGATGAAGGCTATGTGTATAGCTGAAAGTGCTTGGAGCAATTCACATTGAATAATGTTAATGTATATTTCTTACAATTTTATCCTCTTTTAAATAACAAAGCATATTATATGTAATTTAATTTTTTTAACTTTGTAAAGATAAATTTTAGAATTCTACTTATTTATTTGCTTACCTCTAGAAACTTTAAAATTCTTGTTTGGGGCTTAAAGTAACTTTAAAGTACATAATTTTATAATGTTTGTCTTTATAATAAATTATAACACCTTGTAACAATTATATTTCTTTTAAATGCTAAAAGGTGTAAATTAACAACATATTACACACGTATACAGTAAAATAACTTTTATTAGATTGTTGACATGTTTCGGCTCACTCCGAGCCATTTTCAAACACAAATGACAATATTCTATAATTGCACGGTCTTTGAAGTTATTATTTGAAATGCTATCATTTAATTTTCATGTACCTTTTAAAAGTTACTCACGTTATCTTTTATTTTTTCTTGGTTGTTTATTTTCATATTTGTAACCATGGAGTATTACGTGTAATATGATATTAAGTATAATATTACAATATGAAATTAAGTGTAGTAACTCCTCTATACCGACCCGATTAAAGATGGTGAGTGGTAGCGAGATCAGATCATTGGTAAAGAGAATTATCTTGCATAAATTAAAAAATAGAATTTATTGCATACCAATATTAATTCTAATAAAAATATGTACAAGAAAGTTAATTACAGCATTTAATTATTTTTCGTGAGTCAATCGCTTATAAATCAATGACCTCTTGACTCCAAGTGTAACTGAAACAAACAAAAGTCTCTAAACATTACAGTCAGTCGTGACTACAAAATAAAGTTCATTCGGTCCAAGGCTCGTCCGTTCCTTCTCTTCGGAAGATCTACTAATACTCGTTAATTCTGAGTCTAAGAACTCTCACTCTCGCACTTGGTGTGCTTTCCTTTTCTCTGGGAGTTTCACCGGATACCTGCTGTATCAATTCTAGAGGTCGGACCTCACTAGCGCTTACACCACGCTGAGTTCGAAACTGACGTTTCCTTTTTCCTTCTCCAGAGAGTCAACACTCTCCTTTTCGATCTCTCCAAAAACTGTCCTCTCTCTTCTTCATTCTCGCAGGGGACCTTCTTCTAAGGGCGGGGTCTTGTCGTGGCGGGCCCCTCGAAACTCTCCAGCCTCTTAGCAGCCTTGAGATCCCTCTGTTTCGTTTTCACTAAGTCCGTCATTGGACGTTCTAAGACAAAGGGCAAAGTTTCGGGCGCAAACCTAAAAATCGTGTGCAGAGATCGCTTCTCTCGCAGATGAACTCTTTCCCACGAACTCGGCAAGGATCAAAGCATAAGACCCCTCTTTGGGTAACGCCTTACCACTACATCACTGTCCGAACTTTCCGCTCACAGTACAATAGAATTCGGCGTCTGCTAGTCTTCAAGGCAAAAATAGCGAGGGAAGGTATGCAGTTAAGTGTACTCACAGGAAATGCTAGAATGACACATCGCGCACCTGGATGAGGAGGCCCAATTCTTTACAACACCCCCTCCTCAAACGATTCTTAAGGGTGAAACACTAAGAATCTCTAAGAGTCGAATAAAGAATTTCAAGCTCAAATTACATCAGAGTGGGAAGAAAAAAAACATACATGAATAAGATAATACTACCTTCATTTTCTTTTTTGCGCGCTCTGATAAGAAATCATGAACATATAATGAAATAAAACACAGTGAAATAAAAGATAAAAAATCTTAAAATAATTATATACAAAAGTTTATCAAGAAATCTCCTTAAACTCGACTCAGACAATCAACATGCGGAATGTCTTTGCCTGCGCGATGAGAAATGGCATAATTATAAGGTTGCAGAGCCAAGGACCACCTTAATAACCTGGGATTATTTCCAGAATTTCTTTTTAGAAATACCAAGGGGTTGTGATCTGTTTCGATAGAAATGTTTTGTCCATCAATATAATGCCTTAACTTTTTTATCGCAAAAATAATTCCAGCACACTCTCTTTCAGTGGCGCAGAAACTTTTCTCACTATCAGTAAATTTTCGACTTAAATATATTATGGGTTGCTCTTCCGATCCCTCTCTTTGAGCCAAAACCACGCCAATACCTAAGTCACTAGCATCAGTTTGTACTATGAATTCTTTCTGAAAATTAGGAGCGTAAAGCACCGGTTCTTCAGTAAGTTTCATTTTCAAAGTCTCAAAGGCTTTTCCCATTTCGTCGCTCCATGCAATCTTTTCTTTTTTATTTTTCCCTTTAAGCGCCCTCGTTAATGGTTCTACAATCACTGCATAATCTTTTATGTACCGGGAATAATATCCAGCCATTCCCAAACATCTACGAATTTCAGTTTTCGATTTCGGAACCGGTAATTCCTTAATTGCCCTTACTTTCGCCTCAGCTGGCCTCCGTCTGCCCTCTTCTACAATATGCCCAAGATATTTTACGGTTTTCTGAGCGAACTTGCATTTCGCCAATTTGATTTTTAGTTTCGCGTCATTAACCCTTTTTAATACTATTTCTAGATGACGCATATGGTCCTCCCAACTGTCTGAAAAAATCGCCATATCATCTAGATACGGTAAACAGAATTCCTCAAGTGCGTTTATTTCCCGCGTTAAGATATCTGCTAACTCCACCCGTTTTCTGTAAGGCTTTACTAAACTCAAGTGAGAAATCTGGGATTTCTGTCGCCTCCCAGGAACATTCACAATATAATTCGTTTCCGTAATTATTGACTCATTTCTTCCCGGCCCTATCCGACTATCTGGCATTTTAATTGGCTTTCTGGTAGTTAAAACTAAAACCTCATCTTTCACATTAATCTTCCGTTTTACCGCCTTTCTGTCAAACCAAAATTTCCTCTTTTCTCGTTTTTCTGACACATTTTCAACGGCTAAAACTCGACCTCTTTTTAACCTGTTCGTGAGATTAAACACACATCCCTTCACGAATTTATTTTCCTCCGTTTCTCTTATCCATTCTCCAAATACTAACGCTTTCAAGAGCTTTCTAACTTTTCGATGCCAACATGCAATACTATCGCTTATTGTGCGACACACTCTCGGATTTTTCAACTTAACACCGAACCTTTTTAGAAATGCGGTAGTTAAATCGCTTATCAATCTTTTCCCAAGGTTCAAGTATTCTGACACATTTCCTTTAACTTTCCCTTTCCCTAAGTGTAATGGCACTTTTTCTAGGCACGCGCCAAAAATATCTACCTGATAAGGCAATGGGACAAGCACCTGCTTCCTCCCACTCACGCGATTTTCTCTGGCTTTTGCTACTATCAAAGAATCTCCTGCATTACAATGCGATTCTTCACCTTCCGTTTTTTTACTAATCCCTTTGAGAGATTGATCTCTGTCTAATTCAATTTGACTATCCTTCCCTCCAATTTCTGCTAAATTCGAAGATCCCTCACAAATCGACAAAGGCGATAATCCCTTATCCACACTAACCAATTCAGTAGGGCTTTCTAGATTTTCACCCTCTAGTTTTGAATTCAACGCTTCCGCTTCACTGCACTCGCGAAAAATCCCCCCTTCTTTTTCTTTTACTGAATTCAAAGTTTCCGCTTCAACAATCTCGCTAGAAATATCCTCTTCTTTTTCTTCCTCGGAATTCAAAGTTTCCGCTTCAACATTCCCGCTAGAAATTTCTTTTTCCCCCTCGGAAATCATAATTTGTTTATTTACCGGATTCTAAGCTGGGCCACACTTTTCTCTCGTTTGAGCCCGTGTCAAAACTGCATTCATCAATTCGGGTTTTTCTTCGCCTGTTCTAACAATTTCTGAGTGCGATTACCCAACAAATAGTAGTACATATCTGAATTTCTATTGTTAACTCCTGCCTTGGTTTCAATGACCCCCACGCCTTCAATTTCTAAAGTGACCTCTGCTATAGGTAAACAGTATAATTTACTGTCCAGCGGAGTTTTAATCCATACGTAATCTCCATTCAATTTATCTTGACTGACCAAGTCGTATGCGATGATATCAATTTCACTCCCAGTGTCAGTTAAAGCAGTTGTCTGAATTCCATTCACTAACACTTTACTCAAATGAGGGGAGAAGGTTTCTTCAAGTGTCGGTTTACTTATTAAGTGACCGACCCGCGCAACATCTCTCTTTTTAATTTCCGGACAATCTACTTTGTAGTGACCGCTTTGAAAACACGCGTAACACTTGACTTCTCGCCTTTTTTCGTAAACCCTTTCCCTTTCTTTATGATCATCGCGACCCCTCCAGTTAAAGTTAGTCTCCGGATTTCTGTTACTGTTTCGCCCATTTTCAAAAGTTCTGGGTCTTTCAAATTTCTTCTCTGTCGGTGGCTTAGGATTCCACATTTTTTTAGAAGGGCGTTTGATCGCTTCGTACGCATCTAAAAGCCTCACTAACTCTTCGGGATCTTTAATCTCCGCCCAGTTATCTATAAAATGTTCGCGCATTTCTGGAGACGCTCTCCGTTTGATTTGGTCCGTGACAAGCAAATTTTTCAAACCCTCAAAATCCGAAACTTGTAAGCATGACAGCCAACCTTCTAAAAAACTATTAAGCTCGAATATCAGATCCTTCCAAACTGAATTAGGATTACGCGGATGCTGACTACATTTTTGTCTGTACGTCTCTGCATTCAAACGATATCGTTCTAACAATTTTTCTTTCACATATTGAAAATCATCAATTTTGTCTTCGGGTTCTCTCAAAATTAACTCGGCCATTCCCACAGGTAATAATGATAGTAAGTTCGTCACCAACTCATCCGAATTTCGATTACATTTTTTTGCCTGTCTCTCGAATAAATTCAAAAACAACGAAATATCCGAATTCTTTTCATCAAAGCGATGCATAATTGTTTTTAGGGGTAAATTACTCGTTCTAACAGAGACACTACTGGATGCTGTACTTCGGTCATCTGACTCTTGTGTTGCTTTTAATCTAGCCAACTCATGTTCCCGCTCTTTTTCTTTTTCTGCTTTTTCCCACAGTCTATCTTTCTCTTTATTCTCTGCCAATAATCTATTTTCCCTATCTTTTTCTATAAGTTTAATTTGTGCTAAAGCTAGCTCTTTCTCAAATCCCTCTGACGACTCTATTTTTTTTATGATTTTCGGTACAGTATCATTTTCCTCTAAAATGACCTCAAATTCGTAAGCTAACGTTTGCAAATCAGCTTTCCTAAAATATTTAAGCTCCGACATTTTTAAAGTTTAAAATTAGAAATTATCTTTCCCACAATTATAAAACAATACAATAAGATTAAATGTAATTTCTACCAAGTGCACTAAAATAATACTGAAATATACACTCATAAAAAGTACGCATAACAATAATATATAAGAAATATGCAACATATAAAAATAAGCAACCCTATCCTATCGTCCACATTCACCTTGGTATTTAGTTATAAAATACATATGGGATCAATTTTACACAAAACAACAATTTCAAATTCAAAAAGCACAGTAAAAATATTTTAAATTGCAAAAGTCTTATTCAATTCCTTTTTTTTAAAAAAATCAATGGTGGTCTTAATCTCTGCATCCACTCTTAAAAAATTTAGAATAATTCACAAAAAACATATAAAATCAACTCTGTTATCGTAAAATATGAAATGCGTTCGATACTTTTTTTTTCAATGAACTCTCATTTATAGATTCAGCTAAAATTTTGTAACACTGCACAACTCTCAGTTTGCATTAAATTAATTCAACAATAATTTAATTTTTAACTACAAAATTTGTCTATTAAATAAGTTACAGTAATCTCGGAAGTATCTCATCATACTTTTTTTTTCTACCGGAAAAATTTCTCAAAATATTTACTCTCACAAAAATAAACATACAACTTTTTTTTTTTTTTGAAGCCTACAACACCTATACAAACACTAATAACAATTAAAGCCACTCTGAGTATAAAAAGAGCTTACCTCCATTACTAAGAGTCTTTCAGGACGTCAGAAGCATAGACTTCAAAGATTCTCAGGAGCACAGACGGGGTTCTCTATCACACTTTTCGGATGGGGGAACACTCTCCAGAATTCTTGGTAGATTACTCTTTCTGATGCTGTGTTGATCCACAGGGGCGTCTAAGGAGACTCAGGTCACAAGTCACAAGGAGACTCTCTCTCGGAGCATTTTGATGATTTAAATTTCAGAGTCCACTCTTTGTCTTTGAAGATTGTCATTAATTTTTGCTAATTAATCCATCACCGCAAGCCACCAGTTGTAGTAACTCCTCTATACCGACCCGATTAAAGATGGTGAGTGGTAGCGAGATCAGATCATTGGTAAAGAGAATTATCTTGCATAAATTAAAAAATAGAATTTATTGCATACCAATATTAATTCTAATAAAAATATGTACAAGAAAGTTAATTACAGCATTTAATTATTTTTCGTGAGTCAATCGCTTATAAATCAATGACCTCTTGACTCCAAGTGTAACTGAAACAAACAAAAGTCTCTAAACATTACAGTCAGTCGTGACTACAAAATAAAGTTCATTCGGACCAAGGCTCGTCCGTTCCTTCTCTTCGGAAGATCTACTAATACTCGTTAATTCTGAGTCTAAGAACTCTCACTCTCGCACTTGGTGTGCTTTTCTTTTCTCTGGGAGTTTCACCGGATACCTGCTGTATCAATTCTAGAGGTCGGACCTCACTAGCGCTTACACCACGCTGAGTTCGAAACTGACGTTTCCTTTTTCCTTCTCCAGAGAGTCAACACTCTCCTTTTCGATCTCTCCAAAAACTGTCCTCTCTCTTCTTCATTCTCGCAGGGGACCTTCTTCTAAGGGCGGGGTCTTGTCGTGGCGGGCCCCTCGAAACTCTCCAGCCTCTTAGCAGCCTTGAGATCCCTCTGTTTCGTTTTCACTAAGTCCGTCATTGGACGTTCTAAGACAAAGGGCAAAGTTTCGGGCGCAAACCTAAAAATCGTGTGCAGAGATCGCTTCTCTCGCAGATGAACTCTTTCCCACGAACTCGGCAAGGATCAAAGCATAAGACCCCTCTTTGGGTAACGCCTTACCACTACATCACTGTCCGAACTTTCCGCTCACAGTACAATAGAATTCGGCGTCTGCTAGTCTTCAAGGCAAAAATAGCGAGGGAAGGTATGCAGTTAAGTGTACTCACAGGAAATGCTAGAATGACACATCGCGCACCTGGATGAGGAGGCCCAATTCTTTACAAAGTATAATAGGTAAACTACAGTCCTGGCAAGATTATATCAAAACGAAACCATCCAAATAAATTTCAATGAAAGTAAAATAATTTTTCCCTCCAGTCTATAGTATCCATCCTTAATAAGAGAAACCATAGAGATAGTAACACGTAAAAAGACAATATGTAAGGATGCAGCATCTTTAAACTTACCGAAATTGTGAATCGGGTTACTCCATGGTCACAGGTATGAAAATAAACAACAAAGTAAAAATAAAAGATAAAGTGCGTAATTTTTAAAAAGTACATGACAATTAAATGATAGCATTTCAAATAATAACTTGAAAGACCGTGCAATTATAGAATATGCTCATTTGTTTTTGAAAATTGCTCAGAGTGAGCCAAAATATGTCAACAATATAATAAAAGTTATTTTACTGTATATTATGTTGTTAATTTACACCTTGTAAGATTTAACTTTAGTTGTACAAAAAATAACTGGGTTAGTATCATGTATGAATAACAAAGAGAAAACAAAATTCATTTCATTTAAAAGTCTACTATCGGAATAAACCAAAAGTTTAGTTTCTGTATTCCACTCTTCCACGGATCTGTAGAACGTCAGCTTTTAAATGTTGCGCTTTCATTTGTTATCAAAAATAAAACAAATTTTACGTCACACGTGAAATCTAAAAGTTTAAGGCATTTTACTTAAAGTAAACTTAGACGGAAAGAGATTTCAAACCACAGTATTTATGGGTTAAAATAGGAGCATCATATGAGGTCTAGAAGAGGGAGAGGGTTACAGAAATATATGGTTTTTAACTAATTATTCCGTAGTTGTTGAAACTTTTCAAATGTGTTCTAAAACTGGAATGGTTATCTATACTAATAACGTTTCGCTCTGTGTGTGTGTGTGTGTGTCTGCTGGCGATGGATAGTAAAATCAACCCACCTAGAAGTATGACAATTTAGGTGTGGATAGTCCAAGGTCTGACCATGTGCACCTGAGTCTCAGAATTTTAATATTTTGATAATTACTCCAGATATTAATTAGAATATCATTAAACATCGCATCGAAAATGGCATCTTTTAAATCAAAATGGCTAAAGAAAAAAACTGCTGTTGTGGATTTCCAAGCAGAAATGAACGAATTCGAAAATATTTTGCTAATTAGCGAATTTTAAGAAAACTAATTAAGATATCAATTAAAAAATTTCTGAGCATATGTAAAAAAAAAAAAAAAAAAAAAAAAAAAAAAAAAAAAATCTGCATGCGACTATGCAATTTTTGAAAAATTCGGTCGGTAATTTTTCTTAATTTATGCAAAAATCTGCCAAAAATCTGTTGGCGCCAGTGAAAAAAATCCTCAAAAGTTTCAGACAGGGATCTGCTTTCATTAAACACAAAGAGATCTGTTTCTCCGATCCCTCCGTTTAGTTTACGAAAATGAAAGGAAATAATTGCCAATTTTTACTAATGAACAAAAATTTAGATAACTAATTAAGATATAGATCTGAAATCGACGATTGGAAGTGTTGTCATCTGCCGGCTATTTTAGCCTAGCGTCTTCGTTATGTTCTAATTATCAGAAAAAATTAATTCTTTTATTAATGATCGCGTTAAATTAGGTGAAGGTGGTTTTCTTGAACAAATTATTCGTTATATTTGCGGGTATGGGGAGGGAGGGGATTAACGCCTTGCTCTGAGATTGTTATTATCTCTGGCACGGGCAACGCCGGACGGGTCGCTAGTATGAAATAAAACGATATTTGGAACAATAACGACTATTTATAAGCATATACTTTAATTCATAAAACTGAAGTTTTCTTGTATGAGTTTATAAATGACATCACCATGCAATCTACCAACTTCATATATAATTTCCAAATCATAAAAAAATGGAATGATTTTGACAAATGAAGTCAATGAAAGTGTGCATTTTTATTCAAAAATACATTTAAACTACATTATAAACATGATTTCTTAGTTGAATATAGTTAATGTAATTTAGTATTTAACACAAATAACACTATTATTTTCAAAAATGTATAATGAAATTATAGCGATTTCCCCACAAGCAAACAAAAGATTTCATACAATTGAATGTAACACATCAAGTTGTCTCTCAGTTAATTAATATTAAGTTGATTATTTTGCAGAAAAATGAGGACTTATAGCAAATAATTAAGTGAAGAATATATTAAATTAATTCAAGTTATGCAACTGTTAAAAAGACTTATTTTATTAAATTTATCAAAATTTTGCATAAATAGGATTATTTTTAAATTATTGTTTTTTCTTATGTAAATCAAAAAGTGCGTCACATTTATCTTAACACTTTGCCCTCCGCATGTCTAATGAAAATACTTCTATTCGTAAAATGTTGAAATGATTGTTTGACACCAGAATTTAGAAACAAATTTATTCGAATATAAGTAAAATCTTTTCTTCATGTACTTGATAAAAGGGAATTTTTCATTCAAAAATTCTGGTGCGAATGTAGAATTTAGGGGTTAAAATTAAGTTACTTTACGTACGACAACACTGTGGTGTTGCCGGACGGCAAAGTGTTAACAGCATATGATCATGACATCCATGTTTCAAAAATTACTTCAAGTTGCAATGTACAAAAAGACAAATGTTTCTCAATGTAGGAAAATGTAGTATAACTACGAACGAAAATATACAATAACCTTTTCGGAGATACCCATGATTCTGAAAAGCGTTCTTTATCTTTAGAAACCTCTGAAAACAATATATGTTTAAAGGAAGTTTCTTTTCTACCACTGTTATTGGAAACGTTTTTAAGTAGTTTTAATGTGTCTGTTAATCAGTTTTCTCAAATCAAAATATCGGTTTTTAGAATTCTATCAATTCTTAGGTAAACATTTTCAGCTACGTAAATGAAATTATACATGCAAGAATAGCAAAATAATTATAATTTTAATGATAATATATTTAATAACTGTTAATGCTACTAATTTATCATTTTTTCCTGTAAAACATGTTTCTTTTTAAATGAAAATTTTTACTTGAGAATTGATATTCATCCGAAGAAACTGATTAATACACTATAAGAAATCGTTTCTAAAAATTAGTGGCATCAATAGAAACTGTGTTTTTGTAAATGCTTCGTTTAATCTCGAAAATATATTTGTTTCTGAGGCGTCTAATGAGAACGAACCTTTATCATAATTGTGGGTAACTCGGAAAGGGTTATTGTGTATTTTCTTTCGTGTTTATATTATATTTTCGTTGATTAAGAAATATTTGGCTTTTTATTTGCAGTACATCTAACTGTTAAAGAATCTTTAAGTACAGTTACAAAAAAAAATCCTTAAGCATGATGATATTTTAGAATTTTACACATTTATTAATTAGATAAATGTCGTCACACTTATCTTCATGTCTATCTATTGAAATGCAAACGTTCGTAAGTGATTTCCAAAGAGTATTTTTAAATTACCGTAAAACCTCTTGTTTTGGAAAGTTAACTTTAGAAAATTTCCAACTGAGAGAACATTAATGAATGGAATTGCATGGTTTGAAAACTTTACCAGCTGTGACACTAATGAAGCATGTTCAGGCAGAATTTTTAATACTACTCTAAAGAATGTTTCAATTTTCAAAAAAAAAAAATGCATTTGCAGTGATAATATGATGATGAAGATTATGATGCATATATTAAATAAAAACAATTATCGTATTATTTAGCAAGTAAAAAAAAATCATGCATAACCACAGATTATGAACACTTTCCAAAACTAACAGAATATTAATAAGAAATTTCATTTTTTCTCCTGCTATAAAAGGGATCATAGTGCATCCTATAACCAAATTATTTTGAATGATACATGCTGGACTGTTGCACTATAAGATATAATACATAAAGTCAGAAAATTTACTTAATGTTACATAAGAGCAAGAATAATCATATGAATTTGTAAAATTTAATTATATATACATAAAATAAACGTTTCGACCTGCATCTACAGTCGTCTTCAGGATGTAAAGTTAAAGCGCACTAAGAGTCTAGAGATGAAAACATAAAGTATGAGAGACAAAGGACTGAATTACGGTCAATAACATGATTGGAAATGTGTAGAGGCGTCATCTAGTGAATTCAGCAGAAAGGTTTAAACGAAACAAATGTCTAAAAATAACCAAAAGTTCGATTGAAGGATTAAGATGTTATTTTGTGTGTCTCTGTAAATGAGGATAAATCCTACGCATTCCTTAATATTTAGAAAGCATGTTGTAGGGCACTTCAGTGATGCTTTTTACTTTCATCACGTTTGAAATATCAAAGCATAATTAAAATACATCGCGAACGATTTTCCCCATAGATCATAATGTAATGGAATGTTTGTGCGCCTCTGTAAAGGAACTATAAATGCTACTAATTCTATACTACTGATAAAGCACGTTTCAGTTCATCTCAGTGCTGCATATCATTTTCATTATGTTTGAAGAATTGTAACATTATTAAAATGCATCGGAAACGATTTTTTCTCATCGACCATAATGTAATTGATTTACTTTGTGTGTCCCTGGGAACGACCTATGATTGCCACGCACTTCATTTTCAATACCGAACTTTCTATAGTAAACATCATAACAAATATTAATTTCATGGCAATCCGAGTATATTTCCAGGACGGATGGCAGACGGCAGACAACAGAGTACACTTTTGAACTATGTTGAAAAGGTTTTTATCTATGATCGTCCATAAGGTCATTTTTTAACCATTGCAATAGCCAGATTAAACAACAAATCTCCAATTAATATAGACTTCAATAATGTCGAAAAATTAGCCAATTATAATAATTTAAACTATACATTACAGAAGGAAGCCATAAAAATATTTACTTCAAACTCAGAAACATGCAATTATATGATACACGCAGTAATCGATAATAGATGGCGCCATATGTTATTAGGAAAAGGAAAAATGAGGATTTTCAAAGGATTGACTGACGAGGAAAAACCATAACAACAGTAACTGGGGAAGCCTCGAGAACAAGAGATGAATATATTTTTACAACTTTTAATATATTTACTAGTTTTAGTGTAATTTTTAAATGTTTTTTTAAGCTTTTTGACATGTATGATGCAAGTGATTATTATGTTGCAAAGTTTTTAAAAAATCTTATATATTTATTCCATGGTTGGAAAAATGCATAATGTTAAACATTGCGTGTAATGTCTTTGAAAGATAGACATATTTTCTCTAATTAATTTTTTATTATGATAATTTAAGAGTGGGTTACATTAGATTAAATTACATCAGATTAATAATTTTGCTACAACGTCAAAAGATTTTTTTTTTGAAAAATATCTGCAAAATATAATTTTATGTGCTCATAAGTTTTCTCTTAAAATACAATTCGCTGAAAAGGATTTAAGTAGATTTTAATGCATGAGCGAATATAAAAAAACATATGGATTAAGAAATTCCAGAAAGATAATTTCGCTTTATTTGAAGATTTACTTTGTTTTAACAGTTTGCTAAAAGCAAAAAAAAAATTAAATTCTGATAAAAATTATTAAAAAAATAAATATCCTCACAAAAAGTTATTAAAATATACATTTATAAACTATGTGAGTGTAATCATTTTCAGAATAAACGTATCTAGAGAAATAAATTTTATTTATAATGTGCATTATGATTATACATCAGATTTATAAAACAATTTCCGAGAGTGAATTCTGATAAAAGTTATTGAATAAATAAATATTCTCACAAAAAGTTATTAAAAAATACATTTCTAAACTGTGTGTGTAGTCATTTTCAGAATAAATGTATCTAAAGAAATGAATTTTATTTATATTTATAAAGTGAATTACTGTTACACATCAGATTTATTAAACAATTCCCGAGGGTGAATCAAAAAGTAAGTTACATTTGTGCAAAAACAGATTAAATTAAACGTGTATGTACACTTTTTACATAATTTTTCTGTAAACCTTAATTTTAACTAATTTCTTGAGATAGTTTCTTAACGAATTAAGACCGCAAAGCAAAAGACCGCATTTGTCGCAAAGCAAAATACATTTATGCATGTCATTGAAATAGATATCACTTCCTGTGATTAGTGCAATTTGTCAAGAACAGTGGTAATCACTCCTTTTTATGCGTCGATCGTCTCTCGATTAAAGCTTCATTGTCAGGAGTGGTGAAGGTTGAAATTTGATCTGTACGACATTCGTGACTCAAATCTGCCCATCCATTTTCGAATTGTTTTCAATGCTTGAAATTTTCTAGGCAAGATACTGCACGCCCGTCGGAAACAATAACCGTTACATGATAAATACTTGTACGATTTAACCATTTAGATACGTGTAGAGTTCCTATTCCCCAAGACTAGTTTTACTTTATTTTTTGTAAGTTGCATTTTTCTTAGTAATTTCAGCTATAACTATAAATAACGTTTAGTATTGTTTCATAATTACGTAATAACTTCCGATTTCACTTTAATCAGCCAATGTATATTGTGCATCATAAACACATTGACAATTCTTCTCAATAAATTTTAAAAGTTAAATTTTTTATCAGAAGTTAATTTCCCTGTTTAATTTGAATTAATTAGTAAATTTATTCCTGTTTTTTTGTCTTGGTCTAAAAACTTTTCGTCTGTTTTTGAATTTTACGATTTCTGTCAATATTCATTAAATCTATTGTTCTACTCCATGTGGTATATATGGCAGCCTTATAGGTAACCATAGTATGTGTCTTTTATTCTTTTCAGGTGCATTCGTAATTATATAAATACGTAGAACTTATAGTCGTCATCTGTTCCGTCTGTTTATCCACACATAACAGCGTAAAAACTACCCAATAGAATGGTTTGAAATTTAACATAAGTATTCCTTGCATAATTTTGTCTAGTCATTTCAAATGCTTTGAAAATCGAATCAAAACTTTAAAAAATATCAATAAAGGTTTTCTTCATTCTATTAAATCCTGTCATACGTAATTAATTCAATGATATCCCATGATAGGTAATGATTCTAGGTTGTTATTGTGATTACGTCTTATTTAAGATGGAGTCGTATTATTTCCGTATTACTGAATTTAAAAACTGAATTTGTATACTATAATTGTTTAATTATAACAATCATATAATCTAGAGATATTTCCAAAGAAATAGATATTAAATGGAAAAAGAGTCTAAATATGGATTTCATGTTCTGAAAATTTCAAAAGTAGGCTTACGTTTCCCATTGGAATTTTTAATAAATGTCAACAAAAGATAAAATGTTGCCTACTTCAAATGTACTTATTTTATTACGGAAATTAATGATGTCGTAATAACAGACGATATAATTCATTTTTTGAGTAAAATAATAACGATGATTTTTTTAGATCGCCTTGTATTGGATATTTGCGCATAGTATAGTTTTAATATAACATACTTGTAATTATTTGTTTGTAAAAGTGTATTGAAACTTAATTTCATAAAAAAAGAATAATATCTATAATATGAAAATCTGCACATAAAATAAATTTTGTATTCATGCATTTTTTCAAAAGTGTATAACAGCTATTGCACCAAGATCTGAATAATTATAAAACTAGTTATAGTACGAACGCACCTAATTTTTCACGTTTACCGTACAATTTCTAATTTCTTATTCTTAATTCCACTTTCTTATTTGCCACTTTGCATTTACCTGCAGTCAAGAACCTCCAGTTTGGTGTACAAGTTCAACTACATTTACTAATCACTCTAGATCCGCCTACGTAGAAACAATATACAAATAACTCCCATTCTTACCGGAACGCTTTAAAGAATTTTCATCTTTGCGAAATTAGTGCATTCCCTTATTCCAATAAACTACCTATAAACTAGTGTAACTTACATTTTGATTTAATCAAATATATTAAAGGAATCATAATGAATTTTGAGTTTATATTTCAAGGGTGAACTACAGTTTTTGGTTGATTTTTTTTCATTAATTTTTTCAAAAAAAAACCCCATAAAGCTTACCTTGCTGTAACAATCAACAATGCATATATTTAACTTTCTAGTCCATCTAATTAATAGCTCTATCTAATTAATACTTCTATACCGCTCTATAACATTTTGATCAGTATAGCAATATTGGGACTACGAATATTTAGACAAAGTATTATTTTTTCATTTTATAACCTATGATAATATGTTCTTAATAAAAAATATTTTCATGGACTTCTGCACTAGAAAAGTGAAATGATATACCAGGTGTTTAAAAAATAAACGTCCGGTCCCAAGAAGGTGTTCGACATTATCTTTTGAAGTGCGTGGAAAGATAGCATTTCAGGTTTGCAATTATCACATATATAACTGCTACTAAAATAAGTGGTATTTAAGTCCGATGACCTTTAAAACTTGATATGCATAATGAAGTTAAAATGATGATTTAATTGTTTTTTTTATCAATAGTACTCATTACGTTGCAAAAAGAACTTAAATTTGCCACTTTTTAAAATATAAATTGGTATTTTATTTAATCCCATAATTTCTGCCGTTAAACATAGAGAGTATTACATTTCATAGCACAGATAATATTACTTCACACACTTTGACTGGTGGTGTGAGAATACTTTTACCAAAAATTAGTTAGTACCACTGCTTTTAATGCATAAATGATATATTTTTATATAAATGGAAAAATATAAAAAAAAGTGATTAACAGTTTCTTAACATATTAGGCTTGTTACAAAAATGTTTTTTTTGATTTATCAAGTTTTTTTTTTTTGATGGATTAGTAATATATATATATATATATATGTTATATACTAATAATAATATATATATATATATATATTAGTATATATATATATTACAAAAATCTAAATTCCACACTTTATTAAATTTACTCCATAAAAATTTTCCATTCTAAATTCATACTACAATACTAATTTATTTAATTATTTAATATGTTAAACAATATTCTTTTTATTTCATTTATTTAAATTTCTTTCTATTTAAAATGCTTATTCAGTATTTTTTTCTTCTTTAAAATAATCGCAAAACACTTCTTGTATTTATTTTTCTTCAAAAAAACTTTTTTTTAATTTCCTAACTCTTAAAAAGCCGAATTCAATCTATTAAATATTATCATTTATACCATTTCTTTTCTTTTTTTAACTCAAAAAACCCGAATCGCGCGCTTATTTTCGCCTGGTCCTTAGCACTTCAAAATTCTGCTGCCTTATGTAATGAGCTCCGACATAATCAAGCGCTCGGATTGGTTAATTCTTATTGCCACATTAGCGTAGAAAAATCTGCTAGTTGGAGTATATAACATAATGCATGAATCTTGGAGTTCGGTTTTCTGCGTTATTGTCTGTTAAGATAAAATGTTGCTGCTGGGAGTGAGAAATAGAATAATTTCGAAAATGTGATTACTATTTAACATCGAACGTCTTAAGTTTAAAGCATGGCTATATTGCTAAAGTTTTTAATAGCTAAAGTATACTTTGATAAGTGAGAGTCGAGGTGAATGTTTACTTCTATGCCATCATATGGAAAATAAATAAAATTTTTGTTCTTTCAAAGATTTGTCTATTATTTTTGTGTGAAAACTTCTAATGCGTTTTCACCAAAGGCCAGATGGACTCAAATTTACGATTTTATGATTATGTTGGTGATCGGAATAAGCTCTTCGAGATTGAGTTCCAAATACTTAAATTCTTAATCTATTAAAAAGTGCTACAGAATGCTTTGTATCGTAACATAAATAAAAAAGTTCGACAGGATTGTTCATATCGTAACATATATATATATATATATAAGTATTCACGAGAATCCATTAATTTACAAGATATGTGCTATTTTCTTCCGCAACGGCATGAAAAAAATTTTTTCTAAAGTGGTATATTTAGAAAACTCTTGTCTTGGGAATCGAAAAAGGTATAACAGCTATTTGTCCCAAAACCTAATTTTCACTACATATATGTCCATTTCTTTCGTGATATGGTACATAAAGATGCAAAAAAGGAAGAAATCTTGCAGCTAAGATCTCGTTTTAATTCAGTTAAATCGTTTATAGTGGTATTTAGTCTTAAGTAAATTTGTTGGACATATAAGTGCTTCCAATAACAAGGACAAACAATGAACGTCTCTTCTTGTTTCTTTGTTTGTTTTTGCATTACATCACGGAAAAATTGGACCCATATCTCATAAAAGGTTGCATTCAGACGGATACTTTCTATACCTTTGTTCATCATCATCACACGAGTTTAAACGAAATCGAATTTGTCTTATTTTTCTTTTTGTATGACGTCACGGATGAAATTGGAATGTATCTCATGAACGATTGTATTCGGGCATGCAGTTCATACATTTTTCTTTATCCTCATTGCAAGAGCTCTCCAACGATACAACATTTGACAAAATCTAGAACTAACAGTTTAATATATTTCTAAGTTAGAGAATTGTAGGTCACATGATTTCATTGTAGGCCACCTTTTCGCTGTCGGTGTCATTGTATTATAGACGAAAAAAGTGGGTGTTGAGAAAGAGGTGGATGTTTCAATTTTTAAGTTTTCTCGTGTCCAATGATTTTATGAGGATTGTATTTCTATCTTATACATTTGCAGGAAATGATTTTTTTAATATGTTGTTTCTTTTTGAAGCACCCTATTCGCGAAATTAGGAATATATGGACGTTTCTTAGCTTCTATGTTGAACGTCAAAGACAGTGATTTAATATATTCAACTCCGAACATAACAACCAAAGTGTTAGTAAATATTAAAAATATATTTCCACCTAAACTAACGTTATGGTAAAATATTTAATCTTTAAATAATACTGAAACTATGAATAGAGAGAGAAATTTAATACATTCATCTAGATATGTCAGATATATCTAGATATATCAAAAGGGTTAATAAACATTAAAAATCTGTTTCACCATAACCTAAAGTTATGAGAAAATATTTAATCATTAAATAATACTAAAGCCCTGAATAATGAGAAAAATCATAAATTAATAATTTTAATAATTTGCGACAATATGGACTTACCTGGCGCATTTACACAACATTTAAAATTAATTAATCTTTAAGTATACTCACTTTCGGGGTTTTGATTTACATCGTTAGTATAGTTTAATGAATTTACAGGTTTATTCCGTAGATGAACTTTAATGATGCAAATAAAAGGGTATGAAACATCCCATATTCTTAGCAATTTTTGTACGTGTTAACATTAGTGTCGTTATTAAATATGTATTTGAAAATCTTATGTGTCTTTTTATAGCCATTATCCAAATAAATGTTCTGACATTTAAATTTTTCGCGTCTTGTAAGGAGAAACCATCGAAATTTGTTAGATTTACAAAATAATTATTATATCAACAAATTATGAATTATATTCTACATATTTTTACAAAAATTTATATAAATACGGTATTTCAATGAATTTTGCGGATTTTTTTTTTATTTTGTTTAAAAAAACACCAACCCTACAATTTGAGTGACCGTACATTCATTGAAAAAACTATTAATTTCATTAAATTAATAACGAAAGTAAAGCAGGTTGGATATTTAAAACATTCTTTTAAGTATTGTTCTATGATAAATTCTCCAGTCCCCAATCCGAATCTTGTTTTCAACCCCAACATTAGCTGTTAAAACCAGATTCATTTTATTACATTTCAAACTCCCTCTTCCCTTTTAGACTAGTGATATCTCCACGTTGCCAAAAATTTCTGTTCAGAAGTTTCATATACCACACCTTGGAATTTAAAAGGAGTTTTATTGTGCTATTATACGAGGCGTCAAAGTTATGCTAAATTCGGGCGACACCATGTTAAACATATTTCTTCAAAAGAGTTGCTCGAAAACAAATGCAACTTTTTATTGTCGGGGCAATTTTGTCGTCTGTGGCGCTTCCTTATTTTGGGGTCAAATGCTTGGAAACCGCCAGTGAGATGATTGGAAAACTAACTACGGAAAAGCCTTTCCTGGAATAACCAATGGAAATCTCGTAAAACTTAAGAGTAGCAACATTTTTTTCCGTTTTAACTTATTCCGCGTAATAGCACTGTAATAGCACTCTTTCTCATTAAAATTTTTCAAATTACAAATTCCACAAACAATGCGTAACATAACCTTCGGAGCTGTCAGCTTGAAAGGTGGCCATGGCACAAATTTAATAATGCACAACAATGCATTTATAACAGCGTGAAAGACTTATTTATATTGTCGAAATTAATATCAATTTACGAAACACTAATAGGAGAGGAATTCTTTCCCAAAACTTGATAAATTATAACCCACTTACTCGGCTCCAAATGTCCTCTCCATTCGTTATAAAGTAACCTGAGAAATTCTCCTTAGAAGTTAATATAAACTAGAAATGTAAACCCGTGGATTCCAATTACTCTTTTTTTTAAGTAGGAAGCTCCACTTCGTAACAAAATTTGGAAAACTCACTGCCAATGACTCTATCAAATCAGCTAGTCAGGAACTTCACTTAAAGTTAACACGTACTTCAAAATTCACTTTAGAACTATTTTATTCGTAAACGAGATCGGTTTAAAGTCTACAGAATCCAGTAACTGCCACAATATGTATGGCGATCCTACGCAGCCACAGTTACCTCATTAATTTATCATTCCAAACTTAACAGTAATCAGATTACCAGAGATAAATACACACTTTTCAAAACATAAAGAATGACAAAATACCTCTCATCAATGCACAAATGTTATTGATTCAGGCCAACACTATCTTAAAATTCACTTATGCACTAGAATAACCTTATACTCTGCAACAAATGTATCCATGTGCTCATCCAATTTTTTTTTTTTTTTTCAAAAATTATTTTTTTATTTGTAACCATTAATAAAACTTTTCCTTATAACTTTCAATATTTAAAACAAAAAATTAGAAAATTATCACGGATTTAACATAAAAGCAATTTTTTAAAAAAATATTACTACTAAAAATAAATGTACAATTTTTCTATTTATTAAATGTCATTCAGGAGAATTAAATATGACACCAGATTTAAATTGCCACAAAAATAGAAAATAAAATTACAAATTCCATTTAAACATTAAGGTTTCGTGAATATTAAAGCAGATTTGGATCATTTTAATATAAAAATTTGCAGAAACAAATTTAAAAGTAAATATCAGAAACAGGAAAATTGTAGAAAGTTGTCCAAGTTTAAAAGTTATTTGAAACTAATTTGACATAAAAAAAAATTAAACTAAGAATAATGGGATACTGATTCAAAACACTTTAACTTTAATTGTAAGAATTTCGAAGTACTTTTTATAAAAGCTTTTCCTAGTACTTTGAAAAATAACTTCAGGCTTAATCTGTGAGCAGCAATTTCTCAGTCATCACATATTCCAATTCTTTTCCATCTTAATCTCTTAATTTATTTTTAAATGGCTGTTTTAATGTATTTCAATGTAAAATTAGAATTTTTTTTTGTTGTTGTTACATTTCTTAAATAACATTGAAATCAAAACTTGTACCAGAATTGACAAAGTAACACTCTGTAATTTTATTTTCTCCTAAAAATGTTTAAATAAATGCAAAGAGTTTGTAATATTCTATGACTTATAATAAGAAATATATTTCGATGTTAAATAATTCAAAAGAATAAACTTTGTTATCTGTTGTAAAGCTTAAAATTTTAAATAATGTTAATATTTAGATATGGATTTTTTTACTATATTATTTTAACCTGCCCAGTTTTTGCATCAAATCTAACCTAATCTCCTATTTAAAGATAGGTAATTATAAATTGTGTAATGAATACAATTAAGTTAAAACATCATTTTCCAAATAACCCTAAGCATAATAAGTCAATTCAAAGATAAATTATTAAATGTAACAATTTTCTATAAAAACAGTTACGTGAATGAACAGTTTGCTGCAAACATTTAATAGTGCATGTTCGTAAAAATACGAAATGTTTACATTTACGAAATACTATATTTTACGCTTTAAGATATCCAGAATTACATTGAAATTTAAGAGTATCTATAGTGTAGAGCCGGTTTGGGTATAAATAATTAAATGTAGTTTTTTATTTGAAGGATTGTTTGGATCTATTAAGATTCAAAGTGATCGTAAAGAATCGTGGCAGGAGTACATTTGCACGGTAAGTTGTTCCGCAAAATCCAGCAGGTACGTATTCCTGTAATGGAAGAAGATTAATCCAGAATAAAGTCCAGTCATTTTTATTCTTTGCATACTGTAGTCTTTATTTATCCAAGACAAGAAAGAACACTTCAAAATAATATGGGATAGAACAACTCATAAACATGGGATGGCCTCTCAGTCGATTTTTAATTAGAACTTCACTCTATGAGGAGAGGCGATAAAGTGATTAAGAATCGCGGTTACATTTTAACAGCCAAGATTAGAAATATAGAGTCATGGCGATTGCGAAAAAATGCCAAAGAATAATAGAAAAAGATTCGTTAATGTTAAACCAATGGGGGTGGTTTGAATTTGCTTGGCGCGACATTGAGCTACCAGGAGCGCTGAAAACCATGAATTTTATAGCATTAACCCTTATGGGAAAGGCCGAAATAACATCTGCTATTACATGAATGTTTATCAAAAGAAGGCGTCTGCGATCTATAATGTTTAGGGTATTACATATAAGTGAAGTGCCACAACATCCTTTGTTTTTATAAATTATTTCATTTTGAACGCGGAGCAGACATCTGTTGAATGCTGATATTAATTCTTTATGACTATTGCACTTTTCTTTCCATTTTATTATTATTATTATTATTATATGTGGTCACTTTGATAGAAGAGCGGATCTGAGATTGCCTAGCAGAATAAAATGAGTTTAAATAAAATGACCTTGTTCTTTTAAGAATAATGGGATTTAAATTTGGAAAGAAGGGATGAAAAATAAATATAATTTAGAATATAAATTTAATTTAAGATATATATGATTCAAAATCATAGTATCCTATTACCATTATTTTGTGTTATTTTACATGATTATATTTCTAATATCTGAAAAATCAAAAAAGAATATAAGCTGAAATAGAAAGTTTGCAGCATTTCTGCATTTTTGTTCCTTTTCATTTTATTGCTCCATTTTTGTTCCGTTTTTTGTAGCGGAAATGATATCAAATAGGTTTATTGTACAAAGTAAATAAATATTATTCACAAATAAGTTTAAAAAGTTCAAAACATTATTATTTTTAGTACTTATAAAAAAGTAGTTTGAATTTGAATAGGGATAATTTTGTTGATAAATGTTGTGTTGCATGAAATTCTAATTTCAGGAATGTCGACATCCATGCTTTAACTAAACTGTTAAAAATTTCCAGCAAACTGTCCAGTCACTCGACTATTTCGGTATAAAACATTTGCATAACTGTCATTTAACTTTATTCTGACCAGAATATGGTCAAGAATATGGTCGGATACGCTTCATAATATGGCCAAGTAACAGTTATCTTTAAAAAATGTTGAATAACGGGGCAGTTTGCTACAGATTTTTAACCGTAAAATGAAAGTGAAATGAAACTAGCTTAATGACGCTACAATTCTTAAATTTATGTGCATAAATTATACGGGGCTCCCAAATGGTCCGCCTACTGAATACCAATATTTTTTAGCAGAAAATTTCATGGTAGCTTTCTACAACATTTCCGCGAAAATTTACCTCCGGAGGTGATTTCTGCAAAATTTGAAAGAAAAATCTAAAAATAAATTTTTTTTCTAAAAAAAAATACTGATATTTGAAAAGCGAACCATTTGGGAACCTTGATTATAGTGCACTAGCTGACATGCCCGGCGTTGCCCGTGCCCGTGATAATAACCTTAAAAATACCTAAAATCAATGATGAATGATTTTATATTTTTAAAAGAAAATCTATCCAAACGAACTGATGGACAGTCTTTATATATATTGCCGATTTAATGTCGATTTAATTTCTGACGATTTGATATATTAAACTTTCAATTCTGACCAAAAGTTCCGGAGGAAACCTGAATAATATAAAGCGTTTTCCCACCTTTCCTCTTTTAAACTCAAAATAATATACAGTATTGGCCAATTTATTAGTCCAATTCGAAAAAAGTTTTCCAAAACCTTGTTTCTAAGATTATTATATTAAAATTAAATTAAAATCAAGCACTCGTGGCATCATATATATAATTCAATTTAATATTTTAACAGAATAGTATGGCTACTATAATTTGCGACTCGTGCTATAGCCAGTATACCTCAGGACACATGGCCGTTATCATTATCTTTTTACTTGTGAAGATTTCGCTATGGTACTCCATTGTAAAATTTGGTAATTTTTGAAATTTAATATTTGAAAAACGGCGTAATCATTAGATTTGAAATTCATATATAAAAAAAAAATACAATCCTTTACCTTTCTAACGAAGTTTGTCAAACAACTTTCTGACAAATACTTTGGGAGCTATTAATTTTTTCAGCAACTTCAAATATTTCATTATCCGAGATCAATCTGTGACAACGATTATCGAAAATCCCAGTCGTCAGCAACGCATAGCTTTTTATTAAAGAGGATGACGTCTAAAACAATAAGTTAAATTAAAAGTTTTCCTTATCATTTTATTTATAATTTAATGATCTTGTGCAGGTGAACTTCAAAATCATAAAGTTTTAAAGAATATAATAAAATATCACTGTGAAGCTTAAGATACGTTTCCGTAATATGAGCATAGTTCTCAACGAAAATTTTATGGCTAATTTATGTCTTGAAAACAAAGGATCGGAATATTTTAAATTGATATTCCATGCTATGATACAGTCTTTAACTTAATGGCATTCCTTTCATTCCTTTTAAACTAATAACCTTATTTCCAATTGGGAATTTTCTAATCACGCTGCTTTTGAAAAAGAAAATGCTTCTACATCCACTGTTTATTTAACAATGAAGATAGATGAGTTTGAGTTAATTGCTGTTTAAAGTAATAATGTTAATTTTTCATTACAATTTCACCCCATTTTATTTTATCTCATTTCTTATTAGGTGAATATCTTTTATGGTGAATATACGCACAACTTTGAACATTTTCAATGCAATTTATTTTATACATGTGAAAGATAACATAAACAGCGTTTTAACCTCAATATTTATGAAAATTTTGATTTAATAATAATAAATAATTTAATAATAAATAATAAATAATAAATTTAATAATAATTTAATATTTTGAATTATTTTAAATTGATATTCCATGCTATGATACAGTCTTAAAATCAATGGCATTCCTTTCATTCATTTTAAACTAATAACCTTATTTCCAATTGGGAATTTCTAATCACGCTGCTTTTGAAAAAAAATGCTTCTTCATTCACTGTTATCATTTAACAATGAAGATGGAAGAGTTTGAGTTTAAAGCAGCTGTTTAAAGTAATAATGTAATTTTTTTCATTACAATTTCACCCCATTTTATTTTATCTAATTTCGTATTAGGTGAATATCTTTTATTGTGAATATACGCACAACTTTGAACATTTTCGATGCAATTTATTTTTTACATGTGTAAGATAACATAAACAGCGCTTTAAGCTCAATATTTATGAATATTTTGATTTAATAAAAAAAAAAACACAATTATTACAGTGATGTTATTTCGTATGAATTACCTTATGATAATTTCGCCGCATTATGCCTAATCTTTAAAATAAATTTAAACAACTGTAGAAGGAATAAGAAATAAAAAAAATGCTCAACCATCTACAGAAGAATGGCATTATAATTTAATTTTAAATTGACAATAAATAAACTAAACTTTTGCCTAATGCTTGTTGTGGAATTTTTTTTATCTACTACTTTTATGTCAGAAAAATAAATCATGTCAAATTTGTGGCATATATTTTATTGATATATAATCATACTTTCTCGAAGTGAAGGTGGGAGGGAGTCACTCACTGGGCCTTTATTTCACTTAAAATGTATTTTTCTCCCTTGCTGATAAACAAAAGATGGAAGCATATTTCATTTTTATTTTATGAAATTAAGTTTTAATACACTTTTACAAGCAATTAATTACAATTCTGTTACATTAAAATTATTCTATTCGCAAATATCCCATACAAGACAATGTAAAAAAAAATTGTTATTATTTCACTGAAATGAATTATATTCTCTGTTATTATGACATGATTAATTTCCGTAATAAAATAAGTACATTTTAAGTTGGCAACATTTTATCTTTTGTTTACATTTACTGAAAATTCCAATGGCAAACTTAAGACTAGCTTTGAAAATTTCAGAACTTGAAATCCATATTCAGACTCTTTTTAGATTTAATATCTACCGTAATTTCCGGCGTATAATCCGCAGCTCAAAGAGTCGTTTCTCGACCCAGAAATTTTATTCAATAATTGTAGTTAAATATTTACAGCGATCTTTTAAGTTACATTTTATAAAATAATATTTCTGGGTCGAAAAACGACTCTTTGAGCTGCGGATTATACGCCGGAAATTACGGTATATCTCCGGAAACATCTATCCAAAGCAATGTTAGTATACAAATTCGGTTTTCGAATTCAGTAATACAGAAATAATATGACTCCATCTTAAATAGGATGTAATCAACATGGCGACCTAGAATCATTACTTATCATGGGATATCATTGAAATAATTACGTATGATAGGATTTAATAGAATGAAAAGAACTTTTATTAATATCTTTTTAAGTTTTGATTCGATTTTCATAAAATTTGAAATGACTCGACAATATTATGCAACGATTATGTATATTAAATTTCAAACCATTCGGTTGGGTAGTTTTTGCTCTGTTATATGCGGAAAGGGACGGACCAGACGACGATTATTTGTGCTACGTATTCATATAATTACAAACGCACCAAAAAACGGTTGCCGTGTTTTATCTCCTATCTAATAATATAAGTCATAGAAAATGTTGCCAGCACATCTAAAGTTTTAAAACGCTTAGCTATAAGATACAGCTACAAGATGAAGCTGCAGTATACAAAAAATTTGAAAACAAAATAACAACCTTTTTAGGTGCGTTCGTAATTATATAAATACATAATACCTATTGTCGTCGTCTGGTCCGTCCGTCTGTCCGTTACCTAAAACTTTTAGAGCGTTCGTTGAATGATTAATATAGACTGAAAATTTGCTATTTCAGATTACTTATAATATGATAGGAATCAAATATTAAAAATTAAAGATTGATGAAATGGTATATATTTTTTAAGCTGTATATATCTTAAGATTTAGTAAACAAATATTGATATTAGTATACCAAAACACATGTGGTTCTTTCGAACTGCCATCTTTAAGAATATTTTGCTAATACATTTTTCATTAATTTATATCAACTGTAAATTTTAATAAAACATCGTGTATTATTTGAAAAGTCTCGTCAAAACCTTTCATGTAACACCTCTTTTATCTTTGTTCGTTTTGTATTTGCACAGGAAAAAGAAATGGGCTAGGATATGCTAGGATATTGTAACTATTTAATTTAATGTTTAGTCTTTTAATCAAAACTTTAACCTAAAAGGAAATATTTTAACTTCGATGTAACAACATTATTTAACACAAAAAATATTTCACGCATAATCCGAAAAATTGCTATAATTAAAGAAAATTTCTAGTTGGGGATTTAAAAGCTTTTAAATCTATTTCAGGAAAATAGTTTGCTTCCACTTTGCAGATTTTGGGAAATATTCTTTCATATAAGATTGATGCTTTAAAATGATAAAATTTCACTCTAAAGTAAAAATAGTTTTGTTAAATAATTTTATAAAATAAATACAAAACACATTAAAAACATACATTATACAATGAAAAATTAAATATTACTTTCATTAGGCAATATATCAATTTTCTTATATAATTGCTTATATTTATTTGCTTACAATTAAAATCTTCACTCATTAATTTTTGAATAGGATTATTAATAATGAAGACAGATTATTCATTAATAATCAAAGCTATTTTTTAATATATTTAGTCTTCCTTTTAACGCATAAAAGTTTCCATAATTAAATCACATTATTTTTAACCTATTAATTCACTGTATATATGAAACGCTGTGTGCGGTTTTGTATAAACGCTAACCAACATCATGCTCAACATCACTTAGTATTTATTATAACATTGTTTCATTATATATTTTAAAATATTTTTTAGCAATACAAAGATTTTTATTTGGGTTATAAAAATTACTTTATAAGTAAAAGAAGAAATACTGAAATAAATAAATAATGACTGAATGGGTGAATGAATGTTAAACCCATTTACAGTACGCTCAATTTATTTATACAAAATGTAAAAAACATAAGATCTCACCGAAAATAATAGATGAATAAAACATTTGTGCATACTAAATCTATATATTTTGTAGTTATAAAGAGTCAAACATGTTAAAAAATCACTGATTTCACTTTACTTTAAATGCCATAGTGCCTTAAAATAATGAAAAATGTAACAGAAATGAAGGAACCATTTTTAGGTGCGTTCATAATTATTTAAATACGTAGCACCTATAGTCGTCGTTTGGTCCGTCCGTCTGTCTGTTTGTCTGTCTGACCGTCCGCCCGTCTGTCCGCATATAACAGCGCAAAAACTACCCAACAGAATGATTTGAAATTTAACATAGATAATCGTTGCAGAATTTTGTCGAGTCACTTCAATTTTTATGAAAATCGAATCAAAACTTAAAAAGTTATTAATAAAAGTTTTTTTTAAATCTGTTAAATCCTACCATACGTAATCTATATAATAAAAGCGCAAGTCATGTGACTGAGGAAAACAAATACGGGTTAATCACATTATTTTTCATATGCCAAGCGGCCATTTTTATTCAAAATTATTTTTTCGAATAAAATTGCATAAAAGTTGCATTTTTAGAAAGATCGTTAAAAAAACATTTTCCTTGAGAGATGATTTACATCAAAAAATATGCCGATTCTGACATAACTTCAATGGAAATTTGGTTACAGCCGAATATCTCAATCCATTACAGTAAATAAACAATATATATTTTGTAGTTATAAATAGTGAAACATGTTTAAAAATCACTGATTTCACTTTACTTTAAATTCCATAATGCCTTAAAATAATGAAAAATGTAACAGTAATGAAGGAGCCATTTTTCAAGCTATTTATAACTTGATTTTTATAAAATAATCACTATTATACAAATTTACTACATAATCTATTATAACTATTTAGTGCTAAAGAAAATGTTTATAATATGGAGTCTATTAATCAAAGCTTTATCCTATAAGAAAATATTTCAGCATCGATGTAAACAACATTCATTAACATAAGGAAATCTTTACAGATAAACCGAAAAATCAATATAGTTAAAGGAAATTTTAAGTTGCTGATTTAAAAGCTTTTAAGTCTACTTCAAGAAAGTGGTTTCCTTCCACTTCGCTGTTATTGGGAAATATTCCTCAAGATAAGAATGATGCTTTACAATGCACTGACATTAAAGTAATTGTGTTGAATACATTTATAAAAATGTTTGAGCTTAAATTTTATCATTGCTTTCATCATTCAATGTATCAATTTGTTGATAAATTGTTTTACATAGAACCAATTTAAAAGCTTTGTTTACTAATTTTTGATTAGGTTTATTGAAAATAAAGGCAGAATTATTATAATGATAAAAGTTACTGTCTAAAATTATTATATATATATATATATATATATATACATATATATAATGACAACAACTCTAATTCAAACTAGATAGCTGACGTGTTAATCTTGCTAGGATTCTTGCGCCTGTAGTCAAATTTAAATTTTGTTATGCAACCCAATTGCGAAAGATTAACCACAGAGTATGTAGGATTGCAAAACTACTCTATTACGTCAAGTTACAATCACTAAAACGTTATAAGTCAATTTTCCTGGCATTAAAAAAATGTCAATTGTCATGAAATTTCATGAACAAAAATTGCGCAGCTGACCTGATAAATTTTCCGCAAACCAGTATATATGGCAAATCGGAAGGAGGTAAATATGAGCTATTTCATGGCTAGAAGCTTAAGATTAGTGATATCCAACATAATAATGAATCCCGAATTTCAAGTGCGTTTGAGATTCCTGTACTACGATGTTGCTGTTTCCGGTGATGTTTTTTTGTTTTTATGGGTGTAACGCACCTTTACATACGTTGGATTACGCGGAATTACTTAATTTCACATACTTTTGAGATTATTATTTACGGCATTATCAAAATTTTGAAATTGCTATACAAGAAGGTTGCTGACGCTACTCCTTACTGAAAAAGCAAATACATAAGTTATAGTTTTTGCCGCTTTACTGAATATCAAGGTTTTTTTTAATTGTTATTCCAATACAAGTAGGTTGTTGCATTTTCTGATATTTCTTTTAGGTGCAAATCACTCATGCATGAGTTTCTTGATCGTGACATTAACTAATGCTATTTATTTTTTAGATTCTTTTACAATGAGTTTGTACTTACGTGTGCGTCTCTATAGACTCTTTTATAACTTCATAATCCCTTTTGGCAGGGCAATTCACCTATTCTAAGTTGGAGCAACAGGGCTATTTTTGAACAAAGAGGGAATTAATTCCACGGTACTCGACTCTTGCTCAGCTAAAATAAGACAATGGAAGTAAACCCGATTATCAGATTACGAGATACCCGATTGGAAAATTATCAAAATTTTTAAGTGTTTGCGCATCCTAGTGAACGTGTTTCAACTAAAATGCGGTCGAATAGTCCAAAGCATATATAACATGCGAATGGAGTCAAACAGTCTGTGACACGTTCTTTTCTGCAAAGTTAAAGTACGTATTAACAAAAGATAATTGAAAATGCCGGATTAATTGACTAAATTGAACTGATAATACAAATAATATGTTGCAATGCATAGTGTATATTTGAAGGTTACCATTGTTGGCGGTGAATCTTCCTGGCCTGACTATGCGTAACTATGGCTAAACTCCCGCAACAGGGTCCACAATCGAGGTTGGCGTCAAATTTAAACATTTCTGCAAACGATGTGTTTCCAAGTGTATGAGAGTTACAAGTATCGTTACAACAATGAAATATATTTTACGCCAAATTATTTTCCCTAAAATACGCCATATCAATGCGGACTGGATTATGTAGGCATTACTGAGTATGTAGATGTATTGGAAAATTAAATTGTATTGCATAAAAAAAATATGAAATGTTCCCATGAATTAGCAATCTGATTTCATCAATTGCAGACTCTGAAAATCAAGCTAACTAAAAAGTCAAGCGCAGATATCAGGAAAAGTATATACGGAATTGTACTACTAATACGATAATTTTAATATGATAATTTTAATATTATATGTATAGTTTAATAAACCAAATAATCATTCTATTTAAAATATATCTGTCTATTTATCTATCTATGTATCTATCTATCTATCTACACACACACACACACACACACACACACACACACACATATATATATATATATATATATATATATATATATATATATATGTAACACTAAACATACGTGGCACATATCGTCATTATTTGTACATTAGCGAATTTCAATAACAGCACTTAAAAAACGCACACTGGACTACTATCGGTTTACTCCTTCATGTAGTTGCATTTTAAATTTAATGAACAGGGTATATTCAGATATGCTAGAAGAAATATTTAAGCGTTACCAAAACTTTGGAACATTACGGAGAGAGGAAAAAAGGGAACAACCGGATAGAGATCGGTGTCTACGTGAAAGTCATTTGCATTATAGTCATTGACCGCCACAATTTATCGTCGACCGTGATCGTTACTGACAGCAATATCGGTTAAACTGCATGTGATTATCATTAAACGGCTAAAAAAAATTATCCATAAAACAAAAATCTCCTAAAGTCCTCCTCAGGAGGTCAAAGTTTTCCAGAATTCCTTGTGATACTAAAATGACATTATTAGGCATTCCTGACCAAGAGGCTTTAAGACCCTACTCTAGTCACACGAAAAGACTGGGGGCATTATTTTTAAATTTCTCACTTGGATTTTCATGTTTTTGAATGATTTCTTTCGCATAGGGTAACATAGAACAAACTCTAATGGCACTAGTTTTCCATTTTGGTTTCAGATATTTCTGTTTTATTTACTTTCACAGTCGAAACCGGTTAGAACCAGTTCTGAACTTAAAACTATCCTTATATATATAATAATAATAATAATAAAACGAGAAATATGCATGACAACAATGTTCTTTTATTAGAGAAAAAAAGATGGGCCAATATCCTATTAGTGAATGCCGGATTAAAACAGTTGGCTTAGGGGGTACAACACCTGTCTGGTACTGGAGAATTTCCGGGTTCAAACCCGGTGAAAGGAAAAAAGGTCAGAAACCCGTCTCATTTCAATGTCTACAGCTTTTGTGACTGCAGTTGATTACGATTGATTCTATTAATACTAATATCAGCTATGTGTAAATAAGCAATGGTTTCCGTAATTCTTTTTAGATCTTTTTAATATGCATATTTATTTCTCAAAAGATTAAATAAAGTATTTTTAAATTATAATATTTCTTTAAACAATAAATACTAAATAAATATATAACGATTAAAATAACACAGAAACATCATACAACATGTGGGAGAAATAATAAATATATTAAATATGAAAAATGAACACGTACCTGTTTCAATAATATCCATAAATATGTAGAGTAAAGACAATGAAAAGAATTTAAAACAAAGAGAATAATATAGATTGGAGGAATAATGAAAAGTAAAAAAAATGACAACTCTCACATTATAGCCTTTGTTTTTATGTGGTTCCAGATTAGACATTTTTTTTAGAACCGAGAGCTTTTCTCCGATACGGAATTTTATTTCGTCTCTGAAAGTATGGAAAATCTCTCGGGAAAATAGCTTTCAAATACGCCAATAAACAAAAAATGCAGTTACGGACATGTGGTCACGTAAATGGGACTAAACCATTGCCCATTTATGAAGAGGGAAAAGCATTATAATAGACCTTCAGTAGCTGAAAGAGATTAAACGCAAGGTCGCATGAATGCACAAGAAAGATACAACAAACTAATATCTTTCGAATTCTGCTTGGTATCAAAATAACGCCAATGGATGTTCTAGGTCACTATAGCAGTAATTTAATTGTTTAACTCTTTGAATACTGAAGTATAAAAACTCAATAGCAATCAAAATACGGCGAGCGTCTGAACGATGAAATATGCTTCGAGATTATTTCTCCCCCTTTCTTCTACCTGACTACTTTTCAGCAACTTAATAAGAAGGAAAACTGGAACGTCCCTAAGATAACTAGTACAAAGGTTTCCCTCTGTTGATTCCCAAAATAATCTACTCTGCTACAATAGTTGCATATTTACGAGGGGGACAAAATGTAACAGGCGTTTGGTTGGTCTGCCAGTAGTTTGCTTGTCCGGGAGTCTTGAGCGGATAAGTAGCAAAAGGGTTAGTCGAATCATATAATAGAAATTTCGACGGGATATTTATTACGTAAAATGATTCAAAGTCATAAGATTTGAAGAATATCGGTGAAAAAAAGGGGACAGAGAAGAAGGTTTAAATTCAATTCGGTGTTGAAATAACACCAACAGACGTTGTAGTGTTAAGTATATCGTGAAAAATTAAAACTGTAAACTGATTCACATAAAACAAAGTTTGGCAACCTCTAATTTAAAGTTATTAAATTAAGTTTATGTTCGCAAAAGTTAATATCATTCCACTTAATTAGCTTTATTTAAAAATCCCTTTCATATGACTCTTAACTTTACGACTATTGAAATTCGATAGAAACACGCGTCTCGAAATTACTAAATGAGTCTGGTTTTCAAATGTTTTAAACGTCATATTCAATTATATTGGTTACGTATGATCATTAAAAATTTCTAAACACTTTACAGTAATTATTGATATTTGAAAAGCTCAAAGACGCTATTGCATTTTAAATGGCTAAACATAAAAATAGTAAATAACTTTATTGCAGAAGGTAATAATTCTTTACCTAATGGGAAATTAAGATAAACATTTTAAATATAATTACGTTCTAAAAATTATGTTGTTTATAGATAAACGCTTTTCTAAATGAAGCTTGTGCAAAAAACTAAATTAAACAAAGGACTTAAAAAAAGGACTTTCATTTTGGAAATTTTTTTTATTAAAAGGACATTTTTTCGGAAAACAAAGCAACATTAATTTAAAAAGGAACGAAGAAAACATAATTAAATTAGATATGCTACTGTGTTACAGAATTCTGGCTTCAGAGGCTCTGTGCTGAAAATACATTGTTAAAAGACACCAAGTAGTCATAAAACCTTTCGATACATAGTAAAGTAAAAAAAGAAAGGTTTAATGTTCGTTGAGAAAAAAATGTTTTTCCTTTCTTATGTAAAATGTAATTTTTACTTTCCCATCATACGTAGTATAGGGTAAGTCTTGTAATCGTTTAGAAAATCGGAAAAAAAAATGACGGATTTACACGTTTCAGACACTGGAGATTCCGAAAAACAAATTTTAGAAAAAAAAATTGCCGTCCGTCTGTCTGTGTGTGTCTGTAAACGCTCTATCACCCGAACAAATTGAGATAGAGACTTCAAATTTTGTATGTACTTAGTATGTAATAATGGAAAGAAGTTTATTGAATTTCAGTAACCTCGATTATCCGAAACTATTTTTTTCGGACTCTCGAAATATTCGTTCTGATAAAAGGTAAATAAAATTTTTCGAAAATGTTTATTTTAAGGAGTGAATATGAAAGACAATAAAAAACCATAAATTTTACATAAAGTATCAAGTTGATCGCATAATTAGTTGCAGAGACATTTCCAATCCTATTTTCACACTCTTGGATTTTTCATGACCATGTATTTCATTCAAGTTTCAATTCAAAGATATATTTTAATTAGAAATGAGACGATTAAGACGCAGTAAACTGTTAGTTAATATGACTATCAATTTTGTAGTTATAAGGATGTTTATTTTATGCCATTCAATTATAGAGCAGTTAAAGTTTATGACGTCATCAAGGCACGATTTTATTCGAATTGCAATGCATTTTATAAATAGTTTACACATGTTTTATTTTCATATTTTATAATATGCATATCCGTGATGGGTAAGTATTACGGTGGCCCCCAACGACTAGTTTCAAATGGAGAGTAAAGCATTTTTGATTCTAAGAAGCAATCCCGGGATAGCAAAGCCTTTGTCCTTTTCTTATTTTCTGTTGTATAAACCTGTATGGTTTAATATTTTATTATGCTTCTCCTATAAAACAAACCTGCTTTTAGGCGCTTATTTTGAAAATTTATAAATCCAGTTATCATTACTAATAGTAAATGGGTGATGAATATATATATATATATATATATATATATATATATATGCGTGTGTGTGTGTAACGTTTTTTAGGGAACTGTGATATTCTCAACTTTAACACCAAATATCAAAATATTAGGAGATCCACTTTTATTAAATTGATTAGTAAGAAAAAGCAGGTTGTTGTATTTATTGTAGTAAGCAGCATGTTTCAGGCTTGGCTAGAAAGCTCTTTGTATAAAAACACTCCGCTTTTATCGGTGAGTGCGTAAGAACACAGAGACATGAAAAAAGCTGCAATGCTGTAGGTGGCGTCATTCAATAGCTAGTATGGCTGGACTGTGATTTAATAAGATGTTGACTCTTTTTAAAATAACTCTGGAACGCTTACCTTAAAAATAAAATATAGGCTTATAAAAGAATAGCCTATTCTGAAAATTTTCTACATATATTGGGTATATGCAAAAGTAACTTCCATTTTTTGGTTGAAATTACATGTTTATTTCGCAAGTATATAAAAAGGGTGCATTACTCAAAGTATGCTCCATCAGAAGCCACAACCTGTGCCCATATTTTTGACAGTTTACGGATTCCCTGTCTGAAGAAGTCTTCGTTTTTTTAAGTGATCCAGTCATCAAGGCAATTTTTAGTACTTTCAAAAGATGTCAATCGTACGTCATGAAAGGCTGGCTGCATGGACCGGAATGAATACTAATCCGAAGGAGTAATGTCTGGCAAATATGGCGAGTGGGATAGAACTTCCCGGACCTGCCCTTCTAAGTAGGTTTTAACGACGCTTGCAGCATGTGGTTTTCCATTGTCATGCTGCAAAATCAGTTTATTGTGTCTGTTCTCCCATTTTTGTCGAATTTGTTGAATAGCTCGCTTCAAACGCATTAGTTGTCGTCGGTCGACTTCGCCAGTAACAGGTTTCAGAAAGTTTCAGTAGCTCATCTTGTAGCTTCAGTACCTTCACGTTCTGCGTCTGAAAATCAATTAATCTTTCTTTAAATTGCCTGAACCACTCTCTACACAGACTGTCTGAAAAAGAATGTTCCCCGTAAGATTTTACAAGTAAACGATGACTTTCACACAGCAGCGCTTTTCTTTAAATTATAAAAATATAACAAAATTTCCCGCAAATGACGGTTATTTGGCACAAGACTATCCATTTTAAATCGAATAAAATGCTATGTCGTTTACACTTTAACTCTATCACTATGTCCTGGGGTCCACGTGGACCCCAAGCACTTTCAACAAGTTGTCAAAAAATCTATCACTCACTGAGTAGTTTCAGCCGGTGACATCTCATATCATAATGTTTGTAACATACGGTAAAAATAAAACTGTACGAATATAAGTGATACTTGTTCTTTTTTTCTTTTTGAAAAATAAATAGCATAATTGTCCTGGGCAACAACAGAGCATGTTTCGATAGGACATAGTGATAGGGTTAAACAAATGTTATATAATACGTTTTAAAGGTTATGACACGTTTCAAAAGCATGTATTGCCAGATTCACACGATACATATAAGACCACTTACGCCATCTATTGGAAAAACGGAAATTACTTTTTCATATACCCAGTATATATATATATATATATATATATATATATATATATATATATATATATATATATATATATATATATATGTTATATAAAAATTTATTTCCTTCGTATCCTTCCATTTTATTCGCATTAATATTTTAAAATTAATCTAACTTCTGTCATAGTCAGTATTTCTAATTCTTAATAATATCTATTCCTATTTAAAGTCCTTTTAAAAGTAAATATCCGTATATTAATAATTATTTTATTCCAAATCTTAGTCTAAAATTTAAGATCATTCGTAGCTTTTATCAGTTCCCCAATCTATAAAATTCTGAGACGCGTTCTCATTTCGAATGTTTTTTAAAAGCCATTTTCTTTTTGTTATTATTGCTCTGATTTTTTCGAGCGCTTGGGATTTTAACTTCAAAATTTCTCCGCACCCAAGTACGGGATTCTTTACTGTTTTAGCCTCGCCCTCTAGCCTCATTCGCTGGGCTGGAGCTAGCTTCTCACTCATTGGGTTGTGCGCTCGTGACGTAATTTCTGTATATCTCCGCGGAGAGAACAAAACTCGCCCGCACCGGTCGGAGCACGAGATTTTTGACGTTTTTGGAAGTCTAAACAAATATGTGTCGGGTGTTTTTATGTCCGTAGAATATTCATCTGGCCCAGTAACATCTTAATTCAATGAAGTGAAGCAACGTTGGCCCGAGGGCTATAAGTTTTAGACCTTTGGGAATTGTTTCTCTGTTGTTCGTCTTCTAATAAAATTATTTGTCTGGAGATTGGCTGGATTTATTGGAAAACTTTGGTGGACTCATTTCATTGCCTTCTACTTCGCCATACTCGCTAATATCGACTGCAACTTGCTATATCGTTGAAGGACTGCCATTTTTTCATCGAATATTATTCATCGTAATATCTCAACCTCGTCAAAATGCTACATATATATATATATAATATGTCTTACCTAAAAATAAAATTTTAAAACACAAAAGGAACTGAATGAACTAAAATAAAATAAGAGATCCGCTGTGTAGAAAATACCTGATTTTTTAAATTCTTCTAAACATAACTAAAAAATATATACATTTTTATTTGAGGTTTACCCTAAGTTCATATCACATTTTAAAATTGATTTTATTTTTATAAATCGTACAACAAGAAATGTATAAAATATATCCTGAGTGCCTTACAAGTAATACTATTCTATTTCTTTAAACGTTTCTATTTCTGACAGTGTGCTTGAAGCCGTTTAAGTTGAAAATTTCTTTTGTAATATAGGTAGACCAATACCTTTAGAAATAGCTTTACAATTCTTTATACAGAAAAGAACAATACATTTTGTCTTTTTATTCAACGAATATTTCAGTTTAAAGAACTTTTAGGTATTGTGCAAAAAGATTTCTTCTATTACTCTTAGTACTTTACCGAATGGACTTAAGATTATTATTTTATGAATTTGTTGTTTAAAAGTATTGACATTTTATTCATTCAAAATATTGTAAATTTTACAATTATGTTTAGCGTAATTGTTTAAATTAAGTTATAGAATAATGGGATTTGTACACACTTTTATTTTGTTACCTTGGAATTTAGTAATCAATTTTTCACCCACTTTTCAATATGCCAAAATTATAAAGAAATATGTTCACAATATTTTGTTTAATTAATTTGTTTGTATAATTTGTTTTCGATGGCAGTATAATACTTTAATATTTGTAGAGCTTATGTATAAAGTTATAAATTCATTTAATGGCGCTAGCCCGCGACAAGGGATAAATCTCCAAATATTCTGTATGGTTACAACTGTTTACGAGTCACAAACAAAACTGAGTTATTTATTTGCTAAACCACACTCACCAAAATAGGCCAACTCTCCGTGAAACTGCAACAACGAAATAGTTTAGATGCTAAAAGGTAGAAAATATAAATAAAAAATAAAGACTCTAATATGTATTTTTAAAAATACTATTTTATTATTTAACAGTTTAATATTAATTAAATTATGATTATATGTTAGGAAATCAATTTAGAAATCATAAAAAGAGAGTTCAAGTAATGTTTTCATTTTATTTGCTGTTGCCATACCTTAAAAAAGAAACAGATCACGCATCATAATTTGTTTAATAAATTCACTAGCTCGTGTGTAAAATAAGCGGGGAATTTTCCAAAATCGGGTTCGGTACCCACGTCAAATTAACGCATTGTAACGGAATGTTTTTGAAAACATTATGAATTGCATTTAGGATCCAGGTCTAAACCCTTATCTCATTAACCTTATGTTTAGTATTTAGTTTATTAATCGGAGTAACTGACGTTAATTAGAGGTGTATAACTCATCAGCAGCACCATATCTAATTTAGGATTATAGTTGTTAACTTTCAAAGTTAAGACTGGGTAGCTTCCACCTGAGATTTACAACTTCCTTTAACCTTATTTAAAAAAGCAAAATAAAACCTTTGAAGAGGCATTTGACTATCAGTTTCATGCATATCTTTGTTATTCAGTGCACAAATGTGGGATACATTTCTAAGTAACAAAATATTAAAGTTTTATTTTGGGAAAAGATTTCTAGTATGTCTGTAAGCCTGTTTATTCACTGGACCTATTTTTTTAATCACAAGAAACACATATTTTGGGAATCCTTTTCCATATTTTATGTATTTTATTATATTATAAGAGAACTTAATTACAGTAAATGCGTTTGCTTATACATTTAAAATTTGAGTTGTAGAACTGAGAACTGTATATTAGATTTTTCAGTATTAGAAATGTTGATGACAACATTTGCAATATCGACAGAAAGATCATCAGGCGATGTAAGTTTCTAAGATTCAAAAAGTCAAGTAAATATAGCATTGAGGGAGTAAGAATGTTTATGTTAAAAGTTTTCAACATGAACCCCGGAATCCCGGGATCATGTCCCACAATTAATTGCTTTTATGGAAAAAGCCTATAAAAGTAGTCATTTTAATAGTCCGCAATGCAAAAGACAATCTTAATTGACAATCTTGTAATACTTTCCAATGTTAATTTCAATTCTAACATTAAATCTAAAATTTCTCCTTTAAGGGAAGCTGACTTTAATGATCTTAAAAGGACGTGAGTTAAATTTACTTGATTGAAGGACCAGATAATTAATAAAAGTTTCTTCTCAATTATTTGAATAAAAAAATGTAAGCTTTGCTTACCTTTTATAAAGCGTAGTCCTTATTCATGACACAGCGAATGGTGCTTGCTATCCGAACATGTAAATTCAATTTTTTTTAAATGAAACTGGAATCTTTGTAGAAACACAAAGTATCGTGACTTGTTGAGAACAAACTTTATGCATCTGAAAAACTATACAAATTTTCTTGGTTAAATATTTTACACATATACACTATAAAAAGAAAGGTTATTTAAATCCATAAAAAGAGTTGTGCTTCGTCTAAATTCCAGAGCATATTGCTTCCAGAACACAGTTCGTTAAAAATGGACGAGCGAATTGTTTATGTCTTATTGTTACGTAGTTTCCGCTTCAACTGATGAATAAAAGGGGCTCTTGAAAGTTCTTACACGATATAAGTCTGCTGAGCACATTTCACAAAGGTTTATTGCTGAGGTAAACAGTTTATTCTTTCTTTAGAATGTACATTTGTAAGGATTATGTCTCTGTAGAACTGTAGTGCTGCCATCTTATGGGGTTTAAAAGAAGTTCTATTCCAGGTGGTGGCGACGCCTGTTGGTAGTTTACAAAACAAATCGTCGCATATATCACAAACCAGGGAACATATGGAATCAATTTATAAACTGTTTCCAACACCCCCCCTTTTCATCTGAGCCCTGTGGTGGTTTAAGTTGAAGTTCCCTTCTCAAGTGCTCAAATTGAGGTTTGGGGATGGGTTTGGTAAGGATGTCAGCTACCATCCTTTTCGAAGGGCAATATTCCAGTGTGATCACCCCGCTTTCTTTTAAATGTCTCACGTTGTGGTACTTGATGTCCACGTGCTTCACACGGGATTGCTGTTTTTCATTTTCACTCAACTTTATACATGCGATATTATCTTCGTATACTACGATTGGTAAAGTTTGATGCAACTCTAGGTCTTTTAGTAGATTAAGAACACATTGAATTTCTTGCGTCGCGTTGGATACAGAGATATACTCTGCCTCTGCAGTTGATAGCGCTACACAGTTTTGTTTTCTTGATGTCCAGGACACGAGATTGTTCCCTAATTTTAACACATTCCCAGTTGTGGACTTCCTGTCTTCTCTATCTCCTGCCCAATCTGAGTCACTATATGCAGTTAGTATGGGCGGCTTATTTTTGTTCACGGTTAGCCTCAAGTGCTTAGTGGTATGCAGATATCTTATTACCTTTTCTACCGCCTCCCAATCTGCTTTTCTGGGACGCTCGTTCCTTCTTCCAAGGATGTTTACCGTGGCGGCTATGTCCGGTCTGATTAACGTCGCTATGTATAATAACGCTCCTACAGCCTGTCTGTATTGTTTGTTGTCACTTAATGTTTCACTGTTTGGGTCTGCGTTGAAATAATCTGTGCGTATGGGCGTATATGTGGGCTTTGATTTGGACAATTTAAATTTTTCTATATCTCGCTATATAGCTCAAGGTTTCCGTTGTCTAGCCTTTTAATATTTATTCCGAGAAATTGCGATACAAGGCCGAGATTCTTAATTTCGTACTCCTTAGATAATTCCGCGTATATATTGCGCGTGTTTTCTTCGCTCGCGGCGACTACAATATCGTCCACGTACACGATTATATAGGAAATATCCCCGTTTTCATTTCTCTTATATAAGCACTGATCTGAATCACACTCCTTAAAATTTAAATTTCTTAATGACTTGTTAATTCTTATGTACCAGGCCCTTGCGGCCTGTTTTAGCCCGTATATTGCCTTGTTTAGCTTGCAGACCTTATCTTCCTCCCCTTTTACAACGTATCCCTCGGGTTGCTTCATTAGGACTTCTTCGTCTAAATCTCCATGTAAGAATGCCGTCTTTACATCTAGGTGTGTAATATTTAAATTTTTATACACGGCGGCGTTTAGGAAGCTTCTTATTGTGGTGTGCGCTACCACCGGTGCATACGTTTCATCGTAGTCGCTTCCGTATTTTTGCGAGTAGCCCTTCGCGACAAGTCGCGCCTTATATCTCTCTACCTCTCCGCGTGCGTTATATTTTGTTTTAAATGTCCACTTACACCCTATTGTGCGTTTTCCTGGTGTTGGTTTCACCAATTCCCAAGTGTTATTCTTCTTTAACGACGTAATTTCTTCATTTGCGGCCTCTATCCATTTGTTTTTTATTTCAGCATCCCTGATATTATTTATGTCTTCCCAATTTTTCGGATCTTGTATTTTACAGATATTCGCGCTTATCCCGTAGCGGTCAGGGGGGACACCTCTGTTGCTTCTTAGTGACCTTCGCGGTTCAGCGGTACTTTGCTGTGGGGTGTCGTTTTGATTTTGTTCATCATTACTTAGTTCAATCTCCACGGTTTCAGTAGGTGCCTTTGAATCATTTATGCTTTTGTAAATTTCGCTCGTTCCGTTTTCAAGGAATTTTACGGTTCGCGATATTATCACTTTGTTTCCCCCTGTGTATATTCTATATCCTTTACTACGATTATCGTAACCCAATAGAATGCCTTCAACGGCCTTTTTGTCAAATTTGGATCTCTTCGATTCTTCTACATAGGCGTATGCCTTACATCCGAAGGTCCGTATGTTCGATAAATCGGGTTTTCTGTTATTTCACAGCTCATAAGGTGACTTATTGTTTTCGTTTGCTTTGGTAGGCAAGCGATTTATCAGGTATGTTGCTGTAAGTACGGCTTCGCCCCAAAATTGGTTTGGTAAGTTCGCGTCAGATAACATTGTGCGCGCCATCTCTACTATAGTCCTATTTTTGCGTTCGGCAACACCATTCTGCTGGCTGCAGTACGGGACGCTCAACTGGTGTTCTATACCGTTTTCTGAAAGGTAACTCTCAAATCTATCTCCTAGATACTCCTTTGCGTTATCGGATCTGATTGCTTTTATAAGTTTTCCGAATTTATTCTTCGTTAGGGCTATGAATTCTTTGAGTTTTGTTATTGCCTCTGATTTATGCGAAATCAAATAAATCATTGTAAACCGACTGTAGTCATCAGTAAAAATTATGAAGTATTTCTTTCCACTGAGTGTTTGTGTATGCATTTTTCCGCAGATGTCTGTGTGTACCAGATCTAATGTTTCCTTTGATCTATTAGAGGCGGCTTTAGGGTAGGGTGCAATCGATAGCTTTCCCTCGACGCATTTTGTATAAACAGTTTCATGCCTACAATTATGTATTTCTATGCCCTCAGCTAGTTTGTGTTTCGCGAGATGTTTTAACGCTTCAAAATTTTTATGTCCCAGCCTCCTGTGCCAAATGGATATGCAGTTTTTATCGCTGCAAGATGTTTGAATTTGCGCGTTATATCCGTAATCGTCTTTGGGTTGTAATTCATATAAATTATCGTTTAACTTAGCTGTTAAAATTGTGTGGTTATCCTTCACGAACGAGCATTTCTGTTTTTCAAATATTACTTTGATATCATTTTCGGTGGCCCTTTTTACCGATAGCAGATTGTTCTGCAATTCGGGACAGTATAATGCGCTTTTAAGTGTAATGGAATTTTGTGAATCTATTTTAATGTTCACGTCTCCCAGACCTTGTGAGCATAGCCGCTTACCATTCGCTATCGTAATATCCCCGAAGTTTCCTGGCGTAAAATTTTCAAAATTATGCTTTGACATTACGACATGCCTAGTACATCCAGAGTCAATTATATATTTTTCTTCATTTGGTGTTTGCGCCCTGTTTACAGAGATGGGTTCGATTTTATCTTCTGATGTTTTGTCGTCGCCGGGGGGAACCGAGCTATCTAAATCTTCGTCACTTTCAATTTTGTTATTGAAACAATAGTTCGAAGTTTCCTTGGGGTTGTTCTGGGCATTTTTATGACCGACAGTATTGTTCCTATAGTTACTGGAATTATTGAATGTTTTGTTTTTGTTCCAGTCAGGTCTTGCGTTATTGCAGTGTTGGTTTTTATTTTTCAAATGGAAGCATTCTGATGTTGTGTGGTTCTGTAGTTTGCAGAACCCGCAATATTTTCTGTTTTTGTTCTGTCTGTTGGATACTCTATACGCGGTTTCACGCGCATTTGTGTTCGATTGTTTGTTTTCAGCCCTGTGCTTGAATTCATCTAGTAGTTTTGTCTTAACAAACTCTAAACTGAGATCGCTTTCATCCCTAGCTTCGAGGCCTATAATGAGAGGATCATATATGATCTAGGGAGACTGCGCAATAAAAGTGCTACGATATGAGTCTCCGGAATTTCTTCGCCAATGGCGTACAATTTATACTTTATTGATAGGATTTCGTTGATGTGGCGGTTCATGTCTCCTCCGTCGCTTAATTTTTGTGAGTATAATTTTCGGAGGAGAAACAATTTAGACGATAAGGTGGATCTTTGATGCACCTTCTTTAACGTGTCCCATATTTCTTTGGCGGTTTTTAAGTGCTTTATATGACAGATTTGGCTGTCATCTATCGAAAGATTTATTGTTGCCCTAGTTTTCTCGTCATTTTTCTTTCATGCATCGTCGGGAGTTGCAGGTGGGTTTTGGGTAACAAATTTAAATAAATCTTCCCTAATTAACAGCATTTCGATTCGAAAAGCCCATAATTCGTAATTACTGTCATTCAGCTTTTCGACAAGCGATATTTCTTTTGCAGACGAAGTAGCCATAATTAAATGTTGAATGCTACGTTATATAAATGTATATATATATATATTTTTTTTCAGTTATATATGTTTATCATTAGTCTATACATCTATATCACAACATAATGACTTATATAATACTTCAATATTCATTTAGGTTAATTATCTACCGTTTTGTTCATATATTATATTCAATGTTTATTATTTTCTTTTGCATTATCAATGATCAATAGCAATAATTATATGTACCAAGAAAAATAATATCAATAATATGTCTCAGAAAAATAATACCAGTAGTATATGTAATAAAAATTTCACAGATATCTGTTATATAATACTATTCAATACTTATAATACAACACTTATATTATTATTTTTTTTCTGGTCTAGTTTTTTTTCTCCTCAGGGTCAGTCTGAATAATCTAAAAGGACGTGAGTTAAATTTACTTGATTGAAGGACCAGATAATTAATAAAAGTTTCTTCTCAATTATTTGAATAAAAAAAATGTAAGCTTTGCTTACCTTTTATAAAGCGTAGTCCTTATTCATGACACAGCGAATGGTGCTTGCTATCCGAACATGTAAATTCAATTTTTATTAAATGAAACTGGAATCTTTGTAGAAACACCAAGTATCGTGACTTGTTGAAAACAAACTTTATGCATCTGAAAAACTATACAAATTTTCTTGGTTAAATATTTTACACATATACACTATAAAAAGAAAGGTTATTTAAATCCATAAAAAGAGTTGTGCTTCGTCTAAATTCCAGAGCATATTGCTTCCAGAACACAGTTCGTTAAAAATGGACGAGCGAATTGTTTATGTCTTATTGTTACGTTGTTTCAGCTTCAACTGATGAATAAAAGGGGCTCTTGAAAGTTCTTACACGATATAAGTCTGCTGAGCAAATTTCACAAAGGTTTATTGCTGAGGTAAACAGTTTATTATTTCTTTAGAATGTACATTTGTAAGGATTATGTCTCTGTAGAACTGTAGTGCTGCCATCTTATGGGGTTTAAAAGAAGTTCCATTCCAGGTGGTGGCGACGCCTGTTGGTAGTTTACAAAACAAATCGTCGCATATATCACAAACCAGGGAACAGATGGAATCAATTTATAAACTGTTTCCAACAGATCTAAAGTCAAACAGCAACATTGTTATTAACCTTTACACGGGGGTTCGGACAGTGTCTGTCCGAGAATATATGCAAACTTGGACAGATGCTGTCCGAGCCTCCATGTAAAGGATAAGAAAGCAGATAAGAATCGCCAGATTGTTACACTTGATAAAAATAATTATGTTGATACAGTGAACAATTTAATTAATGATGGCGCATACTGTTCGCTATCTAGTGAAACTGTCTCAGAAGCGTTATTACATCTTTTAATAAATTATATCTTCTGCATTCAAATTTTACTAAATCTCATCTTTCTCATTCATTTTCTAACAGTACAAGATTTTATGTTCTTTCATAACTATATAATCTTAATATTGTTTTTCTCCCCAAACTCCAACAAAGACACAATCACTTACCCAATAGCAAAATTTGTAATTGCTTTTGTTATCTTCTGCTTGTATTTATGCTCTAAAGAACTATTCAATATCCTTCAGAATTATACTTGCACAGATTTTAGTATGGCCTCCTTTTGTCCCCCCCCGGATATACACTAAAGCTATAAAGCTGCATATTAGTTATTAATTTATGGTTTCCTTTGATACTAAATCACTTCTCACGATTAGGATTACAAGAATGTTTCTCAAGACAACTTCTACAAACGGTCTGACGACTTAGCCACGGGCATCCATATATCTTCCTTCATTGCGGACATTTGTATGCATTATTTAGAATTCGCCCTCTTTAATAAGTTTCATTTCTGATTTTCAATAGGTAATGTTGTCTATACGAGTTATGGTGTCCCACCTATGAACGACTCAGTGAAAGGACTGAAAGCATACTGTTTCTACGTGCGGGTACGTGGCATCCACACAGAGCCAACATTTGTGCAGTATTCTTAGAAGACACCCTTTCATAGAACACACTCTATGTTTTTATCTTTTGTTTTTCGATTAGGAACTGATGCTTTACAGCAGCGGTTCCCAACTTGGGGTACGTGGTGGAATATTTGGGGGTACGTGAAAATTACATTGGTAATGGCGGATAATACAAAAATTAAACTTAAATGAAAACAGAAAACAAAACTGTAAACTTTTCGTTTAAAAAGACAGACTTTTATAAAAGTAAATAGGCTATATGGATAAAATAAAGGTATATATCGAAACTTAGTAATTGGTTAACCATTTGTTGTCATTATCTCCGCCCACTCCAAATAACATCTTGCGATATCACACGTGTCCATCCTTTTCTTTTATTGTTCTTTACTTTCTCGTAATTCTAGAAATATTTAGAAAACGCATGTATTTTATCGGGTGCTCTCGTTTCGATAATTTCATTGAAAACCCATTTGAAAGCACGTCATCATTTTAGTGTTCTACTGGTCAGTGTAAGCATAATCTCATTAACGTGTATTAATAAGTGTAGCTTCATCCCTGCTACGTAAGTGCTTAATTTGAAATCTTTAGATAATATTTTCATGTTTTGAGTGACTAATTTGATATTGTGCTGTAGTTCAAATTAGATAAATGGTAGAAAAGTGGACTCTGAAGAGAACTGCACCTAACATTGGTAACTAGTATAAGAACATTACTAATGAACAAAAACAAAATATTTGGAAGGGGTTTATGTACGAAGGGATACCCATAATTGAAATGTCTAATCAAGACGTACGTGAGAGAAAAAAGATTGGAAACCGCTGCTTTACAGCTTGGATTTCCTTTCATCCTAATCAACAAAGTAGAGCCACACAGTGGAACAATTTGTAAACAATGGTTTCGTAGTTGCATCACGAGTTTTTCTGTTGATGCAGCTGAGACAGTATTGGGTGTTTTCATAGTGCTGCGCTTTTGAATTGATCGGGCGGCCTATTTTTATTCAAACAGTTATGTTTCCATATAGATTTTTTAGGTACATTCGTAACTGTATAAATACGCAGCACCTATAGTCTTCACCTGGTTCGTCCGTCTGTCCGCATTTAACAGTGCAAAAACTACCCAACAGACGGTTTGAAATGTAATATATTATATTATCGTTGTAGAATTTTGTCGAGTCATTTCAAATTTTATGAAAATCGAATCAAAACTTAAAGATATTATTACAAGTTTTCCTTATTCTATTAAATCCTATCGTACGTAATCTATATAATAAAAGTGCAAGTCATGTGACTGAGGAAAACAAATACGGGTAAACCACTTCTTTTTTAATATACCAGGCGGCCATTTTTATTAGAAATTATTTTTTCGAATAAAACTGCATTAAAAGTTACATTTTGAGAACGATCGTTTAAAGAAACTGTTTGTTTGAGAGATGAGTTACATTAAAAAATATATAGAGTCTGAGATAGCTTCAGTGCAAATTCAGTTAACAGCCGAATATCTCAATTCATTAGAGTAAATAAACACAGGAGACTCGTTCATTATGAGTCATAAAAATATTAAACCATGGACGTAATCATTCGCAAAGCAAGATCTCCATGGTCAATTTTACAGTGCTGTCAGGAGTAGAAAAAAAATTGCATTTGTAAACGTGGCATACGTAATACAAAAGAAAAGGGCATACTCATTTCGCACATAACAGACAATATAATTCATTTCATTGAAATAATAAGGATGATTTTTTTTTACATTGTGAAACTAGCTATATCCTATGTTACGTTTAACGGGCAATTTTCAAATTGTTTAATGCAGTTACTGAGATTCAGACGAGGATTCTGAAACTACCTAAGAGGCATTGTGAAAGAGATATTTCACTTTTGATGAACCCTATTATCTACATCCTTATTTTCTTTATTTTAAACGATTTAATACTAATGTATGTTCAGTGTGTCCTATAAACGACAAATATTAAAGTTTGAATTCATCTTTATATTTATTATAGCTGATTTATTAACTATAATAAATATAAACGTGAAACAAATGGCATGTTTGTACGATAGATCATAAATTTGTATAATAGAAATATTTCAAATTATCTTTAATAGATGGCGATGCGCTGATTCAAATTCTATGAAGTATCAAACTAATGAATAAAACCGGACCGAAATTCATAATGTTATTTCCCTTCTTTCTTTTCTGCTGCTAAAAGTTAAAAATTTCGAAATTTTCTAAAATAGATTTTAATAGATTGAAAGTTTCCAGCCCCATCTGTTCACTGAAGTTTAAATTTTCATTAAAATATTGTACTCAAGATCTATGAGCTACCTTAGAAATATCCTTTCTTTTTATCTTTATTATACTTAATCAATTATTTAATTTTGATGTTGAGTGTTGCCTTTGGGGCACGCTGTATGTATAGTAAAAGAAAAACATTTCACGCAATGATATTTTAGATTTATTTCTGCGAAACTTTTCAAACAGTCACATTTTACGTCAGGTTAAATATTTTATGACATAATAAAACACCAATATATAGTTGTTTTGACGTAGTCATTAATAATAATAGTCACGTCGTTTTATTTTTCATCATTAAATATTTCTTCATAAGCTCATATCAGTAACGAGGGAAGATTGTCATCTGCACGCATTTCTGTTTGACACCCCATTGCTTTTGATGACTTGCAGATGACAGAAAAGTAATCTAAAATATTAATTACTTGCAAGCTTCAGCTGTGGATGATGATTTTAAAATTAATTCTATGAAAAATGATTTGCAGAAATTGGATACATATTTCAGAGAAACCTTTTATTATTATTATTTTTAAGATAACAAAAAAAGTTAATAGCTTTTCTAGAGTTGAAAAAAACACCCAATTTTAAAGTTTATTTACACTCTCACTATAGAATTGTGATAAAAATTAAAGAAAAAAAAGCATCATTGCTATTGACATAATTTAAATGTTATTCTACATTGTGTAATGAAAAATAATTTTATCCCATCTATAAAGAATGGCCGAAAAAGAAACATATGTATTTGACTTAAAAGTATTTTACATAATTTTTTTTATCTGCCATTTTGGAAGTCTCATCGAGGTGAGTGAGAGTGCTAAACGTCGAAATGAAATTATTTTACATAAAACATTTCGTTTAGGTATCTTCGATTATTTATTTTTTTAACCGGCTGCAAACGAATAAAGTTATAAAGTTTATTTCTATGTTTCTGTGATATATGTCCGTGCATAACTCTTGAATGAGTACACCAATTTTCCATTTTAATTGCAAAATAGCATTTTAAATTACATATTATGTGTGTATTTACATTTGACGATTTTTAGTTCGTAAATCGTGTTTTTCATAAACAAAATTGAATTTCGCTGTTGTTATTGATGTATGGAATTTTTCCTAGGATACGACCGACCAAGTTTCAAATGCTTTGGTTAGAAGGGTGGATCTATCATTTAATAAACAGATGTATCTATAATTTTCCCCTCATTTATATATTTATTCTCGTAACATTAAGTAGTTGTGTAGTATATAGCGCCTAGCTATTCTTTTATAAGGGTACTTTATTGGTTGAGTGAGCTTTGAGATTTTACGTGTGATCATGATGCCCTAAATATTTGCAACTGTGCGCGAAGCAGACATAGTCTGTCATTTCTTTAACTTTCACAAAGTATGTCTGAATCCCCAGGAATCTGATTGCCGCGGTTATTTCTTGCAGTTATATGCTAATTAGGTATTTGTGGTTGTGTAGTTGCTATATATAGTGCGGTAGGAGATGGAGTCGAAGAATTTGGCACAGCTCGCCATTAAGGTTCTAGAGTTCTGAATTTTGAACGCATCCTGGCTTCTTGGAATGAAATATCTTCACGTGTTGACTGCGAGCGGAGTTTCCAATTATCTGTTTCGAATAGAATCTACAGCGTAGTGTGACGTTAATTCTTATAAGAATCAATATCATCCAAAAAACGATATTTTGGTTTGATAATATTGATTAATATTCTGTAAAAATTACTCAGAAACGTTTCCGGAAAACCGGCGGCAGCAAACTAAACTTTGTTTTTTATAAATGCTTCTCGAAATCTCAAAAGTATATTGGTTTCTGAAGTTGTTATGATAAAGCACGCTTTTCGGAATCTTGGGTAACTCGGAATAGGTTATTATATATTTTCGTTCGTGTTTATTTTATATTTTCGTAGATTAAGAAACATTTGTCCTTTTTTACAGTATTGAGGGACAAAATGATATAAACAGCATTTTTTCTCAAAGTAGTAAACTTATGATGTACGGTATACTCTGATCATAAGAGTAGACGAAGTTTTTGTGAACGCATTTTTTTTTGTCCACTAATTGTCAATGTGCGTAAAAGTATCAAGGCTACTTTTCTTTAACTTTCGATGAATGAGTGTGAAAACCTTGGAACTTGTGAGTTTTTGCTTCGTATCGATATTTATGCAAATTTCTACATATGGTCAATCGATGTGTTAGTATTTAAGCATTGGCATGCGTTGGGAAAGTGCAGCTTGGATCGACTTTCTCCTCCCTCTGAATTGCTGTTAGATCCGGCTATTGTACTCAACTGTCCGAAGCTGGAAAGGAGAGTAGCAGTTGGTAAGCGTGTATTACGTTATTTCCTGCTAATTAAAATAAAGTTAATTCGGTGCTCACGGAGTGCCACTTTCCGTACTAGCCTAGGCGGACATCTTACCATCAGAGTTTGAATAGCTTGCATAGTGGAGATTGGATTTTACTGAAGGTATCTTGACTTGCTGCAAAGCCAAGGTTGTAAGTTACGTTTTAAGTTATTGCTGAGTGAAGTTTCGTGGGATGTAATTTCTTTTGGCATAAGAAAAATTAGTAGAGTATTTCTCAAAATCTCTACCCACTTAAGAATTTAATAAACTTGACTTTGAATTTTTATACCTCTTGTGTTCTATTTAGGCTGACTAGCCTTGTTCATAATCACTGACACCGACATGGCTGTTACAAACTAATCATGTAGTAAAAGTGAGAGATTTTAATTTGATTCAATCAATTATCAATTTGACTACATGTTATTGCATTTAATATGAAATTGCTCATTCTGTGATGACTCTTTCCAAAATCCTTCAATGCTTACGGTCAAAACCTACTAATACATCTTTCCTGAAATACAGTCAATCATAAAACGCTACAAATTATTCCTAAAAAAGATATAATTTTCAGTGTAACCTTTGAACAATTTTTTTCAAAATATTCAACATTGCGATGTATGGGATAAAATAAACTGTAGTGCATTTATTTTTCGCAGTAAAATTGAGCCAAACATATTTTAAAGAGTTTTCTAAATAAATAAGCAAAATTGTGCGCTGTATGATATTTATAGCAAATATAATTACGCAAATCATTAAGAAGGAAAAAACCTGCCAAAAATGTTTTTAAAACAAACTAAATTAAAACATAATTTTTTTCTACTACGTATTAGTATATAAGTATAACAATAATTAGGAAATTATTTTTTATAACCTAATTGATGAATAATTGGATAAAACGTAATTACAAAATTAAAAGTTTAGTATAATTAAATAAAATATTTTTAACACTTTATTACTGTGAAATCTTTATAATACTTTATTTCAGAAACTTCAACTTTACCATAAAATTTATCGTTTTACACTGAAAGAAATTCTTTGGGAAAATAATGAATTGTCCTTTTATTGTAGAGGAAGACATTAAAACTCTTAAACGGAATTTGGCTCTCAGTCAAATGTCATTTGTAATACCATCATTAAAGTTTGATTTAAGGACTTCTAAATTCTTCGTGGTTTAACAATAATAAAAAAAAAAATGAAAATCTGAAAAATAAAGATTGAGTTTGTTGTTTGTAGTTCGGTACTTATACTTTAAATAAAATATTTATATGTTTTTTGTTCTACAAGCCGTTGTAACTTATAAATATTTCGAAAGGACTGGGGAGGATTCATCCAAATAATAATAATTATAAATAATAACCAGAACGTCGCAAACACATAATACTATCAAAATAAATCGTAATGCTGTATTACTTGAAATAAAATGAAGCTATAATAAGTTTAATTGCCTGAGAGGGACTGCTAAAACGAGAGAAGCAGGTCCGTAGAGCATAGATGTCCCTCCCGGCTATCTTTATTAAAGTCTTTTAATAAAGAAAGAAGAAGTAGTAGTTTCAGGACGGAGTGTATTGACTCGAGCATCCGATAATGAAACAAAGTGCGGCTTTCAGATAAAAGTATGCAATCTAGGAAAATAATAGTGAATTATAAAAGGGTCAAGCTGCTAAAATCTCGAGAATTAGCTTCTAATAAGAATTGTAAGATGTATTTCAATTACGAGTGTAAGATCCAGCAAACCGCGGCAAGGGGCGGACGTTTTGATGATTATGAATCAATTGAATCAGAGGGAGGAATTTAAAATAAAATAAGTATTATAATATGTTTTAGGTTTGAATTGTTTTTATACTGGACTATTAAGAAGTAAAAGAGTAGTACTTTAGCCTTTACTAGGATCTATTAATGTCTATTAAAATTAAAGATTGATTTGATTTTGTACGCAGGAATTAACGGTATAAAACATTTTCCACCCAAATGTTTGGGGGAAGAAGAAGGCGACGAAGACGCCACCGTTGTGCGAGTTATAAGTTTGCAAAATGAAGATATCATGTATCACTGGTCTTTAAATGTAGAAATCTGATCTGCAATATGAACGTGTTAATCTACCAGTTTATATCTTATATATTTACATAAAATTACGTCAAATTGTATTACCTAAATTTACATTACGTCAGCAAAAATTGTAGCAAGTAAATTGTACTTGATATTAACCTATATTATAGCAGGTCCCCATCCAGGTGGCTCTTCTTGTTGAGCTTTGTTTTTTTATGACAATGTTTTAACATAACGTTTTGAAGATGACCTGGTGTTTTGTTTTAACTTTTACTTTGCTGTAGCATTTTCCCAGGGAACATTGTGCTATAAAATCTTATAGAACTAACAGATCATGAATAGCAGATCATGAATAGATATTTTTCATTTGTAAGTAAACCAAAAAGATATGCATATATTCTGACAGAAATCAACAAAAACATTAAATAGGACAAATACTTTCAATGTTTTGTAGTGAAAGAAAAAATCGTCAGTGTTATTTACAATACAAAATATCAAACTAAAATTGCCTTATTAATGTAATTCATACGTTTTTTTCCAATTTATGTTGAATTTCAGTAAGCATATCAGGGCAAAAACAAAACTTGTATTTCAGATATTGAATTAAAACATATTAATCAACTGCATGGCGCAAAATAAAGCAAAAATATCACTTTCTTGACATTTCTTTTAATATTTTTCCTTACGAAAAGTGATAAAATAACACTCTTATAACAGAAATTTTAATAAGATAAAATATGCTTTTGACATTCACTGTGCTAGAACCTACTAATTTTTAAATATACCAAATTCTCTTAAGTTTAGAGATAATAATGTGCATTTATTTCATTTTAAAAATCTCAGAGAAATTAAATCATATATGTTATTTTTGTTGTCAACATCCTTTTTTCTATGCATTTACAAAACGCACAACAATGAAAGAGGCATCATTCGAAAGATTTTTGTACCAGCATCTATATAGTATACTCACATTTCGTTAAAACATGTTTTGTGATTAAAATTATCAGGTAATTAAAAATTAAATCAGCATTCTCATAATTGGACTGGAAGATTTTTCTCAATCATTGTTGCCACAAAAATAAAATACCGCATTATATCAATTATAAAAAGTAGCACAAGAAAGATAAAGTATGCAAATATCCGTACGTGTTTATTTTACATTTTTTATTAAAAAGAAAAATTGAAATTGAAATGTTTAGAAGAAAAAGACACCATCGATCGATCGAAGCAGTGGTATCTCACGCATTGATTAAAAAGTATGCGTTGTTATATTAGATTAAATTCTATTTTATATGTATACAATTTATTTTTCTTTGCTACCTTTTTCTCCCGAAGCGGATGACACCATCTTCTAATGCAGTTAAAATACGTTTATTATTATTATTTTCTCATGCGTGCTTTCTGCTATTGTAATGGATTGTGGGTCCATCAACATATCGCATTCTGATAGGATTAAAATAATCCCAGAATAAAATGGAATGATCGGTCTTGATTGGCAACTATTGTAAAAGTATTATCCTAGAGAGAAGAACTTTAGTTCTTTTCAAATAAGAATGGCAAACTTGCATGCTTTATATAGCCTTCCTAAGTGTGTGTAAACTTTATCTATAAGAATATTATCTGAAGAGGTTTAAAATGTGTCTGGAAGGAAATGGTATGAATTACATGACTAAAGAAATGTATTTTGAAGAACTCTGGAAACCAAACGGTAGGAGGATGAAAAAAGGGTGTGTCAATCAAGGAGGATCAGTGGATTATGCACAGGGGAAGAGGATAGATTTTTTAAGGGCAGACTGGTTTTTGAGTTCTGGAGAGTCGGACTTTGTTTTTTTAGGGGAGATTCCTGAGATGTACAAAAAATGTCTTGTAAATATCATCTACATCATGTTATTTTACAATGGTTGTTTTTAAATAAAACTTTTTCATTTAACACGATGTGATATGTTTAATTATATGAATGCGACCACGATACCACACTATGTTCAATAATTTTTTACTGTAACTTGGAATAAATGAGATGTCATTATGGCTTGATTAATGTTGTTTGCAAATATTTTTTTTCCTTAATTTATCTTTAGAATATTAAACCTGCATCTAGAAATTTTAGATATTGCTAAAAATATTAGACTGCAGTGCAAAATCCTCGCACGGGGGCCACTAGTTTTAAAGTCTTCTTATTTTTTTATATGCAAAGATGCATTATCTGGTGAAATGTTTTAGGCTTCCATTGCAATTCGGTGGTTTTCAAATGATAAATTATTGAAAAGTGAAACTCATATCTAAGATATTTTTTTTTAAGAATAATTAAACGCCTCAATATGGTCATAAAAAATTTTAAGCGATAAATGGTGTACTGTTCGCTATATCATATAAAAACGCCCTTGATTGCTATAAATAAATCATTGAATTCTGTTCTGTTGGACATGGTTTTCGAGAAATCGTCTCTCTTGTTAAAAAAGTACTGCTAAAATAGCTATTGAATGGTTACAAATATAATGCCATTTGTATAGTAAAAAGAGAATAGGGAATAAGATACAGTCCATTTTCATTAAAGTAACTATGTATTTCACCAATACAAACATCTTAAATTTCTTTTTCATGAAGTAAAATAAAACTTTGTTCCTGGTTTTGATGTCAACATACATACAAATAAAAAGAAATACTTTTTTAAAAAGGCGACAAACGTTTCTTTTCTTTTTCTTAGAAAAGACAAAATTATGAAATTCTTACTAAAGTAAAATTTATTTAAAGATATTAAGAGTACGTTTTTTTTATTCATTTTTAATTTATGTGTATCATAATCAAAGTTTTTGGTGCAAGCAAAACATCAGTACAAGAAATCGCTTTGATGACCAATTTGTCATCAATATTTAGCAAAATAACATTAGATATATATAATAGTCTATGTGATACAGTTACGACATTTATCGATCAGAAAAGAAAATGTTCAGTTTATCAAACCAAAAAGTTATAAATTGTTTTATTGATATTTATAAAAGAAAATCTTATTATTTGAGAATTTTATTATTTATGAAAACTTAGTGATATAGCATTTGAAAAGCAATTCTATGCTTTTGTAAATGAAGAATTTTGTTCATGTATTCCAAGATAATCAAAATTTTAAAATTAAAACATTAATCTTTTAATAAATATTGTATAATAAGATGCTTAAATACGATATTTAAAGAATTCAGAAGAAACAGCAGTAAACAATTTAGTTAACGGATGCTAATATATTAATAAAAATAAAAATGCAATAGAAATAACAAATAAAAATATAACTTATTTTACCCTACTTCCCCTTATATATATCTCTGTGTGTGAGTGTATTGAAAGAAATAACATGATATATTTTTTTCCTCTTAAACATGATATTTAGATAATATATACATTGAAAATTTTGTGTTATGTAAGTTTAAAGAGAAAACTGATAATATAAAGAAAATGATAGTTTTTGCATTTATCAATACAAAACCTATAATCATTTATAGTTCTTTAGTTTCATAATATGTCACTTCAATTAAACCGTCACTTAAACTTAAACTTCAATAATTCATTGAAAATAAAAGGCAATATTTTGGAGCTTAATTAATATCTACTGTCGTTAGAAAAGGCTGATATTAATTTACTTGGATATGTATAAAAAGGATTTGACATTTGTTTTTAATTAATGAAAATCATCTTCATTTGAAATTCGAACTTCTTAATTTATAAGATAATTTAATAAGACATGCTTCGCGATCTATAAACAAGGTTACTGTCAATTAATACTGACATAATTAATCCAGAAATGCGTTCCCCGTTAATTATTATAACTTGAAAATTACAATTATTATGATTTGTTTTAATTTTAATTTTATAATTGGAAAAACATTTTTAGAGAAAATTAGATCATTTACAGTCTTGCATGGTAATTATGAATTTCATTACTAAAATAAAACTCAATGAACTGGTATACATATATTAATAATTTTAAAACCCGCATTTTCCGACTCTAAAATATTATGTAACTTGCTACAAACACAATACAATAGTCAGGACAACAATGAAACGTTGTTAAAAAGTAATATAAACATTTGTTAACTGCAATAATATAAAGTATCATTTCCAATAATATAATTAAATATGAAAAAAAGTAGCAGCGTTTTCACAATTTGTATTTAATTTCTCTAGTTTGGCTAAAGCTCCTTCTTCAGGTTCTGCAATTATCTAAAATTAAACCACATTTTCTTTCGTAAAATGGAAAAATGACTAAACTAATTCCTTTGAAATATCGTACACAAATAATATTATAAACCACATTACGATAAAAATTCATATATTTGAAATAACATTTTTGCGATTTAGTGCCTTAAATTTAACTAGAGCAACCTTGTATGGTATAGTAAATATGAATTTTCTTAGTGCAAGGAATGTATATAAAACATATCACTATATTACTGTGGTTTCCTTGTAAAATCTATTCAGAACACTAACTTAGTTTGACATACTGTTAAAAATTTGAAAAACAAGATCCAGGGAATAAGACAAAATTTACTTTAGTAATATATATACAGTGTGATTCATAAATATCGAAACAATAGGCTATCTCTTTAAATATTGCTCATAGACACATACTTCCAATTGCGAAGTTTCATAAAAAAAGGTGCAAACTTTGATGAGATAAGTTGTAACTCCATTGGGGGTCTATTTGAGAAAATACAAAAATTAAATTTTTATACGACCCCGTAGGATAAAATTTCCAATTAGGAAAATTTTCCTCATCCATACCTGAGTTAAACAAAAAAAATCCATTTTGATATCTGCAAAACTCAGGGAGATGCGTTTTAATAATTCGTGAGGTTTCAAGGGATCAGACACAAATTGAAATGCGTGTAATTCAAGAAACAATGTTACTGTAAGGTGTCCGGGAAACATTTTATTTATTTATTTGTTTATTTATAGAGTTAGAATTTTGATTTTTTTGTGATAATTAGCCCTATAATTTGTAAACAGAATCACATCATAAGACTTCTTACAAAATAATAATAATAATAATAATAAATGCAGAGTAATTTAAAATTGTTATACCTCGAAATATTATTTGTCGAATTGAAATTTTTTTCCTTTAATTAAGCAGAAATAAATATACAAGTTTTAATTTTCATTCAGCATTTTGAAAAAAAAATTAATTAAAAAAAATATTTAAAATAGCAAAAAAAAAAAAAAAAAAAAAAAAAAAAAAAGATGCAACTTATTTTAAACAAATCATATTTTCAAAAGTGAATAATTTTTTTTCAAATTTGCCGAATTAAAACTTAAGTAAAATATTTGAAAAAGATATATTACAAGTTTGAACCATTTATAGAGGTTATTGCGTTATATAAATTTAAAGATGAGAAATGCTGAAAAAACTTATGATGCCAAAAAATGCATTTACAGTTTTAAACAAAGATTGGGTCCTAATAGAACGTTTAAATGCTTTTTAAAAGCTTCCAGGTGAATAAGTAACTCCTTCCTGTAGCTTCAATTTCTGATTACGATAGTTTGGCTCTCGGGTACAGATATTAAATTTGTTCAACACATACCCTAGTCTCTCATACGAATCTGGTATACAGCGAAATTTACAAAATTTATTCGAGATATAAATTTATTTTATGCACTTTATGTTCCAGGTCGAGTTTATTGATATGATGCGAAAGTAAACCATTTTCATGGGCGATGCACTTAATTTTATTTAATTCATTATCTAGACAGGTGTCTGTGCATATTTTAGATTTCTGCACTGGCCGAAATTTGTACAAAAAATTCCCATTTTTCTTAAGATACAATTAAGATTATTTTAAAGAATGCTACACACATATTTATAAGAAAATGTTACAGTATATTTTAGATTACTATGTTTTCGCATGACAAAAAACATACCTACCAAACCTCCCACTAATCCTCCGTAATATGTAGATTAATTTGAACCAGTTAAACAGTTTAAAACTAGAAAATTTGTTTAATGAATCTTTGACTTACTTAATTTAAATGTTTTAAGTCGAATCATTACTTCATTCAATTGAATTTCTTAGAAGAGTTTCTGGTTCGAACGTATTGAACCTGGGTCAAATAAACACACTTATAACGGAAGATTAGTGGGAACTTGGCATCTATTAAAAAAATACGCAATAGCAACGTTAATGATTATTTATACTATTAGACTGTTACATTCGAATAAAGATTTATTTTAAAAAACAATGTCGTTTGGAATAAATGAAAAATACGTTTAAAAACATAATAACTTTTGAAGCTGAATAACAAAAAGTAGATTTCTAAAAATATTTCTGTGTAATTTATAAAATGTATTTCCAATGATTCCGTTAACAGAAGTTTCATTATCGCTATTACTATTTTTATAAAACTTATTGCCTTCCCAACACGTCCTAAGAACAACAGAGACACGGGCCAGCACGGTCCGGCCAGCAGGCCGTGCCGATTACAACCCTGGGGCCAATCTCGGTCTCATGCAGACCTCTAGCATATTTCTCAAGCAAGTTTAACGTAAAAATCTAAACGCTCTTATTTTATATCTACAAGTTAAGGCATTGTCTTAGATCGACTTTTAGTAATGTGTAAATTTATGGTAGATCCCTAACTTGCATTGTAAATGAACTGATATCGTGTCTCTTAGAGGTATGCGTAAGTAGTGTAAGTCACGAATTTTGGATTTTAATATCTCTGTGAATTTTGTAGATGTCAAGATAGAATTTTTTTTGTTTAATTCAGGATTGGATAAGGAATAATTTCCTAATTGGAAATTTTATCCTATGGGGGCCGTATAAAAATGTAATTTTTGTATTTTCTCAATTAGACCCCCATGGAGTTGTAACTTATCTCATCAAATTTTGCACTTTTTTTTTATGAAAATTTGCAATTGGAAGTATGTGCCTAGGGCAATATTTAAGGAGATAGCCTATTGTTTCGATATTTATGAATCACACTGTATATATTACAAAATTTAATTTTTTTCCGCAATCTGCTAAATTATACTACAAAATTTTTCCATTTAATAATGTTCCATATATAATCCCGCCTTATTAAAATAATTCTTATTCTTAAAATAATCCGTTACTATCCATATCTAAAGCCAGTTTATCCTAATCCACATAATAATATTTATTCGAAAGTAGTTAGATATAAAAATGGCGATAGCTTTTTTTAAATTATTCTTTAAATAGAACATCTTTATTTTAATCCATTATTAGAATTCATTATTATTACTCCCGTGTAGTCAAATTGCTATAACTTCCTTATTTAAATGCTAAAATATCACATCTCTTAAAGTATTACGCTCAGAAAATCCTATTCCCGTAAATTTATTGTATTATTAAACATTAAATGTCTATTAAAATATTTCTGAAAAGCTTTCTTTTTTTTCCTTCTACCTCAAAGATTCATTTTCTTTTTTTTTTAATTACGTAATAAATTCAAAGTTTAACCACAGCCTCAAAGCAGAGAAATTGGTTTGTCGATATGGCAGGTGTGTGGTACGAGATTGTCGAATATTCTTGAAAAGCATAGAACATTTTTCGCGCTAAGGAAACCGTTTTTCGACAAAATAATTCCACCGGAAATGCTAATAGAGTTCCTTAAAAAACCTTGTTATTTGATGAAAGTCGGTCATGTGACGTGTTTTGTGTTCGTTCGCAAGTGAGTTTAAAAACTCTCGCACATCCTGATTCGGAGAGAACTTTGACAGCGGAAAATTTTGACGTTTAGCGTTGGCTAAAGAGCAGATTAAAAATTTAACGGGCTTCTAATCGTCTTTTTAGTCAATAATGTAGAGAGTTTTGATAAGGTTTTGGAAGGGTTTCGTGCCCAGTGGATTCAATCCATTCATCTAAATAATGTCTTTAAATTTGGAACAATTATTGACTGTCGCAATGGATCGTACTGCTGCATAGATTTAACTACAGCCTACTGAGCATTCCTGCTGAAGTGATTTCTTCAAACTGTCAATAAAGCTTTTTTTCTTCTAGTGAAAACGGACTGAAGTGATTTGCTGTTGGTGACACCACACGGCCTCCTGGTGCGATCGAGAAGGGAAACCTTGCACAGAGTTAAACATGTTTATTTTCGATCTTCTGACTGCCATTCACACCGAATTCGAACTTGAATTTACGACATATATATATATATATATATATATATATATATATATATTAATTCATTTCCATGTCGAATGATTTGAAATAAGTATACAAGCTATAAAAAGACTTGTCCTCCCTAATGTGTCCATAACTTTAAACTTTGAAAGATTGAGAGCTTGTGACACCAAAAATTTGAATATTTAAATAAAGTGTTCATTTTTTCATGTTTTACTAGCTTTATATTATGTATAAATCTCTAATGGCATAATATACTCGTATAACATTTTGTCTGAAATATAATCGAAAGAAATCAAATAGAGGTTACACTTTTCCGATAAAAGGAAGGACCTTTCAGAAACAGTTGTCAAAGATGGCGTTCATATGCTCGAGAAATGTCGTCATGATAGAGCAATCGCTTTTAAGACATGTTATAAAGAATTTATATAACAATTAAAAATGCGATTCGATTCCAAATCACTTAACTAATAATTTCTGTCAAATGAACAATTTGCGTTTAAAAAAAGAGTCCATGATGTGTTAGAAACTTTCGCATTGTTGAGTGGGATTTTGTTGTTGTTGTTATTTTTGTTTTACAGCGTTAACGGAATTACTGCTACCGAATTTGACTGCAATATGCCTTTCATTTCGAAATGGTAAAAACGACGATTTATCGAAACAGTTTTATAATAATTAGTTAATTCGAGTTTAAACTGAAATATATATTTTTAAGAAATATAATTGAATTATCCTCCTTTCGGATAAAGGAAAAGGTTGTTTCAGAAAATGCTGTCAATGTCGACGTTTTGTTTCAAATTCCTCGACGCGACAAAGTTCCAAAAATTTCATCTTGAGAAATGATCCGCTTTTAACACAAAATATTAAACATTTATTGAAAAAACACTATTTTATTCCATATTATTACAGGAGCCATGGCCACCAATTGAATGATTTTACATATACATAAAAACCTTATAAAATATACTTTTCTTGTTAGTTTTAACAACTAAAAACGATTATTAATTAAAAATGCCCTATCTACTTTGTTAATTTCAGTTTTAACTGAAACATAATTGAGAACGTCTCATCAGTCTTTGTTAATTGGAGTTTTAACTGAAACGTGTTAGTTATATAATACTAAATTTGTCTGGAAAAACTGGTTAACATTGAGTGCCTCAGTTAAAGCTCGTTTTGACCAATAAAAACTAGTTTTGACTAAGAGGTTTAGTCAAAACTAGTTTCAACAAATGAAATCATTTTTGACCAAATTTGGTTTTTGGCGATAAAAGCTTTAATATCAAAAGTTGATAAAACGACGCTGTCAAAATAAAGATATTCGATTTCACACATATAGTATTTTTTTACTTTTTTCAGACATAAATCAAACTGTATTTATTGTATAAATTCTTTAAATGCATTTTTTGAAGTCGAATACACGAAGATTGTAAAATTTAAGCGACAGATTTTTTTTTTTTTTAAGTGAAATTTAAATGCCATGCAAATATAATTATTCGTTAAGGACTGTCCAATAACGGTAACTATTTTAAACATAATGTTATGACATCCAATTTAATAAAATATTTACTTTAATATAAGATAGAACCCTTTTTAAGAAAATTCTATTCAATTTAATGTCAATTTGAAATATATAAATGAACAGTAAATGCATTGAGGTAATGAAAAAAAAAACCTGACAAAGTATCAGTAAAAACAACAGCATCTATATTTTGAAACTTGGTGCAAATTTCTCGCATTATCTTGAATTTAACAAAAGTTGATTATATTACATTTAAAAATAAAATGTATGTTTAGTTATCATCAAATTTATTTTAATTTATAATGCAGACGAAATAGATCAAAAAATTTTAGAAATCTATTAATATTTCTTAATATGTTATGTTGTAATAACTTAAGAAAAATAATATTTTAACATATACAGAATGTCAATATTTATAAAGCTTTCTTAAGATTCATGGATCATTAATTCTTTTTTTAAAAACAACAATGCAACATTTATCTTAACATATCATAGTTTATGTGCAGTGAAAAGCGTTTGATTTGTTTTCATTTTTGCTATTCAGATGATTTAAAAATTTTCTGGTATTACATGTCCTTATGTCCTTTTTATGAGATAGAATACCAGAAACAGTGTTGCCAGTTTGCATTTTTTTTACTCAGAAGCTTCATAATTTCAGAATAGTAATATTCGTTTCATTTATCCAGTCATTAAATGCATGTAAAATCTGTCGTGGATGCAAAGTCCTCCAAGTTCTCTGGGATTTATACCTCTGGAGGTGCCTAGCGAGGTGAAGGTCTCGTCACTTACGAGACCAACTCGCGTAGCGATAGCATGACGTACGGGTGTGCGATGCAGCGTGAAATAAGTAAATACTCCAGCAACTCACATCCACACAGCATGAATTCGCTACACTGTCCAGTGCTGAACCGACTCATCCAAACATAAATTAGCAACCGGCCAACTAGGGAAAAGTAACTTAGGCAACAAGATGCACTGATGCCATGTCGGCCTAGAGGCTTATGAAACAGATCTCCAACAGAAGAATCCTAGCCCCGTTGCTAGGCGTCAGCCCGTTAAGCTGTGCAAAAGCCCGGCAGGTAGGGGCTGGTCAATAGTCTAAAAAAAAAGGCTGTTTAGAAATAGTGGTAGAAGTCGGAAAAAAATCACTGCCCAATCCGCCATACTGTTCAGAAATGATGACGTCATGCTTTTGAGTGACAAAGTATTTAAGACATCCGACTACTTTATTGGCAGTCGAAAAAGAATTTATTTTATTTTTGAAATACTGGTTAAAATAGCACTTAAATATTATAAATATTTTTGGTAGAATAAGCTGTTGAAATGTTTTTGTAGCTCTTATTCACAATCAGATTTTCAACATTTTATTTTAGAGCAAAATATCATAATGCCAAAGGTTATCCGTAATGCTTCCATTTAATGTTTCAAGACTCTAAAAAGGTTCTTTTAGATAATGAATTTCTCCTATTTTATAGTTGCATTTTTTTGCCAACAAAAATTTTGAATTGCCATAAATATTGAAAAAATTCCTGTCTTATAAAATGGTAAAATTGTATAAATATTTAAATATAACAACTTATATTTTGAGAGTGGGATGATATGGAAGTTAGAAATAAAATTGCCGGAATGAAAATAATTTGGTGTGAACATGCGTTTTGATGTTTTGAATAAGTCCAATTTTATTGCTATTATTACACATTTTTAAACAACAGAGTCATCTATACTAATATTATAAAGGAGTAAAGATTGTTTTTTTGTTTGTTTGTTTGTTTGTATGTTTGTAGGGGGTAATCTCTGGAACTACCGAACCGATTTCAAAAGTGATGGTGGCAAATTGATGGTGACAACCCCTGCTACAACATAGGATATATTTTATGTCGGTGTCACTAACTCCAGGGGGGTGCAGGAGCGAAAAACGTTATAAAATTGCGATTTTGTTTATACTGAAGGAGCTAGAAATTTGAAATTTGGCACTGTAGTTACTTATAAGATGTAAATGCTCTCTAAGAATAAAATTTAAAAAAAAAATCGAAATTTAAAAGGGTGAAATGAGCGAAAAGCGTTCTAAAAACATTCTAAATTACAATTTCTGTGGAATCTCTGGAACTACCGGACCAATTTCAAAAGTAATGGTAGCAAATTGATGGCGACAACCCCTGAATCAACATAGGCTATATTGTATGTTGGTGTGACTAACTCCAGGTGGGTGAAGGAGCGAAAAACGTTCTAAAATTGCGATTTTTTTTATACTGAAGGAGCTGGAAATTTGAAGTTTGGCATTGCAGTTACTTATAAGATGTAAATGCTCTCTAAAAACAAAAAAACAAACAAACAAAAAAAATCGAAATTTTTTAAATTTCGATTTCCCTTTTAGGGTGAAATGAGCGAAAAGTGTTCTAAAAATTCTATGGATTTTAAACTGTAATGAATTCTAACGGTAATGAATTCTAAATTACAATTTCTATGGAATCTCTAGAACTACCAAACCGATTTCAAAAGTGATGGTTGCAAATTTATGGTGACAACCCCTGCTCCAACATAGGCTATATTTTATGTCGGTGTCACTAACCCCAAGGGGGTGCAGGACCGAAAAACTTTCTAAAATTGCGATTTTATTTATACTGAAGGAGCTAGAAATTTGAAATTTGGCATTGTAGTTACTTATAAGATGTAAATGCTCTCTAAGAATAAAATTTAAAAAAAAAATCGAAATTTAAAAGGGTGAAATGAGCGAAAAGCGTTCTAAAAACATTCTAAATTACAATTTCTGTGGAATCTCTGGAACTACCGGACCAATTTCAAAAGTAATGGTAGCAAATTGATGGCGACAACCCCTGAATCAACATAGGCTATATTGTATGTTGGTGTGACTAACTCCAGGTGGGTGAAGGAGCGAAAAACGTTCTAAAATTGCGATTTTTTTTATACTGAAGGAGCTGGAAATTTGAAGTTTGGCATTGCAGTTACTTATAAGATGTAAATGCTCTCTAAAAACAAAAAAACAAACAAACAAAAAAAATCGAAATTTTTTAAATTTCGATTTCCCTTTTAGGGTGAAATGAGCGAAAAGTGTTCTAAAAATTCTATGGATTTTAAACTGTAATGAATTCTAACGGTAATGAATTCTAAATTACAATTTCTATGGAATCTCTAGAACTACCAAACCGATTTCAAAAGTGATGGTTGCAAATTTATGGTGACAACCCCTGCTCCAACATAGGCTATATTTTATGTCGGTGTCACTAACCCCAAGGGGGTGCAGGACCGAAAAACTTTCTAAAATTGCGATTTTATTTATACTGAAGGAGCTAGAAATTTGAAATTTGGCATTGTAGTTACTTATAAGATGTAAATGCTCTCTAAAAATAAAATAAAATAAATTCGAAATTTAAAAGGGTGAAATGAGCGAAAAGCGTTCTAAAAACATTCTAAATTACAATTTCTATGGAATCTCTAGAACTACCGAACCGATTTCAAAAGTGAAGGTGGCAAATTTATGGTGACAACCCCTGTTCCAACATAGGCTATATTTTATGTCGGTGTCACTAACTCCAAGGGGGTGCAGGACCGAAAAACCTTCTAAAATTGCGATTTTATTTATACTGAAGGAGCTAGAAATTTCAAATTTGGCATTGTAGTTACTTATAAGATGTAAATGCTCTCTAAAAATAAAATAAAAAAAATTCGAAATTTAAAAGGGTGAAATGAGCGAAAGGCGTTCTAAAAACATTCTAAATTACAATTTCTATGGGATCTCTAGAACTACTGAACCGATTTCAAAAGTGAAGGTGGCAAATTGATGGTGACAATCCCTGCTCCAACAGCCTCTTTAATAAAAAACTATGCGTTTCTGACGACTGGGTTTTTCGCTAATTGTTGCCACAGATTAATCTCGGAAAATGAAACATTTGAAGTTACTAAAAAAAATAGTAGCTCGAAAAGTGTTTGTCAGAAAATTGTTAGGCAAACTGCGTTTGAAAGATAAAAAATTGTAATTTTCTTGATATAAATTTCAAATCTAATGATTATGTCATTTTTCAAATATTGAATTTGAAAAATTACCAAATTTCACAATGAAGTACTATAGCAAAACCTTCATGCGTAAAAAGATAATGATAAGGGTGACGTGTCCTGGCGTGTATATTGGCTATAGCACGAGTCACAAATTATAGTAGCCTTATTATTCTGTTAAAATATAAAAGTGAATTATGAAATGTCAATATTTTGTTGGATTAAAAGTTCGTTATAAAAAATTGACCAGCGTAACGGGCGCTTGCTAGTAATATATAAAAATATACAGATAAATTAGATGTCATTTGAATTTTTTAACCATATTCATATATATAATGTCAAAAAAAGAATGGAAGATATATATCAAAAAATAATAGAAATAAGAAATATATTTAAAACGCAAAGCGGAACAGTTAAGACTGATTTCTGCTGATTTGAGCATGCGCAATTAACACATAAGGGTTCTTTTCTGTCACTAAACAGAGTGCAAAACTAGTTTTGTAATGGTTCCATTTCAGAGGGACTTTGAGCGAAGACGGGAAGACGGAGTAGTCTAAGTTGCCAGAAAGAGGAATTTTCGTTCTCTAAATGAAGTGTAGGTTCGAACCCCGTTCCTGGCATAAGGTGTTTCTCTGATATTGTTAGTTCTCTGACATCTCAGTTCAATAATATAAATCATATTTTATTTCATAAGTAAAAGTTATAGATTTTTTTTCCTCTATTAGTATTAAAGAAAATTTACCATATCCAATATTTTTTAAATTATTGATTTTGTATTTAAATTCATAAATTAAAATGTTTCGCAAGTAATTATCGATTAAATAAATTGTAATGATCTACAATTTTTGGTATATATTTTATTACAATCGATCGAAAAGGCATTTGTAATAAGAAAATTAGGTGTTTATTTACCGTAAAAGTAAAGAAAAAAAACCCCGAAAGAAAGAAAAGTATGTATATAAAAAAATTGTTGTATTGTAATGCAGTTGAATAATTATATTTGAGAAAAGTATTTTAACTTTAAAGATTTCTTTATTTGTAAAATTTGTAAGACAAAAAAAAATTCTTGAACTTTTTGTTTGGATCTGAAACTGAGTTTCTTTGGGAAATGTTGTTGTATGTATCCATGTAAAGAGAGTTAAAGTGCGTCTCATAAATATAAAGACACAATTTTTTTTTTTGAAATTACATTTTATTATTTCAGCATAAGAAATTAAACTTTATACATCATATTAAGAACAATGAAATGAATCTGTTATCGGGGTTTAAATTTAAATAAAATAATTTCGACTCGAATAATACACAAAATAAAAAAATACGCTGTCTCATAAATATAAAGAGAAATTTGAAACTGCTTCATATGCAATTTTTTTTTCGAATGCGCGCGTACAGAAATGATGCGCACGCGCAGAAATGCGCTTTAACTTACCCAAATTACCAAAGTTGTTTGACTTGTTTCAATTGCAAAGCTGCCGCGGAACACTGATATTTCTAAAGATGAGATTTGTAAAATTTGTGGATTTAAAGCTAATGGCTTAACAGTTTCTCAAATATGTAAAAAAAAAAACTGGGAGAAGCAGAGTTGCAGTTTATTAAGTTTTATCAAAAACTTACAATTTTAATTCGAGAAAACGATCGGGCAGACCTAGAAAGACTAGTGAAAGAGTCGATCACAAGATCATGCCACTTGTTTCGTCGTAAAAAATGTCACTCCGACAAGTTTATCAACGAGTCGATGCTATGGTCTCAAAGGACACAGTACATCGTCGTATAAAAGAAAGCAAAAATATTGTGTCATACGTGCAGATTTCCTTTACTGAAAAAAGAACACAAAGAACGGAGGCTATTCGGGGCTAAATATCACATGCATTGGAAGGACGAATGGATGCAAGTCATTTTTTTAGATGAAAAGAGATTTAATTTGGATGGCCCAGATGGTTGGAATTCCTACTGGCACGATTTAAAGACGTGAACCTCGAACCCTTTTCAGTAATCAGAAATGGCAAGGTTCTATGATAGTTTGAAATGCCTTCTCTTTTAATGGAACTACATAGAACACGCTTTTCTGGAAGGTAAACAGGCATCTAAAGAGTATATAGAAGTGCTTGATAGTCACTTGATGCCAATTGCTGAAACTCTTGGTGATCGGAATTATTTGTATCAACAGGATAATGCACCGATTCACACACCAAGACTCACAAAAAATGGTTTGCTGATAACAATGTTCATTTCTTGATGTGGCCTGCATGTAGCTCTGATTTAAATCGAATTGAGAATCTTTGGGGCATTCTTTTTCGCTGTGTATATGCATCTGGAAGACAGTTTTCAATCGTGCTTGAGTTGGAAAAAAGAAATCGAATGAGTTGGTTTGATATAAAGCCAGAATACTTAGACAACTTAAAAAAGAGCATGCCAGCTAGAATATTTGCTGTCATTAATAAAAATGGATCTATTATTGGACGTTAATTCAAAAGTATGTAAAATATCTTTATATTTATGAGACTACAAATTTATTTCCATTTACAAATTTTCGAGTTGAAAGTATTTAATTCGAATTTAATTTACTGTAAAATGTTTTTGGTACATGTTTTTGTTTTATTCATAACATATTTTTGAATACTGACTTATTAAAATATTATTTCGAAAATATCAGTGTTTTTATATTTATGAGACGCATTATAATATGCAGCCGGTCCCAGGCCTGATTATAAAAAGGGAGGGGTTTTTTTCTTTTAATTATTGCTAGCAAACATTCATTAAAAAACTCTGACATTTTAATGATGTTATGAACATTTTTTTCTGTTGTTTAGTTGTTGTTTACCGTCAAGTTTTGACGAGTACTATGCACTTTTTTAAATTAAAAGAAATATCTCAGGACGTAGGCACATAACCTTAAAATTTAATCATGACACATTTCAAAATATTTAAGATTATTTATTCTTTTCCTTTCTGTATTAAAAAGAATTTGACAAGTATATTTTCTCTAATCAAACAAAAATATGCACGGGCGTGTTCATTTACTGTTATAAAATTCAAACGAGATGGATTTTACTTTCAAAAGCCTTTTATTCAGAGAAACATGAAACTTAAGACGAAAAGTTTAAATAAATGCGGACTTTTCAGAAATTTTGCTTCATTAGAGTTTTCTAGATTTCGCTGATTTACATTTTCAAGAATTTCAAAGTAGTTTAGAGGAAAAGGTTTCTGTTTTTTGATCAACATGCTTATTTTAAATAAAAATGTGAATTTTGTAGAATATTCCTAACAGGAACTTGCTTGAAGTTTGCATGAAAGATGCATCAAAGGCGCTTCCTTGAGCAAAATCTTAGAAATAAAGATTTATCGCTAACAAATATGTCCAAAGAAAATGAATATCTAAAAAGCATTAATTACATTATTTTCTTTTTTTGACATTTTACAAAAGAACATTTTATAAAACTATCTATTAGTTTTTGAAAATAATAGAAGAAAGTAATTTACATTTTTTAAAGAACAATTTATTTTACATTTATTTTCTGCATGTCAACACAGCCTATTTTTTTAATATAAATTTTAAATATACAGGGTATCCATAAATTATTTTCGGAGTTTCCTTACTTCATACCTTTTGATTTAAGAACGTACCTGAAAATATTATTAAATATTTTAAAATACAAATCGAAAGGTTATTTTAGTAGCACAAATATACATATCCATAAAGTTACAACTCAGAATGTAATTAATCAAATAATAATTAATATTAAAATTTTTTCAGCTTTATTAAAACCTTATTAATGAATCATGGATATTTGTGCACATAACTCATTAATAATATTTTGGTATTTTTTGTAAAATTTTAATATTAATTGTCATTTGATTAATAACGTTTTGAACTGGAACTTTTCGCATATGTAATTTTGTTTGTGTTATTAAAAAAATTTATTAAGTTGAATTTTACGAATATGTAATAATAGACAATATTTTATGTGTTCCCTGTATTTAAAACAACATTTATTACCCTTGCATTCCTTAATATATTTTTTTTTCTTTTTTGTAACACTTTCGGACGTATTTAAAAATGTATTTAGAACTTTTTTTTCTCTGTATGTTATTTCTTCTAAGCTTTAACTTTCATAAATATACTTGAAAAGCCGCGAAATTAAAAAAATATCTGGACATTCAGTACAGTAAAGTAGTATGTTGTATAGTAGTATGGTTCAGTAGTATAGTAGAATCGTATTATAATAGTACTATTACAGTTGTACAGTAGTACTCGTATAGTAGTATACTGTACTACTATAATTCAGTAGTATAGTAATGTAAGAAAGATTAGGCTTATGCAAAGAATTATTCGATAACATGACATTAGCCAAAAGGTAAGCGAAGATAGTCAAGTTGACCAGAAAAAATTTAACTGTTTTTGAAAGACTGTTCTATGGGAGACAACTAAGTTCGGAATAGAATCCTGCATCAGATCGGGTTACCTGCTTTTACCCTCACCCAACCCGGGATGGCGTTATATTTTTTCGTTGCGGTTCGCGTTCGAGTCGGGTTGACTTCTACTTTTTTGGAGAAGGGTCGGGTTCGGGTTCGGTTTTGACTCTTGGAGGTCGAGTTTGGGTTGACCCGCTTTTCCAAAAGAATGTCCACAATATTTTTGCAGGTTAAAAATATGTATACAATAACACCTCCATAATGGACACTCCCGAAAAAAGACCTTTTACGCTACTTTTAACGCTACTTGAAAGGAGGAAAAAATGCCGAGTTATGATCACTTGATCATTTACTCGTTTTTTTTATTTTTATTTATTTTTATTTTTTGTACAATATGTGTTCTGTGGTGTTCTGTGCAACAATTTGTGAATGTCAGGGATAAATCTCAGTTGCAGTGTCATAGATTTTTCCATTGACTCTTGCTGATAAATCAAACCAAAGTGATAGATAAATCACGAAAAGAATAATTTTTCTTGCGGTTAACCTTTATCTACTAACGCAATATTCCATCTGATGGTCAAATGACTGGACAGTTTGCTGTAAATGTTTAACAGTGTATGGGAGCAACCAAATTCGGAATAGAAGGTTTAGAAATACGCGAAAACGTCAACCCAACAGGGAGAGCATCATGCTGAGATTCATTAAGATATTAAGATAATAAATTAACAACATAATTTACCACAAAAGGAGAGATACCAGGAGCAGTATTATTAGAAATCGAAAGTGAAGAAAACTTTTTATCAAAGTTTTCTTCATATATGACTTCTAATAATACTGCTCCTGGTATCTCTTCTCATGTGCAAAATTATGTGAATAATTTATCATCTCATTCTCTTATTGATTCTCAACGTGATGCTCTCTCGCTTGGCGTGTATTCTTCGTGTGTTTCTAAACCTTCTATTCCGAACTTAGTTGCTTCCACAGAACAATCTTCCAAAAACAATAAAATTTCTTAAGGTCAACTTCATTCTCTTCGTTACTTTTGGCATTTGTCATTTCTTCCAGTATAGTAATGCAGTTCAGTACACTGTACATTCAGCACAGTCAACTTTAAATTGTATTTGTACATAATAAACTGAAAATTGTAATTGTACTTTGTAAACATACACTGTAAAAAAATTGTAAATTCACGGGCGTTCTCCGTGAATTGCTGCCGTGATTTTACGAGAAATACCCTTTTTTCAAGATAAACGGTCAATTTCCGTACATTTCGTGTTTTTACGTGCATAAACCGTTTATGTAACAACAAAGTTTGTTTTTCTTATGGACATTGCTTGGGAACTCTGCTGCAGTAATTTTACTTCAGCAATTTTTTACAGTGTATATATATTATTTTCACAAAAACACTTAAATTTTTTCGATTACATTATGATTTATTAGTGATAATTATTTGTAATACATTTTGATAACCTTATGCAACTTCTCACTTAACAAAACTGATGTATATTATTCAAATGTCCCCTAGCACATCCTATAGAAAATCGTGTCTGTAACATTTAAGTTTTTTTTCACACTGTATAAAGAGACAAGTGTCTCTTAATCTAGGAAAACATAATACAACCAATAACAAAAATATAAAATAATTTCTTCCGAGTTACCATGATTCCGAACAGCGTTCTTTATATTTAGAAATTTCAGAAAAAAGAAATAAAACTTTTGAAATTTCGGAAATATTTATAACAACAAAGCTTCTTCTGCTGCCACTGATTTTCGGAAGCGTTAAAGTTCCAAGTAGTTTTTATAGTTCATTAATCAGTTTTCGCAACCCGCAATATACGTTTTTCAGATGCTATCAATTCTACAATATACATTTTCATGTTCAACAAAAACGTTTTACAGACAAACGTGATAAATTAACAATATTAACATTAACAGTAAGAATAATATTACTGTGTTACTATTGAATGTATAAATTCAAATTACGCAGCTGAAAATGCGCAACTGAGAATTGACACCATTCTAAAATTCGATATTCTTGTTTGAGAAAACTAATTAATGCAGAATACAAACTCCTCAGAAACGTTTCAGAAAATCACTGGTGGCAAAAGAAACTTTGTTTTTATAAATCTTTCTTTAAATTTTGAATATATATTTGTTTTTGAAGTTTCTATAGATAGAAAATGCTTTTCAGGATCAGCGGTAAATTGGTTCTTTTGTATTTTTTTACACTACAGGGATCCAAAAAAAGGGTGGGGAGGTCGGAAGCATTACAGTGTACGCGATGTCCTTTTTCATTGTTTACTATTAGTTTATTCTTAAACCGCCATCTGGAGTGGCATAGTTCCAATTACAAAAATGTTTCAGATATTATTCTTTATCATAAGAAAATTCCTTTACATCAAATTTGAGACTCTGTCTAAAGCAAATTCTGTGTAAGACGGAAATCTGACAAATTCGCTCCAGGTGAAAACTTAAAATAGAATAAACTTTGTGTAAGTTGTAATACTGTCTACGGGAAACTTTTCTCGGTTCCAATCGATCGCCTTAAATATAATTTACTGTAGTTATATTTTTATAGTTACAAAAAGAAATTACTATACGGCACGGCCAAAAAAAAAAAATACTTTTGTTATAGTCTAGCAAGTAAAACAGTAAACATTTCATTCTTGTATCAGCAAAATATACCAAGTTATGATACTTTTAATTTTTAGAATTTCCATCTTTTTCTGTCAGTAAGACGCGTTTTTGAAAATGTAAATGCGCATAACCAATTTAGATGTAGGCCGTTCTATAAATCTGCTTATTGAGATAGAGTGTATTTGAAAATAAGTGTTAATTCTTTGTACAAAATATGTGTATATAAATTATCACTGTATCATAAATCTCTCAGCTATACTATTTTTCTCTAGTTAATATAAAAACTTGTATATATTTTTTAATTACTTTCACAATCTCTTAAAAAGTATCACCTTTTTTTCGGTATTTATTCCAATTTATTCACTGTAACAAAAAAAAAATAAATGTTGATTTGACAGGAAAAATCTATCAACCGGGACGCTAAAATAATGTTTATTGCATGGAAATAAACTGTATTTAATAAGAACTTACGGGCAAAATCTGTTAAAATAACAGAAAAATTCTTCATAAATACTGATAATTTCCATAAAAGAAACAGTGTTTAACTGCAGCCCTTGCTGACAGTTTTTTTCCGTAAAATGAAAGGTTTCTTTTTTGTATGTGTGTTTATCAATGTTTAATATATGTATTTCTTGAAAAATAATGTATTTATCCGTTTAAAAAACTGATACAATGCCACGTATATAAATCCATTTTAAATATTGAAATGCTCTGTCATTTTTAAATATCATAAGTGTTAATTCTTTGTAAAAAATGTGTATATGTAAATTATCACATTATTATAAATCTGTCCGCTATACCATTTTTCTCTAGATAAGATAAAAACTTGTATATATTTTTTAATTACTTTCACAATCTCTTAAAAAGTATCACTTTTTTTTCGGTTTTTATTCCATTTTATTCATTGTAACAAAAAAAAAATAAATGTTGATTGGACAGGAAAAATCTATCAGCCAGCACGCTAAAATAATGTTTATTTTATGGAAATAAACTGTATTTATTAAGAACTTACTGGTAAACTCTGTTAAAATAACAGAAATTTCTTCATAAATATACAGATAATTTCCATAAAAGAAACAGTGTTTAACTGCAGCCCTTGCTGACAGTTTTTTTCCGTAAAATCAAAAGTTTTTTTTTTTTGTATGTGTGTTTATCAATATTTAATTTATGTTTTTGTTGAAAAAAAAATGTATTTATCCGTTTAAAAAAACAGATACAATGCCACGTATATAAATATTTTTTAAATATTGAAATATTCTGTCATTTTTAAATAATTTTTATTTTCCCTTTGTGCTGTTTTCACGGCTTATATTATTTTCCGATTTCCAAGTTTATTTTTTCTTACTGAGTTTCTATTTCTGGTTGTACTGTTTCAGTTAAATGATATACAGAAATTTTGTACTTTCTCTTCAAGTTAATGTTTTCTTTTCATATGCAAAGTAGGACACAAGAATTAGCATTAGAGTTTTTGTACATTAAATTCCTTTACTTTCTAAAGTAAGAGTTTGTGCAACCTTATTTACATTTACGCTTTCCATTTTATCATACGTTTATTTCAGTCTTTTTAAGAATATTATTTAGGAAGAATTTATTTATTTATTTTTACTTCATCTCAAATAGCGTTACAAAAAACCTGCAGTTTTTGAGAGACGGGAAAAAAGACGGGATTTTTTGGGAATAAACCCGGAATTTCGGGGAATATTGGAAATTTTGAAGAAGTTTTGAAAGTAAACAGAACTAGTTATTTTTCTGTTTAATTTATTTTATTTTTAAGAAATTTCAGACACTGTTATGAAAATTTAAAATAGGTTTTCCATTATAAAATCAGAAAACTTTCGATTTTGCTATTTAAGTTTTTATAATTTATTATAACATATCATTTGCTTTACAACAGGGGCGGTTGTGAATTGAATTGGTAAGGGTTGTTTTTAATTATTAAAATTGTTTAACTTCTGTTAGCTGGCATATTTACTATTCAGGCATACTCTATATTAATTTTCTTGTGAGTTGAAGTTTTTTTTTTTTTGATATTTTCTGAATTGGAGAATAGGAGTGATGTTTATATTCATGTGAGGCAAGATTAATCTTCCTCTCGCACTTTTTACCTATCCACGATTAAAATATAAATTTACTTAAAAAAAAACATTTTGTTTACAATTAAAAAAATTCTATGTCTAAAACTTTCTGAAATCTCCAGGGAATTTTTAATATTTCCCTCCCGGGAATGGACCTGGTTCTTTCCACCCTTTGCAACTCTAGTCTCAAACAACTCCTATAAAGTTATTTGAGGAATTTCAATTTTTCTACTATATAAATAAAAACCTGTATCTATAACTGAATTTTCTGTATTAAAGGAAAATCACAACGAACTAGGCATTCGCTTCAATTGTCGACATAAACGTCTGCAAATAATAGTCTACTTGAAAATTCTCTATTATTTATTATCTGTATTAGAAAAAAATCTATAACTGATATATAGAGATTTTTTTTAATTAGATGCAAATTTCATCAAAATATTAAGTAACACACGGAACGAATTTACTGAACGGTATTGGTTTAACTACTGTATTAAATTGCAGGATCAAAAACAGTTAAAACAGTCAGTGGTTACAATGAAAAGCATTAAAATTATTTTCATTAATTAATTTTATTGTCATGTCATATTTTTATAAAAATCAATGAACATCGCTATCCTAAATTCGAGAATACATAATACACACTTAAAGTCATTCCTTACATGCAAAAGTACTACATATTTGTCAGCTGGAAATGACATGAATGGTGCTACACACAATATTGAAATTTAAATGGAATTTATTAATATTTTATTTAAATGAATGTCACAGACATATTATGTTGCATTTTTAAATTATGCGCAATAGCATGTCTTTTCAAATAATTAAATGAAGTACTTTAATAAAGTTGTAATGAACTAAAATAATGTTTATTTAAAATTAAAATGTGTACAACTACTTCGTTTGTTTTTAAAATTTTATATTTAATGTTGTATTTAGAAAGTATTTGTTTCATATTTTGTAAACAATTTCTGCTTTAAAAACAATATAATATGTTTCGGGAAAAATAAAATTTACAAATAAATATAATCATAGTAAAAAATTAATAATACCAAGGTTGGGAAAAGACATTTTTTGATCTATTCACTTATCATTTTTTGTTCCATAAATTAATAAGTGTGAAATACGAATTTGTTTTGCAAATAAATTTTCTTCTGATTTAAAAATTGTTTTAAGTACATATATTTTATGAGATACATATATTTTATGATTTTTTAAAAAAAATTGTTGAATTTACAGGAAAATCTATTAGCTAGGACGCCAGGAAAAACTGTTTATTGTATGGAAACAATCTGTATTTATTACGAACTTACAGCAAAGTCTGTTAAAATAACACAAATTTCATAATAAATATAGATTATTTCCATAAAAGAAAGACTTTTTTACTGGCATCCTTGCTGACAGTTTTTTTCCGTCAAATCAACAAGTTTTGCTTCGTGTTTATGCATGTTTATGTTTCATTTATATATTTCTTGAAATTTATTATTTATCTGTTTAAAAAACAGATCCAATACCAATTATGTAATACATTGTAAATATTGAAATGTTCTGTCATTTTAAAATAACTTTTATTTTCTCTTTGTGCTGTTTTCACACCTTATATTACTCTTTCCCGATTTCCAAGTTTATTTTTTCTTACTGAGTTTCTATGTCTGGTTGTACTGTTTCAGCAAATGATATACAGAAATTTTGTACTTTCTCTTCAAGTTAATGTTTTCTTTTCATATGCAAACAAGGAAGTAGGACACAAGAATTAGCATTAAAATTTTTTTATATTAAGTTTCTTTACTTTCTAAAGTAAGAGTTTGTGCAACCTTATTTACATTTTCGCTTTCAATTTTAACATACGTTTATTTCATTCTTTTTAAGAATATTATTTAAGAAGAATTTATTTATTTATTTATTTTTACTTGGTCTCAAACTACTTCTGTGAAGTTATCTGAGTAATTTGAATTTTTCTGTTATATAAATAAAAACCTGTATCTATAACTGATTTTTATGTATTAAAGGAAATTCACAACGAACTAGGCATTCGCTTCTATTGTCGGCATAAACGACTGCATATAATAGTCAACTTGAAAATTCTCTATTATTTATTATCTATATTAGAAAATAATCAATAACTGCCATCAAGAAATTTTTTTAATTATATGCAATTTCATCAAAATAATAAGTAACACACGGAACGAATTTACCGAACGGTATTAGTTTAACTACTATATTAAATTACAGGATGAAAAACAGTTAAAACAGTCAGTGGTTAGAATGAAAAGCATTAAAATTGTTGTCTTTAATTAATTTTATTGTCATGTCATATTTTTATAAAAATTAATGAACATCGTTATTCTAAATTCGAGTATACATAATACACACTTAAAATCATTCCTTACACTCAAAATTACTTCATATTTGTCAGCTGGAAATGACATGAATAATGCTACACACAATATTGAAATTTAAATGGAATTTATTAATATTTTATTTAAATGAATGTCACATACATATTATGTTGCATTTTTAAATTATGTGCAATAGCATGTCTTTTCAAATAATTAAATGAAGTACTTTAATAAAGTTGTAATGAACTAAAATAATGTTTATTTAAAATTAAAATGTGTACAACTACTTCGTTTGTTTTTAAAATTTTATATTTAATGTTGTATTTAGAAAGTATTTGTTTCATATTTTGTAAACAATTTCTGCTTTGAAAATAATATAATATGTTTCAGAAAAAATAAAATTTACAAATAAATATAATCAGAGTAAAAATTTAATAATCCCAAATTTGGGAAAGTGCATTTTTTGATCTAGTCACTTATCATTTTTTGTTCCATAAATGAATAAGTGTAAAATGCGATTTTTTTTTCTGATTTAAAAATTGTTTTAATATATATATTATGAGATTTAACAACATTTTATTAAATACAAATTTTAACAGATTCTAAACTAAAAATAGCATCTTTACAGCATCTTTTTAGTGGAAAATTCTTAAATTGCGAACGTAATCTTACGAAGCATTGTTTACTTGATATTTCCTTAAGTTATTTTACTTGGTGACGAAAAAAACTGAATTATGTGGCATTTTTTTAAAACAATATCTCACAAATTATGTTTGTAACTATCAAAGAAAAAATATCCTAAAAATTCAAAATCCAAAAAATACCTTTGAATTCAAAATCCTAAAAATTATTTTTCTGAAAGTTCGCTAAGCATCTTTTTAGTGGAAAATTCTTAAATTGCGAACGTAATCTTACGAAGCATTGTTTACTTGATATTTCCTTATGTTCTTTTACTTGGTGACGAAAAAAACTGAATTCTGTGGCATTTTTTTTTTAAACAATATCTCACAAATTATGTTTGTAACTATCAAAGAAAAAATATCCAAAAAATTCAAAATCCAAAAATACCTTTGAATTCAAAATCCTAAAAATTATTTTTCTGAAAAATCCTAAAAATTGAAAATCCTAAAAATCCCTTTGAATTCAATATCCTAAAAATTCCTTTACTGCAGTAGTGAAGCTTGCGACGAAAAAACTGAATTATGTAGTAATTTTTTTAAACAATAGCTCACAAATTATGTTTGTAACTATCAACGAAAAAAAATCCTAAAAATTCACATTTTATTTATGCTAATTAAAATGTATTAAACATTGGCTAACAGAAGTAAGAAAATTCACCAATGCCTAAATGTATCAAATACAAGCCTTTAAAGTTATTTGTATTATACTCACGCTTTCAACTGAATTTATAGCTAAGTTTTTGCAATAAAATTACTCTTTTTAATCCTGAAAATGTCATTAGATATAATATTTTACGTGTCATCAATCAAAATTGACTGCTAGTAGATGGAAAGTGGGGGTTCAACGGCCACAGGAAGAGAAAGAGGTGTGCAGCTGCACATCCGATGTGCAGCGAACTCCTACGCCATAGTATCTTTACAAGGTTCTTATCTCTGTATACCACTTGTTTTTTTCAATGCTATGTTTGGTATTATCCTGGCAAAGCAGATTTATTTATCTCTCTCTCTCTCTCTCCTTCTCTCTCTCTCTCTATATATATATATATATATGTTTGTTTGATATTATCCTGACAAAGCGGATTTATTAATCTCTCTATATACATTCGTGTATGTCTGGTACTATCCTAGCAAAGCGGATTTATTTATCTCTCTCTATATATTCGTGTATGTCTGGTACTATCCTGGCAAAGCAGATTTATTTATCTCTCTCTATATATTCGTGTATGTCTGTGACTATCCTGGCAAAGCAGATTTATTTATCTTTCTCTATATATTCGTGTATGTCTGGTACTATGATGGCAAAGGTATTATATGTGTGTGTGTGTGTGGGTAAAATATATATCCATATCATTCATAAACTGGAAAAAAAATATTAAAAACATTAAAAAAAAAAAAAAAAAAAAAAACTTTTGAAAATTACAAAGTATTAAAAAAAAAGAACTTCAGAAAACTACAAAGTATTAAAAAAAAAACTTTAGAAAATTAAAAAATTGTAAAAAAAAAGTTTAAAAACTTTATATGGTGATAAAAATACGTATGTTTGTATATGTGGATGATTATACGTATGGGTAGAATAGGTTTCAATAAAGTTCACATACATAGCATTCTACGAGAAATGTTTGTGTAGAAATTTTTAATAAGTACACATATTTAAAATTAACATTTTTTATTAAAACAAAAAATACAGAAAGTTTTATTTACAGTAGAGTATTTACATCTCGATTTTGCATTAACAATACAAATCAGCATTTTCTTCTTTATTGCAATCTTCATTAATGTCACAATGTCCATACGCTAAGCTGGATATCCCATCATCTAACAAGTAGCGCTTATCGTCAAAAGGACTTAGACTAATCTTATTCTGAGTTAGTGTGTATAGACGATGGTTATCTTGGGCGATCCTCATCTGCTTCTCCATACTTGTTTTTTGCTGTTGTAGACACTCCAAATAGTCTTCATGCTTTATTTTCTGACGAACAATCTGTGTTGACACACCTTTTGCTCGCTTCTTTACTTCTTTGATGGATTTTAATGAATACATTTTAGCCCTGATGCCAACAAATTCAAGGGCTAATTCGCCATTTAGCTCGTCCTTAAACTTACCAATCACCTTTTTGTTATCATCAGAGAATAAATTATGGGATTTTGAATAATCGGAGAAGTCAAACAAATCACGATGTTGCTTCATGTCATCAAAAATATTGTTTGTTTTTATATGATAAGCTAAGGAGTCTGTGTCAGCAAAAAGAAGTGTCGCTCGATTTTTGTTTATGCTTTTTATATACCCATAATGAAATTGAAACATTAATAATTTAGATAGCTCTAAAATTGTGAATCCGACATAAATAGGTCGATTCATTAAGATACTAGTATTAAGCCGTTCTACAGCAGCCAAGCCTTCATCATAGGTTTTAAAGGATTTAAATGAGGATGATGCCACTAGTTTTTTAGCTCTTTTTTCATCATTACACAATACAATATTTCGCCTTTTTTGAAGATTTTCCATGGTTTTACCAAAAACAGAATTATTTAATAATTTAAAAAAATCCTTTTCAAAAGAAGATGTTGCTTCTTTCCTTTTTTGAGTATTAAAATTAATATATTTCTCAAGCCAATGTGCTTGTTTAAATTTTATGGCTTTATGTACAGCAGTAATTTTTAATCCAAGCTGCAAATAATATTTTAAGTTGCGATAATGGGTTATATAATTCCTTTTATTATTCAAATTGGGTATAAGTTTAGGGGTTCCTATGAATTTTCTATTATTATTCACCAAGTTTCGTGCATAGGGAGATACCATTTGTTCCTCCACAGTTACTTTCTCAGGGGCGACAGGGTATTCATTGTGCAAAGGATGTAAATGTTTTGGATAATCGAGGTCCACCTCAAAGAGATACCCAATTTCAGAACTATCAGGTAGAGACAAAATCCAATCTTCTGTGATATGACTAGTGTCACACCATTCAAATCCGCCATAGGGTAAAAATTGGCTCATAGCCCACCCATATAAGTTATTAGCATCCCAGTACATGATGTAGCTGGGTGCCTCATTTTCTCTATAATCAGGCGTACCGGGTATGTTTGCCTTAGCATATCTTCGGCTTATCATACTGACGCCTCCACGTATTCCATTTTCAACCATGAGCAACATGTTTATATCAGTAAGTAACTCTAAAGGTGTTTCAGACATCTTCAAACTCGCCTGCCATGCGAGCGAAGGTGCAGTGAACAGGTGAGCAGGATCAATTTCATAATACTGCTGACATAATTTCCTAAAGTTTTGAAACACGTCAGCAAGTAGTAGAACATCTGTATTCACATACAGATTGTGATAATCCCCCAAAGTTTTAAGACTGAAGGAGTTCCACACATTCTGGGCATGCTGATAATCCTTATCTGGAATATCTTCATTGGTCAGGCTATTAAAAAATGCTGAAGATAGGGGGAGCTGCTTCTCTTCAAATTTTTCAAAAGACGTAAAATAATCATAATAGGGGTAAACCCCTTTACGTGTCAGTAAAGATAAATTATTATTTTGTGGGAAATTTTCTCTAAGTATGGTGAATTGATCATCTCGAAGATTTTTAACAAGTTTTTCCAATGACGTAGGCAAAAATTGGAAAAAATCTATAAACACCATCTGAGTAGAAGATGTAGGCTTTTTGATTTTAAATGTGATATAGTTTTCCATAGAAGTAGCAATAACATCAATTTCAATATCTTTAAATTTTCCTAACTTCGTCATAAAGTGGTGTGCATCATAGTTTTTTAAGTTATGGAAAATAACAGGAATTGTCTTTGATTGTCTGAAATTGAGGTTGCAATATGGGTGTGCAGCTCCTCTATACACACCTGACAGGTGATCATGGTCACGTGTTCGTTTCTCATATAAAGCTTTTTTACAAATATGACAAAACTCTGCTTCTCGAAATGCCTTTTCTTCCTGGGGAGAAAGCTTCATAGGTTTCACATCTAATAACTTTTGTCCCAATATTTCCTTCTCTTGCATCATTTGGTTTAAAAAATGCTCAACACAGTTTCTACCACGATATACCCGTGCTTTCTTCACACATGTTCCATCGGATCCGACAACCACATAAGCGTACCCACACGGTAAGTGATAGGTTGTTTTCTCAGTATAGGATGTTTTAGAAGAGGGTGAGGCTAATGAAATGGGTATAAGTAGACTCTCGAAATACCCATAAATCGTATAGGCCACAGGATGTTGTAGATGAATACCTGAAAACTTTAATATATTATCATTTTCACTAGGCATCTTTATAGCTTGTGCTGCATGGCGAGAACAATATTCGCTATGCTTATCCAACAGGTCTTGTCTTGAAAATCGATGTAAACAACGATAACAATAATAGCCAGCGGCTCTATGCTTGGTAAGATCACTCAAAAGTCTTGAAAAACTTCTTATCAAACAATAGTGTTGCTTTTCTCCATTGTCGACTAGTAACAAATTAATCACATCATGATCCTGCTTTTCAGATATATACAGAGGACAAACTTCATCCTCTTCATACCCAAACACATTAACCCGTAAATTGTTGAGTTGTTCAATAACAGGTATCTTCTGAAGGGGTACAGGACTTTCTACACTGCCTAATTTAATATCATGTTCATAAGGTCGATAATGTGAAACACGTTCAGGCTTTTTTGTATAATCTAAGTTCAGTTTAAAAGCCAAAAGGCACCACACCAAACACTTGTTGTCTTCATTTTTTATATTGAGCACGGCTTTTTTATCATCCAGTTTTTTAGGCAAAGGAATGTAGGAACTCGCAGCAAGGGGATGATATTTAGCAATTTTGAGCTCCAAACGATGGATTTTTCTAAGTTTCCACCCAGAACCTCGTTGTACAAATTCTTCAAAGGACTTAATTATCTTTGAAAATCCTTCTTCAATATGTTGTGAGATAGTATCTTCGGTGAGCTCGGTGAAGCATGAGCATCGAAAAAAAGATTCAATTTCTTGCATCTCCTCATTATTTGTCATACGTTCAAGTGATATTTTTTCTACCATATACCATTTAATGGCACCCTTTTCTTGAAATTCACTTACTAGGCGTTCATGTATCTAAGATTGTAAGTGTGTATGAAATACCTCTAAATCACTTTCTTCTTGTTCATCGGGATACACAATTACTGTTTTAAATACATTAAGTACATCAGACTGCTTCGGTTTTCTAGACTTTACATTAGACAAAGTCATTTTTCGTTTAACACTCACAAGAGGTGTGCGAGAGTGTTGGGTGCGTACATGCTGTCTCAAATCGAATTTTCGTCCAAACACCTTATCACAATCACGGCAAGGGAATGTGGACTTCTGATGTGACTTTAAATGATACTTCAAATTATCCTTCCGTGTAAAAACTTGATCACATTCATCACACTTTAATGTAGACTGTCCAGTAGCATTATGGGTTTCCAGGTGTCTTTTTAAATTCGATTTCTGATCAAAAGACTTCAGACACATATCACAGGTATGCAATTTCTCATTACCATGAACCTTCATATGCCGTTTTAAATTAAAACAGGATGAAAAACCCTTGCTACAGATAGGACAAGCATTTCTCTTCTCAGAATTCGTAGAGATCACAGTCTTTAGAGAAACGTCTTCTTCAGGTGACATCTCGACATCCATGAGACAAGGGGATATAGTATCCTTCTCTGTTAAAACTTGAGAATCATCATAGGTTTCAGCACTATTATGCATCTTGATGTGTCTAATCACGCTTGATTTCCGTCCAAAGGCTTTCTGACACACGTCACAGATATACAAGTTCTCATTTAAATGAGACTTTACATGCTGCTTCAAATTAAAAGGAGTTGAGAATGTCTTCGCACAAGTCAGACACTGGTACATCTTCTTCACAGGCCCAGAATTTCTCAAAGGCATAACTCCATCATTAGACATAACGATATCCATAATATATCAACAAAAAAACTTTTAAAACCAAAACACAATCTTCACAAATAAATAATCCACTTAAGTAAAGATAGAGATCAGGAGCGGTTTAAGACACGTCCGTTCACTAAACAAATCCGTTCACTAAAAACGTGTTCAACAAATGACACGAATCACACTTCTCGCCCGCTATTTATACCCCAGACCCCTCACGACCACCCACGTTGATCATAATCTGGCGACAAAATATTCCACTTGGTGAGAAAGCATAAAATTAAAATCGCCAAATCAAGACAAAATAATTCATACGGCGAGAAAACGAAAGATTCAAATTGCCAAATTATAAGACTATTTTTTCCCCGTGAGTGTCTCTTAAAATATCTAGCTAAAGACTTATAATTCTATTCATTCGTTAATTAAATCCTGTATACAAATGTTTAACTCATATGAAACTGCATTTATTAAAAAGGTTTTTCTAAAGATTAAATAAGATCGTCTATTATATCAATATATATATATATATATATATATATATATATATATATATATATATATATATATACGAAGTTTAAAATGCTTCAAAATTTTTATATTATTAAATCCCGAACGATTAAAAAATATGCATATTATCAAACTCTTCTATTGAATTTATCTGTTATAGGGAGACTCGCAATATGAATCAGTCTTTCCCCACTACTCATTTCTAAAACTATATCCGTGAAACCCTCACTAGATGCCTAAACTAGAAGATCTCAAATCAAACCCCACATAAGCAAATAATAAAAATATTTTCCAAACTACTTCAAAAACGTCTCATAGATGACGCTTTCAATTATAAACTAAACTAAAAAAATTCTAATTCTCAAAGACAGAGAAAAAAATCTGTACAATTAATTTACCCCACTTATTCAAACTAAAAACTAAAAATTATAAAGATACTAAATAATCCATCGTTAAAAATACTAACACACGAATGAATCAGTTTTTCCCCACTACTCAATCGAACCAAGCCTAAACAAATAATGACAATATTTTCCAAAATACTTCAAAAACATCCCATAGATGGCGCTATAAAAGCGAAAAAAAAAGTCGAAACTAATTTAAAACACTTTAAAAAATAAATTCAATAAATTCTAAACTTATTTCACACCATCACAAAGTAGTATATATATGCCGGAGCCACGCCACCTTCACCTGCTCCGCCGCTACTCCGCCGCTGCGCCGCTGCTCGACTTTGGAAAATATTGTCATTATTTGTTTAGGCTTGGTTCGATTTGAGATATTTTAGTTTAGATGGTATGAAATAAGTTTAGAATTTATTTTTTAAAGTGTTTTAAATTAGTTTCGGTTTTTTTCTCTTTAGTAGCGCCATCTATGAGATCTTTTTGAAGTATTTTGGAAAATGTTTTCATTATTTGCTTAGGCGGGGTTCGATTTGAGATCTTGTAGTTTAGGAAGTGTATGGGTCTAGTGAGTGTTTCTCGGATATAGGTTTAGACATGAGTAGTGGGGAAAGACTGATTCAATCGTGTGTTAGTATTTTTAACGATGGATTATTTAGTATCTCTATAATTTTTATTTTTTAGTTTTAATGAGTGGGGTAAATTAATTGTACAGATTTTTTTCTCTGTCTTTGAGAATTAGAATTTTTTTAGTTTAGTTTATAATTGAAAGCGCCATCTATGAGACGTTTTTGAAGTAGTTTGGAAAATATTTTTATTATTTGCTTATGTGGGGTTTGATTTGAGATCTTCTAGTTTAGGCATCTAGTGAGGGTTTCACGGATATAGTTTTAGAAATGAGTAGTGGGGAAAGACTGATTCATATTGCGAGTCTCCCTATAACAGATAAATTCATTAGAAGAGTTTGATAATATACATATTTTTTAATCGTTCGGGATTTAATAATATAAAAATTTTGAACCATTTTAAACTTCGTATATATATATATATATTTTTTTTTATATAATAGATGATCTTATTTAATCTTTAGAAAAACCTTTTTAATAAATGCAGTTTCATATGAGTTAAACATTTGTATACAGGATTTAATTAACGAATGAATAGAATTATAAGTCTTTAGCTAGATATTTTAAGAGAAACTCACGGGGGAAAAATAGTCTTATAATTTGGCAATTTGAATCTTTCGTTTTCTCGCCGTATGAATTATTTTGTCTTGATTTGGCGATTTTAATTTTATGCTTTCTCACCAAGTGTAATATTTTGTTGCCAGATTATGATCAACGTGGGTGGTCGTGAGGGGTCTGGGGTATAAATAGCGGGCGAGAAGTGTGATTCGTGTCATTTGTTGATTAGCTTTTTAGTGAACGGACGTGTCTTAAACCGCTCCTGATATCTATCTTTACCTAGTGGATTATTTATTTGTGAAGTTTGTGTTTTGGCTTTAAAAGTTTTTTTGTTGATATATTATGGATAGCTTTTATGTCTAATGATGGAGTTATGCCTTTGAGAAATTCTGGGCCTGTGAAGAAGATGTACCAGTGTCTGACTTGTGCGAAGACATTCTCAACTCCTTTTAATTTGAAGCAGCATGTAAAGTCTCATTTAAATGAGAACTTGTATATCTGTGACGTGTGTCAGAAAGCCTTTGGACAGAAATCAAGCGTGATTAGACACATCAAGATGCATAATAGTGTTGAAACCTATGATGATTTTCAAGTTTTAACAGAGAAGGATACTATATCCCCTTGTCTCATGGATGTCCAGATGTCACCTGAAGAAGATGTTTCTCTAAAGACTGTGATCTCTACGAATTCTGAGAAGAGCAATGCTTGTCCTATCTGTAGCAAGGGTTTTTCATCCTGTTTTAATTTAAAACGGCATATGAAGGTTCATGGTAATGAGAAATTGCATACTTGTGATATGTGTCTGAAGTCTTTTGATCAGAAATCGAATTTAAAAAGACACCTGGAAACCCATAATGCTACTGGACAGTCTACATTAAAGTGTGATGAATGTGATAAAGTTTTTACACGGAAGAATAATTTGAAGTATCATTTAAAGTCACATCAGAAGTCCACATTCCCTTGCCGTGATTGTGATAAGGTATTTGGACGGAAATTCGAATTGAGACAGCATATACGCACCCAACACTCTCGTCAACCTCTTGTGAGTGTGAAACGGAAAATAGCTTTATCTAATGTAAAGTCTAGAAAACCGAAGCAGTCTGATGTGCTTAATGTATGTAAAACAGTAATTTTGTATCCTGATGAACATGAAGAAAGTGATTTAGAGGAATTTCATACACACATACAATCTGAGATACATGAACGCCTAGTAAGTGAATTTCAAGAAAAGGGTGCCATTAAATGGTATATGATAGAAAAAATATTACTTGAACGTATGACAAATAATGAGGAGATGCAAGAAATTGAATCTTTTTTTCGATGCTCATGCTTCACCGAGCTCACCGAAGATACTATCTCACAACATATTGAAGAAGGATTTTCAAAGATAACTAAGTCCTTTGAAGAATTTGTACAACGAGGTTCTGGGTGGAAACTTAGAAAAATCCATCATTTGGAGCTCAAGATTGCTAAATATCATCCCCTTGCTGCGAGTTCCTACATTCCTCTGCCTAAAAAACTGGATGATAAAAAAGCCGTGCTGAATATAAAAAATGAAGACAACAAGTGTTTGGTGTGGTGCCTTTTGGCTTTTAAACTGAACTTAGATTATACAAAAAAGCCTGAACGTGTTTCACATTATCGACCTTATGAACATGATATTAAATTAGGCAGTGTAGGATGTCCTGTACCCCTTCAGAAGATACCTGTTATTGAACAACTCGACAATTTACGGGTTAATGTGTTTGGGTATGAAGAGGATGAAGTTTGTCCTCTGTATATATCTGAAAAGAAGGATCATGATGTGATTAATTTGTTACTAGTCGACAATGGAGAAAAGCAACACTATTGTTTGATAAGAAGTTTTTCAAGTCTTTTGAGTGATCTTACCAAGCATAGAGCCGCTGGCTATTATTGTTATCGATGTTTACATCGATTTTCAATACAAGACCTGTTGGATAAGCATAGTGAATATTGTTCTCGCCATGCAGCACAAGCTATAAAGATGCCTAGTGAAAATGTTAATATATTAAAGTTTTCAGGTATTCATCTACAACATCCTGTGGCCTATACGATTTATGCGGATTTCGAGAGTCTACTTATACCCATTTCATTAGCCTCACCCTCTTCTAAAACATCCTATACTGAGAAAACAACCTATCACTTATCGTGTGGGTACGCTTATGTGGTTGTCGGATCCGATGGAACATATGTGAAGAAAGCACAGGTATATCGTGGTAGAAACTGTGTTGAGCATTTTTTAAACCAAATGATGCAAGAGAAGGAAATATTGGGACAAAAGTTATTAGATGTGAAACCTATGAAGCTTTCTCCCCAGGAAGAAAAGGCATTTCGAGAAGCAGAGTTTTGACATATTTGTAAAAAAGCTTTATATGAGAAACGTACACGTGACCATGATCACCTGTTAGGTTGTGTATAGAGGAGCTGCACACCCATATTGCAACCTCAATTTCAGACAATCCCTGTTATTTTCCATAACTTAAAAAACTATGATGCACACCACCTTATGACGAAGTTAGGAAAATTTAAAGATATTGATGTTATTGCTACTTCTATGGAAAACTATATCGCATTTAAATTCAAAAAGCCTACATCTTCTATTCAGATGGTGTTTATAGATTCTTTCCAATTTTTGCCTACGTCATTGGAAAAACTTGTTAAAAATCTTCGAGATGATCAATTCACCATACTTAGAGAAAATTTCCCACAAAATAATAATTTATCTTTACTGACACGTAAAGGGGTTTACCCCTATGATTATTTTACGTCTTTTGAAAAATTTGAAGAGAAGCAGCTCCCCCTACCTTCAGCATTTTTTAATAGCCCGACCAATGAAGATATTCAAGATGAGGATTATCAGCATGCCCAGAATGTGTGGAACACCTTCAGTCTTAAAACTTTGGGGGATTATCACAATCTGTATGTGAAGACAGATGTTCTACTACTTGCTGACGTGTTTCAAAACTTTAGGAAATTATGTCAGCAGTATTATGAAATTGATCCTGCTCACCTGTTCACTGCACCTTCGCTCGCATGGCAGGCGAGTTTGAAGATGTCTGAAATACCTTGTGGAGGCGTCACACTACGTGGAGGCGTCAGTATGATAAGCAGAAGATATGCTAAGGCAAACATACCCGGTACGCCTGATTATAAAGAAAATGAGGCACCCAGCTACATCATGTACTGGGATGCTAATAACTTATATGGGTGGGCTATGAGCCAATTTTTACCCTATGGCGGATTTGAATGGTGTGAAACTAGTCATATCACAGAAGATTGGATTTTGTCTCTACCTGATAGTTCTGAAATTGGGTATCTCTTTGAGGTGGACCTCGATTATCCAAAACATTTACATCCTTTGAATAATGAATACCCTGTCGCCCCTGAGAGAGTAACTGTGGAGGAACAAATGCTATCTCCCTATGCACGAAACTTGGTGAATAATAATAGAAAATTCATAGGAACCCCTAAACTTATACCCAATTTGAATAATAAAAGGAATTATATAACCCATTATCGCAACTTAAAATATTATTTGCAGCTTGGATTAAAAATTACTGCTGTACATAAAGCCATAAAATTTAAACAAACACCTTGGCTTGAGAAGTATATTAATTTTAATACTCAAAAAAGGAAAGAAGCAACATCTTCTTTTGAAAAGAATGTTTTTAAATTATTAAATAATTCTGTTTTTGGTAAAACCATGGAAAATCTTCGAAAAAGGCGAAATATTGTATTGTGTAATGATGAAAAAAGAGCTAAAAAACTAGTGGCATCACCCTCATGAAGAAGGTGACCTATGATGAAGGCTTGGCTGCTGTAGAACGGCTTAATACTAGTATCTTAATGAATCGACCTATTTATGTCGGATTCACAATTTTAGAGCTATCTAAATTATTAATGTTTCAATTTCATTATGGGTATATAAAAAGCATATACAAAAATCGAGCGACACTTCTTTTTACTGACACAGACTCCTTAGCTTATCATATAAAAACAAACAATATTTTTGTTGACATGAAGCAACATCGTGATTTGTTTGACTTCTCCGACTATTCAAAATCCCATAATTTATTCTCTGATGATAACAAAAAGGTGATTGGTAAGTTTAGGGACGAGCTAAATGGCGAATTAGCCCTTGAATTTGTTGGCCTCAGGGCTAAAATGTATTCATTAAAATCCATGAAAGAAGTAAAGAAGCGAACAAACGGTGTGTCAACACAGATTGTTCGTCAGAAAATAAAGCATGAAGACTATTTGGAGTGTCTACAACAGCAAAAAACAAGTATGGAGAAGCAGACGAGGATCGCCCAAGATAACCATCGTCTATACACACTAACTCAGAATAAGATTAGTCTAAGTCCTTTTGACGATAAGCGCTACTTGTTAGATGATGGGATATCCAGCTTAGCGTATGGACATTGTGACATTAATGAAGATTGTAATGAAGAAGAAAATGCTGATTTGTATTGTTAATGCAAAATCGAGATTGAATACTCTACTGTAAATAAAACTTTCTGTATTTTTTGTTTTAATAAAAAATGTTAATTTTAAATATGTGTACTTATTAAAAACTTCTACACAAACATTTCTCGTAGAATGCTATGTATGTGAACTTTATTGAAACCTATTCTACCCATACGTATAATCACCCACATATACAAACATACGTATTTTTATCACCATATAAAGTTTTTTTTTTTTTTTTTTTTTTTTTTTTTTTTTTAAATTATGCATTCTTTTTAAAAATGATTTTAATATTTTTTTCCAGTTTATGAATGATATGGATATATATTTTACCCACACACATATATAATCGCTTTGCCATCATAGTATCAGATATACACGAATATATAGAGAGAGATAAATAATCTGCTTTGCCAGGATAGTACCAGACATACACGAATATATATAGAGAGATTAATAAAACCGCTTTGTCAGTATAATATCAGACACGTATATATAGAGAGAGATAAATAAATCTGCTTTGCCAGGATAATATCACACATAGCATTGGAAAAAAACTAGTGCTATAAAGAGATCAGAAAATCAGAACCTTGTAAAGATACTATGAGGTCCGCTCCACATCGGATTTGTAGCTCCACATTGCGAATGCGCCTGTGGCCGTTGAACCCCCACTTTCCATCTACTACTACTCTTTAATTATTCCTGCTCATCCAAGTTTAGCGAAAATAATATACTTTACATACGTTTATAACGCATTTAATTATAGAGTACATTTTATTTAATAAATCATATAATATCGCCAGAGCAAATCCATGAAAGTTGTGGTAGTGTTTTAAATTCAATAAAAACTATCCTGAAGTGTATGCTTATAGAAAATATGCTTAAGAAAAAAAATTTGCATTAATGACATCCAAACGTACTATTAATATGACGTAAAACGCTTTAAAATATTTATAATTAAGTATGTAATTTTTCAAAATTTATTATTAGGAAACTGAACGTATGACGTTATACGAAAATGAATAATAAATTTTAAGTATATTAATCGAAGTTTAAGTATATTAATTTATTTCAATGTGTTCAAATGCAAGTTTCTAACAGTTACTATGCATCACGTCATAATTCATAAAGCTAATAAGATGTATCATAGATTTTTTTTTTTTATATATATAGAAAATAGAAAGATAATTTTTTTTTTTGTTATTTTTAATTTCGAGATTTTTAATAACTATTTATTATAACATCAAATGTAAATAATATAATAATGCAAGCTAAGGAACATAAATGTTCTTCCAAACCATTATATTTTCAAAATAATGTACAGTTCACCCTGTTTTTTTTTTCGATTGTTTGAATTGAGACTGAATATTGTAAAAATATTGTCTATATGTTATCAACTTCAAATTTATTTAAAGAATTTGTTTTATATTGTAAAGGTATGTCACTGAAACATCAAAAGTAAAATGCTTAAATTATTTATGATATTTACCGTAATTTCCGGGGTATAATCCGCGGCCCAAACAATCATGTATCGACCCAGAAATTTTATTTTATAACATACAATTTACTAGATCACTGTAAGTATTTGACTGCAATTATTAAATAAAATTTCTGGGTTTAAAACATGATTGTTTGATCTGCGGATTATACGCCGGAAATTACGGTAAAATGTAGTACAATTAAGTTTGTTATTTCTATGTTTACATTTAGCAAGATTTTAACAATTGCATAGCTAACAATAAAATAAAATTATGTGCTAAAGACATAAAAAATTATAAATAAAATTATATTTAGAATATGTATGTATTTTTATCTATTTACTGACAAGAACGTAAATACTCGTTTTCATGACACTATCTGTATTAATTATATTCTACAGATTTAACATAGTTTTAAAAGGGAAGGTAATGGTTAATTCTACCAAGGTTTATCTCGATATATATACTTAAGTTTTTTCTTACCCATCATACGTAGTATAGGGCAAGTCATGTAATCGTTTTGAAAATCGAAAAAAAAAATTCGACGAATTTACACGTTTTAATCACAGAAGATTCCTAAAAACATATTTTTAGAAAAAAAATTGCCGTTCGTCTGTCTGTGTGTCTGTAAACGCTCTATCTCCCGAAAAAATTGAGATAGAGACTTGAAATTTTGTATGTACTTAGTATGTAATAATGGGAAGAAGCCAATTCAATTTCAGTAACCTTGATTATGCGGAACTATTTTTTTCGGACTCTCGAAATATTCGTTCTGATAAAAGGTATGATAGCTCGGCTGGTTAACTTTAAACTTAATAAGAAAAAGAAAACACTGATTAAAATTACACAAGGTAAAAATGTGAACTGTAAACTTTAATTAAAACGTTAAAACCCTCTTGGTTACACATTTGACAGCGACCGCCATCTAACACACATGAGCTCTCTGCTCTGAACTGAAAACTTACATAAACAATCACTTTAACAGTTCACAAAAAGAAAGAATAAACCAACTATTCAAACTGCGAAATGTCCTTGCATGCAAGTAAACCCAAGATCACTTGCGAAGTCTGGTTCAATGCACAAGTATGCGGAAGCACATAATCTCTTATCTAGGTATCGTTCTCTCTATCGAAAATGCTCTGTCGAACGTGTGTCGGAAAACACTGTCCAAAAACATTGTCGGAAAATATTGTCCGAACATACACCCCCGGCCTTGAAACCTTCAAGGGCTATAATGAACTATTCTCATTCAAAATAAAGGACAAAGTTTGTGAATAGGACGTTTGAGCTCTCCCGTAGCAGTTCTTTCTATGGCCACTCTAACATGACCATCACTACCTGAAAAGGTTTCAATGATTCTTCCCAGCTTCCATTGAAGCGCCGGCACAAGTTCATTTTTAATGAGCACTAAGTCCCCAATCTTTAAATTTACTGTTGGACGTAACCACTTGGGGCGTTGTTGCAACTGAGACAAATACTGTGCACTCCATCGCTTCCAAAAGTGCTGGAATACTCTCTGTGTCAGTTGCCAACGACGAAGTCGTGAAGGCGGAACCTCAGAAACATCAAGCTCTGGAATAGCTGTCAACGAAGCACCCGTCAAAAAATGACCCGGTGTCAAAACTTCTAGATCATTTGGATCACTTGACAACGGACACAAAGGTCTCGAGTGCAAACAAGCTTCAATTTGCGACAATAATGTTAAGAACTCTTCAATTGTAAATAGCGAATTTCCCATTGTTCTACGCAAATGATATTTCACAGACTTGATTTTAGCCTCCCACAGCCCACCAAAATGTGGAGCCGATGGAGGGTTAAATTTCCAAACGATGCCCTCATTAGCAACATAATTCTGTAAGGATTGATCCTTAATGGTGGAGGATATAAATTCATATAATTCCCTCGATTCCTTACTTGCACCCTTAAATTTTGTAGCACAGTCACTTACTAATTCGGCTGGCTTGCCTCTACGAGAAACAAATCCTTTCAGAGCAGCCAAAAACGTTGGAGTGGACAAATCTGACACCAATTCAAGATGAATAGCACGAGTCGAAAAACAAATAAAAATTGCTATGTAACTCTTAAATGCCTTGATACCTCTACGATTTCTTTCTTTACACATAAACGGACCGGCATAATCACATCCAGTCTTCGAAAATGGGCGACTGGGTAAGACACGCATAGCGGGCAGGTCCCCCATTAATTGTGTACCAATAGCTGGGGAAGCACGGAAACACTTTATGCATGTCTTCACAATTTTTCTTACTGCATCTCGACCACTTAAAATCCAAAATTTTGTTCTAAGGACAGCTAAAAGAAGCTGAGGACCAGCATGCAAGTAAGTTATAAGATAATGTCTAATAAGCAATGCAGTAATATGATAAGACTTAGGCAAAACTATTGGGTGTTTCTGATCTTCAGAAACATTAGCATGTCTCAACCTTCCACCAACCCGCAAAATACAGCTTGAATCCAGAAATGGATTTAATGTTAAAAGTTTGCTCGAACGTCTTAACAATTTATGATTTCCTAAAGCAAGGATCTCATCAGAAAAACACTGGTGTTGTACTAATTTCACTATTCTCGTTGTGGCTCTCAAAAGCTCTGATGTCAAGAGTAAACCGTTTATTCGCTGAGATACGTTTTTTGCATTGTTCACAAATCTCAAGCACCACGCGACGATTCGTACCAGTCTATTCCAAGTGGAATATCTGAAAATCACATGATCATCACTAAGATCAAACACGTTTACAACACAGTTTCGCTTTTCTTCCTTTAAAACAATCTCCTGTATTTCTTTACCGTTAACTGGGTCATTTTGTTGATTGTTGTTCAATGGCTCTTTTAACCATCGAGGACCACGAAACCATAATTCACAATTTACTAATTCCGACGGCAACATACCCCTTGTTCCGCAGTCAGCAGGATTTTCAATTCCAGAAACATGATTCCACGGAACATTAGGAAGTGCCTCTTGGATTTTTGAAACACGGTTAGCCACGAAGGTTTGCCACCGATGAGGCTCTGAAGAAAGCCATGCCAACGCCACATTAGAATCAGTCCAGGCAAATACTTCAGTCTCAGTAAAATTTAAATGCTGTAAAACCATTTTTAGCAAATTTGCCAACAGAAGGGCCGAACACAATTCAAGTCGTGGAATGGACTGAGTCTTAATGGGTGCCACCTTAGTCTTAGATGTCAAAAGATTTACCGTTATTTTTTCATCTTGAGAAATTGAACGCATATATATTACCGCACAATACGCCTTTTCGGACGCATCACAAAAGGCATGAATTTGAAGTCCCATTTTACCTGCAGCCAACACAAATCGAGGAATCCTCAATTGCGAAATTACACTTAAGTCATTTCTAAACGATGTCCACCGTTTACTAAAGTCTTCACCAATTGGCTCGTCCCAGGTAAGTGAAATTTTCCATAAATCTTGCAACAAGATCTTCATGAAAACGACACAAGGAGATAGCAACCCCAACGGATCAAACACTTTTGCGACCTCTGACAAGATATCTCTTTTCGAATATCTATTCTTTTTGTCATGGTCTAAAACAATGAAACAAAAGAAATCACCGTTCAAGTTCCACTGGATTCCCAAAATTTTTATACCACTATCATTCTTTAAGAACAAGGAATCTGCACTTTCTCTACATTCTTCCGAAATGTTTTTCAACACGCCAGGCACATTAGAAATCCATTTTCGCAATTTAAAACCACCTCGCTTCATTAACAATGTCAATTGATCAATTAATTCCACAACTTCCTCTTTATTTTGACCCCCTGACAATAAATCATCTACATAAAAATCCCTTAACACTGCTGCAGATGCCAACGGAAATTCACTCTTCTCATCTAAGGCAAGCTGATGAAGAGATCTAGTTGACTGAAACGGGGCAGATGCGGTACCGTAAGTAACTGTTTTTAAACGGTAATCCTCTATAGTATCTTGGGAATTTTCTCTCCAAAGAATTCTCATAAAGTCTCTATCTTCAGGGTTAATCAAAACCTGTCTAAACATCTTTTCTATATCTGCACATACAACTATAGGTAAAATTCTAAATCTCAACAGTATTGGAAAAAGCTCCTGCTGTATACGTGGACCGACCATAAGAATGTCGTTCAAAGATACACCCGAAGTAGACTTAGCTGAAGCGTCAAAAACAACTCTCAGTTTTGTCGTTGTGCTTGATTCCCGAATTACCGCATGATGTGGTAAATAACAAACACTTGAAGGAACACTCTCCGGCTTGGATACACGTTCCATGTGACCCAATTCAAAATATTCCCTCATAAACTTTCGATAGTCTTCATAAATAAATGGCTGTTTTGAAAGTCTGCGTTCTAACGAACGAAATCTCTGGATAGCCATTTCTCTAGTGTCACCTAATCTAGATGGGGAATCTTTAAATGGAAGTTTCACGACAAATCTTCCAGACATATCTCGAAAATAAGTACGCTTAAAATGATCCTCACATTCCCTCTCCTCCTTAGAAATCTGAACTAATTCCGGAACAGAATCCAAGGACCAAAATTGTTGCACCAAGCCATCTAATTTTAATTGAATATTATTGACGGCAAATGTACGTAGACCTCTATCGAATGAGGTAGTCCCCGTAATTATCCATCCTAGCTTAGAACTTACAGCAAAGGGCAGAGTTTCCCTTCTTTTCACAATTTTCCCATTTAGCAATGTAAAAAATACGTTAACTCCAAGTAGAATATCTACTGGTCGTGACTCAAAAAATAGTGGGTCTGCTAGAACTAAATCATTAAACTTATTCACAACATCTGAAGGAATAGAACTACATGGCACATTAGATGTAATTCTTTTTATCACAAATGCTTTCGTAGCAAATTTTATTTCAGAATTAAAATGAGGAGTAAAATTCAAATTTATCTCTCCATTTGTTTCAGCACTATAAGAACCTAAACATGTAACCTGTACTCTAGTTCTTCGCCTTGACAAACACAATTTTCGCATACAATTTTCACTTATAAAACAGGCCTCACTTCCACTGTCCAGCAATGCGCGGCAATTTACAAGATTTCCCACTGAATCAAGAACCTTAATCATTGCTGTACAAAGTAGAGTCTGTCCCATATTCATTAACTGTATTCCCGACCCAGAATTGTTTCGAAACTCAAAGGTGCCAGTGCAGGAAGTTTGACTTAACTCATTTTGTCTCGGTCGAAATTCCGTTGCGTTCGGGGAAAGAGGAACCACCGGAGTTTCAGTCGCATTCTTTACATGAGGGCCAGTATCCCGTGAAATATGCAAGACACTATGATGAGGCTTGTGGCACACTCTACATCTACCCACACTCATACACTTTTTTGCATAATGTTTCTCTAAAAGACAGTTATAACACAAACTATTTGTTCTAGCTATTTCTATTCTTTTCTGCACATTTAATTTCAAATATCGTGGGCATCTGTAAAGCGGGTGCGATTCTTTGCATAAAACACAAATATTATTAGCAGACAATAATGTAGTAAATTTAGGTTTTCCACTTTCTTTAACTGCTGTTTTACTATTTTGAAGGGTTCTCGCATGGTCCTTTAAAAAAGATAATAAATTTTCAAGTGTACCCAATTCCTCTTTTTTGAGTGTTCTTTCCCACCAATATCTTGTATTTCCATCTAATTTCTCTGTAATTAAATAAACAATTATTACTTCTGAAAATCCTTTAACCTCTTGTTTAAGTACACTCAATGAACGGACACATTCATTAATAACGTCTACACTTTCCAGAAGAGACTGTGCTGTACCCGAAATACAACGCATTCCAATAAATTTCTTAATCAATGAATTAATTAACTCTCTTTTATTTGAATATCGCTCTTTCAACAGCTCTAATGCTGTCTTATAATTCGAATCAGAGATTGGAAGGCATTGAATTATTTTAAGTGCATTGCCTCTGCATGCCGATTTTAAATATTGTAATTTCTGACAGTCTGATAAAACTTCATTACAATCCACACTAGCCCTAAATAAATCATAAAATGGAAGCCACTCCTCCAGATTACCACTGAAAGTGGGAAGTGTGAGTTTCGGCAGTTTAACCTCTGAGGTTTGAGACCTCAACAACCCCGCACTGTTGTTACTTTCGTTTAAACTAATTCCCGATTTTTTTCGGTTAACACTTAGCCACATACTGTCAACTCGATCCTGTTCAGTCTGCTGCTCCTCAATGTACGTATCAACCTCATTTTTATCACATTTAGCCAAAATCCTTTTAAATGTTTCACTCAATTCATCAGTTAATTTTCCTATTTTAATCTCAAACAAAGTTAATTCACTTGAATCGGCTTCATTAATACACCCATTTATCTTTTTTTCTAATTTTGTAATAGCAGACTTTAATCCCCTCTTCTTAACTAAAACATCCTTTAAATCTTCCATAACAAATAAAAATTTAAATACAGGAACGAACTCACCGAATCTTTAAAACGTCTTGATCAACAAAGCAGGGGCATTGGCATCCAACCAACCATGCGCTTAAACTCTAACACTGAACACCAAACATCCACATTTTATAGTCCAAATTCACTTTCCACATTCGCCTAATCAGCTATTTTCCCCTTTAAAAGAAATCTCGGGCGACGGACCATTTAATGATAGCTCGGCTGGTTAACTTTAAACTTAATAAGAAAAAGAAAACACTGATTAAAATTACACAAGGTAAAAATGTGAACTGTAAACTTTAATTAAAACGTTAAAACCCTCTTGGTTACACATTTGACAGCGACCGCCATCTAACACACATGAGCTCTCTGCTCTGAACTGAAAACTTACATAAACAATCACTTTAACAGTTAACAAAAAGAAAGAATAAACCAACTATTCAAACTGCGAAATGTCCTTGCATGCAAGTAAACCCAAGATCACTTGCGAAGTCTGGTTCAATGCACAAGTATGCGGAAGCACATAATCTCTTATCTAGGTATCGTTCTCTCTATCGAAAATGCTCTGTCGAACGTGTGTCGGAAAACACTGTCCAAAAACATTGTCGGAAAATATTGTCCGAACAAGGTATATAAACATTTTCAGAATTGTTTATTTTAAGGAGTGAATATAAAAGACAATAAAAAAGCATAAATTTTGCATGAAGAATGAAGTTGATCGGATAATGAGTTGCCGAGATATTTGTAATCCTATTTTCAACACTCTTCAATTTTTAAGGCCGTTGTATTTCATCCAAATTTCAATTCAAAGATATATTTTTATTGGAAATGAGACGCTTCATTCCACCCAATAAACCGTTAGTTAACATGATTAACATTTTTGGAGTTATAAGGATGTTTCTTTCATGCAATTCAGTAATAGAACATTTAAAGTTTATGACGTCATCAAGCTAGGATTTTATTCGAATTGCAATGCATATTATAAGTAGTTTACATATGTTTTATTTTCATATTTTATATTATGCATATCCATGATGAGTAAGCATAATATAAAATGGCCGCCAATGACTCGTTTACATTAGTTAAAATAATATTGATTTTAACGAATTTTAATTTTTTACATACTTTCTTTTAACTTACATTTCTGCATGCATGTGACATTGAAATCTTGTGACTCATTTTTATCCACTTCCTGTTGACGTATAGCTTTGAAATTTGAAATATGTATTCCTGAGGGCAATACATGAATTGGAAATTGTTTTTTTTTTTTAAATTCTATCCCTAAGGTTGGTCAACATTGGCCCAAAACTTGCATTTTCCCTATAGATATAACGTTGCGATTGTTTAACTAAAAAAACAGCTCCATTGTTACAACATTTATCCATTTTCTTCGCATTCTTGCCCGCATTTATAACATCATAAGTTGACTTTTAATATAAGTTGACTGTTTTGTGAATTTTAATGGAAGTATTTATTTTTTTTTATGTTTTACATTTAGGGTGAAACTCCCAGTTATTCACACCTAACCAGTAACTGACACTTCAGCATAAATCTAACTCAAATAAGCATTTTCTTTTAAAATTCTGCAAAGTAATGTCATCTAGTGGTAACTTTAACTGGTATAACTTTTTTTTCAGCTATTTGTTTTTCAAAAAAGTGATGATGTCCGTTACTGAAGATATTGATCATATTTATGAGAAAAATTAATTTTTAGCAATTAAAAGTATAGTTTTTCAAAATTTTGTTAACAATAATTTTTTAATATATCTGTACTATACTTTCAAAAACAAAGATAAGTATAAAATAATTTTAAAACATTGTAATAGTGATTTGAACAAGAAAAAATTCTTAAAGTGTCAGATACTGGGGGTTTCACCCTAATTATTTATTTGTGGTTCATTTTATCTTTACTTAAGGTTTAGATGCATATTTTTAGAGACATGGAATTACATTTAAATATAAAAAAAAAATATTTTTGTTATACTAAATTCTGTAGCTTTCCATCGCTAAAAACGCGTTTTAGCATTTTTAGTATCAAAAGAGCTGAATTTAAAGTCACATGACTTTGTCGAAGAAGAGTGGAATTTTTACTTTTTCATGTATCACAGTACTGAAAAATGTTTTCCAAATATAATTTAGAGGACCCAGGTACAATATAAAAATTAAAACTCGTATTTAAATATGTGCAAAGCCCCTTAATCCTTTGGTAAGCAACATACTTCTGTTGCGAAAATGTTAAAATGATTCATTGACACTAGGATTTACAAACAATATTATTTGAAGAAAAAAGTAACAGCTTTTCTTCACGTAAGATTTAAAAGCAAATTTTTTTTCCATAATTATGGTAGCAATGTAGCATTTGGGAATTAAAATTGGGAATTTAAATAATTGGGAATTAATTAAATTAATTAAAATTAGAGAGCAGTGGGACATATATGCTCCAAATTCAGCGTTTTGTTTATACTAAAAAAGATAAAACGCGTTTTTAGCGACGGAAAGCTTTAGAATTTAGTAAAACAAAAATGAAAATTTATTTGAAATAGTGAAATGAAAATTAGAATATGACACCGCATCTCCAAGTTGTTAGAAAAGTACTAGTAGTAAGATATTAGAATTTGTTTAAATAAATGTATAATTTCTATGTAGTGTCATTATGTTTCAAATATTTAGACCAACGGTCGAAAAAATCATTTTTAATATTTAGAAAACTATTTTATAGCACTAAAGTTTTTAAATTGCATTTTTATATTTCATCATTCCAATATTTGAAGTTATCATTATCATATTTTATTGGAGTATGTCCTTTAAATACGAATATGACACCGCGTTCCAAGTTGTTAGAAAAGTAATAGTAGTAAGATATTGGAATTTATATAAATAAATATATAATTTCTATGTAGTGTCATTATGTTTAAAATATTTAGACAAACGGTCAAAAAAATCTTTTTTAATATTTAGAAAACTATTTTATAGCACTAAATTTTCTAAATTGCATTTTTATATTTCATCATTCTAATATTTGAAGTTATCATTATCATATTTTATTGGAGTATGTCCTTTAAATACGAATATGACACCGCGTTCCAAGTTGTTAGAAAAGTAATAGTAGTAAGATATTGAAATTTATATAAATAAATGTATAATTTCTATGTAGTGTCATTATGTTTAAAATATTTAGACCAACGGTCGACAAAATCTTTTTTTAATATTTAGAAAACTATTTTATAGCACTAAATTTTCTAAATTGCATTTTTATATTTAATCATTCTAATATTTGAAGTTATCATTATCATATTTTATTGGAGTATGTCCTTTAAATACGAATATGACACCACGTTCCAAGTTGTTAGAAAAGTAATAGTAGTAAGATATTAGAATTTATATAAATAAATGTATAATTTGTATGTAGTGTCATTATGTTTAAAATATTTGGACCAACGGTCGAAAAAAATATTTTTTTAATATTTAGAAAACTATTTTATAGCACTAAATTTTCTAAATTGCATTTTTATATTTCATCATTCTAATATTTGAAGTTATCATTATCATATTTTATTGGAGTATGTCCTTTAAATACGAATATGACACCGCGTTCCAAGTTGTTAGAAAAGTAATAGTAGTAAGATATTGGAATTTATATAAATAAATGTATAAATTCTATGTAGTGTCATTATGTTTAAAATATTTAGACCAACGGTCGAAAAAATCTTTTTTAATATTTAGAAAACTATTTTATAGCACTAATGTTTCTAAATTGCATTTTTATATTTCATCATTCTAATATTTGAAGTTATCATTATCATATTTTATTGAAGTATGTCCTTTAAATACGCAATGTCTGTAAATAGCAGCTTTTCCTTTCAAAATTTCAAAATGACATTTTCAAACATAATGCCTGAATCCATTCAACTAATAACTTTATTACCAACAACTTTGATATCATTATTGAAATGTCACTTGTCATTTTATCATAACTGTCTGACAGCGCAGTACAGAAACTGTCATCAAACATCACATTTCAAACGTATCCATTTACAAAACAATTCGAGCTAGAAAGCAATAAATCATTTTTGAGAGTATACATAAGGGTTGATTATATATAACAGTGCTTTAGCATAACGTGACTGAATAATTGTAATTCGATTCAGAAGTATTTCACATTTGCTTTTTATGAAAACAATACACCTGGAATATTTTTTTTAATTATTGTTTCAATAAAAACTATACATGGTGTTTAAATAAAAATTGTAAAAATTGTGTCATTCTAATACTTGAAGTTACCATTATCACATTTTATTGGAGTATGTTCTTTAAATACGCAATGTCTGTAAATAGCAGCTTTTCCTTTCAAAATTTCAAAATGACATCTTCAAACATAATGCCTGAATCCATTCAACTAATAACTTCATTACCAACAACTTTGATATCATTATTGAAATGTCACTTGTCATTTTATCATAACTGTCTGACAGCGCAGTACAGAAACTGTCATCAAACATGACATTTCAAACGTATCCATTTACAAAACAATTAGAGCTAGAAAGCAATAAATCATTTTTGAGAGTACACATAAGGGTTGATTATATATAACAGTGCTTTAGCATAACGTGACTGAATAATTGTAATTCGATTCAGAAGTATTTCACATTTGCTTTTTATGAAAACAATACACCTGGAATATTTTTTTTAATTATTGTTTCAATAAAAACTATACATGGTGTTTAAATAAAAATTGTAAAAATTGTGTCATTCTAATACTTGAAGTTACCATTATCACATTTTATTGGAGTATGTTCTTTAAATACGCAATGTCTGTAAATAGCAGCTTTTCCTTTCAAAATTTCAAAATGACATCTTCAAACATAATGCCTGAATCCATTCAACTAATAACTTCATTACCAACAACTTTGATATCATTATGGAAATGTCACTTGTCATTTTATCATAACTGTCTGACAGCGCAGTACAGAAACTGTCATCAAACATGACATTTCAAACGTATCCATTTACAAAACAATTAGAGCTAGAAAGCAATAAATCATTTTTGAGAGTACACATAAGGGTTGATTATATTTAATAGTACTTTAGCATAACGTGACTGAATAATTGTAATTCGATTCATAAGTATTTCACATTTGCTTTTTTATGAATATAATACACCTGGAATATTTTTTTAAATTATTGTTTCAATAAAAACATTACATGATGTTTAAATAACATTTTTAACAACTATTGAGCTGATGCTGTGAAAGTTAATCACGAAATTTCTCTTTGCTATGAATTTTACAAATGAATTTATACAGGCACTTTTATTTACTTTTCAGAAGAATAAATATAAACAATGGAATTAAATGTTTAGTATTAATATTGATAAAACATATTTTTACATAAGGTAAGTGCAGGTAATATGACCACCTTAAGCATAGAAGTTTTTTAGATATAGTAGTAACTGATTTTTTTTTAAATGTCTAAAAGAGTAGACTCTTTTTAGTACTGGAAAAAAATTAAATTTAAAGTAATCAAGCTTTAAACCTGCAGGAACTTTTTAAAATGTCTAGTTGATGGAGGTAGTATCCCCATACGCAAGTATTATGCCCATAGGTGAAATATATTGAAAATATTCATATTTAACGCATAAATAACATCAATTATTGCAAAATCCATGTTTATTTTTTGAAACTTTGCGAAAAATAATGAAAACATAAGTAAAAGGAAAATGTAGAAAAAAAAATGTTAAGCAATTTTAAACTATTTTAAGCAGTTTTAGCTAAAATATTAAGCAATTTTAAACTTTTTAAGTTAAATGTTTTTTAAATTTTTAAACTTTACATGTAGGGCAAGTGAAAACTTCCTTATCTTTCTTGGTAAGTCCGATACAGTCCTCGTGCATATAATTACGACACACAACACATAATCTTCTATCCATAACTTTTTCCTTGTTGCAAATACCGCACAACCAACTGTGTTTATTACTTTTCTTTGCTCGGGATCCTTTTCAGTATTCTTAGCTGACTGACGTTTTTGCTTGTTTAATCACTGTTGTGATGTTTGCTTGTCTTCAGTATTACTGTGAGAAGCTTTCGAAGAAAGGTATTTTTCCAAAATTAAAGCACAACAGTTTATTGCATGTTTTATGACACGAGTTATTATACGCTTTTTGTGAGGTGATGACAGTAATTCTTGAAATTATGAGTCATGAACAGTGGCACCAATTGTGTCATTATCTTCAGAAGATGAAGAATCGCAGCTGGAGTCTGAAGAAGAGCCAGGAGTACTTCAGGGAGGAGGAGTATTACGACTCTGTTTTTCAGAAAATATCCCTGTGGTAGAAATTTCTTTTCGCTTTTTGCACTATTCTTTGTTGGAGGTGGGTTTTCAGAAACAGAACTGGTGTCAGTTACTGAAGATATTGACTATATTTATGAGAAAAATTAATTTTTAGTAATAAAAAGTATAGTTTTTCAAAATTTTGTCAACAATAACTCCCCGAGCAAATGCTTCCTCGGGGATTACATTTGGTTGAAAGGATAGATACATGTACCTTTGAAGCCACCTTTAAAGTTGTCAGGTGTCATAGCTTTGTCCCAAACTGGAGAAAATATTCTTCTAAATCGAGCCTTTGTAATGTTGTAATGATTGGTTTGTTCCAGAAACAAACGAACTTCTTGGTCCCATAATTGTTCAAACGGCCCAAAACAGGATTTATCCAAAAGCTGCATCTCATGGGTTGTATTATAAGGTAAGCAAATTAGAAGAATGTCATTTTTTCAGCCGCATCCACAATTGAGTAATCAAGATGGGACTTGAACCCATCAAAGATGAGAAAAAAGCGTCCTTGTGGTTTAAATTTTGAAAAATGACTGATCCATTTAAAAAAGGTCTTTGTTGTCATGTTCCCTTTTGGTGTCATTTCACATGCAGAACCTACAAACAAATTATCTACCCACTCTGCTTTCATTCTTTTACCTTTATACAAAATCATAGGGGGAATAGTAGCCCCAATTGCACTGACAAGCCTCAATTGTAACACTTTCACAATGGTCTTCAGCAACCAAATGCACTCTTTTTGAGCCCTTTGCAGCATAAACAGTAATGTCTTTATGCAAACTGGCACGACAGCCTTTTTCGTTCATATTAAATATTCGTTCTGGGGAGGTCATGAGATTATTGTGAATTAGAACATTTCGTAAATTACTAAAAAAAATCATCAAAAATATATTTATTGAGCTTTGTTGCTCTAGCAGGATTCATTCGTTGATTTTTCCTCCTAGAAACATATTTCTTGATAAAAATACTTTCAACCAGTACCGGCCAGCCATGCCTGTGAAATAATAACAAAATGTGTGTCATTTCATTTTCACTGCAAAATTTAAAAACACAGAGTTTAATGATTTTTGACATAACAGGATAACCGACATCTTCAAGCCTAAAAATTGTTGTAGGGATATTTTCCTCTTGGTCTGGTGTGAGAAGTGGTTTTCTGCACAATAATGATTTATACGTTATTTATTATTAACAACATAACGACGAACAGTTCAGCTAGAAATTCCATACCTTTTTGAAGAAGCATTTTGCGATAATTTACCCTTTTATTGCTCTAAAACACTCATTTAGGCTTTCCTGGCTCCAAAGGCCTTATTTTTGTTCGGACTTCATAGTCTGAAACAAAAACGAGAGAGAATTTTAAAGAACGAATTTTAGCTAAACTTCATTCAATTTTAAGTAATCTAATTTATTTTAACATTATTGTATTTGATCTCTATTATGTTTACTTGGTATGTAATGTATATTTTTAAAAGTTTATTGATTTGTTATTTAACGCCAGTAGTGTAATTAATTTTTAAAACTGGTTATGTACATAAATAAATAAATAAATAAAAATTGGAGAAATTTATTTATATGAATGTAATATGGCTATACATGATTGTAATATGGCCATACGTGTAGGTAATATGCTCATCTGCTTGGGCATATTGCCAAAAATAATGAGTTTTAAAAATGCGATCGTAATTCTGTCTGTACACTCAGATATTGAAATTTATTTATCACAGTTAAAAATACCATTAAACCAGTTAAAATATTATGTGTAACAGTAATTAAAAATACTTTGTTTAAAGGAGAAAAGTAACAAACTTACCAGAGACAAATTTATAATATGCCAAAACAACAAAAAAGAAATCAACAATGACCGCCCTGTCGTGCACGTGATCAGGGATTGCGGGCAATGTGTTACTGAACTATAATAAGTTCTTCTGACTTCCAGAGACTAGATTCAAGCGCTATCTTTTGGATTTCACTGAAATTAATAACGTTATTTTGGTTTGGCAATATTTCCTGCATTGCCCATATTATCATTACTTACCTTATATAAAAAACACAATCGTTCTGTTAATTTTGAAGTATATTTCTGAAAACTATTTATTCAACTTATGATATAAAATAGTTTATTTAAGTATAAAACAAAAATGTATTAGTGTATATGTATTAGCTGAACAATATTTGGAACAGATGTCGCACTGGAGTTGGCTCGATTTTTGTTTTGCGCGATTGCAGCGAGGAAATCCAGTTTTCGGGTTCCTGTCAGGACTGGCTTTCGAAAATAGCATGTTAATTTTACTTTATGATGAAGCAGTTTATTTTATTATAAAAATAGACAATTTTATCATAAAACACACAAATTTTTATTATAAAAAATATTTTATTATAAAACACACACAATGATTAATTTAGTATAAAACATACAATATTTAATTTAATACAAAATACAGGTAATCTACTCTACCAAAAATCTCGCCTCGGAATGCCTAGTCATAAATTGCCATTTTGGAGCCAAAAAGATACCCCAGTGCGACATCTGTACCAAATATTTATATTGTAGAAATATCACATTTTTAATTGATTATTTGAATTAAAATTTTAATTATTAAAATTTTATATGCAATTACATGTAAATAACAGCGTTCCTGCTAGACATTTAAACAATATTCATAAATGAATTTTATAAATATTTCATCAAAGTTATTCCCATGCTTATAGTTCTACCACAATTTTCGAATACGATATTGAGTCTTATTTATTCTCAGAAAAATATTGGAAATTCCGAGATTAATCGTAGAAAAAAATTTAAGCTAAAAAACCATTAAGCAAAGATTTCTGATTTAAAACAGTGTTGTCACACTCTTTAAAAATTCTAACTGGTGTGCGTATCTTGCATTCACGTAACAACTACATTTTTAATAATTTTAATATAGTAGGTGGTACGTCACAAGTAACTTCATTCAAATAGGCTAATTTTTGTTATAATTGATTTTTTTAATTATTTTGGATCATTTTTTATCGTTTTAAAAATTTACCTGAAGCACATGTAGATTTCTTAATGAAGCTATTTAAATATGCATATACATACTAAATTTCGTGCACGGGAGATGCACTGCCGGTATTTCATTCAATTTTACTTATACTTACAATATACTTACTATAGCTTTCGACTTGTGCTTACATCATTTCGACTTATGCATAATCAATTAAATTTCATATATACGTTAATTTGTTTATTAATACAAGATAACTGTTGATTTATTTATAACGAATCATTTCAATAGAATAGTATTTCACTTTATTATAAACAATATAAATAACAAGTACAATTTTATTCACATAGTTTGAATTATGCACTTTATTTTCGGTTACTTTTAGAAGTATACGTATTACGAAATATAGTTTTAAGGCTGTACCTGAAACATCTGTAATTTTTTTAATTAAACTCTTTAAACTCTTTTAAAAACTGCATATTAAGTTTGGTGCACTCCCGATTCCCACCCTTCTTCCTCTGCCGTTTTATACTTTATACAGACTATACATACACTTAAAATAAACTTACCAAGAATCAGTTAAAACTCATATTTACTGTTATGCATCTATTTAAAATGCATCTTTAATAAATACTTAATTTAAAGCTTTCTTTAAATAAGCTTAAAAAGGAATTTAGTTTTGCATCGATGCATTTCGGTTTTTCAACATCTCTTGAATAAGCATACTTGCGTGTCTCAAACAGCCACCCCAAACTTTCGTTCACGATCTTCAGTTGAAAATACGTTACTTGGTAACAATAAGTAACTGTGATATCAGGATCGCGTTATTCACCGTAGTCGGCTAATCGCAACTTCCAGTGTGAGTAGCCAATGGCGTTTCAGATACGAATTTGTGTATCTTTAAATGGCAACATGTTTATGCAAAGCATTCGCTGATGGTTTGTTTACAAGGATGGACTTTCTAGGATGTATTTGCCTTTCTCCCTTCTGCTTGCAATGCTGGTTATTTTTAGAATGTAGCTGCATATCATTTTTCTTTAGTTTGTTCATTTAACAGCAAAGACATGCTGTTTTATTGTCTGTCATCTTATTTAGAATAAACTAGTATGCTTTTAAAGGAACTGTTATTTTTAATATCTTCCACATGAAACACTGTTTTTTTTTTTTTATTGGAACGGCCAACATTTACATTAGTTTCTAGATAAATGTATAAGAAGAAAATTTGTTTCAGGAAAATGAAACAAGCTGTTTGAAATATTCTTTTGTATTTGTTTATTACTCTTTGAATGAATGAAATTGTAATGTTTGTAATGTCCAAAATAATTTGTGTGTCCACCGCAGACCCGCTCCCTGGAGATGGTGTCGTTCTGGTAGCCGTACACGGTGATCACTGTAATTCTGTCAAATGTTATCTCAAATTATAAAAAGCAATAGGAGATCCGACCCGGGCTTCCCGGGTTAAAAAATATATATGAAAGACATTCTTTTATTTTAAAACTATAACAGATTTTTTACATTTAATATATATATATATACATATATATTGCCCACTAACAATACCAAAAATCATTTTTATATGAAATTAAATAAAAATCATGCACTCGTGACATCATACCTCAATTTTATTATTTAACAGAATAATAAGGCTACTATAATTTGTGACTCGTGGTATAGCCAGTCTGGACACATTACCGTTATCATTATCTTTTTACGCGTGAAGGTTTCGCTATGGTACTCCATTGTGAAATTTCATAATATTTTTAATTCAATATTTGAAAAATGGCATAATCATTAGATTTGAAATTTATATCAAGAAAAAAACAATGTTTTACGTATCTAACGCAGTTTGTCTAACAATTTTCTGACAAATACTTTTCGAGCTATTAATTTTTTCAGTAACTTCAACTGTTTCACTTTCCGAGATAAATCTGTGGCAACGATTAGCGAAAATCCTAGTCGTCAGCAACGCGTAGCTTTTTATTAAAGAGTCTGTGGCAACGATTAGCAAAAATCCGAGTCATCAGCAAGGCGTAGCTTTTTATTAAGGAGTCTGTGGCAACGATTAGCGAAAATCCGAGTCGTCAGCAACGCGTAGCTTTTTATTAAAGAGGATAATGTCTTTACGCGGAATACTTAAAACTAGAGAGTAATCGTTCACTTTTGGGAAAAATTGATTTTGAGCAAAACGGCGGCCGTTCAAAATTTAAGAACCGATTTTCACAATAAATAAATAAATAAATAAATAAAATCCTGAGATTGCCAAAAGGAACGATTACTCTCTAGATAATATTGTTATTAAAAATTGGTCAAAATTCGAAAAAGATTGCTTGAGATTTGTTTAAGTTTTCGTGATCACCAGCTTTAAAAACATATTTTATAGATAATCCCCTTTTAAGATGCAAGTTATGATTTATCTATGACAGAATAAAGTAAATGAAAGCGGCGTAAATTTCTTAATTTTTATCAGATGGACAAGAAAATGTAACGGAATATATATCTACTTATTATACTTTCAGAAAGTGCAATACAAAAATGCATTTTTTGAACGTTTGCAGGTAGGTACAAGCCATTAAACGTTTTCTAAACATCTATCCATCACATTATTTTTCTTTAGTTTTCTTGAAAATGTGAATACTCAAATAAATCATTTGTAAAGAACAAAATGGAAAATAGTTTTGTCCCAAATGTAGCGAATTTCGTACAATTCTATTCGCATCTTAAAGATTTATGTCTTTAAAATGATTTACATCCATCTCAAACAAATTTAAACGTTTTCAACAATCAATCAATCAAATATTTTTCCACTATAATGCTTAAATCGTGTGATGCTTCAATAATATATCATTTGTTTAGAAATAAGTACAATAAAAGTTGTTTCTCTAGAGGTAAAATATTTATTATGGAATAGAGAAGGCAGGAGCAGTAGGAAAAAACAATATATATTCTTTTATTAAACAAATACTATTATTTATTTTCATTTCTACACAAGATGGAATACCTATAAATCCTTCTATATATGTTACAATTTTTTAAATTGTAAAATTTTGAATATTTTTATTAGAAAATTCTCATTTTTACAGATTAAAAGGGAATATCGAAATCTATTTGGCAATTGAATTTGGCAGTTAGGAAATTTGTCGAACAAAAATAAAGAATTTTTACCACATTCTATATATGATGGATAAAAAAAAATCACTAATTTAGTTAAGCCTAAAAAACAGTAAATTAAACGTGATAGTCTATATTCTAACTATATGACCGGGACGGAGGAACGGGACAATTGTTTATAGAAGTCAAATGGTTATTACAGGATTTTTTTATTAAACTAAACACTATTATTTGTTTTAATTCTACACAAGATGGAATACCTATAAATACCGGGTGGTTATAATATATGTATCTATATGGAGCAGTCTGTAAATTGAAGGAATAACCTGAATGAAACCAAAATCGGTAAACTTACTATTCCAGAAGGTGAAAGAAGAATGGAACAATAAAAAAATAGTTGAAATAATCACCAACAGATGGCACTGTGCAGCCTATCTGTGCAAAAATAGTGTTAATCATCAGCAAAATCAAAGTTCACAATGGCTTAAAAATCGCATACCTCAACATTGCAAAACATCACTCCTGTTGCGTTACATTCCGCAGTTGAGCAAGTCGTGCACTGTCTGGATTGTGTCGTACAGCACAATGGTCATGTGGAACCCGAACTTTATCGGACAGCCATGCGAAAGCATAACCACATTCATTCTGACGTTTTCCAATAAATTAGCTGTGCCATTAGGTTTTCAGCCTTAATTCTTTGTTCTTGTATTACACATTACATTTGACACTCAAAAACGCAATCTGTCGGCAATTATTACAATTAGTTTTTTATTATTGTTGTTTTATTCTTCTTCGACCTTCTTGAATAGTAATTGTACCGATTTTGATTTCAATCAGGTTATTCCTTCAAGCTATAGGCAGCTCCAAATAGAGATACTTATATTATAACCACCCGGTATATTTATATATGCTACAAATTTTACAATAGCAAGATTTTGCATATTCCTACTTGAATAACCTTATTTTTACAGATCAAATGTGAATATCGAATTCTCTTTTGAAATTGATTTTAGCACTTATGAAATTTGCTAAGCAAAAATAATTAATGTTGCTGTTGCACATCCCCTTAGACCAGCAGGGCTAGACCAGGTCCATGATATTACACACCCTAAGGAAATCCAGCATCATCAAAGGATGTGATCATGTGATCAGGAAAGGGGGCGCTGCTCAGTGGAACACTTTTTGCATATTTCAAAGCACTTGATGCCCTCAGAAAATGTCATAGTTCTAAGATGCCCACTACGAAAGCAAGCAAGAGTGGTTTGTTCCTGCCTGTTATAACCAAGAGCAAGAGATCCTGCCGGTCGAATTCTCTGGTACCAGTGGTGCTCTGGTAGAACACTCCAAGGGATCCTATTCTTGCTTTTTGTTCTTTAGTAAGTCTCCAAATATGTGAATGATGCAGAAAGCACCGAGACATCACATGCACCCGCCTTGGCCAAGGTGTCCGCGATCTCATTTCCCTCAAGATCGACATAGGAAGGAATCCACTGTAGATGTATCCGATGAGACAAGAAAAGTCGTTTCAGTCTGTTAAGAATAGTCACTCCCATATTATCCAGCACACTATGCCAATTGACCAGGTATTGGATTGAACTTCTGCAATCGGACAAAATCTAGATTTCATTTCCATGAGTGATTGACAAACGTGAACCAAGGCCTTCATTTAAAAGAAGAATAAGAATAAAATAATGAATTGTTACCATAATTGAATATATCCTTGTATTACAAGTTACTAATTTAATTACTCCTAAAAAGCAGTACGGTAAACGTGATAGTCCGAATAAAAAATATATTACCAGGAAGGAGTATTGTGAAATAATTGTAGGAGCGAGGAAAGAAAGGGGATATTCAGTCTCTTCCTTCTACATTCCAAAACAGTTACAATTATTAATTTCATAAATATTTTGTTTGTAATATTAAATAGTTTCTGTAATATTTATTTTGTAATAAATGTCTATATCGATTCCAAAACAGAATTCATTACTTAATTTTGATCTATGAAAAATAGATTTTTCAACTAAAATGCTTCAATATTTCAACTGCAAATTTTGTAGAATATATATAATTTTATAAAACCAAATTAAGCAGCTTTTTAGCATTTAGCTTAGATCTATAAAGGCATTATATTCATTAAAATGTAAATTTTTCGTATATATTTTGCTTCAGATGTACGTTAAACTCCTCCCGCACTTAGGACATGCGTGGCAAAAAATGTTTTAATCTTTAGATTGTCTGGAAATTAAAATTTTCAAACATTAAGACAGATTTTATGCATTTTTCATGCAATGGTTGTCATCTATCATATATAGGTCAAACTAAAAGATACATTGAAACCCACTTAAAAGAACACTCCTGTTATGTCACTAAAGAAGAAATTTTTAAACCTTCTATTGCCAAGCATATTTGGGATTCCGGTCGCAGTTTTAATTTTCAAAATTCTAAAATTATCTTTAATGCCAATAGCCCTCAGAATTGGACTTTCTTGAAATTTTATTTATTTATCTTAATCGTGAGGTTATAATTAATGAAAAATCTGATTACACCATACTCCATGCAGCTTTGATAAAAATATTCAGCTCAACCATGTGATTTTTTTAAAATTCAATTTATGTTTATTATCGTATGAATTTTTATATTCTATTTTACTTTAATTTTTTGTGCATTTTATTTTATTTTTTCTATTTTATTTTATTTTATTTATTTATTTTCACTCTGCTTTTTTCCAATTATCTTCATCCTTTTCCTTCTCTTCTGGGTTCTAAGTACAGTCCTTTACAGTCCTGAAGCACCAGGGCTGGCGGCAGTGGTCCTCCGGACCTTTGACCATATCTGATCCTTTATTTATTGACTTTTTGCATATCCATGGACACGACAACAACAACAAGTAATTATCTTCTGTGATTGGCTGATGCCTTCTGCTTTCCTATTGGCTGTTACCTTAACTTGTCGCTCTTGCCTTCTCTTGCTCTTGCCTTCAAAGTAGTTGCACGTCTTATAAGCGCCTAACGAAGAAAGACAAGGTTCTTTCGAAAGGACTTGCGCATTCCTTATCATATATATTAGTTCTCCTGTCAACATCCCTTTTTCTCTGAAAATACGAAACGCAGAACGACGAATGAGATAGCATATGAAAGGATTTTGAACAGGCTTCTGACATAGCACACTTAACATTTTGTTAAAACATAATTTTGATTAAAATTTGCTGATAATTAAAAATTAAATCGGCATTGTTTTCTTAAAAGAAATCAAAGGTTTTCCTCAAGATATTGTTGCCAAAAAAATAAAATATCACATTATATGATGCTCAGCGATTATTATAAAAAAAAAACGCCCGAGTTAATTTTATATTTATGATTAAAAAGCGAAATTGAAATGTTTAGATTTATATTTCTATGTTCCATTTTTTTCCCGAGGCGGATGACGTCATCCTCTAATGCAGTTAAAATACGATTGCTAATTTTTTTTCTCGCGCGTGCCTTTAGCAATCTTGGATTAGTTTTTACTCTAACTTTGATGGAATAAATTAGATGATATTCTGGCTTGACTAACAACTAAATGTTTTTTGCCGATATTTTTATCTTTGCTTTTTCTTTCTATGTTTAAACCTGCATCTAATAAATATTACATATTGATAAAAAATGGTACTTCTCTATTATCCTGTCGACCACTTTTCATAACAAAAAACTATCGCCAAATAAACGGGAGAACATTGTCATTGGAATATCAAAATAAATAAATAAAATATAAGAATTTAAGGACAGAACTGTTATTTTAATTAATGAAATAACTAATAAATCAGTAAAACATAATGAAGAATACACGCAAATATCGAATTAAAAACCACTTGATGACGTAACAAACACGCATAATGCTTCTGACATCAAGTAAATGGGACTGCATTTTTGGCGTTTAATCTTACAATTTGGCGATAGTTTTTTCTTATGAAAAGTGGTCGACGGCATAATAGAGAAGTACCTAAAAAATATTAGATTTCAGTGCGAAATCCTCAGTTTTATTTTGTTATTATGAAGTGTTTTATGCTTTTATCGTATCACACTAGTTTATTCAATACTTTAATGTAATCATTACTCTCTAGACTAATCCTTACCACAATGATAACCGAACCAGAAAAGAATGTATTCATTATTTTTATGAATCTCGTCCAAAACCTACCTTCTCTCCCCTATATATTAACTCTCAATTCTCAAGTAAACATTTTCAGCTGCATATTTGAATTTATAGAGTAACAAAATAATACTAATTTTAATATTAATTTCATGCTCTTAATTTATCGTGTTTGTTTGTAAAATATGTTGAACATGAAAATGGTCAATTTGAGAATTGACAGCATCCGAAAAATATATATTCCGGATTCAGAAAATTGATAATTACACTATAGAACTACTTGGAATCGTTTCCGAAAATCAATGGCAGCAAAATAAACATTGTTTTTATAAATGCTATAGCATCATAAAAATATACAGGGTGTCCGAAAAGTCTGGAAACGGTCGAATAACTCGAGAAATATACATTGGATTGAAAAACGGAAAATTGCATGCTCAATATTTTTGAAAATCTATCTAGGGATATCAATGTTGTCCCCCAACTCTGCCCCCCTGGGCAGTTTTGAAATCTTAAATGATAACCGCCTTTTTTATTGCAGATTCGGATTCTACGGGAAAAAATACGTAACTTTTGTATGTAACATTTTCTTTGAAACATCGTACATGGCGCTGTAATCGAGTAAAATGCGGTGAGAATCATTTCCATTGCATTGCAATGTCTGGAAACGGTCGAATAACTCGAGAAATATACATCGGATTGAAAAACGGGAAAACACGTATTCAATATTTTACAACAATCTATTTAGGGATATCAAATTTCAATTTTTCTAAAATATTGAACACGTATTTTCCGTTTTTCAATATGGTGCATATTTCTCGAATTATTCGAGCGTTTCTAAACATTGCAATAGTAAGGATTCTCACTGCATTTTACTCGTTTACAGTGCCATCTACGATATTTGGAAGAAAATGTTAAATACAAAAGTTGCATTTTTTTTTTTCGTAGAATCCGAAACTGCAATAAAAAAGGGGCGTTATTATTTAAGATTTCAAAGTTCCCACGTTTCCCCCCCCCAGGGGACAGAGCTGGGGGGGGGGGCAACTTTGATATCCTTCAATAGAATTTTCAAAACTATTGAACATGCAGTTTTCCGTTTTTCAATCCAATGTATATTTTTAGAGTTATTCGACCGTTTCCAGAATTTTCAATGGAAACGATTCTCACTGCATTGTACTCGTTTACAGCGACATGTACGATTTTCCGAAGAGAATGTTCAATACGAAAGTTACGTATTTTTTCCCGTAGAATCCGAATCTGAGATAGAAAAAAAGGGGAGGGGTTATTATTTAAGATTTCAAAGTTGCCCCACTTTACCCCCAGGGTGGACAGAGTTGGGGGGGGCAACTTTGATATCCCTAAATCGATTTTTTAAAGATATTGAAAACGCATGTTTCCGTTTTTTAATCCGATGTATATTTCTCGAGTTATTCTACCGTTTCCAGACTTTTCGGACACCCTTTATATTCCGGATTCAGAAAATTGATAATTACGCTATAGAACTAACTACTCGGAATCGTTTCCGAAAATCAATGACAACAAAAGAAACATTGTTTTTATAAATGCTAACGCATCCGAAAAATATATATTTCTGATTCAGAAAAAAAAAATGATAATTACACTATAAAACTACTCGGAAACATTTCCGAAAATCAATGGCAGCAAAATAAACATTGATTTTATAAATCCCTTTTTAATGTTTGAAAATATATTGATTTTTTAATTTTCCAAAGCAATGTTACACTTTTCAGAATCATGGGTAATACAGAAGAGGGTATTGTATATTTATGTTCGTGGTTCAATTATATTTTCGCAGATTAAGAAACACCCGTCTCTTTTTACAGTGTATTCTCTGTGAACTTCTTTTTCCACTTAATATAATATTTCTTCATACAGTCTAGTCCAAGCTGAATTTCAATGTCTATTTTGAAAACGTTATTTCTGAAAAAAAAATAATCACCATTCACGGAGTATTCTCTTCTTATGATTAAAATTATATATTATCTCCAACTTCCAGATAAACTAATTTACCCTTTCATATAAGTAAAATTATGTTTGTTTTCTATAGATTTCAGAATATATATTGTTGTGTGTTACATGATGCACTAAAAATATACTCAAAATTTTTTTAATATAGGCTAAAACACTTTTATTGCTTAAAAGACGTCAAAATATCAATACAAACATTAAAAATATTAAAATTGACATGTTTCAATTGATTCACTCAATCATCATCAGAATACACAAAACACAAACACAATGTACACAAAACTGGTCTATCCCCTTTGTATGTGATATAATAATAACATTTGAATCATTTAATTAATTTTAATGGACGTATTTAAGATTCTCCCCTTTATATGTAATACAACAAGTTGGAAATTGTACGTCAAACGTGACAAATGAGGTGCGTTCGTACTATAGCTAGTTATATAAATATTCGGATCTTGATGATTTTGTATTCTGTGAAATGAATTATATCGTCTGCATATTAATTTCTGTAATAAAATAAGTATCTCGGTCGCTTGGCGATTAAACCTCGGAAACTCCTATAACAAGAAAGCATCGATTTTTTTTTAATTCAATTTTCTTAATATATATTTTTATTAATATCTTCAAAAACGTTGATTCGATTTTCATATAAGGGGAAATGTCTCGACAAAATTCTTCAAAGATAATATATCTTAAATTTCAAACCATTCAGTTCGGTAGTTCTTGCGTTGTTATATGCGGACGGACGGACGGACAGACAGACGGACGGACCAGACGACGACGATAGGTGTTACGTATTTATATAATCACGAACGCACGTAATAACATTTGCTGCATTATGGTTTTGTTTATTTATTTATTTATTTTAGCATTCCATTTTATCATATTGTAATTTATATAATGTTTTAATCATTTACGTGTCAAGTTATATGAAGAAATAGTAATTTTCTTTTCATTAGAGTATAAGTAAAACATTTTTTAAGCTATTTATACAAATTGAAGATAGTTACAATACATTACACTATATACTGTTATAAACTGCAGTAAACTCTCCAGTCTTTCAACCATTTTTATAGACAACGCTTCCTTAATCATATAAATAACTGTTTTCTATAAAAACGACCGACTGATTTGAAATTTTGTTGCAATTTTATATTTACAGAATTTTTAGTGTGTACAAATTTTAGTAAAGGTTTTATTGATTAAACAAACCAATGTAATTGACACTTATCGGTGATTATGGAAATATTTAAAAAAAAATATTATAATGTATTGTATCTGAAATCTTATAGATAGGAAATGCACAGAAACACAGTGACTTTTAGAAATAAATTCTGTGACTTTTCAGAATTATAACTGCACCCTCCGTGTGTCTATATACAAAAAAAACTACATAGTTATAAATAGGTGATTAATTAGCCATTTAATTATATATTTTTACTTAGTAAAAATAGGACAGTTTTTTATGCAAGCGATAAATTAAAGTGCTTATCATTCAGTCTGAATGATGTGTTAAATGTGTGTGATACGAATGTGATACTTATATGTATACTAAAGAATGTGTTAAATGTATTTTGTAATAAAATAGTACTGTAATGTCCAGTCAAAAACGTAAAAGATTAAGACTCAAAGTTTTTATTTTAAATTGTAAATTTATGTAAACAAAAAGTTCTATAACTGTTAAAAATCTGCAGAATAATATCCAGTCATTCAACAGATTTAATAGATAGCAGTTACTTAACCATATTATGAAACGTTCTCATTGAAAACAAGAGAGAGAAATTATGACTAGGTAACCGTTTTCTATAACAACGGTTTGCTACAAATTTTAACGGTGTATAATTATTCGCTAGAAATATCTAAAACAAAACTAAGTATTAACACTTTAATAAGCTCTTTAAAATGTCTCTTAACTACGTAATTAGTCCTTATTTTATATGAACTGTGGCATATTATTTTCAATTAAAGATTAGTATTATGTATATTATATTGTCTAAACTGAGATTTAATGAGCAATTCATAAACGTATTCCCAAACAAGTTTGGGAATATTGCTTCTAGAAAATTGCGAATCAACATTTTTTCCTTTTCCTATCGATACATTTATTATCTCTTACCTCTGGATAAAACAGTTTTCCTTACCAGAGCAAGAAAATTAGGTTAATACACCAAAGTTAAATAAATACATACAAAAAATTATTCTTGTTTTTGCATTATTGTTTTATTAATATTTTTTTTCTTCATGTACGAATATATTGTTAAACTACTGAGAGTTCTTTAACTACTAAATTACTCGGTAGTTTATTTGAAATATGGCATATTATTTTTTTTTACATTTTCATTGAATGTTAACGAGACTAAATTTCAACGACTAAACTAATACTTACCTTCAATACATTACCTTCAATCAAGAAAAATCGCTTTCAGCGGATTTTAATTATGGTTTTACACTATTACTGTCATAATAATATTGACAGGCATTACTGAGATGGACGAGAGCATGTTTTCTATAGAACACAGTTTAAATAGCAATTATAGTTCATTTACAGGAACGATCAAAAGTATTATGGGGGGATATTTTCAGTGCATGTTAATGTTGTCAGACTGTCTCAAACATAGTGAAAGTGATACACATTACTGAAATGTACTACAACATGTTTTCTATATTATTATTAAATATATATAATTCATCATTTATTTACAGATACACTTAAAAAATTCTATTACATGAGAGACTAGGAGCCATAACTAGCTATGGCATGCGATTTAAGGCTTCAACTTATTTTTAGTGTATTAGGATGTATGTAGATTATACACAGGGCTGCGCGAAAGAATCCACACACATTACCGGCTGTGGATAGCAATTGCTGATAATGAATTTTTACTACGTTGTGTTTTTTTATGTTTATTTAGTTATCTCATTTCCTTGTATAAACAAAAATGGAAAATTTTAACGATATACCGATAGTGTTGAAAGTGTTCATAATCCATGACGTGATGCATGATCTTTCGTTCTTGTTTTATTTTCTTGTTACCACAGCAAAAGGAAACTGAACAAAAGGATAAAAGGAAACTGAACAAAAATTAGATATTTTTCTTTATAAATTCTCTAGTTACAGCTTTCAACAAAGTACAAATAAAACGATGAAATTTCCATATTCGGAGCCAACGTCAAAATCATGTATTGTAAAGAACATGTTTTGGAACAACATGAATTATAGTCCTGAAATTAGGCGTGATTTTAAAGATAAGCATGGAATGCTTATAAAAACGTGATCTTTTTTTTAAACTATTTTTTGTTTTATTTACAGTATGTATGAGCATGCCAATAAGCGTTGACAAATTTAAAAAATAGCTAAGCTGAAATAAGAAAAATCAATTCAGAAAACAGGAAATAAGAGTTTAAAAAACATATATATATCACATTTTGCTGCCAAACAGTGAGCTTTGACTGGCATATTCGATTATTCATGTATATCTAAGATCAATAAATTGGTACATTCTTTCATAACAATTTACTACATAGGGCAAAACGTTTTGTATGGATCATAGATATTATTTATTTGTTGCTGTGTCTTTATGTTTTGTTTGTTGAAATTTTCCAATACTAAAATATATATATATATATTTGAAAATTCTGAAATGGGTTTCCTGAATAGATATTTCTTTTTTGTTGTTGTTGTTGTTCTTATGATGTTTAGAGTTGTTACATGTTTTCCATTTCATTCCATGATTTTGGATAAAACAATGCGAATAAATAGTGGTATAAAACAGGTCGACGAACGAAGATAAAAAAATATATACCATTACGAGCTGTGCTTCCATTAATCAATCAATCGTATTTTATGTAGAATATTTAAATGAAATAAATAGATGAAAGATAACATTTGGTTTCACTATGAAAACTGTCTTCTGAATTAAAAACAAATCATCTAACTTACGTTAAAGTTATATTAATAAATGAAACATTCGCAAATACAAATATAAATATGCCAATTTGGTATACCCAAGGAAGTAAATAATTAAAGAGGAATAATATACGCTATGTATATATATATAGATACATAATTACTTATTTGCGCCTTAATATACTTTTCCTTTCTCAAAAATGCACCTTTTTTGCATCTAACATCTTAACTTCTCCGTATCAAAATTTAATTTCATTTTAGAATTCTCTTTTCTTTCATAAAACTATTTTTATTTTACAAGGGTACAGTTTTAGGATTTTTCGCAAAAATTTCAATTACTTATTACATTTTTTTTTCATGTGCGGTTAAAGAGTTTCGTCAGTGCGCTGAGTGACTAGCTCCCACTGCCGCTTTGTAGTATTTCCTTGTCTGTATGTTCTTACGCACCTACCAATAAAACAGATTGCTCGCTTTTAGAGAATTAACTTTTGACTATTTCATTGCTTTACACTCTGTGTAGTCATCACCGAATGCTGGATTTTTCTTTATTATTATTATGAAGATATGTTAAAGATCTGAGTCGTATGTTTAAATACGTTTTAATAGAGAGATCCTTTTCATAAAGAATTGTAAGATATCACTACTTTAACAAACGTGTTGAATTCCACTAAAGGCAGATATGACTGTGAAACATTATTTTGAATATCACTTGCATTGTTTGCATCAAGTCACTGCCAACATTACTGAAATACTGCATTTTTGAAAATAGTATAAAAAAATCACTTGTTAGCTTTAAATTAAAGTGTAATTACTGCTTAAAGTGATAAAATGTTAGGATCAAAAGGCTTAAAAATACCTTTTAATATACAGATGACATACGTTTCATGCTCTCAAACGGCGACTTCTTCAAGATCAAAATGATATTTATCATTTTCAAAAACTTTGCGAGAATATTTTATTTATCATATTGATCTTGAAGAAGTCGCCGTTTAAGCGCATGAAACATATGTCATCAATATATATTTTTAAGCCTTTTGTATTATGATTTTATCACTTTAAGCAGTAATTATACTTTAATTTACTGCATATTTATTTAGAATTGATTCACGACCTTTTTGAGATAAATGTTAGTGTCTCATCGACGTAGGCATTTAGTGAAAGGTGTGTCTTCTAGTGCTTCTTCTGCAATATAGTATAACTCTAGAATTACGAAGTGTGATCTGCATCTGCTATAAATCTATCTCATTTCAAGTAAATTGTTATATTTATATTATGTATATATATATATATATATATATCAAGGTATAACTTAAAACTCCCATTATCATATGTATTTTTTATGTAGGCTTCGTACTGCTGGTGGTACCGTTTATGTATTTTTTTTAACTTTTTCTGAGTATACACTTATGGACACCTTCCTTGTTAGTATACATCAAGAAATGTAAACAAAGCGATGTGCATGTTGTCACACATTGTTGGTTGGTTGTGATGCGGGCGTCTATTGTGCACCAGAGCTAATGAAAATGGAATAAACCATTTAACGTGGAAATCCACTTACTACTTATTTCCAGCCTTCAAACCCACCACCTCTTTCCTTACTGACAAGTGGAGTCTTACGAAACTGTGCTAGTCCCGCAAAGACACTCTCAAGCTAATGCTAAACCTATGACCGCTCTCTTTTCAAAAATATCCTTGAATTTAAATATTGTTAAAGAGTTTGCATTGGATAGCTGAGGTCGATCACTAAAAGAGTTATTTTTCCAATTTTCCGATTTTAGTTGTAGATTTTTTTTTATAAAAGTCACTTTATATGTTGGAACAGGTTACGAAAATGAAAATATCTTTATCCCTTACTTATACAGTGTGTCGCGAATATTACAATCTTTGAGGGGAGGACGAGCAAACAACAACAAACATTTTTTATACAGGGAGCTAGGTTTCCGACCAGTAAGAATCATGTAAAAAAATAAAGTGTGTACGTGATGTACTTACCAACTTTTCCAATTGACAAATACAATCATGTAAATTACCATTGTTTTTATAAAAATATTTTTTTATATACGTCAACATGGGACGATTTACCACCATAACGCAGTTCCGTACTGAAGATTAGCAATTCCAGTTAAGAGTTAAATACCTTAAATATAGTAGGGGGAACTGGGGCACATTGATGCATAGTGCACCTTGATACACCCCTGTACTGCTCACAAGGTCAGTACAGAAAGTTTCACAATACCTCCAAAATATGGCACTAGTGTACACAACTACCCACAGAACGTTTTGGCGTGATTCAGTATTTTGATGAAATGAGACGGGTGATTTAGTGATTTTGTAGGTCAAAAGTAAATTTGAGCTGTACAATTGCAGTGGTATTATACAGATCTTCCAGTATTTTCAACAGGAAAGAATACCCTCCCCGGTAAGTAAAGCTACTCTTTATCAGTTCCTCATTCTTTTTTGTTAGGTAAATTATGAAGTGTTGGATTAGAGATTAATAGTATTCAAAATGGCTGCTTGGGGTACATTGATACAGCCTATGCTGGGGCACATTGATGCGTATCAATGTGCCTCATGGAGAAAATGAAAGCAAGAAATGGTGAAGAAAGGGTCATGGATCACGGTCCTAAGTATTCCTCTCAACAGGTATATACAGCAAAACAAGAAAAACAATTAAATGAATACCTTGTTAAATGCAATGAGTTGCATCACGGTCTAACACTGAAGCAGATGAAACACTTGACATATGAATTTGCTAAAACACTACGCTGTAAGTATCCTGAAAGTTGGAATGGTAATGCAATGGCAGGGGAAGATTGGATGTACGATTTTCAAAGTAGGAATGCAAATTTAAGTTTGAGGAAACCAGAAAAAACAAGCATTATGAGGTGCGTAGGTTTCCGAAGGAAGCTGTTGAGGAGTTTTTCAATAATTATGAGAGTGTCATGAAAATATACAATTTCGCTCGAGACAGACTATTCAATTTTGATGAACCTGGGATAACTACTGCCCTTGACACTCCAAAGGTTCTAGCCTCAAAACACCAAAGGCAAGTAGGACAGGTGGTTTCAGGCAGAATAGGGGAAATTGTTACATTTGGTGCCTTCATTTCTGCTACTGGAAATCAATATCCTCCAGTTTTCATTTTTCTCACGGTTCATTATAACGACCACTTCATTGCAGGAGCTACAGAGGGAAGTTTCAGTTTGGCGTTCAGGAGTGGGTGGATGACTTACTTTGTTCTTTATTATTATTTTATTATCATTATTCCTTTGTTCTGATTTGTTCTTAATATTCTGAAGCACATCAAACAACATACAAATTCGTCAATAGAAACCCGAATCATATTGATATGTGATAATCATAAGTCACACGTTCCTATTGAAGCCATTGACTACTGTCGTGCAAATGGAATAGTTTATTTGTCATCACCCTCCCCCCCCCACACACATACACACCTCATAAACTACACCCATTGGACGTAGCAGTATTTGGTCTCTTTAAAGCAAAACTGAAAATTGCTGTCAACATTGGCGCCTGAATAATCCGGGGAAACACCTACCAATTTATGACATTCCAAAGCTTGCAAAACTTGCAAACTTGGGATAATTTATGTTGAAAAATATTGTGTCTGGTTTTGAGAGGACAGACATAGTGCCCTTCAAGAGATTGCTATTTTCTGACTCTGATTTTTCTCCCAGCACAGTTTCCATACCTCATTCGTAGTCTGATACAGTTGTTGTCACATCCCCTCAGACAGACTCAGCAACTCATTCAACTGTCTGTCAGTGACTAGATAGCAATGTCCCACAAATTGGTGATGCTACCCATTCTCCATGGCCAACTACTTGTTCAAACAAGTCTGTAACTCCTTAAGACGTACGACCTTACACAACAGCTAGTGGTAGTAGATCTAACAAAAGAAAAGGACTGCGGCCTTGTAAATCTCGAATTTATACTGATTCTCCAGAGACAAAAAGGCTTTTAGACATGAGGAAAGTGAAAAAAGAGAAAGAAGCTGCAGCTCAGCAAAGGAATACAGACAAAGAACTGCAAAACACAAAAATGCTGCTGGGGAAAGAAGACACCAAATGACAGACGAAGAGAAAGAAGGTGGAAGAATTATATTCATCAGATGAATCTGAAACATCCTTAAAACAGTTGCGTGCTGTTCATCAGGTTATTTGAATCGAAGTGACCTGCTAGGTGAAGAAGCAGATACTTTGGAAAATGATACAATGGAAAAAGCAGGTACTTCTGACCAAAATATTGTTGATGACGACTTTGTTATAGTGCGGTTTGCAAAAAAGAGATCGGTTGTTCACTTTGTAAGCTAAGTTAAAAGAAAAACTGATGATGGGGATCACCTCGTCCGGTTTATGAACAGAAAACCTGATAACTTTTTCATTTTTCATGAGAAAGAAGATAATGGTGGGGTTGAAGTGCGAGATATGACAAAGTAGCCACAGCGAACAACTGGACAAAGAACAGCAAGAACATCAGGTCGTTATACATTTAATTTTGATTTTGATCGCTTTAATATTCCTTACAAATAAGTTGTGGGTGATTGGAATTTCTTTAAATAAATATAAAATGGTTTGCTAACTCATTTTCTATGGAAAATATGCAGTAGCTGTTATTTTTTCCCCACTTTTCCCAAACATATCAAAGTGCCCCATGATGTGCTACCCCGGAGATGGGGAACATTGATACAAATGACTTTTTTAGTTTTTTCTTAAATTACAAGCAGAAATACTGCATAAAACAACGACTGTGCCTGTTAACAACGCACTACACTAGTTTTTCTGACATCACATGGACAAATAATTTGAAATTTCTGTTTTCCGGGCACCAAAAAATTTCTTAGAAAAAAATCGCATCAATGTGCCCCAGTTCTCCCTACAGTTTGTAACTGAGGAGATGAATATGTAAAACATACCATATAGAATGTGCGATTAGGAGATCGCATTAAGTTATGAAGCCAAGAAAACTTTTACTGAGAGAGTACTTTTAATAAGAAATTTTACTGATGTGTGTATTGAAAATTAACGCAACATAAAATAAAAATACAGTAACTTTTGGCGTGCAAGCAGCGTATCAAAACAAACTGAAATTTTACTTAATACACAAAATTAAATATACAGAGTGATATAGAGTAGACAGTTAATTATACAGAGTTAAATATACTGACTGAGTTAAATACACACGCCCAAGGAATTAATTATTTTCCAATAAATGTAATTTTGGCGGTCAAGCATGCTTGTTTTAAACGTGGCTTATACGCTAAAAATTACGATAATTTCACGTTTTAATGACATTTCTGCACAGAAGACATTTAGAAAACATGGTGATTTCTTCAATAAAAAATTCCAGTCTACTCGACAAAGTTAGATCTTAGAGACCACACCTCTCCTATTATATGTTAAATAGTGAAACGAAATGGGGATTCGGATTAGTATGAAACATCCTCTACATTTGCCTGCTTAAATTGTTTTTTAGTTTCCTATACAATTTTTTTTTTGTTTTGGTGTGCTAAACTCTCAAACTTTCTACGAGTTATTCCGTAAGACCTTGTATATGAACACGTAGTGCTCGCATTTATGAAAAATTGTATTATATAATAAACATGTGGATTTTTTCATAGCTAAACTGAGCGTAAAACCGAAAGAGCCAAAAATGTCCAATCGAGCTCGGATCCTTCGAATTCACTCCTGAAAATTAACTGAAAATTAATTGTAATTTACTTATATGTATTGATCTATGCTGTACTTTGAGTGGTTAGGTATGTTGCCTCAAATTTGAAGCAGGTTTGTGTATTTATGATGACATTTCCATCTTGCGCTGAGGTTGCAGCCTGTCCGACATATGTGAATGAGAGATGCCAAGTTGGGTATTGTCCTCCCAGCTCAGTGGTAGAGCCTTGGAGAGTTATTCCAAGGGTCCGAATTCAGTTCGAGGTTTGGATATCTTTCACTTTGTCGGTTTTAGCTCAGTTTTGCAATGTAAAAATTGACATGTTTATTATTCATTGGTTTCGGGCGAATTTCAATCCTGAAAATTTATTTTAAAAATATTTGTAATTTACCTATTTGTATTATATATATTATGTTAAACAAAAATAGTTGGTTCAAGTTCTAATTTTTGAGTTGAATTTTTAATAATACGCGTTTTAATTATTAGCACAGATTTATCTCCGAAACGACCAAAATAAAATGAATGGTTCCATACTGTTGAAATAGGGATTGAAAGAAAATATATCACATTTAAATCTCAAACTGAGAGTTTTGGACTTTATATATATTTGCTTATTTATATAATTTATATAAAGTAAAAACGCTTTATAAGAAATATGTATATATATATATATATGTGTTTGTTGTTCCAACATTATATTTTCATTGTTTCCTTAACGTTAACTGGCGTCGTGAAAGTTTTTTGCGCAACTGTCGTCTCGCTACCAATTCGTCACCTGCTAGTGTTATAATTTGTTTTAAAAATGATTTTTTATGAAAACAATGGTATTTTTAAATGACCGTAATTGCCAATAAGTCATTAAGTAATCCAATAAGTCAATACTTGCATGATTTATTAATTTTATCTGAATCTTCCTAATTAATGAAGAAATCACTCGTGTCATGCTGCCATTTCGTCTCCAGCTAATATTATAACTCATGGAAAAACAAAATGAATATTTATAAAAACAACGTTATTTTTACATGACTGGATTTGCCAGTTGAATAATTCAGTATTTATATCGCTTACGTATTTTATTAATTTCATCTGAATCTTTCTCATTTATGAAGAAATTACACGAGTACAACATACGTGGACATTGTAATGCACCATATAACCAGATAAGGGTTAAAATACACTAAATATTTCCAAATTCGATACATTTCCCCAATCTGTTCTCTCAATTTACTTCAATAAACGTTAAATTGTATTATGGGAGGATGAGGGGATCATTACAATAAAAAGAAGCATTTTCTTAACAATAAAATAAGATTTTTCTCATTTAAGAATAGTTAATGCGAAAAAATATTTGTCTAAACGATTTTTGAATTTATTTTCCTTACGTTAATTAGATTTGTAGTTAAAGGGTTTAAAGTCCAAACTTTTGAACTATTTTACAATTCCGACTATTAGTTCACACTCTCTCTATATATATTTATATATCTTGTTCAAATTTTCAATCGTTGATAAAATACTTTTTACTCATCCACTCAAGTTCAAATACATTTTTTTAACTTGTAGTGGATGACACTTTATGTTAATACAGATTTTTCAAATATTATTTCATTAATTAAAATTAATTAATTAATTTTAGTTTTTGCATCATAAAAAGCGACTAAAATAAGTAGCAACGCTTAAGACAGTGGAATATCTCGTCATGGCGTTGTGGTCGAGACCTCCAGTTTAGTATACGGAAGAATGCGGGTTCAATTCTCATCGTGGAAAGGTTTTGTTATTTGCACAAAACTGACTCAGAAATGCGAAAAAAGAAAAAGCAATATCTAGATTGTATATAAAGTTGTTCTTGAGAAGTCATTTTTATTTATTTATTTTTTGTTTGGTCCTATAATGTTTATTTTAACATTATACAAAATATTTCTAATAAATTTAATTAATTAACTTTAGTTTTACTTGGGAGAAAAATTTTTTCTTATATAAGATATTTAGCAGGATATAAATATAGGAATAAATACCGTCAGTGGCGAAGCGTGTAGGTCGCTGGAAAAAAATTACTTTTTGACCTAAGTAGGAATTGACTTTAATTTTTTTTTTATATTACTTGTTTGTATTATTATTTAAATGAAATTGTAATTATTTGGGTCAAAAGTTTCAAATGCTTTTGCATTTTCACATTCTTTAAGTGTATAGATTGTTGCTTAAAGTGGTTTTGTAGTATTCCACTTACTTACATTTTTTTGTTTTTTAAATCCTTGAGCGTAACACAGGAGCAGCCAAAAAACAGATGCTACCCTCGAAGTTTATTGCGTCTCGAAACCCTGTCGAAGACATGGAGAAAAAAACCCATCTCGAAACCATGTTTTTCAAACCGGGCGAGAACGATTTCAACCGATTTCCTTTATTTATTTTAAGTAAAGCTAATCGTTTAGTTAGAGTTTACATCATCGAAAAATATAACTTTATTCATTAATTAGTATTTTATCAAGCTGTCAAAATGTTAAAAAATAAGCGAAAACATAATATTTTTTGTTCAAATGATCGCAATTTTGTTGAAAATAAACTTTTAAAACTAAATGTTGGTATACGCTCCAGAAAATATAATGCCCTTTCATAATTTGAAGAGCAATTTTGTTTCAGATGCTTGTAACCTGAGAGCCCGATTGGAAATTTAGGTTGCGCACCTGCAGATACTCCCCGTCGCGCAATACATATTATTCGGTCTTTTCACACAAAAATTTAAATCTATAAGTCAATAAATAAGATTGAAAAATTCCAAAGGTATATTCTCTTTTCTTGTAAAAGAAAAAAAAGTCCTAAAAAGCATGTGAGTTTTACGTCAAAGAGTCTAATCTCCCCTTAACTATTTTTTATTTATCTTTATATAGCTGCGTCTACTTTCTAAAACATCATTTTTACAATTAAAAAATAACTTTTATGCCATAGCATATAATTCCAAAGGAATATAATTCCAATTCACACATGTAGGTTTTGACCGAGGCATTGCTTTATATCTAAAAAGACAAAATTCAAATAAAAATAAATAATTCAAGAGTAAATAAATACGAATTCAAAAGGCACATATCACATTTCAAAGTCAGACTGTAAGTTTCTGAAAGACAGGTTCGAATAGCCATGTGTTCAACATAAAAAGTATTTGAATAAATTTTAATTCTTTACTTGCCTATATATGGAAAATGAATATTTATGCTTCTTTGTTGTTTTGTCTTTATGTTTTATTTGTTTTCTTCATTTATAAAAATTATTTCAAAATTCCATATTAATCAACCAGCTTACTAAAATATATGAAAAAATATACGCTGCGAAAGTATCATCACAATAAAAAGGAATATTTTCTTAATTGTACAAAATAAGAGAATTTCTCCGTTAATCATATGCAAAAATATCCGTAAAAAAACTATCTATTTTGCTTTAAATGGGCATCAACATTTGCTAAATAACATAAAAAACAGCTGATAGTGATGTAGCTTTGCTCAAAAACTACTAAAATTGACAATAGAGTGGCGAAATGACGATTGCCAGATAGTCATTATGGGACGAATTCAAAGACTTTTTTTTAGTCTTCATTGCGACTGTTTCATTTGTGATAATTTCTGACAGCATGGTGATAACACATCGATTGGCTTTGCTATTAGAAATATTGCGGTTTATTACTGATTACGAGTACAGGTATTTCAAAGTACTACGTGAGAAGCAGCGAAAGTTTTAAGTACTAGCATACAAGTTGTTTTTAAAACTTGTAATTAATATTACTTTATAAATCACAATAGCAGCCTTCAACTGTGACGACAGCAGTGGATGCGGTATTGGAAGTCACTGATTCAACTCGAAATTAATTGAATCCTGATTACGTATTTTCGCGACTTGTGTCTGTCAACCGTAATCGAGATATGGTTCCTTTGAATTTTAATGCGGAATGTTGCGACCTCACCCCCCTCTCCCCAAGCCGTATGTACCATGTCTGCGGCAGCTGAGGGCAGTTTTCGTGATTAAATAGATATTTTAAAATCAGTTTGTATGGGCGAAAGTCGTTAAGTTAGTCCCAAAAGTTAATTAAATAATATCTTACAATGACATTCACTTCAAAACTATTTTTATTTCTCAACATATTCTCCACCAACATTTATGCACTTATATCAGCGTTGTATGAGTGTCCCAACACCAGCTGCATAAAATTCTTTGGGTTGCTGCCTTAGCCACATTAGTACTTCAGGTTGAATCTTTTCATCATCAGTGAACATCATCTTGCTTCCAAGATGGTTTTTTAGTGGACTAAACAGATCAAAATCGCTTGTTGCTAAGTCGAAGCTGTGTGGTGAATGTTGAAGAAGTTGCAAGAGGATGTTCACAGAAGATGAAAGGGTTCAACTTGAAGTCCTAATGTGGCTGAGACAGCAACCCAAAAAATCTTATGCAGCTGGTGTTGGCGCACTGATAAAACAGTGATATATGTGCATAAATATTGCTGGAGAATAGGTCGAGAAATAAAAATAATTTTGAAGTGAATATCATTGTATGTTATCATTTAATTATCTTGTGTGACTTACTTAATGGCATTCCCTCGTATATGATTTTTAAAAAGTGCGCTCGCTGCCTTTCGAAATATGTAAAGGAACATAAGAAATATATTTTATACTATAAATATAATAAAAGATTTGAATAAAAGAGATCCGTGCATCAGCAACCTTACACTAAAGCAGAAAAAAAATCATCGAATATTTATAAGTAAAATTAAGCTTCGGATGTTCTGTCTTGATATTCAAATGTATTCCAGGAAAGTTACAATGTTAGCATAACCCATTCAGAGAAACATTTCTCTAACTTTTCTGAAACTTAAATCTGAATGACAAAAGCAGTCACAGCAGTATATTCTTTATTTGTAGCATATTTACTATATGTAATGTAAGTAGAATAAGATATATGTACATGAAAGACACAGAGGATTCACACATATTTTATTACTTTATGTATATAAAGTCATAGTCATTCATATATACTCTGTGTATATATACCATATAGGCTTTAAAAATATGTTCTTGAACTAAAATTGGCCAAAATATCTTGAGATATTTGAATGTAAGAAATGAATTCATTATACCAAGTTATTTTCTTTATAATATACTAGCGGCCCGTCCCGGCTTAGCTCGGATGCTGGACAATGTGTCGACCTCCTTGGAAAAATGTCTTACGCAAAATATCTAATAAAAACTCAGCTATAGTTGTCTTATTCGTCTAATCTTCATTGCCAATGTTGGCGACGAAATTGCTAAAAAAGCTGAAATACTTGTTTAACTATATTTTAGCAGGTCGGATTAGCTGTATTTTATGTATTTCAATGTTGTAATATCATTGTTATAATTTTATTGTTGTAACTACTTTTGAGACTTTATTTTTGTAACTGTATTGTTAGAAGATTCTTTCTGTTTTTCACCTAAAACTGCTGCTGAGGTATGGCAAAAAGCTTTCGGCTCCCTCCGTTTAACCCCCTCAGGGGTGAATTTCTAAAATCGCTGAAATAAGTATTTAATCATTTTTTAATAGATTTGTTTCCTTGAAAATCGCGCTGCTACCTAAAACTGCTGCTGATATATGGCGAAATGACCTAAAATTATCGACACCACTTTAACCAGTCTCGGTGGTGGGGGGGGGGGATTTTCAAGAATACTTTCTTATTGCTTACCTAGGTCATAACAGCAATCTAGTCCAAATTTCGTGATCCTGACTTTAAGTCGTTTCAGCTGCGCGTTGATAAGTCTGTCAGTCTGTCAGGTGTTAGGTTTACAAGCACTTAATCGTTATTTTCAATCTAACAAATTTTAAGAGAACTCTCTTGAAAATGCATGATTGCATATCCAACAATAAATAACATGTCCTTCCAGCTCAATAAGAAGGGTAGATTGTTTTGTTTCTTTTTCAAGTAGATACCACGATACCAGATTTAATACCAATTAAACAAATTAGTCTTACTACTTCTGAAATTGCTATTTTTGTAGGAAAGTTAATAATAGGAAAATTTGAAACTGGCTTACAAACTGTAGTTGAACAAATATGAGGTAATTTTATCAACAATATTAGAATTTTGTTGAAATCACAATTCAGTAACCGCCTTAGGCTATAACATATTTCCGACGCTCAAACTAATATTGGAACCCAAATCAGTAAATGCCATTGATATTTTTTTCTCAACTAACAAAGTAAACAACTTCTAATTATTTTCATACAATCGAATAATTTTACACCTGTATTAATAATGAACTGAATATATAATCCTAATGAACACAAAGTTATTCGGATTTTCAAAGAACCATTACTTTCGAATGGAGTATCGGAGATTTTTGATTAACAAACGCATCCCGGAAACTAACAAGAACAATCAATTGTCCAATATTTATTATCATCGTTCATTTTGGACGTTATCATGAAAATACAAGGCTATAATATAATGTTGATATTAGGCTACAATATATTTCCGATTCTCAAACAATGTTCGAACCAAAACTATTCAATATGTAACAACGAAATGACTTTATAAAGTCTCCTTTACCAATGCTAACAACTCCTAAAACTTTATTGAAATCGGAGAATGGTAAAATATATAAATAATAGTCTGAAAATGTAGACCCGTTAACCATAATGTTATTCTGATATCAAAAAGCTGTTATTTTGAAACGATTTATGCAATCTTCTTGCTTAACAACTCATCCAAGATATTCGAATGATCAATAAATAGACTGTTAAAATGTGGTTAAAATTGGTTCAGTAATGGAGAATATTCCATCTATGTCATGATCACGTGGTCCAGGCGAAGAACTTCTTGGGTAAAGAAAGGAAGGCTCCGTAAACGTAATGCGAATCCCCGCCAGCCAACGAAACAATTCATGGCATAAAACGGTAGTAGCTTCCCTTTTTATCAGTTAGAAGTTCTTTGGGTTAATTACCGGTGCCACGTGATCTTTTTCAGCCTCGAACCAGGATTTGGAAAATCGTCCATGTAGACGTTATCATGAATACAACTTTTGCATAATAGATATATAAAAGACATGATTGCAATAGATCGATTTCAAAAGAAATCAACACAATACTTTTGAAGTAAAATGTTTACATCCGTGGGCCATTCTAAGTCAACTGGCCCAGAGGCTTCTGCTTGACTCCCTTCAATTTTCATGTAATTTCTAATGAACACACATATAGGTCTTAGATTGGCATCTGAAGATTGTCAGAACCAGAAGTAGTATAGTTTGGTCACCAGGGATCCTTCTGTAAAATTTACTATTTCAAAGTCGCAAAAATAAACAATCAAATCAACAAGTTTGTCATTTTACTGCTATTGATACAAGAAACCTTACTTTTGAAAATATGTGGATCTAGTACAAGTTTTAATGTAATTTCTGTATTAAAGATCAGAAACCAATCCATTCATGATTACTTGGCCTCAAAGTAGGCCATATGGCCTGTTGCGATGAATTTTAAACTTTCTTTAACAAGCTGTAACTACAGAAAAAATAATTTTCAATGTTTGTCGTTTTACCTATTAGTTACTTATGAATATGATCTTTTTCAGCCTCGAAACAGGATTTGGAAAATCGTCCATGTAGACGTTACCATGATGACAACTTTTGCATAATAGATATATAAACGACATGATTGCAATAGATCGATTTCTAAAGAAATAAACATAATTCTTTTGAAGTAAAATGTTTACATCCATGTGCCATTCTAAGTCAACTGGCCCAGAGGCTTGACTCCCTTCAGTTTCCATGTAATTTCTATTGAACGCACATATAGGTCTTAGATTGGTATCTGAAGATTGTCAGAACCAGAAGTAGTATAGTTTGGTCACAAGGGATCCTTCTGTAAAATTTACTATTTCAAAGTCGCAAAAAAACCCAATCAAATCACCAAGTTTGTCATTTTACTGCTATTGATACAAGAGAGCTTACTTTTGAAAATATGTAGATCTAGTACAAGTTTTAATGTAATTTTTGTATTAAGATCAGAAACCAATCCATTCATGATTACTTGGCCTCAAAGTCGGCTATATGGCCTGATGTGATGAATTTTAAACTTACGTTAACAAGCTGTAACTACAAAAAAAATTTAAATGTTTGTCATTTTACCTATTAGTTACTTATGAATATGTCATAGAGCAGCTGAAGTTGTTTTCTTCCTGGTTATATATCCATTAATTTATTCATCTTTGAAATCCTTAATCCCCACCAGTGACTAAGAGGTTCTGCTCTCAAAGCTGGTAGACGGAATGTGCTGGGTTCAAACTCCTGTCACGCTCGTCGACCTAACCGTTCGGAGTTTTCCGTGGTTTTCTTCGAACCTTGCGTTAATACTGGTCAGGATTACTTTAGGATAAGTTTTTCATCATAAAAAAATGGCCTGCCGTCCTATACCCCTGGCGCATATAATCGGCCGTAACAAATAACCAACCGAAATCCTTTAAAAAAAGGCACATATTAAATACCGTTTTCTGGAAACCATATCTGAAAAGGGACACTTCTAATTTAATTGCCGTTAATACCATTGAAATGGACATACCTTAATTTTAAAAGAAATAGTTTTTTTTTCATTTTGGTTTTTTTTTTTCATTTTTTTTTTCATTTTTCCTTTCTTATATGGTAAAGGTTCAAAACAACTACTTTGTGTGACATTGTTTGAAACTTTTAATTTGCGACTTTATTTTGTTGTTTTATTTTGTTGTATATATTTTTATTTAATAAATTTACTGAAATTAAAATGTCCTATTAATTTTAAAGATTTAATTCGACATAATTATATTTGAACATTTTAAGTAATCTGTTTTGTCATAAGATACATAGATCCATTTGTTTTTTCCCTGAAAAAAAAATAAGTTGTGGGCAAAAATTAATATATAAGTTGAATATTTAATGTTTTTTTTTTCGTATAAATCAGAAACTGATAACTTTAATTTTACTTTTGTTAAATTACGACAATGTTTTTTTTTTTTTTTTTTTTTTAAATTCCTACTATTAGCTCACACTCTCTCTATATATATATCTTGTTCAAATTTTCAATCGTTAATAAAATATTTTCTATTCATCCACTCAAGTTCAAATAAATTTTTTTAAACTTGTAGTGGATGACACTTTGTGTTAATACAGTTTTTTCAAATATTAATTAATTCATTAAATTAAATTAATTAATTTTAGTTTTAAATGGGAGAAAAAAATTCCTCCCATTGTTTTCATAAATGAAATGAAAGATTTACACTGCTCAAAACAATTAAAGGATATTTGAAGTTTTATATAAAATAAAGATATAAACGAAATTTTTTTTGCCGAAAATAGAAGAAGAGAATCACAAATGCAAATTTTTCTGGTTTTCAAATTGTGGAGTATGCAAATTTTGAGTTCGACGTCAAAAACGTCGCTTGAGCGGCAGCGAATGAAATTTGACTTTCAACTGGATAAAAAAGAATGAAGACAAGGATGATCGGCATTCAGTGATTGCTTTGTTTCGATGAGTACAATGTCTCAGCGAAGTCATTTCACAGATTCAGAAGCTTGGGGAATTGTTGGTAGGTTAGAAGGGGGCCAAACTCAAGCCGAAGTAGCGCAAGCCATTGGAGTGTCACAAAGTGTCATTTCCAGGATCTGGAACCGTTTTTTGGAGAGTGGATGTGCAGGCCGAAGACCAGGGCAAGGTCGTAGACGGGCAACAACGCCCAATGAAGATCGGTATTTAGCGTTAACAGCTCGGAGACACCGAAACATGAACGCTACTCTTCTCCAACAACACCTTCGCTCGGCTACAGGCACCACGATTTCAACTCAGACTGTCCGAAACCGGCTCCATGCTGTAGGTCTGTATGCTCGCCGACCGATGGTATGTGTTAGATTAACATCAAGGCATCGTCCCGACCGCAGGGAGTGGGCAACCGAGCATGTCAACTGGAGGAGAAATGAATGGAGCAATATTCTGTTTTCTGACGAGTCCCGTTTTTCTGTGCATCCGGATAATAGGCGTATTTTCATCTGGAGGGACCGTGGCAGTAGGAATAATCCTCCGTTCGTGCACGAAAGTGTCAGATTTGGCGGTGGAGGAGTGTTGGTGTATGGTGGCATCTCCATTGACGGGCGCACTGACCTCTACATCATTCGAGATGGAGCTCTGACTGGTCGCCGATATAGGGATGAGATCCTCAGACCTATTGTAGTCCCTTACGCTGCAGCAATCGGAGATAACTTCATTTTAATGGACGATAACTGCAGGCAACATCGTGCAAACCTGGTGGAGGATTTCCTTTTCGAGGAAGGAATCGTTCGAATGGAATGGCCAGCGTGTTCTCCAGACATGAATCCAATCGAGCACGTTTGGGACGCTCTAGGAAGACAAGTTTCTGGCCGCCAACAACCCCCACAAACTCTCCAAGAACTGGAAAGAGCTCTTCTGGAAGAGTGGGACAGAATACCCCAACTCGTCATTAATAGCCTCATTGACTCCATGCCTCAAAGGTGTTCAACGTTGCTGGCCGCCCGTGGAAACCATACCCCCTACTGAAAATGATTTTCTTTGAAGAAAACACCTTTTCTTATTCTTTTTTTCTCATATGCACAAATTGTGTTTTTTTCCTTTTGTACACAAATGCGCAATAAAATGCATTTTTTTCTGCCAAACATGTGTAATTTATTCTCATATAACCTACTATGTCTGTCGACCATGTATCAATCAGCTAAAAAGTTTCCCAGATACAAAATCCACCTAAAACTGCAATATCCTTTAATTGTTTTGATCAGTACATCTCAAATGAGTGATGCCAACAAAAAATAAAATACCGCAACGAGGATTATAAAATAATGTTCAATAAAGATAACGTGGGGCATTAATGCTGCACGGGTTTATTTTATATATTTATCATTAAAAAGTAGGAATTGACTTAAAAAAGTTTTTATATTACTTGTTCGTAAAAACGTCAAAGAAGCGAACTAAACCAAGAATAACTTAATTGTTTATAATAGTTGTTCTATAATAAATGTGTTAGTAAAGGGTTCTTTAGTTTATTGTTACAGGATAAGTTTATTTTAGGATACTATTGAAATAAAATACTTTATTAGAAACTGTTTCGTCTAAGTACCTATTGATGCTTTTGACAGTCAAATACTGCAAAATTTCTGTTCAAAAGAACATTTCTTTCATCTTTAGTTTCTGGAAAAGAAGTGTATAATTTATTTCAGAACAGTTTCTTCAAAGCTTTTTTGATATATTACACACTTAATCCTTGCTTCCTTTTCTACTACATTCAGTCTTTCATTGCTTCTAAACATTAAAGTTATGTCTAAAGAGATCAAAATCCGAAATTTATGATTCAAGTGAAATATGAGAAAGTTGTATAAAACCGAGTTTAAGAGATTTGATGTAAGAAACATGTTTTTGTTTTTATAAGAGTGTCTATAGATAAATCACTGTATAATAAAATTTCATTATATTCTATATTTAGAAAGTTTTAAGGCACATTTTATATCGTTGTATACTTTAGCTCAAACATTTTTACTTTCGTGAATGGTGGTACTGTAAACATGATTTTATTTGTCTTTATGTGAAAGATGATGTTGTTTAATAAAAAAAAAAACAACGTACGCTGTTGAATTATCAGAAACAAATTATACAGAGAGAGTTCAAAGGCGATTCAAATGTGGCTGTTACGGAAACTAAAAAAAAAAAAAAAAGAACACCAAATTAAATGATTGCTTGAACAGTTTCGACAGGACAGGTTTTGGTTCAAGAAATTTGCAGATAACATGAATAAGTATGGAGGATATTTTTCCCACGGTGAAAGGTTTAAGAGGAGGTTCTCCCAATATTGTTTGATTTTTAAGCCCATTTCCGAATATTTATTTTCATTTATAGTTTCACATACTTAAAAATTGTTTTTGGTATTGCATATATTGTACGTTTGCCTAAGAGTGTGAATATGTATCTATACGAAACGCTAACATACGTGGCGGCGAAAAATCTGTTATTTTCTTTTGCTGATGACAACGAGTGATTTGTTTCGAAAATCAAACCAGCTAAAGCTAACTTTAGCCTGCTTCTTTATTTATTGTGTTACGAAACTATTGTGGATATCGATTCGAAACTCACAGTAAATATGTAGTTTATATTTTCTGATTTCGAAAATACAATTTTCTGAAAATCGGAAGGTAACTTTTCTTAATTTTGGCCAAAAACGGATCCACCGTGAATCAAATGACACTGACATTTGAGGGGTTCATATTGAATTGAAACCCGTTTAACGGTCCTTCTCTCCATTTACTTATAGACAGACAAAAGGGTTACCTGAGGAAGGGTTTCGTTCTGAGAATTTCAGTGTTTTCAGGTTTCGTACCATTTTTTAACGGGACCAGGAAACGCCGTGCGAATCAGCTAGTTTTTATATATAAATGTTGGTCTTTTAATCTATTTAAACTCTTTCAAACTTTAGTATGCATGATGTGTACAGTAAGTCGGTGTAGGTGTTTACGCTCTGCAGCAAAACATTGTCATGGATTTTTTATGGATATAAAATTAGTTGAAACACAAACTTAAAACATATAAAATAAAACAACATTTCACAAAATGGAAAATGTGGGAAGTTTCGGATAAAATTTTGGTAATATATGTTCATTTTGAAAACTGTTTAAAAATCAAAATTATTAAATATATTTTTTAAAGCTTCGTCGACAATTAAAAAAGCTCTGATTTAATCATCGGTAGTCTGCACGGATTAAGGGTCAGAACTACACCGATTCAAAAACTAATCTTTTCAAGAAAAACGTGTCTAAATTTTTAATTATGTCTTTTGTCAGCAGTGACACTGGTTCATTAAACTGGTGTCACCTTTTTTAGACCGCTGACCAGACACCTAACTACGGTGCTTTTGCCCAGCTTAACGGGTTGATGCCTGGAGAGAATTCGCCTGATTTCAGCATAGGGAAGATCTCTTTGATAAGCCTCTAGGCCGACGTGGCTTCAGTGCACTTTGTTGCCTAAGTTGCTTTTCCTTAGTTGGCAGGTTGCTAATTGATGTCTGGATGAGTCGATTCAACACTGCACAGTGTAGCAAAGTCATGCTGAACGGATGTGAGATGCTGGAGTATTTACTTATTTCATGCTGCATCGCACACCCATACGTCATCCCATCACTACGCGAGTTGATTTCGTAATTTCGAACTTTTATCAGGTGACGAGATCTTCACTTAACTTGGTACCTCCACAGGTATAATTCGCAGGGAATTTGGAGGACTTTGCATCCACGGCAGATTTTACATGCACCGGGCGACATTAGCGCACATGATCGTTGCGTATCGGCGCTCCACTTGGATGGTTTGGCTCTTTACATTGGCTTGTCCCTGCCATATTTGTCGCTTCTATTATGGGCTGTTTTATTTGTTGTGTTTATTTGACTCTGCTAGGGTTTTTGCCTCTTTTATGGGCTCATACCTATTGAGTTTTTTTTGTCTCTGTCATGGTGGTTTGTCACTATATTTTTTATTGCCGCTTTTATGGGCAGGTCTCATATTTGTGGTTGTCAAGACATTTTTTTATATACCGCTGACCAGGCCCCTACCTGCCAGGGTTTTGCCTAGCTTAATGAGTTGATACCTGGCAATGGGGCGAAGATGTGATACCTGGCAATGGCCGCCTGCTCTCCGCTTGGCGAAGATGTGATTGTTAAATCTATATATGTTTGTTAAATCTAATCAAGACTTAGATACTATATTTTGAAACATAAAATGGTTTTGAAGCCATATTCTAGACTCTAAAAGAGCTAAAAAATAACAAAGAAAAAAATGATTAATTAAAAACTTGTGTGGAAAATTATACACAAAACCAACGTTTAAACACACTATATCCAAACGAAGCACGATGAAAACGAACATATGTACGTTTCGTGAGTAACTGGGACTCAAATCATCAGTGTCAATAAAAACCAAAATGACGTCCCCCCAAAAGACATGAAACTGATTTTATTATTATTGTTATTATTGAAATTGGTGATGTGAGTTCAAGTTTCTCACGAAACGTACGTATGTTCGTTTTCATGGTGCTTCATTTGGATATTGTAAGTTTAAACATTGTTTTTTTTTTGCATAGAGAAATGATTTCTTGAAAGTTTTCCGAAACAACTTCCCCCTAAGTATAATTCCCGCAAATACATATATTATGCTAGAATTTTGTTAAGAATTCCTAATTCAAAATTATACATAATTATTCATAAAGTGTTGAAATTCACTGTTCATGAATTACAAACAGATTAAAAAGGTAAACCGCAAGCAACAAATTCTCAGAACAAATACTGGTTACCAAGTTGAATACGTTCTGGACACTTATGATGCTAGTTATTTCATAAAAAGTGTTTGGGTTTTTGAGTGAAATGCTGTAAAAAAACATTTATCACTTTTTTCTAATTTCCTGTAAGAGCTCTTAGTACTATGCTTAATTTATAGCAATTTTGTCTTTATCTACAAAAAATAAACATATAATATAAATAAAATGAAATAACTCTGACTTTTTTTCAACTAAAACGCATTTAAACGTAAAAATACATTTTTTGCAATTAGTGTGAAAAATGGAACACTTGCTATATTATTAATAATGTCCGTATATTTATATTTTATTATACATATATATTATAAGATAAAAGGCAAGACAGCAAATTTTTATATCGCAATTGTTATCAGGTTATGATATACGTGTTAAATATCGGGTGATTATAATTAAAGTTACGATTTCAAAAATCGATAATTTTAAAACTACTGGTCAGAATGACTTGATATTTTAGCAGAACAATCGTGAGGCAATGGAATTTTGTTTGGCGAAGGAAAAAATAGTTCCAAATTGTGCCGATAGATGGTGTTGTCAGGGGAAAGACCAAAAATGTATTCTTGAACCCTTTCCGGCGCGGAGTAAATTTGTTTGCAAAATGATGAAATAATAGACTGACACCGGAATTTACAAACGAATTCATTAGTAAAAAGAAACTTGCTTATTTTTCTGGTTCTTAATGAAAGGAAAATTTTAATTAAATACCGGGTGATTATAATTAAAGTTACGATTTCAAAAATCGATAATTTTAATTAAAACTACTGGTCAGATTGACTTGATATTTAGCAGAACAATCGTGAGGCAATGGAATTTTGTTTGGCGAAGGAAAAAAAAGTTTCAAAATGTGCCCATAGATGGCGCTGTCTGGGTTCACATTGTCTGAAGATATGCAAATTACTAATACGTGACATGCGTACCGCAGACATAGCAACCATAAAAATGCAGAGCAGCAGCTCTTTGCCTGAATGCTTCATCATGACTCTGACTATGAAGGATCGCGCTCTGCTCTTGAAGCTTTTTTATAAGAACGATGACTGTGCACTTACAGCTATTAGGAAGTTTCGGTCATTAAAATCCATAAAAAAAGGTCCAATAACAACAAACAAATGGTCTGCAAAAAATGATTGCTAAATTCGAAGAGACCGGTTCATTTGACGTTAAACGGGGTAGAGGAAGGAAACCAGTTTCAGCTGCGGCAGTGGAAGATGTGGCTACAGCATTACAGGAACATACTGACAGTGATGCTGGAATCAGCAGTGCAAGGGGGATTGGCCGAATGCTGGATATGCCGAACAGCACGGTGCGTAAAGTCCTACGGAACGTCTTACGCTGTTATCCGTACAAGATAACTCATGTGCAGGAGTTGCTACCTGCTGACCTGGAAGCACGTCAATCTTTTGCACTACAATTTCTTGCCCGGATGGAAGTGTACAACGGATGGCCATGGAACATTCTGTGGTCTGACGAAGCCCACTTTCATTTGCAAGGTTCTGTAAATACGCAAAATTGCAGGATATGGGCGACCGAGAATCCGTCCCAGCTACAGCCATTACCTCTTCAGTCTGAAAAGGTCACTGTGTGGTGCGGAATAACGGCAGCGTTTATCGTCGGTCCATTTTTCTTCGAGGAGATCACACCTGCGGGTCCCGTTACCTGCACAGTTACTGGCAAGCGGTATGAAGCACTTTTGCGTAACCATGTTCTCCCGGCACTTCAACAGCGTCAGTGTGTGGATCTCATAATATTCATGCAAGATGGCGCTCCTCCGCACATTGCTACTACTGTGAAGCAGCTACTGAGTGATAATTTCGGAGATGATAGGATCATAAGCCGCCATTTTCCAACAACGTGGCCGCCACGTTCCCCCGACTTAAACCCGTGTGATTTCTGGCTTTGGGGGTACCTGAAGAATATTGTTTATAGCGGGCGGATTCAGAATCTAGCCGACTTGAAGGCAAGCATCACACAACACACCCATTGCATTAGTACAGATACCCTCCGATCTGTTGTGGAGCATGCCGTTTTGCGCTTCCAATTAGTAGCGGAACAAGGCGGAGGGCATATTGAGCAACTTATGCCTTAATAATCAGTAAGGTGTTTGTTCCATGAAGCTCTTTTTTTTTTCTTTTTTTGTCATTATCACTGTCGTCGCTGTAAACACGTAGTCTTGTCTTTTCGCTAATAAATTTTTAGTAAATCTCTGAACTCTATTTTTTTCCTTTTGGCAACATCATTCCTATGTTTAACCCTTTAACCCTTTGATGGGCGGTGGTATATATTATATACCACCTAATTTTAATCTGATTCGAACCAGAAACTTTTAGTTAAATTTTACTTTTTTAACTTTGTCGGGAAAAGTTGAAAAATTGCATTTCCTTATTTTGAACTAAATTCTTTCGTGAATACCGGTGTGAGTTCTACGTTACAGGAACAAAATTGCTTGCCCCTGAAAGGGTTAACGGGCGGTGGTTACAAAAAAGGACACCCAATTTTAATTCTAAAACTGACAAACGGCACCAAGAATATTTAATTAAAATTTTCCTTTCATTAAGAACCAAAAAATAAGCAAGTTTCTTTTTACTAATGGATTCGTTTGTAAATTCCGGTGTCAGTCTATTATTTCATCATTTTGCAAACAAATTTACACCGCGCCGGAAAGGGTTCAAGAATACATTTTTGGTCTTTCCCCTGACATTACCCTGACAACGCCATCTATCGGCACAATTTGGAACTATTTTTTTTTCCTTCGCCAAACAAAATTCCATTGCCTCACGATTGTTCTGCTAAAATATCAAGTCATTCTGACCAGTAGTTTTAAAATTATCGATTTTTGAAATCGTAACTTTAATTATAATCACCCGGTACTTGGCTGTTCTTGACCATTTTTTAATAACATTAACTTATGATCATTTTGTTAAAAGAAAATATCTAACTATATATTTGTTTCGTCAAAATTATGTATCAAAAATTTGCTGGTCTAAATTTTATTCGATATATGTATGATGAAGTATAAATATATGAAAGTTTTTGATATCGAAAGTTTTCCATCTTTCTCACTAATTGAAACACAGATATATTTTCAACTTGTTAGTGTGTTTTAGCTTAATAAAAGTCCGGTTTTATTTTATTTTTATTTATATTATTTCCCATTTTTTACTTTTGAAGAGAATTCAAATCAGATACCGAGGTTATTTTCAACTTAATATTTTTACATATTCACAATGTTGGTTACTATTGGATACTATATATATATATATATATATATATATATAGTAATATAAGTTAGATTTTTATTAATATTTTTATTAATCATTTTCAAAAGGTTATGTTTGTATGCACGAATCTAATGCGAAAAAAATATTCTAGTTTTTGATTTTTATAAATCATTTTAGATAAATGTATATCTTTTAGAAAAAAGAAAAACCATTTAAAAATTTTAGTTATAAAATGTCCCACCAGTGGCGCTACATGCATGTAAAATCCACCATGTGATTTTTTTAAAAATGAAAACATGAAATTGATTATGTAGGTCATTATGCGAAAGCTTATTATGTAGATTTGAGCGATATGCGTTCGTGGGAAGTGAGTTTAAATTACATAGTTGAGTAATTTTGCACCAGGTGTGCTACTGACACAAAAAAACACATTACCTGAAACTGTTTAAGAAAACATAAATTTAACTATGGCGGAAGCTTATTATAGAGATCTCAGATAAATTCGTTTGTTGGAAATGAATTTAAATTGCGTAGTATTCCAATTTCTCGCCAGTTGTGCTAGTAGTATAAACATGAGCAAAAGATCATGCGTCAAGCATACATTATAAAATGCTTTCCAACACTTCGATATTACTTCAATTAACAACATCAAAACTTCACTGTTTAATACGGTGAAAGATATTGTCCATGTAAACAATTTGGAAAACGCATAATACATTTGAAAATCCAAATTCTGGAATTACAATCAACAGTCGGAAAAATATCTGAATTCTTTTGAGACGTCCTGTATATGATCTATAAATTTGTATTACGTGCAATAACAAAACGCCATAGCACAGTTGTAAATTCCCCTCCAGCAATTTCTGCCAATAAACGGAAATGTTCTCGAGATCTTTTGTGCTGACCTATATATCATCTATGGAATTTATACACACCACGTAATAGGCAAAAAATGAGTTTAATTTAAAAACGCGTATCACAACTTACAACACACTTATAAAAATTATTGTTCTTAGACAATACTGTAACCGAATTCTTTTGTATGTCCCTGTAGATGGAGCATGAATGCTATGCACACCATATTCTGCTCTTGTAATGCACCACAGTGATATATATCAATTTAAATATTTTGAAATAGTGTAACATGATTAAAATACACAGCAAACGATTTCTTCCCACAGACCATAATCTAGCGAAATTCTTTTGAGTGTAACTATAAATACTACATATTCATTTTCAATACCGAACATGCGACAGTAAACCACCACAACAAACCATTTACCAATCGCATGTCAATCTGAGTATATTTACGTGGGTTAGAGCATGGCAAGATGACATACAGACAATATCACAAACTGAATTCATAAACACTTTTCAACTTTGTTGGAAATTTTTAAAAATATACCATTAGAATATTTTTTATAAAATATAAATTTAATCATAATCAGATTATTCTGTAGAACTGAATAAATTTATTCATTGGGAAGTGAGTTTAAATTGCGTAGTCATGCAATTTAACACCAGGTAATTTAATACCAACATGAAAGCACTTATCACGTGAAAACATTTATCACAACGTAAATTTATCATAGCAGAAGGTTATTCTGAATATCTGAGCAAAATTCTTTTGAAGAAATTGAGTTTAATTTGTGTGGTTATGAAAATCCTCTAAAAAACCGGAACTTTTTATGTACAAAATTGACAATGACAGAAGCTTATTTTGGAGATCTGGGCAAAATTCTTTCGTAGGAAGTGGGTCTAAATCGATTAGTTGTGCAATCCCCACCTATACTATCCGGTTATACTAGCGCAAAACAAATACCTTATCACGCAAAATGTCTTATCAAAACACAAAAAAAGACCATGAAAAGCTCTTATTCTGAAAATCTCAGTTAAATTTGTCCGTAGAAGTTTAATTTGTACTATAGTTTAGTTATGTATTTTCCAACCAGGGGTACTACTAGCATAATAAACACTAACATGCGAATTTTTTTGTAAAAACATGAAACTAACCATGGCGGAAGTGAGTTTAAATTGGGTCTCATAAGTTAGATGAACTTTATATATAGATATATGAAGCATCAAAAGTTGAAAACAAGTTTAAAATAAAGCTATGTATGCCTCTTCTGACGCATGACTTATTTATTAGATTCTCATAGGTTTTTAATTTAGAGTGGGCCAATACAAACATAACACTTCATACATTTAACTCACCAAATTGTTCCAGTAAAAGGAGTAACCACCATGCGATAAGAAATTATGTTTTCATTCAATTTACATTTAAGAAAAGAAGCAAGCTAAGGTGTTTTCTTCATTCTGAAATTGTTTCAAACACTAAAGTTTTCAAACCGAACGCCTAATTTTGATTTCACATCTGCCTTTTTCGGTAATCTTACATTACGATGTCAAATGGGAAATCAGTCAGTCAAATAATTTAGGAATTTTGAAGGTTTAAAATTTGGAACGCGTAATGTTAAATTTATTTGTATTCTTTGCAAAACAGACTGCAATGCGGGGTGTTTTATAAACATAACTCCAAAACTACTTGGCTCAATTAGTTGTGATTTTCGATACCCATATATGAAGCTACGAGAAATCAATTTCTATTTTAAAAAATTACAGGTTACAATTTATATTGTTTTCGAAAATTTGTTTCGAAAATATAATTTTTTAAAATTAATTTTCGAAAAAAGATTAATTGTAACCTATCGATTTTTAGAAGCTATAAATGTGCTAAATTACAGCTCATTACGACAGGTAGTTTTATGTTTTACAAAATTGAGTTGAGAAAAATTTACGCGCATTAATATAACTTTTGCAACGATTACAAATTAATTTAGCAACCCTCTGACCGCCGAGCAAAAGAGCAAATTTGTATTGTTGTTTTCTCTGTAATTTTTTTAAATGCTAAAAAAAACATGATATTTCAACTATGATATAAAGAAACTTAATTGCATATATGAATATAACCCTTGAGACTACTAATGATTACTTAATGTTTTAAAACTGTATTATATTTGTAGAATTAAATTGATTTAAATAATACTAATATTGTAGTGAATCCTGCAGCATAGTGAACGGATATATCAGTTTGCGGCGGTGAGAAGGTTAGGTTTAACATTTTAAACCTAATTCCTCAACTGCTGGATAGAATGACTTCAAGTTTAATATTATAAGTTAATCTTTCTCGAAATATCCAAATATGGTGTCAAACGTTTGTGTTCATATTGAAAATTTCCGAATTTTGTACAATATATGCATGACGCTTATTTGTTCCAACTAACTTTATAGAAGACACAATTTTCAGTCGAATGGCTGCTTGCTTATTTTCTGTGGAGATTAAAATGAATGGGGTAGTCTCTATTTTCTTTTTTTATCGTTTTTGGCCTACTTACATCCTTCTTTATTTTTCTAATAATGTAATGAAGTAATAAAGTTCAAATTCATTCTGTAAACAAATATGCATATTATATGAATTTATAAAACTCATACATTCATATAGTAAATCCCTATTCTTATGAACAAATGATTCTTTCGCTATGCATAACCCTATGCATAGAACTAACGCTAGATATCAAGACTTGCGCAGCCGCTTTCATTTCGATTGTGAATATTTTCGCTTCTATCTATCGCATAATTCTTATTTTTACTCGATCGAATAAAAAGAAAGGTACACATTTATATAAAGTGTACTTGAAAACTTTAATTTCACTTACCGATTTTTGATTATTTAAAGAAATAATTTTCAGGAATATAATTTTTTAATTTTTTAACATGTGACGTAGAAAAAAAATTTGCTGACAACAATAATCTAACGTAACTATTTTAATACCATAAAATAAATATGAAAAACGAAAAAAAAACTGGTAGTTATATCACAGCTTAGCATTTATAGCCCAAGTATTGTAAGGAAAATTTCCTCTGATATTCTTTAAAATATAATTAAAAAATAATTAAGCTGTCTTAATTATAATTCAGGAAAACTGACACAGAATAAAATTTGATAAATGTTTTAGATACAGTTCAGACATCATAAAGTTTGTTTCATGAAAAATATATATTTGTTAATAGTAACTGTCAATGGTTATTTTCCACTTAATTTAAAGTTTTAATTTAAAATTATTGTAAATAAATGTATAAGAAATTGTCCAAAAAACAAAATATCAATAAAAAAATTACATAAAAATATTACATAAAAATATTACATAAAACATTACATAAAAACATTACATAAAAATATTACATAAAAACATTATATAAAACATTACATAAAACATTCCATAAAAACATTACAAAAAAACATTACATAAAAACATAATGGCAACAAAACAAAGTGTAATTTTTATGACCTTTATAATAAAGTTTCTATAAACAAAAACACCCATAACTTATAGAAATATCTAAATATTGATAGAATATGGGGCAATATTCTCGAAATAGAAAAAAAATATATAAGTAGTAGATAACTTATATTTTAACACAATATAGTATAAACATATTGTGTAGCTTAAATAAATTGAACCTTCACGTAACAAAAACAAAAATGTTGTAAAACGAATATATAATGATATTAAATATTTTAAATATTTTATTAGTGAAATTTTGTTATAAAGTCAATTTAAACAGTTATATCTTAAAACATATAATATAACCCATTGCGTGGCATAAACGAAATGAAAATATTAAATTAAAGAAAAATATATGATTACTTTTTATTGCACAATAATTTTCAGCCCTGTTCGAAAAAATATATTGAGTCACTATATCTGTTATATTTAAGTGCAATTGTAAATAATTCCAGTGTGGACTCTTTTTCTGTAATAGTGCAACATATTGCAAATATTTCCAACGGAAAACCAATATGTAACGAGTATGTATATTTCATTGGAAGAAATTCCATGGAATGTAATATCAAACACACATTTGGTTCCAATGTAACCTACCGAGTGTCCTAAAATGGACTGACTGATTTTAAAATTCAATAACTTCCAAATGGTGACAGATATTTAAAAAACTATTGAAGGAGAGTAATGTATGATGTCAGGAGTTTTTTTTTACTGCGATTCCTGATTTTAGTTCGAATTATCTGCAACAGATGGCACTGCGAGCGATAGAAATCCAATCGAGACAAAAGCAGAAATCCCCCAGCATTGATATGAAGGAAGGAGGTTCAATACATGCAGTGGGTCTCATTCACCAACAAAATCTGTCGGCGGCGCAGTTTATTTAATGTGTAAAATAGTTTCTTTAATTGTATAAACAATACTTCATAAATAGAGTTAAGTAAGCATGCATTCGCTTACCTGATTGGACGATCAAAGCACTTGGTGTATCCAAATTGTTAGATCCTGGCACATTGTTATAAGTAATCACTTAGAATAACATTAATTTGCTGAAGTAATCCGCTCTGCTAAAATTGAAACAAGTATTAATATATGCATATCACAGTAGAATTAATAGAGTATTTCCTTTCGATTAAATTTAGGTTTAATATGCGTTTTTCTTGATTACATAATTACACAGAGCATTTACATCGCTCTGACATTTTCACACACTACATTATAAAAAGAAATTCACACAACAACTGACTAAAGTCTAAAGAGTTTTTCAGTTCTTGATAGCCTTGGATGACGTCACTGGGACATTAGCACATGATAGCACGTGATAATCATTTTTTCACGTGGGCGTTTATTCCATGTACTTAGCTGAGTTGAAAACAGTTTATGAGTTGGTTTTCGACGAGATAATTAAAGTTGTTTACTGCAAATTTAAAGTACTTTATTATTATCTGACGATTGAAGAGTAGTTGATTCCGAATAGAAGATTATCCTTTAATTGCAATTTCCGTCACTCCCCCTTAATCTTCTATGTAGGATAAGAGAGTAAGTTCAGATTGTTTCGGTGTTTAATAAATTCAGGTTTGGGGTTGGGCTTGGTGAGTGAATCTGCGGTCATAAATTCTGTGGGACAATACTTTAAATCTATTATTCCATCTTCCTTGAGTTGTCTTATCGCGTGGAATTTGATATCTATGTGTTTACTTTTTCGAGTATGTTTTTCACTTTCAACCATTTTTATACATGGCTGATTATCCTCGTATATTGTTATGGGTTTCTGTTGTGGTAATTTTAAATCTTCCAGGAGTTTTATTATCCATAATATTTCCTGTGCTGCGTTACTTACAGAAATGTATTCAACTTCTGCTGATGACAGAGCAACGCATGTCTGTCTTTTCGTTGTCCAATGTATGGGACATTTTCCTAACATAAATATATTTCCGCTGGTGGATCGTCTAGTTTCTGGATCACCTCCCCAATCTGCATCTGCGTAAACTTCGAGAATAGGCTTATTTTTCGAACTTAGCGTCAGGTTGAGGTGTTTTGTGTTGTTTAAGTATGTTACGATTCTTTTGACGGCTTTGCAGTCCTTTTCTCGAGGGGTTTCATTTCTACGGCTGAGTATGTTGACCGCTGCTGAAATATCGGGCCTGGTTAATGTTGAGATGTAGAGTAATGTTCCCGTTGCTTGTCTGAATTCAATATTGTTAGGTAATAGATTTTCATCATCGTTGAGTCGATTGTAACCTGCTTCCATAGGTGTGCTGTAAGGTTTTGCATTTTGAAGATTGAGTTTATCTACCAATTTTTCAATTTTTGAATTTTGGTTTAAGTAGAAATTTTTATCGTCTCTTTTTATATTTATTCCGAGATAGTTATTGACTTCTCCCAAATCTTTCAATTCATATTCCCTTTTGAGATTGTTTATTAATTCAATTATATCTTCGTTTTTTCCGGCAATTAACAAATCGTCCACGTAAACTATAATGTATGTCGAGTTTTCACCATTTTCGCGTATAAAAAGACATGAGTCAGATGTACTTTGTACAAAATTTAATGCTTTAAGACTCTCGGAGATTTTCGTGTGCCATGCTCTGGCGGCTTGCTTGAGCCCGTAAATTGCTTTTTGTAATTTACATACTTTGTTTTGTTGATTTGGAGCTATATAGCCTTCCGGCTGTTTCATGTATACCTCTTCTTGTAGGTTTTCGTGTAAAAACGCTGTATTCACGTCGATATGATTAACTTTAAGGTTATGATTTAATGCTGCTATGAGAAATGCACGGATTGTAGTATGAGAGACAACTGGAGCAAAGGTCTCGTCATAATCTACTCCGAATTTCTGACTGTATCCCTGTGCCACGAGTCGTGCTTTATAGGTTTGCACTTGGTTTAGGTTGTCGCGTTTTAATTTAAAGGTCCATTTAGAACCTATCACTTTCTTGCCTGGTGGCGGATCGACTAATGTCCAAGTTTTATTTTTAGCTAGACACTTGATTTCGTTTTCGGTGGCTTTGAGCCAATTTTCCCTATCGTGTGGATTTTTCATTTCCATGATATCGTTCCAATTCTTTGGTTCATTTGATTGTGTGTCTTTAACTAAACAGACAAATCTATCTGGTGGTACTCCTCTGTTAGATCTATTTGACCTTCTTGGTTCTATTTGTGTTTGTTTGGACTCGCATGGTTGTTTTTCATTATCATTAATGTCAATTTCAATGTAATTTTTATTCTTCTCTTCTTGATTTCTATCATCAGTGGAGATTTCTTCGAGATTTGAATCTTCCTCAATGACGTTTGAGTGTTTTATTTCATGTTCTATGAATTTTACAGTCCCGGCAATTATTATTTGTTTGTCTTTTGTGTGTATGCGATATCCTTTGGAAAGTGTGTCGTAACCTAGAAAAATACCTTCTTGCGCTCTATTATCTAGTTTTCCTCGATGTATTTTATTAATGTAAACAAATGCTTTACATCCAAAGGTTCTTAAGTGTTTGAGATCAGGTTTGATACCTTTCCATAGTTCGTATGGAGTTTTGTCGTTCGCTCTTGTTGGTAATCTGTTTTGTAAATATGTCGCTGTGTGTATTGCCTCTCCCCAAAATTGTTTATTTAAATTTGCTTCTAAAAGCATGCTACGTGTCATATCGAGTAGGCTTTTATTCTTCCTTTCTGCCACGCCGTTCTGGCTCGGGTTGTGTGGAATTGTGAATTGGTGTAATATCCCGTTTTCCTTTAGATAATTCTCTATTTCGTTGCTATTATATTCTCCTCCATTATCGGATCTTATTTCTTTTGGTTTTCTACCGAATTGATTATTTACCATTGCAATGTATTCTTTTAATTTATCAATTACTTCGCTTTTCTTAGATAGTAAGTATATAGTTGTATATCTCGAGTAATCGTCGATGAATGTGAGAAAGTATTGTTTTCCTCCTAGTGTTGGTGTACTTATAGGTCCACAGACGTCGCTGTGTATTAAATCGAGAACTTTGTTTGCTCTATTTGTAGCCGATTTTGGATATGGCGCGTCGTTTAATTTAGATTTGATGCAGGTTTCGCATAATTTATTATTGTGTCTGCAGTTTTTAATTTTTATTCCGGTAGCTAGCTGTTTGTTTACAATTGTTTTGATTGCTTCATAATCACGATGTCCTAGTCTTCGATGCCATACTTCTAAACATTCTTTATTATTATTACAGCTTAGTGTGACGTTTGCATAGTTTTCTGCATTTTCTAAGTGGTTTGTTTGTTCGATTATGTATAAATTATTTTTGTTCTTCGCTCTTATATAAATTTCACCATCGAATGTTAAATCGCATTTGTCATTTTCAAAGATTAATTTGCATCCATTTTTAGTTGCTTTGCTTACGGATATTAAATTGGATTCTAGTTCTGGGACGTATAGGACTTCCTGTAGTCTTGTGAGTTTTATTTCTCCATTTGGGGATTTCGTTTTTATTAAAACGTCGCCTGAACCGAATGCTTCGAGTTTGTTGCCGTTTGCGATGGTGACTGATGATTTTTCAAAATTGTTAAATTTATCAAATAACCTTTTATCATTTGCAATGTGTGAGGTACTGCCACTGTCGAGTATCCAGTTTTGTTTTCCTAATTTTTCTGTTATTAGCACGCGATCTTCGGATTGATTAGTTTTTGAGCTTATTTTCTGATCATTCGCGTTATCGTGACAGTCAGTATTCTCTTTATAATTCTCTGTGTTTTCATAGCATAGTGATGATGAAAAAGGTTTAGCTTTGTTTTTATTATTAAAGTTGTTCACATTTTGATATGTGTGTTTGTTTTTGTTGTGCTGTGTGTATCTGCTCTTGAGGTGATAGCACTCGCTATTATTATGATACGTCATCTTACAGTGACTGCAATATTTTGAATTTCTTTTGTAGTCGTTATAAGTGTGTTTTCTTTGTGTTTTAAATGCCTTTTCAGAGCTGTTATTTTGTTCAGACATTTCTTGTCTGCGATTATACTCGTCTATGAGTTTACTTCTGATAAAATCTGGCGATAATTCGGCTTCGGGCCTTGCCTCTAATGCTGTGATAAGCGTGTTGTAGCTGGGCGGTAATGAGCATAGAAATAGTGCGGATATGTGTGAGTCATTTATATTCTCACCTATGGCGGATAATTTATCTACAATTTGTAGAATATTTGTTATATGATTAATCATATTACCGTTTTCGGGCAGTTTAGTACTGTACAGTTTTCTCAATAAATACAGTTTGCTACTCAGATTTGCTCTTTCGTGCGTACTTTTGAGAATTTCCCAGGTTTGCCTGGCTGTGGTAAAATTTTTTTCATGCACAATTTGTGCGTCATCTATGCTTAGATTAATTAAAGCTCTCGCCTTTCTATCTCTTTTGTTCCAATCCTCATTTAAAGGAGTTGGTGGTTGATCACTTAATACTTCAAATAAGTCTTCTTTAATGAGAAGCATTTCGAGCTTAAATTTCCAGTTGGAATAATTGCTCGAATTTAGCTTCTCGATGAATTGGCTTTCTTTAAATGTAGCCATTTTTGTTTTCTATCTTTAATTATTTTTAAAGATATTCAATTTAATTTAATACGAATCGCTTTTCTTTGCGTTCGTTTTTATTTTCTATAAAGCGAGTTTTTTCAGCATGTAGCTAATGTGCTTAAAATTTTTATTTAATACATAATATCAGTCTTTCATAATCTGTCGGCGGCGCAGTTTATTTAATGTGTAAAATAGTTTCTTTAATTGTATAAACAATACTTCATAAATAGAGTTAAGTAAGCATGCATTCGCTTACCTGATTGGACGATCAAAGCACTTGGTGTATCCAAATTGTTAAATTCTGGCACATTGTTATAAGTAATCACTTAGAATAACATTAATTTGCTGAAGTAATCCGCTCTGCTAAAATTGAAACAAGTATTAATATATGCATATCACAGTAGAATTAATAGAGTATTTCCTTTCGATTAAATTTAGGTTTAATATGCGTTTTTCTTGATTACATAATTACACAGAGCATTTACATCGCTCTGACATTTTCACACACTACATTATAAAAAGAAATTCACACAACAACTGACTAAAGTCTAAAGAGTTTTTCAGTTCTTGATAGCCTTGGATGACGTCACTGGGACATTAGCACATGATAGCACGTGATAATCATTCTTTCACGTGGGCGTTTATTCCATGTACTTAGCTGAGTTGAAAACAGTTTATGAGTTGGTTTTCGACGAGATAATTAAAGTTGTTTACTGCAAATTTAAAGTACTTTATTATTATCTGACGATTGAAGAGTAGTTGATTCCGAATAGAAGATTATCCTTTAATTGCAATTTCCGTCAAAATCTTATTCAGAATCGGGCCATAAGAACAAGATTGTATTAGCGAATGAGACCCACTCCATGCATTGAACTCCTTCGCATCAATGCTGGGTGATTTTAGTTTTGGCCTGGATTGCACTCTTATCGCTCGCAGCGCCGTCTATTGCTGGTTATTCGAACTAAAATCAGGAATCGCAGTTAAAAAAAACTCCTCACATGTTACATTACTTTCCTGGAAGAATTTTATAAATATCTGTCACCATTTAGAAGTTATTGAATTTAAGAATCAGTCAGTCCATTTTCGGACACCCAGTATATAACCATAAATATTTTACACTGTAAAAAGAAGACAGATATTTTTTAATCTACGAAAATATATCCGTGAAAGAAAATATACAATAACCTCTTCCGAGTAACTCATGATTCTGGAACGCGATCTTTATCTTCAGAAGCTTCAGAAACGAATATATTTTCGAGATTTAAAGAAGCATTTATAAACAAGTGGGCAAGTGTGATCGAAGATCGCTCAAAGGGTTTCGTTTAATATTCCTTTCAAAACACTTTATCCTTTCTTTAATAAATTCAAACAAATTTCAGTTAGCAACAACAACAAAAAAAAGCCATGTTTTTTATAAAGTAAAAATTTACCGGTCTATTTTTTCCTTTTTTCGAATATCTAAACCAGCCGGATAGCAGTCCAAGCTCGCTATTATATTCTGTCATAATAATATCCGTCATACGGACTAAATGCAATATTTAAAAAAATAATTTCAACATTAAACAAATTGTACACCTTCAAAATGTTAAAATATGCGAATATTTCCATAATCGGATTTTTATCACGATTCAATATGTTTCTCAAACTCATATATTTACTATTCTCTATTATTTATATTGATACTCGCTTTGTATTATTCTCAAACATTTGAAAAATTAGTTAAACTTTTTATATGACGTCAGATTTTCTTTTTAATTCTCTAATGACGTGATATTAATCTGCTTTGTCCACTTACACATACTCATACTCCTTGTATTATTGAGAAATCTTAGACATTTTCCGTTTTATTACGACTATGACGTCAATCAATTTTCTTTCATATTTATCTTTTTTTCAATTGGTGAACCATTTTATTTCATTTTCATTTTTCACGTGAAAATCGTCTGATAGAAAATTAATTATTGTAGAAAGAATTTCTTCGTGGATTTTTAATTTTTGGCATCGGCTATAACGAAAAATGTTTCAATTTAATAGGAAAAGGCTGTTAGAATTTTAGTTTTTTATCTCTATTTATTAAAATTATACGAATTTTTTAAATTTTAATATTTTGAGCTCTTCACAGCTGCTATTCAGATTTATACACTAAGCTTCAACTCTGTAAGTTACATACTTTTTGAGAATGGCTCTGTGACGGACAGACAACGGAGCGGGGGTAATAGGGTTTCGTGAGATGAACGCAACCCTAAAAATGAAGTTTATGTTGCTGCCACTGAATTTTGGAAATGTTTCGTAGTAGTTTTAATAGCATATTAAACATTTTTTCAACTCAGAATATAAGTTTTTCAGATGCTGCCAATAATCAAATAAACATTTTCATATTCAACAAATATATTTTACAAGCATGATAAATTAACAGCAGTAGCATTAAAATTAATATTATTTTGTTACGCTTGCATGTATAAATTCAGTTACGCAGCTGAAAATGGGTAATTGAGTATTGGTAGCATTCTAAAAATATATATTCTGGTTTCAGAATACCAATTATTACACTATAAAAACTTCTCTGAAACACTTTCGAAAATAAACGACGATAAACGAAACTTTGCTCTCCATAAAAGCTGCTTTAAATCTCGAAACTGTATTGGTTTCTGTGGTTTCAAAAGATAAGGAACGCTTTTCAGAATTTGGTACCACGAAATATTGGTACACGAAACTATTGTATATTTTTGTTTGTGGTAATGTTATATTTTGATAAATTAATAAACATTTCTCTTATTTTTACACCGTGCACAGATGGATTATTCAGCTAATGAATTCGTTCTACTTCATCTTCAAACGTCTATCATAATTTCCGGCCTATAATGCGCGGATCAAAAATTACGTTTCCATCCGAAACTTTTATTTTATAAAATCCAACTTACTAGATCGCTGTAAATATTTGACTTCAATTATTAGAAAAAAAATTCTGGGCCGATACATGATTCTTTGATCCGCGAACTATAGGCCGGAAATTACGGTACTTTAAAAGCATCTTTTCCCACTGTATGTAACAAAATATAAATGAATATACCGGGTGTCCTAAAATTGACCGAGTGCTTTTAAAATTCTTCCAAACGGTGACAGATAATTAAAAAAAAAATCTTACAAGAGTTTTTTTTTACTGCGATTCTTGATTTTACTTCGAATTATCAGCAATAGATGGCGCTGCGAACAATAGACATCCAATCGAGACAAAAGCGGAAATTACCCTGCATTGATTTGAAGGAAGGAGGTTCAATACATGGAGTGGGTCTCACTCACCCATAAAATCTTATTCCTAATTGGCCATAAAAACAAGATTGTATTAGCGAATGACAATGTATTGAACCTCCTTCCTTCGTATTAATGCTGGGTGATTTTAGTTTTGGCCTGGATTGCACTCTTATCGATCGCAGCGCCATCTGTTGCTGGGAATTCGAACTAAAATCGGAAATCGCAGTAAAAGAAAATCCTAACATCTTACATTACTCTCCTGCAAGATATTTTTTAAATATATGTCACCGTTTGGAAGTTATTGAATTTTAAAACCAGTCAGTCCGTTTTAGGACACCCAGTATATAAACTCTTGATATATACATGAAATGTTTTAAACTTACTGTTAACTAAAACAGTGACGAACATTTTCAATAATTTTTAGAGTGAATAACTCAAAGATTGAAATCTTTCGCATACTAAAACATCAATAGTTTTAAGATGTAAATTTTTCTCCAGTCAATGTAATTTCAAAATTATTTTTTTATCTACATTTTCTAACATAAATATGATATTAGAAAACCATTGCACGTAACATCATACTAGACTTTATCAAAAAGTTTTTCACGTCTCTAAACTATGAAAGACATTCGCAGAAAGGAAATTAATACTCCTTTAACGGAAATGAACATTTCGAACCTGAAAATAGCAATACATCATTTATTGCTTGTAGTAGATTTTTTTTAGAGGGCGGGGGGAAGGGGGGGATTTGAAAATGTCCCATGTTTTTGGAAACGTGGAAAATTGCTCAGTCACTTATTCTTGATAATATATGTATGTGTCAGTTTTGATTAAACCTACCTAATAATTTGATGGAACTTGTTTTTCAAAAATAAAGTAAAATACAATAAAATATTGAAGTAACAGGTTCTCTTTTGATAACCAAAATAATGTATGTAACACTTTATCAGTTATGTATAATTCTTTTATTGAGTTTTATAATATAAAAACTTTATAATTGCTTAGTAAGAAATATTTTTTTTAACTATCAAGCATTTTCTATGAAGAAAATGTTCCATTTTTCGTTTTAATTCAAAATTATTTGATACATATAATTTGGGTGTTTAAAACTCAAATGCAAAACTATGAATCTGAAGTTTATCTTAATCACAAATTATTAGAATATCATATATATTATTTTAATGTATTTTTTTATCAATTTTTATCTCTAGCATAAATTAATTCGAATGAAATAAAGTATTGATTGTGGGACTTTTTTTCTACAATATTAAAATAAAATAAAATCTTAGAATGTTATTCACATATTATGAAGAGAATCGTGATATTTTCATTAGTTGAATATCGTATTAAGATTTATATTTACAATTTCACTTATTTTACAATATTTTTCTGATAAATTTTCAACGAAACATTCTGGAAATATTAAAGCATTTTCACTTTAAATAATTTTGCAAATACACAATACGTATAACCAGGTTGTTTATAATGCATGCTATATTGTACCTGAACTAAAGAATTAAAAACAATCTTAGCTGATTAAAAGGGTGCTTTTATTTCAAGTAGCCACTTGTTTCCAACGAATATTGCAATAAAATTAAGGGGACCGTGGACCTTTATTTGATCTAAAAACGACCCAAAAATCAAAATTTGTTTTCGTGTGTGTTATTATTTTTCAGTTTGTGTTGAACCATTTGAGAAAAACTGCATGCAGCTGCTAAGATTTTTCGCAAAGATTCAAGCGTTTGAATTATGTGTACAATCAAATTTTCGGTGTTTTAGTCAACTTTATATCTGTTTTTCTCAATACAGATTTTACACGTTTTTTAGATTTTTGAAATGCCCTATGCGTTTTAATTTTTGTTCATAATTTATGATATTGATAACGAAGAATCCTGATACTGTTTATAAAGAAACTGCGTATGCATTGTACAATTAGACTTGTTTAAGGTATTTAAATTTGATTTATAACTTATAAAAATGCTAATTTTTTATGAAAATCGGAATGGAATTCAGAAAAAAAATTCTCACAAAAATTAACTATTCAAGGAATTAAATGAATGGTACACATATTTGTTTCTAATGTAGTTTTAAGTGAAATGCCAAATCGAAGAAATATCTTTAAAAGTAAAACGCAAGCAGCATTTTAAAATTTGTTTTAAAATTTAATTTTTTTTTAAATTCTTAATACTATATTAAGATTAGAAATGTTTCGAAACTGTATTCTATATGCTTATGGTGAAATGTAAATATGCACAAAATTTCGTATATCTATGATTGGAAATAAAAAAATTCAATTATAACGTCCACCGTCCCCTTAAGTGCACGATATTATTCGAAGGCATTATTTGAAATATAAATTTAGTACATAGTGATCGCAGAATTTGCTTAAATATATTTTTTTATATAAAGAAAATAAGTTATTTCACATGAATGATAATGATTAATGTCTATTCTTAATTAAAAATCTTGTCCCGATGAAAGTTACACAGTTCTTTGTTTACAGAAAATTAATTAAGAAAAGCTCCGTGAATGTTGCGTAAGTTTACTGTCAATTAATATTGACATGACTACGGGAGAAACTAGATTACTCGATAATACTGTTACACTTCCATTTATAATTAGGAGACTTCAAAATTAAACTTTTAAAGATGTTATTTTAGTTGTAACCACTTAACAAATAGACCTATTTTATATCAGTATACCTCATTTCTTTTAATTTTCACCATTTATATTGATAATGATGATCATTTTCAGTCTTCATTGAAAGATGTTTAAAAAGATTCATTGTAGAAATGAAATAAATTTCAGGTATTTCCTTTAAATTGAATTACATGGTGTATATGGGAGAAACTAGATTACTCGATAATATTGTTACGCTTCCATTTATAATTAGAGGACTTCAAAATTAAACTTTTAAAGATGTTATTTTAGTTATAACCACTTAACAAATAGACCTATTTTATATCAGTATGCCTCATTTCTTTTAATTTTCATCATTTATACTGATAATGATGATCATTTTCAGTCTTCATTGAAGGATGTTTAAAAAGATTCATTGTAGAAATAAAATAAATTTCAGGTGTTTCCTTTAAATTGAATTTAAATGGTGTATACGGGAGAAACTAGATTACTCGATAATACTGTTACACTTCCATTTATAATTAGGAGACTTCAAAATTAAACTTTTAAAGATGCTATTTTAGTTATAACCACTTAACAAATAGACCTATTTTATATCAGTATGCCTCATTTCTTTTAATTTTCACCATTTATATTGATAATGATGATCATTTTCAGTCTTCATTGAAGGATGTTTAAAAAGATTCATTGTAGAAATAAAATAAATTTCAGGTATTTCCTTTAAATTGAATTTAAATGGTGTATACGGGAGAAACTAGATTACTCGATAATATTGTTACGCTTCCATTTATAATTAGAGGACTTCAAAATTAAACTTTTAAAGATGTTATTTTAGTTTTAACCACTTAACAAAGAGACTTATTTTATATCAATATGCTCCATTTCTTTTAATTTTCATCATTTATACTGATAATGATGATCATTTTCAGTCTTCATTGGAAGATGTTAAAAAACATTCATTGTAGAAATAAAATAAATTTCAGGTATTTCCTTTAAACTGAATTTAAATGATGTATACGGGAGAAACTAGATTACTCGATAATATTGTTACGCTTCCATTTATAATTAGAGGACTTCAAAATTAAAATTATAAAGATGTTATTTTAGTTTTAACCACTTAACAAAGAGACTTATTTTATATCAATATGCTCCATTTCTTTTAATTTTCATCATTTATATGGTTAATGATGATCATTTTCAGTCTTCATTGAAAGATGTTTAAAAATATTCATTGTAGAAATAAAATAAATTTCAGGTTTTTTTCTTTAAATTGAATTTAAATGATGAATTCTTTTCAACTGTAAAGTTGCGTATATTTACTTTCATATTGACCCTTTATAAGGCAGTGGTAAGTATTTTACCACTTAATTCAAAATTTGTACCAGATTTTTTTAATGAAATTGTGCGTTTATAGTTTACGTGACCGAAATCTATTTAAAATCTTTTTAATTAATTTGTTCTTAAATTCTGATGGCATTCCATTATTTCAACATCCTATCAACATAAATAATTTGCCTTATAAAGGGTTGAGTAAGAAACGGTTATCATTATATGCAATAAAATAATTATTTTTAATTAAGTACCTAAATTAATTTAAGTTAAATAATTAAATTAAGTCAAATTTTAAAATTATAATAATCGAAAGTTCAGAAAAAAAGCTCTACTTATCAACCAAAATCACATTTTCCGACATCTTGATTTAAAAAGTCCTTCCGGCCTGTACCGGGAGGAAAAGGTAGCTTTCCTATATCTTCGTTTTAAAATTTTAGCTAATGTTACACGAAAACAGCAAGTTAAAATGCAAAGAAACGTTTACAAAAGATTCGTTAATACTGAATTTGAATAAGAAATTCGCCAAATTATTGAGCAATAGCCAAATTGGCTTCATTTATGAAGACTTATTTTGGTCGCCAAATTTGGCGATATTTTGCCAAATGTCACCAATTTTGCCAATTTTGTCGCCAATGTCGCCAATTTCGGCGCTAACGGATATGAATATCTAGTTTCATGTGTATGATTGGGAAAATTATTACAACAATGAAAGAAAATAATTTGCGAGTAATCGCGTTAATGTGCTGTTTTGTTTCAAAATGTCAGCCACCCTAGAATTTCGAACTGCTCTATCTCAGCCATTTTTTAAGATAGAGGTAAACCAAACAATGCTCTGGAATCCTTGTATCAATGCCTAACACGTAATTAAATTTGAATTTTTAACTTTTTTGTATATTTATTTTTGTTTTGAATTTTTAAATAGCCGCCATCTTGAAACAAAATGGTGGACCAAGCTGACCAACGAACTCGGTCGAGACATTGGTTAGCTTAATACACACAATTAGTTTCATCAAAATTGATTTATAAATACGAGCGTTATCGTATGACATAGGTCAGATATATATATATATAAATCAACATTTGAACGGAGGGTGGTTTTGGGGTCTGGGGGTCATGATCGGTGAAAATATATCGAAATTTTCTGGAACTGCTTTCTTCCGAACGGCTGCAATATGTAGCTTTATACTTTTTTGTATTGAAAGCTACCTAATATGCACCTTGGGTATATTTCATTATTGTATAAAAATATATCATTAACATTCCTGGCATCTTGGTTAAAATATGTGATTATTGATCTTTGAATCGAATTTGGTTTTTAAAATATTTCTGTATGCTTTCCAATGTAAATCTTTATATAATAGTTGTTACCTATAAAAATGTTACACACAAAAATCGTGCATTTTGACGATGATAAATCAGTTACCCACAAACGTCTATGATGAATTTTAAATAATGTAGATAGCATGCCTACATTACAAAATATATAATTTTAAGATTGAATTATTATGCAAGAAAAAATTATATTATGTGATAATTTATACACTTTTCATAAAGTTTCGTTTATTTCTTTTCAGTATGTGTTACATGTATTATGTTTCAAATAAATTATATCCTTGAAATGACAATTATTTTCCAAAATGTAGTTAAAACCTCTTCTAAGAATATACTGTACAGATATTTTATTTAAAAAGTTAAAAAATAGACGAACATTCAAACTAATATATATATATACTGTTTATAGATGTAAGTATAACTTACATCTATAAAGAGTTTAAAACTAGTGCTCTCTATTAAACGCTTATACGAGTATACGTGTATTATACGGTGTGCAGATTTTGGATACGTATGATACGACCAAGGCGGTTAAACGTATAAACGTTTGAACGGTTTTCGTTCTTTGCTTAAAAAATTATGCCTTTCTCCTGCTGGTCTGTGGATCAGAGACTGTGAGAAACATCCGCTGTGTCCTGTGCAGTCGGTACTTGCAAAAAATAAAGAGTAAAACATCGGAATATTTTTTCCTCGGTTTAGATTTTGTTCTTTTCCCCCTCAAATCTAAACTATTAATTATGAAATGATTTGCCTTTCGCATATCTGTAACACATTCACATAGCTTATTTTGATTTATGGCGTGGACCTTTTGCCCGAAACATTAGTATTGCAGCACACAAACTTACATTGACTTCATATTTTATACTGACATTGATCAATCCAACTCCTGGGAAGTTTCATAATCTTATTTTTATTTTAAAGACCCCCACGGAGGGTACCTCCCCCCCCCCACCGGCCTATATCCCTAGTGCAGATAATCGGCCGTAACAAATAACTAACTAAACATATTTTTATTTTATTTAAGAATACTTTTTTCTATATTAAAAATATTTTGAAAATACGTTTTACAGCAAAAAAAGAAAAGAGAAGGCAAGTCATTTTAAGCTTGTGTGATTGCGTTCAAAAACCTGCAGTGACGATTATTTCTCAGGCTGTAAGTAATCGAAATTTATAGGTACCATCACAAAAAATGAAAGTTGTCAAGACTAACAACAGTTCTTAAAACGTAATATCTTGTAATGCCCATACACTTTGTATAAAAAATACCACGAGTGTCATGGTTAAGAAAAGGAAATTGCTTTATACATTAACACAGAGTAGAAAACATTAGCACCGTGGAAAGAACAATATTTGACCCCGCGGGATTTGAGTATACGCACACAAAAATATATATTTTTTAATATAAAAAAGAAAGAATATAAGTCGAACCTCGGTAATGCCAACACTCAAGGAGAAACTTTTTTTGTTCGTGTTAAAAGTAGTTCGTGTTATCCGAACTTAAATACATTACATGCAACTGGACGGGGAATCAGAAACAGTTCGTGCTAAAAGTAATTCGCGTTAAGCGTGTTCGTGTTAACGAGGTTTGACACTTAATAAGGATTAACAATAAATCTGAAACGTGTATATTCTCCTTATTTGCTCAAAAAGTTTTTTTTTTACTTTCGTTATACAGGGTTATTCTGAATGATGGACCCATTTTCAAAAAAATTGTATTTATTAAAGTACAAATCCAAAATGAACAATCTTTATACTAAAGAAAAGAGGAAGTTTTTTTAAGACATTATAAACGTTCAATGTGTCCACCATTTGCTCACTTCTTGCGAACTCGAGAACGCAGAAAACCTTGTGCTCCACAGTAGCCATCTCACTCACAACTGACAGTGAAACGAAATCGCAGCCTATTGCGGCGCGGCATCTACCGGCCGCCTCTGTAACCATCACCGCTTTGAAAGTCGTGCACTCAGTAACAGCGGATACGCTTTTCAGTTTGGCTATTGCGTAGATGTTTGCCGTGCAGCAAACGGTGGACATACATTGAACATTTGTAATGTCTTAAAACAAACTTTGAAACTTCCTCTTTTCATTGGTATAAATATTGTTCATTTTGGATTTGTACTTTAATAAATACAATTTTTTTGAAAATGGGTCCATCATTTAGAATAACCCTATATATTTACAATATTCATTTATAGAGAAAAATAACAAGATTCTATGTATGAAACATATTATACAGATGGCTATAGTTACGCCACCGATTTCCAAGTTGTTCTCCGTTTAGTGACGTAACACTGATGAGATCCATTGGCATTAAAATTAAATACGATACTTGAAATCGTATATAATATTTCTCCCGTCAACATCTTTTTTCTAAGAAAATACAAAACGCAGAACGACGAATGAGATACCATACGAAATGATAGGATCGGGCTTCTGACATCGTACACTTACATTTTCCTAAAACATGTTTTTCGATTAAAATTTGTTGATAAGTAAAAATTAAATCGACATTGTTTTCATAAATGAAATCAAAGGTTTTCTCGAATCAGTGTTGTCACAAAAATAAAATACTGCATTATCAGATGACGTCATACTATAATGCAATTAAAATACGATTGTTAATCTATTTCTTGCGCGTTCTTTTTGAAAAAATATCGAGCTTTTAATCGGGTTTTTATTTAATTTTTACGCGTGCGTTACCTATTGTTTATTTGTTTTCTTTATTTAATCATGGATCTGCATATGCGTACTGTATCGGAGCACCAGTAGATTACGTAATTTAAGGATTATCTTTCATTTAGATATACAGTTTATTAGGATTCACAAAAATTGTAAGTATTTATTTTTTAACTTTTCATTAAGTTGCTAATATAGCAGCGATGTCTGACGTCACTTAAATGGCTGCTGGACCACAAAGTTTGAACATCCCATGTTTAAGTTACCATAGGATTGAAAAAAAGTAGTGTACCAAATATTGATTTATGTAATTAAGACATTTCTGGAACAGTTTTGCAAAATCTGAGGAAATGTTTTCATATGAATTACCTAAACGTCTGATTCAGTGTTTCAAATTTTTTTATAGTACGTTTATTTTTTATTTTTTTTTAGTATAGGAGTCTTGACAACCTAGAGAAATGACCTTCGCGAGAGAAGAAAATTTGGCAAAAAAATTTCTGGCAATCTATTCCCATTTTCTTTTACACAAGCAATCATCATATATATTATTTCTGTTGTCAACATCCTTTTTTCTATGCATATACAAAACATACAACGATGAATGACGTATCATTCGAAAAGTTTTTGAATAAGTGTCTGAGATAGCACACCCACATTTCGTTAAAACGCGTTGTTTGAAAAAAAAAATCAGTTAATTAAAAATTAGTGCTAAAACGTACCAGGATATAATCTCAAAGATTGCAGTGCGAAAGATTCGCACAGGTCCTTCTGGTATATGTATATTTGAATTAAATGTATACTTGAATTATACGTTTAACCGATATATGATTATACGTATCCGGATACGTTTAAACGTATAATTTAAGGTATACGTATTTCTTAAATACGTATTATACGTATATCGGTTAAACATATAACTGAAATACGTATCGCATCGGGAGCATTATTTAAAACATAAATTATTAAAACGAAAAATCAGTCAGTAACTGTATCATCAAACATTTAATGTGTGTAGCATATTTCTGGAAAAACCAGAGCATTTTCCCAAAATCCTATGTTCAGTGCAAAATCAGTTTTAAACATTTTCAAAGACAAGAGATAATCTTACTTGAATCTAGTACATGCAGTAAGAATAAAGTCATTTATTAAAGATTTTCAAAATCGGTTTTATCTGAATTGTAAAAGAACCCATTTAAACATTTTATAGTGATGCTTTGAATTAAAATAAAGCTCATATCATTCATATTATTTTATTAATATTGGTTACAGTAACCAACTGTATTTTTGTATAAACCAATAACTTCAGATAATATATGAAAAAATTTAAAATTTTTTAAGTGCGTCATTTTCAATTTAAAATAGGCTAAAATTCTAGAAGACGCATAAACGCCATGGAATACGTTACATGCGAAAACAAATCATTTAAAAAACATCTTCAGAATGATTAGCATAGAAACTGTAAAAGATTTTGTTTAACGATTTCTTTAATATTACTTTTAATTTGAATAAATCTCATTTTTTTATACCATTACATAGATATTAGATACACTGTTTTCGTAAATAAACAGGAAAGATCAAAATGTTAAAAGTATGTATTTATATATAAACCAATAATTACAAATAACATAGAATAGAAAACTGGAATTTTTTCTTACTCGTCAAATTCAATTAAAATCAGTCTGAAATACTATCACTGATCAAGAGTAAACTAATTATAATACAACACATGTAGAAAGCAAAACGCTTTTTCAGAAATGTTATCATCTTCGTAATGAATTCCATTTGAATAGTATTTCTTTTGAGTTCGTTTAAAATTAAATAAATTTCATTTGCTTCGTATTTTTATAGAGCTATCAATTACATTTTTCTTGCGTGTGTATATAAACTGGTAAAAAATCCAACTGTTCAAGAATTGCGTTTTTATATAAACCAATAAATTTAAACAACATCTAACTTAAAGGTATTATTATATAGCCTAACTTTAAGGTAAAATTTTCTAATTCGTCACTTTCCATTTGAAATCAGTTACAAATGTTGAATCAATCGTAATCTTTTTGTAATATAGTATATAACACACGCTGAACGAAAAATATTTTTAGAAAATGTTTACAAAATGATTAGCATCCTACTTTTAAATTTTCATTTGAATATTGATTTTATATTGATTTGAATTTTAAAAAGTATCATATATTTTATGTTATTATATAAAACATACAATCCAACATAGGCTACTTGGTTTAAATACGCCCGATATCATAAAAGAAAATACTTTTTAATTTAGATTTTTTATATTGCCAAACAATTACACCAAAACTCATTTTTGTTTTCTATTTTCGTATTTCTCCCATGCCAACGACCAATCACGAAACATTTCACCATTTATGGCAACCTTTGTTATTCTTATTATTTCAGTGTTTAAGCGAGTAGTTGGATTATATCTCTTTTGAATTCTTTTTTACCTGTCTGTTTGTGAAGTTTCAATTTCGTTTAACAAGTTAGATTACCCGGGTACAATATTGCATGGAAACAAACAAATGTTGAATTATTTACATTGTTTTAAATGCAAATATACTACCATTCCGTAACTGGGTTGCACGCAGAATTTAAAATAATCAAAAGTTAAAATAATTTAAAGTTACTTTTTAAAAAAGTATATTGAAATATAGTTATGAAACAAATTGCATTTGAGGGTCTATTATTTTCTGTCTTCGGCGGTGTAAAAATTGAAACTGCGCGATGTTTAGCAACTAAATCTCATTATGCCAAAATAAAACAAAATACAAAGTTTAATATAATTCCGAACTTTGTTTCTCGCTGTATAGTTACCAAATAAATCGTAAAAAAAGCAGCGACACCTTCTGAGTGATATATAATTAAGCCAAATTAGTACCAATTTATGTCATCGTCTAACTGAATATGAAGTTCATTAAATTCTGTGTTTTAGTTCTTGAATTAAAGAGGCCACAAAATTTTTGTTATACATTGTTAAATAGACATTTTAAAGAAATAGTCAAATTGTGTTCAGAATATCCTAAAACGTGTAAAACCATTAAAAAAAAAAAAGGAAGACGAACATGTACACGATTCCTGTTATTTCTGCTTATCTATATCGAACAAAGTAAATAACAAAATTTCAATTAATCATACGAAATAAATGAATTGCGAAAGAAATTTTTACAGAGACCTTTTCATAAATCATCCATTCATTTTTTGTTTTTTTATAAGTGCATTTTAAAAATCTTTTAATATAAATAATAAAAACAGGAATACATAAAAAATAAAATAAATAAGTAGAAAAAGAAACATAGCTTTAGAATATAAGTAAAATATCCCACACAATTTAAAGAAAACTTTAATCGTACTTTATTATTTCCATAAATGCAAAATATAAACGTTTCAATAAAACTTCAAAAAGAAAATTATGTACATATAAATAATCAGATATGTATTGTGTAAAATGTTCGATATTTTTTAACATTTATACAAACTGTTACTTCCAAATATGTTTAAAAAAAGGACACATTTTTGAAAATCCTACATTACGATAAAGATCAATTTGACGAGGAACGACCTTATTGGAATTCAGTACATACAGATATTAAAAAAGTCTTTTAAGAATCAATTTAATATAAGTAGCATGTTAAATGTAAAAGAGTTGTTTTAAGCACTTATTTGTATCGTTTGAATTTCGAAAAAGCTCATTTCAGGTGAATATTTCAAAATCTAAATCCATCTAATAATTAAACTAGTTATTATGGCCCGCCGTAATACTTACCCATCATGAATATGCATAATATAAAATATGAAAATGAAACATGTGTAAACTATTTATAAAATGCATTGCAATTCGAATAAAATCCTGGCTTGATGACGTCATAAACTTTAAATGCTCTATGACTGAATTGCGTAAGAAAAACATCTTTGTAACTCTAAAAATGACAACCATATTAACTAACGGTTTACTGCGTCGGATGAAGCGTCTCTTTTCTAATTAAACTATCTCTTTGAATTGAAATTTGAATAAAATACAGGGTGATGAAAAATCGAAGAGTGTGTAAAATGTAATCACAGATAACTCGGCAACTAATTATCTGATCGACTTCATTCTTTATGCAAAATTTATTTTATTTTGTATTGTCTTTTATATTTACTCCTTAAAAGAAACAATTTCGAAATTTTTTATATACCTTTTATCAGAACGAATATTTCTAGAGTCCAAAAAAATAGTTCCGGATAATCGAGGTTACTGAAATTCAATAAGCCTCTTCCCAATATTACATTCTAAATACATAGCAAAATTCAAGTCTCTAATTCTTTGGGAGATAGAGCGTTTACATACACACAGATACACAAACACAGACAGACGGGCGGCAATTTTTTTCTCTAAAAATATATTTTTCGGAATCTCCAGTGTCTGAAACGTGTAAATCCGTCAAAATATTTTTTTCGATTTTTAAAACGATTACAAGACTTACCATATACTACGTATGATGGGTAAGTAAAATGTTGATTAAAGCAATTGATTATATTAAACAATTGCATTTAAATATTAACAATTATTTTCAGAGAAGTTAGGAAATAAGAGGATATTATATAAAAATCATTCATTAAAACTCAATTTTTAAATCTTATTAGAATCCTTGATAATCTTATTGTAATTCTATACATGTAGAAGTAAAAAAGCCACTTAGAAAAAATTTCCGAAATGAGTAGCATCCCCATTGTAAACAATCTCTTTCAAGCATTTATTTTGCATGGTTTGCATTTCTAAAAAGCTAAATGCAGATAATACTTCAATAACTAAATGCACTTAATAATTGAAATTGTTGATTTAACCATTCAATTATTTTAAACAAATGCATTTAAATATTAAAAATTATTGTCAGATAAGTTAGGAAACAGCAGGGCATTATATAAAAATCCCTCATTCAAATAAAACTTAAATTTAAATATTATAAAAATCCACAATAATCTTATTGTAATTCTGTACATGTAGAAATAAAAAAGTCATTTAGTAAACATTTGAAAAATCAGACGCATCTTCATTGTAAACGATTTCTTTCAAGCATTTCTTTCGTATGGTTTGCATTTCGAAAAAGCTAAATGCAGGTAATACTTCAATAACTAAGTGCACTTGATAACTACAATTGTTGATTTAACCATTCAATTATTTTAGCAAACTCATTTAAATATTAACAATTATTTTTAGATAAGTTAGGAAACAGCAGAACATTATATAAAAATCCCTCATTTAATTAAAACTTAGTTTTAAATCTTAACAGAATCCTTGATAATCTTATTGTAATTCTATACATGTAGAAATAAAAAAAGCCATTTAGGAAATATTTCCGAAATGAGTAGCATCCCAATTGTATACAATATCTTCAAAACATTTATTTTGCATGGTTTGCATTTAGAAAAGCTAAATTCAGGTAAACACTTCAATAACTAATGCACTTAATTTATTTTAAACAAATGCATTTAAATATTAAAAATTATTTTCAGATAAGTTAGGAAACAACTGGACATTATATAAGAATCCTTCATTCAATTAAAACTATGTTTCAAATCTTATCAAAATCCACAACAATCTAACCGCAATTCTATACACGTAGAAATAAAAAAGCCATTTAGAAAATATTTGTAAAATCGGTTAGAATCTCCTTTGTAAACGAGTTTGTTCAAGCATTTATTTTACATATTTTAAATTTCGAAAAAGCTATGTTCAGGTAAATACTTTAATAACTAAGTACATTTAATAACTAAAATTGTTGATTTAACCATTCTATTATTTAAAACAATTGCATTTAAAATGTTAGCAATTACTTCCAATCAGTTTGGAAAATCAGATATAATTTCTTTTAAAACCAGGGATAATCTTATTGGATTTAAATACATGCAGAAAAAAATCCGTGCAGCAGTCATTTGAAAATGTTATATGAATTCCCTCAAACATACTGATAAATTAATTTTTTTAACGTGTCTCTGTAAAAAACTATTTGAAAAACCTTAAATCGTTAAAGTAAAAAAAAAAAAAGGCAAAATGACAAACAGACGGATAAACATATCTTTTGAGGATCTTAATGAAATTGAAACACAATAACCAATATAATGACATTTTTCCAAAAAAAGAAAAAAAAGAAAATCTACGCAATGTGTTCAAACGTTATGCGTGAACATAAATTAATGAACATACAAACTAATTGTAAAACTTCCTTTGTGGGAAGTCGATTAAAGAAGTTAAATTCAGGTAGATATTTCAAAAATAAAACACAATGGATAAGCAACATTGTAAGAGAATTCACACATTTCTAATAAAATGACTGACGATTATCCAGAAAGCTTTTCTTACTTCAGGCATTAGCTGTCTTTCAATTCCTACTATTAGCTCACACGCTCTATCTATTTATATATCTTGTTCAAATTTTCAATCGTTAATAAAATATTTTGTATTCATCCTATCAAGTTCAAATAATTTTTTTAACTTGTACTGGATGACAATTGATGTTAATACAGTTTTTTCAAATATTAATTCATTAATTAATTTAATTAATTAATTTTAATTTTATATTTCATTTCTGTTCAAAAGTATAGACTCACTCCATATTTATAGTCTCACCTTCACACGTAAAAAGATAATGGGGTTGTTCACGGACGAAGATCAGGCGGCTCGCGGGCGAAGGAGACTATAAATGTGGAGTCAGTCTGTACTTTTGAACAGAAATGAAGTATAAAACTAAAATTAAATAATAAAATTTAATTAATTAATTATTATTTGAAAAAAACTGTATTATCGTTAACTGTAACATCGCTATGGCACTTTATTGTGAAGTTTGGTAATTTTTTTAATTCAATATTTGAAAAACGGCATAATCATTAGATTTTAAATTTATATCAAGAAAAATACATTTTTTTAAACTTTTTAACGCAGTTTGTCTAACAATTTTGTGAGAAATACTTTTCGAGCTATTAATTTTTGATATTTTAGTTATTTATTTTTTATTTAATTTTTAATACATTTCAAAAATTTCTCTTATGTAAGATATTTAGCAGGATATAAATTTAGGAATAAATACCGTCAGTGGCGAAGCGTGTAGATCGCTGTAAAAAAAAATTTCTATTTGACCAAAGTAGGAATTGACTTAAAAAAAAGTTTTTATATTACTTGTTTATTGATTGATCACAAAAATATTGGTGGTGAGTAATAAAAGAAAACTTAACATAATAAATGAATACCAAAATATAAAATATATTACCATATTGGCTGATTAAGTGACTCGTTGATCCATATGAAATATTGATTCAAATAAGTATTGCTTAAATGTGCGATGATTACATTAACCTTTGATTTATGCAATTGGCATATGCATTTAAATAACAGTAAGATTGATATAAGAGTGTGATTCAGTTAACAATTGATTCATACAAGAAAATTATTCAGTTAACTATTGCTACATAAAATCATCTAATATGTTTAACAATTTATTCATAAAAACAATATTTAATTAAACACTGATTTATATTTTATTTTGGCATCAGTCTGTAAATTTTTTACATTAAAATGTTTATTTCTTTGTTTTTTACTTATTTGTTATGGTAATATTATGCTCTGAAATATATACCTCTATGAGAATAAACCTGACTTTTCAATCCATCTGTAGGCTTTAAAAAAATTGTTGTTGTTTTAATAATTTTCACAAGAGAGCGAAACATTTACCAGTTGTTTTTTTTTTCTAGCAATTTCTTCATACATACATACATATATATAAATAAATATATTATATATATATATATATATATATATATATATATATATATATATATATATATATATATTATATATTATATTAAATATCTATATTATATAATATATAATATAACTATACATATGCAATGCTTAAATACAGGGTGTTTCATAAAGGACCCCTAACTTTAAAAATCAATAACCCGGAAACGGTGATAGATAGAAACATGAAACCAGTGGTGTGTTTATTAAAAAAATCGTAAGAATCTTATATGTAAATCTTAAAATTTAGTTAAAAACAGCACCGATAGATGGCGCTGAGAGCGTTAATAATCCTTCTAAAGAGAGTTCAGAAGCATAGTAAGACTAGCCGTCGAAGATTTCGCCATTGAAATCTGACCGCTATTAGCGTATAGTGAAAACAGTTCCGAAAGTGATGTATACCGTGGATGAACGTGTGTTTATTGTGTTGGTGTACCACCGATTAAATCAGAGTCCTACTGCCACAAGGAGAAGTTTTCAAACCCGATTTCAAGTCGCAAAAGGTCTAAATGGGAAAACAATTCCTGAGCTTTACAAAAAATTTCAACAGGCAGGCAACGTGGGCGATGCGAATTACTTTTACTATACGCTAATAGCGGTCAGATTTCAATGACGAAATCTTCGACGGCTAGTATTTCTATGCTTCTGAACTCTCCTTAGAAGGATTTTTAATGCTCTCAGCGCCATCTATCGGTGCTATTTTTAACTAAAGTTTGAGATTTATGTATAAGATTCTTACGATTTTTTTTAATAAACATACCACTGGTTTCATGCTTCTATCTATCACCGTTTCCAGGTTATTGATTTTTAAAGTTAGGGATCCTTTGTGAAACACGCTGTATATATATTACATTATATATATATATAAATATTAATATAATATATATATTTGTTTATTTTATTAAAAAGCTAAAAGCATATTTATTTTAAAATGACATAAAGAAGATTTGTATAGTACGAGTAGAGCAAACATACCCTTCTGAAGGTAATATTTTCCTTTGTGTACTTTGATTCATAAAATTCTTTGAATTATTTCAGCGAATAACTTTTTTAAACAAATTACAAAAAGAACATTTGTGTTTTTTTTAATTCCTTTGTAAAAATGTGCTTTTAAAAGGTTTTTACAAATTTAGCTATGGAAAATATTTGACTTTTCATTGTTAGGAAAATATTTGACTTTTCACAGTTTTTCACATTCTTTCATTACAAATATTTGGATTATTCTATAGAAAACATTACTTTTTGAACGCACAAAATTCAATAAGAAAATTTAAGCCAACAAATCATATAGGGGAGATGGAGGATGAATGGGACAAGGGATGAATGGGACGCTCTCAATATTTTAGGCAATAAACATTTTTTTAGTTGCTTCCTATCCTCATAGATTTCACTACCATAGTGGGCTTCAGAACCAAAAGCAAGAGCACATGGCTGTTTTCAGTTTTCTTCAAATTTGCATTTCCTGAAAACTCTGCTTAAAAGTAATTTTTTTTACATTTGAAGTTACTTAAATATCTTATGCAATATAAACAATTAAGATATGTTGTAGTTTTTTATTTAAAGGCTCAATATTGGTAATTAAAATGAATGCATATTAACCATTGTGACAAAATAATTTCTGAGACAAAATAGCTGACAATTGAATATATGCATCATGGGGATGATTGGGACATTTCAAATGGGGATGAATGGGACTGCTTCATTCGTCCCTAGAGTATACTGAATTTTTTTTATTAACTAAATAATATTATATAGGTTGATAAATTAATACTTTATGGTAATTATTCTTTTAACATTTCATCCTCTTTGTAGCCATCGAGACGAGTCCAAGATCATTGACTAACAAATAATCCTGGAGATCATATTACAATTTATAATCTCTCAGCTTTTGCGAAGGCGGCATTTTTGTCAGCTTTTAGTCCTTAACATTCAATACGGGGAGGAAAATGTTTGTGTCTAAATCATCCCTGCTGTGGGGATGATTGGGACATAGAAGAATCTTTTTTTAAATTTAATTTATATATCTGTATAATAATAATCTTGAACAAATATTGTGCATAAGATGTAGTCAAAAACTTAAAGTTTGACATGTGATATATAATATTAATAATAACTTATATAAAATATTTAAAATAAATATTTTTGTGAAAATGTCCCATTCATCCTCCATCTCCCCTATTCTAATACGAGCAAATCTTGTGTGTGGTTATATATATATGCAAATTTTATCTTAAAAACGGCTCTAACGATTTTGACAAAATTTTGTATCCTACCGTTTTGGGGAACCAGAAAACCATTGGGCTAGGTCACGTGTTCGAGAAAATTCGATTAGTGGGTCATTTTGGGTCATCAAGGGTCAGGATCAAGCTGATAGTATCTAAAAAACGGTTCAAACAATTTTGACTAAATTTTGTATCTTACTATTTCCGAGCATGAGAAGACTATTGGGCTGGGTCACATGTTCGAGAACTTTCGATTAGAGCAGTGGTTCCCAACCTTTTTTTAGCCGTGCCCCACCGAAACATCTCTAAAATGATTATGCCCCCCTCCCCTTATAACATATAACTCTCATAAAATTTTAAAAGAATTTACTCCTGACAGAGTAAAAAGCATTTAACATTGATCCTAAAACGTGCCAAAGGTAATGGATGAATCAAATATTTTTTATAATCATGTGATACGCCTCGTAGTTTACTGGCACACGGTCGCCACGTATGCGGGATGTATAGAGTGCTCAGAATCCTTGATTAGAAAAATAAGTAATTTTGAATAAAACATTTTTGTCTTATTTAATCACAGAATTTCTGCGATTAAATTACTAATCAATTTCTAATCAGAATGAAACGTGATAAAAAATTCGGTAAAGGAAGGTCGTCAAGTAATTGTTAAATATACACTTGAATAGTTTCATGTGTAAAATTGATTTTCATGTGACATATTGCAGTGCGACTCATTCAATAAATAATCGAAAAAGTTGTTTAAAATTCTAAAATACTAATAAATCAGAAAAATTATAAAGAATTTTTAAATATATAAAAATATCTAAATATCTTAAAATGTGTTTTCTATAATTATTCTGGTAGGATTGTATTTAAAACTTTTGAATGGATACTTTTTAAAAATTGAATAAAAAACTATTTTTTTTAATTTGGTTTTTGAAATTTGAATGTGTACTTTTATTTTCAATCTACAACATTACTATTAGTAAAACAATTCAGAAGGTATGTGTGTAACCACATTCAGGTTCCGTATAGCGCAGTTTATTTTTTGTTTTCCCTTCTCTCTCCTTTTATTTATTTATTTTTTTTATTTGACTGACAGACTTTAATCATAGTTTTCCTTTTTGTTTAAAAATTATTATTTGATTAAGTTATCCTATTTAGCCCATCGGCTTCAAAACGTTTATTTAGTATTCTTTATTTTAAATTTCGTCTTTGTGACGTCAGGTTGATTTCATTTCATTTTTAACAAATCAGATTCATATTTTTTTCCGTTTGTTTTAAATTTTAATTATACCCTCCCTTTGGCATATATTTAGCCCTATGTTGGCATTCCGTTATTTTTATGTTTTTCATCTTGTCAATGAAGTTTCGATGCCTGTAATGGCAGTTGTCACTGTTTGGCGAGTTTTTCCATGTTACGGCAACCCTATCCTTTTGCCAGTGACAGGTTCGCTTTTTTTTTTAATTTTACGGAGTTCTTCTTCGGTTGTTGTTGGAGATGGAGTGTATTATAAAATACGTAATTTTGTGTGTCATAGATGCATCATATACATATTAGATTATCTTATGTCAGCTTGTATATTATAATAAGTATGATGTGGTCCTCTACCTGGTTAATTTTTGTCTTTTTTCGTCGAATTTTCAAGGAAAACAATTCTTAAATTCGTCGACCTCCCACTTATCATCTTATGAAAATAAATGATTGATAATTCAAGATATAGTGGTCCAGTTGAAGTGGATATAGCCAAACTAATATTGGCATATCATGTTAAAATTATCACAATTTGTAATAGTCAAATAGAAGCAAGATTATTGATAAGTATAATTTTTTTTGTTCTCATTTGATGTTACATAGAATTGATATATATTTTTTACGAGTTAAATTTGTTTCCGAATAAAGCAAATTGGTGTATTATATATAAAAAATATATTTTACTTAACCTTTTATTGTTATTCAGTGAACATATTTTTGAGGATAAAATATATCTATTTTCGTCAAAAGAAAAATAAACTGTTCCTATAGTTAATTAAGTCTCCCTTTTTTTTAATGTAATTTTGTTGTTATTTTGTGGATAAAAATTAAAAAATATATTAATCATCTAAGTTATTTTTTGAGCATAGAATCCTCTGAAGAAACAAAAATAGAAAATATATTCTGTGTGCTCAAATAATTAAAGATATATGTTCTTAAAAAAAATAAAGAACAGATACCTGGGTATACTAGAACATTATAAATTATAATGCAGCTCACCCTTTATTTTTGAACCAAAAAAAAAAGAATTTAATTAAATCACAACAGTATGGGTTCACAGAAATTCTGAATTGTCCCCTTGAAAAGTTAAATTGCCCTCCTGAAAAGTCAAACTGCCCCCCTGTGGGGCGTACGCCCCCCGTTGGGAACCACTGGATTAGAGGGTCATTTTTGGGTCAGCCCGGGTCAAGTTAATTTAACTAAAAACGGCTCTAACGATTTTGATTAAATTTTGTATCTTACGAGTTCCGGGCACAACAAAATCTTTGAGCTAGGTCACATGTCTGAGGAAATTCGATTAGTGGGTCATTTTTGGGTCACTGTGGGTCAAGCTAATTTTATCTAAAAAATGGCTCACACTATTTACACTAAATTTTGCCTCCTATGGTTTTTGGGCACGAGAAGACTGTTGGGCTAGATCACGTGTTCGAGAAAATTTGATTAGTGGGTAATTTTGGTCATGGGTCACTATGGGTCAAGCTATTTTATCTTAAAAACGGCTCAGACTATTTACACTAAATTTTGAATCGTATGTTTTTCGGACACGAGAGGACTGTTGGGCTAGGTCACATGTTCGAGAAAACTCAATTAGTGGGTCATTTTGGTCATGGGTCATTATAGGTCAAACTATTTTATCTTAAAAACGGCTCAGACTATTTAGACTAAATTTTCCCTCCTGTGGTTTTTGGGCACGAGAAGACTGTTGGGCTAGTTCACGTGTTTGAGAAAATTTGATTAGTGGGTCATTTTGGTCATGCGTCAGATTATCTTAACTGTAAGCTAATTTTGACGAGCATAGCTCGGTCTTCCCTGCTCGTTTCATATTAATACAAACAGTTCCTCTTTCATCCCTTTTTAGATATATATAGATAGTCTATAGACTTATTATTTGTTGATTAAGTCATTTTATAAAGACTTGTAGATCCAACTCCTACTTAACTTATATATATGTATATATATATTTTTTTGTATTTACTATATTTTTTTAGATTGCGCACTATTTATACGGAAAAGCATATATAAAAAGTATCAAAAATGTATTCAAATAAAGGTTTGAAATTTATTAAAAGCCATACTTTTATATTAGGCGCATGCCAGAAATCAATAGCCGAAAATATCGCCAAAGATTTCTCTGCGTACAACAGTTTTTTTTTATTCTGATAATTTCAGTGATTTAAACGCGTAATTTGATTGAATGTTTGTTAAATTTGCTTTTTGTTTGTATTATTTTCATTATTTTATTTATTGTTGAAGTTTTTCATTATGAAATATTAGCCGTAAACAAACTCTGACAAACTCTGAACTATTTACATGTATATTGTTTTAAGTACAAACGGGCTAATCTTTCTTAATCAGGCATCACGCGATAGAGTTAGATATATATTTTTTAAAGTCATGCTGGAAAGTTATTTAAAAAAAAAAAATTATAAATTAAGGTAAAGTTTTCAAACAAATTGCATTTGAAAGTAATTTTTTTCTCCTATTCGTAGGCGTAAAAGTTGAAATTGCGATTGGTAAGGTGTTGCCCTCTTTGGTCACACTTCAGCGATGCTCACGGCCATACTTTTGCTTTATAATATAGTTAGATGGTAATTTCTTTAACAATATATTAACGGAAGATATCTATCTACGAATAGGCGAGGAGATGGGGTTGTTATACACTTATCGAACACTTGATAAGTATATATAATCTAATATATATCAACGAAAATTTGCCTATCTGTCTGCACTTCTATACAACTGAACAGTTTGGAAGCCAAAATTGTGCAATTTTACGTGTAGGTGTATTAAAAGCACTAGTAAAAAAGTATTTAGTGTAAAAATTATAAAAAGTAGTTAGTAAACTACTATAAAACGTACTATAAAAGTATTTAGTGTAAAAATTATAAAAAGTAATTAGTAAACTACTACTATAAAAAGTACTATAAAAGTATTTAGTGTAACGGCCGAGGCCACTAAAGTAATCCAGATTCGAAATAATGTATAGTTAATTTTTAATTAATAAAAAAGCAAAAATCTAGCAGCCCTTTCCTATTACATTTAAACATTTTTCGTTATAGTAGTTGCCAACAATTAAAAATCCACAGTAAAATTCTTTCTGCAATAATTATTTTTCTATTTAAAGATTTCCACGTTAAAAATGAAAATGGAATAAACAGTTTCAACAATTGCAAAAAAAGATTAATATGACATCATATTGGTAATATAAGGGAAATTTTCAAACATTTCACAATAATACAAGCAGTATGATTATGTGTAAGTACAGAAAGCAGGTTAATATGACGTCATTGGAGAATTAAAAAAAAAATAATATGATTTCATATTGGAAATTTAACGAAATCTTTCAAAGGTTTGAGAATCATACATAGTATCAATATGAGTAACCGAGAAAGCAAGTAGATATGACGTCAGCAGGTGAATATAACGTCATATGAGTTTGAGGAACATATTGACTAATGAAAAACCCAATTATGGAAATATTGGCATATTTTAATATTTTGAAGTTTTCTATACAACATGTTTAACATTGAAATTGATTTTTCGACGCAAACGTTCCTAAAATTCCAAACAACACCGGGTACTTCAGCTAGTTATCTATAAATATATAGTATATAAATATTACATTAAGTAGTATATATAAGTTCCTATATTTTTTACCTATATATTTTTCTTACATATTTTAAACAATTCGGGAAAAAACTGAGCTTGCTAATATATTAAACAATTTCTTTTTAAATCTTTAAAATGTAAAATAAAGTATTGCAAGATTGTATTTACATTTATCGACAATGTTATTTGTAAGTACGGTTACTTATATCTGAGTACATCATGCGCTCATTTATTATACAATTTTAATTTGTTTTTAGAAAAAAAATATATATATTCAAATAACCCTGTTTCAGTCGATTTTTAAGCAGTGGTTAAATGAAACAATAAAAATATAAAATTCGTGTTCCAGCTCATTGCATTTCAATTAATATTTTTTATTGTTGGAAGATTGTGTAATTGTTTTTATCCAATATAAATAAAAATTACATATAATTCTCTTTCGTAAAAGTAATTCAAATATTTAATTCCAGCTTTTAAATCAATATCTATAGTTAAAAGAACTAGCACTTATGCAATTTCAACTGCACAGGATTCTATTGCAGTTTTAGCATTTGCTTAATTTTTTTTTTTTTCGTTAAGAACATAGAATAATATCCACATTCTTGTATGACATATTTTATATAATACAGCTGTTCTACCATATCGCTTATTACTAGAGCATTTCCTACATAGTTTTAAATAAAAGAATAGAAATAACTGTAGTTTCATTTTGTAACTATTTCAGGAATGTAAAGTAATGGCGAGTACTGTTTCGAACTATAAACATTCCGCCACTAAATTATTTTATTTTATGATATATTTTATGATATAAACAATGTCTCGTGATATTGTAATTAATATATATGAAACGCTGCAGTAAATATTTTTTCTTGAACTATTGCAGCATATTTGTCATACTGTACAGCACATTTATTCTTCCATTTGGTTCACTAAAATTACTGTAATTTTTGATTTTTTAATCATAATTACTGCTAAAAAATTCAAAAACATTTTTAGGAAACTAATTTCGAAAAATGAAATAGTATATATTCTTAAACTATATTTCCATCCTCATAGTTATTATTTTTATACAGAGTGTTTCAAAATTGCTATTTAAAAACCCCAAGAGACTTTAATACATGTCATGAGAAACATTTCTTTGTATAAGAAACCAGGATAGCAATCCAATAATTCTTTGTTTCTTAAACTGTGTCACGCAAACTACAAGTGGTCATCGAGCATTGATCTCCTATATTTCTGTTGGATATCAAAAAAATATATATATATTTGTGTATCACACATTATAATTGAAAATCTCAGAGTAATAAAGGAATAAAAAAAAACTATATAAAAGAGACTACTCAAAACCTAAAAATATCCCAGTTTGAAAAAAAAAGTTTGAGAAATGCATCACTAATACAATCAACAATTCACGTCGCCTCACTTTAAACTAAATGAATCCGGATTTTCATTCCAAACTTAATAAGACTGAATATTACTTAGTGACAAATTCACTAATTTTACTCTGTATAAAAAACTGTGACATCATGCAATGTGTAGAAGTGCATAGATTTTCGATCAGTGACATTGTAAATAGTATCAGTCTCATTTTGGTTGGTTGGTTGGTTGTATAGGGTTTAATGGCGCAAGGTCCCATTAGGGACAAGCTGCGCCAAAGAAATAATATCATTAAAGAATCCGCAAGTAATGATAAAAAAAGCTAAAACAGAAACAAAGTTTAATGAGAAAATTATCTGGATGGGGTACCCATCGAGATATAGTCATACAGTGAATAAAACAAAAATTAATAATTCTTAAAAAAAAGTGAGGTATACAATAATACTCTTAGAAATATGATCTGGATGGGGTTATCCCATCCAGATGTCAAGTTAAGCAAGTATAAAATAACATTGTTAAATAAAACATGAAGGATATAAAAAAACTATATATCAAAATAAAAGCCAGTATGCTTTAAAAATTGAAAGAGCGCCCCATGAGGTGTTTCTAAATGAGGTTGGTCAAGATTGGTGATGTTGAATGAAAATAAATTCTATACAAGTGCCGGAGGCCCGGGCAGTCAGTTAAAACATGATAAATGGTCAGGCAATCAAAATGACAATGTGGACACATGGGTGCATCCTTCCGAAGTAAGAGATGTTTATGGGTTATCCTTGAATGTCCAATTCTTAGACGAGTCAGAAGAACATCAGTCTCATTTTGAATTTTAGAATTTTGAGCTCATTGCTGTTGGACGGCGCACAGTGGGACGTTTTGAGGAACTAGGTGGACAAAATTATTGCTTTTAATTTCAATTAGGTTTTTGCTGGGTTTTCGAATCTATCAGTAATAAAATAATCAAACAATGATAAATATTTGGCTTATTTAATAATTTATATTATTATTATTATTATTTATTTATTTATATTATAATATTGTATTGTCCTTGAAACTACACATGTATTCAAAGTTTCAGCTCAATCGGATAATTAAAAGGGGTTTAAAATTGACTTGCAAGATTTGAATTAAACACTCAAACATACACGTCAAGTTAATATAACTTAATGATTCGCAAACTTTCGCAGGAGCTTTCGTAAGTTTCCAATACTTTAGGAATGGTACTTTGTTTTTAAAAAATGCTTATTTCATAATAATGCTTAATACTGTATTAAAATTCAAGATGAAGTTTGAAAACAAGATGGCGCTTATTTTCAAACAACAATAGGTTAAATCTTGTGACAAACCTGTGACATGTGTCCAGTAAACTCTGCTTTCAAATAAAACAGAAAAGTCACGACTTGCTTTCGAACTTACAGAAAAATAATGCAACTGTTGAAACTCCCTCAAACCAACTGCCTTCTTTACGGTCGTAGTTTATCCACACATCGGATTTTTTCGACAAAACTTGTCGACAGAAGAGACGTTCGGCTACCAGTATACGCGGTCTTGTTAAATTCCGAGATAATCGGAAAAATGAATTTTGTCCACCTAGATCATCAAAACGTCCCACTGTGCGGCGTGGCGTTTGGGAAAGAAGAGTTTGATTGCATCGTGACTAAAAGCTCCTAGAAACCACTAATTTTTAATTGTAATCTTCGCTTTATTAACTAGCAGAGATTTTTCAGTTATACATATCAAATATTTTAGGATAAAATGACGTTTGTCCCTATTTTTCGTTTATTGTGTCAAAAAAAGGAACTGTTGAGAGGTTAATAAATCAAAGAGCATCATCTTTACCATTGTTATATTCATTTTTAATTCTTCATTTACAAAAATAAGAATTAAATGCAGGCCACCCAAAATGGTCCACTCTTTGAATACGAGTATTATCTTTGAAAACACCTCCTGGTTTTAGTTTCTACAATATTTACAATATAAATAAACTTTTGGCTTATGTTTCTACAACATTTGCAAAAAAAAAATCCAGAAAGGAAATTTTTCTTTTAAAATATTGGTATTCAAAAAGAGGACCATTTATCAGCCTGGTAAATGCAACATGCACTTGGAATAAACACTGGGGTGTGCATCATATCAGTTTTGTGTTAATTAAAGTTATATTTCTACAAATACATTTATAAACCCAGTACAGAGACCAGTGACACATTTTCTACACAAATTTTATGATACATTTAGAGCTTTTTTATGTTTTTTTTATGTTCAGGTCGTACTTTTCTACACCATAATTTCCATGAAATTAAACCCTCCTGTAATATCCGATGAGCTTTTTTATGCCATTCCTCTTGAGTTTTCCAGCGTTCACGATGGGTTGTAGGTCGACGTTTGGATAATACCGCCTACACTGTTAAAAATTTGCAGCAAACTGTCCAGTCTTTTGACCGTTTTTGTAGAAAGCGGTTACATAACCGTAATTTAACTATATTCTGACCAATTACGGTTATGTAGCCGTTTTCTACAAAAACGGTCAAATGGCTGGACAGTTTGCTGCAAATTTTTAACAGTGTAGACCAAAAGCGCAAAATTCCAGCAGGATTTTTCCGTGAAGGTTATGATCTTATTAGCTGTCAATCTTCAACCAAGCAAATAAATATATTTAAATCAGTAAAAAGTGTTCAATGAAATATTTCTGGTTTTAAGCAGTTAATTATTCATTTCTCTTATTTAATACATTATCTGATTTTATTTGCCATACAAAAACTCTATAGAATGTTCGCAGCTATGGGTAAACCTGCTTTTTGTCATATTTTCTTTCAGAAAAATAATAGCGGACTGTCATTAGTTGTTCCTTGTTTTGTCTTGATGCAGTTCCTCTGATTGACGACTCTTTTCGTAAAGATCTGGTATTTGATATTTGAAGATGTGAATAAAATATGTCAAGGATAGCATGTGCACTTAATGTTAGCATACTTCTCCACTATATTTGCCTTTCTTTTACCGTTATAGGCAAAACCAGCAATAATCATGAATTCGTCAGGGAAAAAAATTCTTTAGTATCTTTGAACCACGTTTTAAGATGTTTTCCTCCTTTGATGATATTAATTGATCTTCTTGTGTTGGAGTGAGTTAAATACGCTGAAGCATACACTATTGTGACAATATTTTCCCATTTTCCCACGGATAAGTGCTTCTTATAAAGAATACTGCAACGTGATCTGCGTTAGGGTATATGACGATGAAAAAGAAGATGACTACTGTGATTTTGATATTTTTATGATTCAAATTCCTGTTAATCATTATTTTTATAGATGACGCTGAATACTTTAATGATTTTGCAAGAGTTCTTTCATTTGGAGGTTTTCTTTTAATACGAAAGGCTTTTGCAATATTTGAGGAATTCCGTTTACCCCTTAGATACATATTTGGGAGAATTTTTCCAATTGAACCAGAACTTAGAAGTAGATGGAAAGTGGGGGTTCAACGGCCAAAGGAGCAGGAGCGAGTGGAGCGCGGTCTGATGTGGAGCGGGTTCCTACGTCATAGTATCTTTACAAGGCTCTTATCTCTTTATAGCACTAGTTTTTTTCCAATGCTATGTTTGATATTATCCTGGCAAAGCAGATTTATTTATCTCTCTCTATATATACGTGTATGTCTGGTATTATCCTGGCAAAGCAGATTTATTTATCTATCTCTATATATACGTGTATGTCTGGTACTATCCTAGCAAAGCAGATTTATATATATCTCTCTATATATTCGTGTATGTCTGGTATTATCCTGTCAAAGCTGATTTATTTATCTCTCTCTATATACGTGTCTGATATTAACCTAACAAAGCGGATTTATTTATCTCTCTCTATTTATGTACGTACATGAGTAAATATATATATATATATATATCATTCATAAACTGGAAAAAAATATTAAAAACATTTTTAAAAAAAATGCATAATTTAAAAAAAAAAACTTCAGAAAATTACATATTAAAAAAAAAACTTTAGAAAATTACATATTAAAAAAAAAAAACTTTAGAAAATTACAAAGTATTAAAAAAAAAAACTTTAGAAAATTACAAAGTATTAAAAAAAAAACTTTAGAAAATTACAAAGTATTAAAAAAAAAACTTTAGAAAATTACAAAGTAGTAAAAAAAAAAGTTTAAAAACTTTATATGGTGATAAAAATACATATGTTTGTATATGTGGGTGAGTCTACGTATGAATAGAATAGGTTTCAATGAAGTTCACATACATAGCATTCTACGAGAAATGTTTGTGTAGAAGATTTTAATAAGTACACATATTTAAAATTAACATTTTTTATTAAAACAAAAAATACAGGAAGTTTTATTTACAGTAAAGTATTTACATCTCTATTTTTTATTAACAATACAAATCAGCATTTTCTTCCTTATTACAAGCGTGATTAATGTCATAATGTCCATATGCCAGGCTGCTTATCCTATAATCCATCAAGTAACACTTGTCGTCAAAGTGACTTAAGCTAATTTTATTTTGAGTTAATGTATATAGGCGATGGCCATCTTGGGCGATCCTTATCTGTTTCTCCATACTTGTTTTTTGTTGTGTAGGCTCTCCAAGTAGTCTTCATGTTTGATTTTCTGTCGAACAATCTGCGTAGACACGCCTTTCGCACGCTTCTTCTCGTCTTTAACAGATTTTAGAGAGTACATTTTTTACCTCAGTCCAACAAACTCCAGGGCTAATTCCCCATTAAGTTCATCCTTGAACTTACCGAGAACCTTCTTATTGTCTTCAGAGTATAGGCAATGAGATTTCGGGTACTCAGAGAAGTCAAACAAATTACAGTATTGTTCCATATCCTTATAAATATTATTGGTTTTAATATGATAAGTTAAGGAATCTGTATCCGTAAAGAGTAAAACTGCCAGATCTTTGTATGTTTTCTTTATAAAATTGTAATGAAAATCATACATAACCAGGGCTTGACAAATACGGTCGCCAGGTCGCCACTGGCGACCAAATATTTTTATCTGGCCACCAAGTTATTTAATCTAATGGGATTTTTGTTGTTGTTTCTTCTTTGTAGAAAAATTGACGTAAGCTTTCTTGAAATAAGCACAAATGCCCCTTTGAAAAAATAAACTTTGAAATTATATTCACACAAAAAATATTTTTAACTTTTTTTTTTAATTTGGCGGAAATAAGTTCAGCAAATGTAAAATTTAAAATAATCAAATCAGAATTATTTGAGACTTCGACAGAAATATAGATGAAAACTTGTTTTCCTGCTTCACTATTTCGTCGATGCGCTCCTCAGCAGATATAGATTTTGTAGCATTTAACTATCTGGACATTTGAAGCATTCGACAATCAGAATTTTCCGAACAGGCCGATTAATTCACTCTTTACAGTATTTTTATTTATTTATTTATTGAAAGATATATGATTTTGATAAGTTTCATTAGAAAACTTATCGTTTTATTATCTTTCTAAATTACGTAATTAATAATTCTAAACAATGGCTGTTATTATTTTTCCTCAATTAATTCATAAAAACTTTTGTCCTTTTTAAAAATTAATGACAAGGAAGGAGAGGGTGGTAAATATTTTTTACTGGCTACTACAATTTTTTTCTGGTTACCACGTTTTATCATATTTGTAAAGCCTTGTACATAACTAATTTAATAATTCTAAAATAGCGATCCCAACGTATATTGGCCAATTCATAGGTATGCTAGTTTTTAGTCGTTCTACAGCGGTTAAATCTTCATCATATGTCTTGAATGATTTAAAAGTAGGCGAGGCTTCTAATTTTTTGGCTCTTTTTTCACCATTACAAAGCACAATATTTCTTCTGTTTCGAAGATTTTCCATGGTTTTACCAAAAACAGAATTATTTAATAATTTTAAAAAATCCTTTTCAAAAGAAGATTTTGCTTCTTTCCTTGTTTCGGTATTAAAATTGATATATTTCTGTAACCATGGAGCCTGTTTAAATTTTAAAGCTTTGTGCACAGCTGTAATTTTTAAACCAAGTTCTAAATACAATTTAAGATTACGATAATGGGTTATATAATTCTTTTTATTATTCAAATTTGGAATAAGTTTGGGGGTTCCTATAAATTTGCTATTATTATTCACCAAGTTTCGTGCATAGGGAGATAGCATTTGTTCCTCTACAGTTACTCTCTCAGGGGCGACAGGGTATTCATTGTGCAAAGGATGTAAATGTTTTGGATAATCGAGGTCCACCTCGAAGAGATACCCAATTTCAGAAATATCAGGTAGAGACAGAACCCACTCTTCTGTGATATGACTAGTTTCACACCATTCAAAACCGCCATAGGGTAAAAATTGGCTCATAGCCCACCCATACAAGTTATTGGCATCCCAGTACATGATGTAGCTGGGTGCCTCATTTTCCCTATAATCGGGCGTACCGGGTATGTTTGCCTTAGTATATCTTCGGCTTATCCTACTGACGGCTCCACGTATTCCATTTTCAACCATGAGCAACATGTTTATATCAGTAAGTAACTCTAACCGGTCAATTCACCACCAACCTTCAACTTCCCGTACAACTCTCAGTTGAGTAACCCGAGGTTCGCGAATCTAACTGCCGGTTGGTAATTCCGAATTCTTCGTTAACTTCAGGGACATGGTTATTCGACTCTGGGTTACTCGACGGCAGGTTGAAATGTGTATATCTCATTGGCCAAAGGGATCACATGACGTAGCAATAGTCTTTATGGGTTCTGTCCTCCCTTGATTCAGTTTTCAATAACGAAACAAAACAGAGTATTGAAAGAGCATAATTGGAGTGTTTACTTTTTGATAAATAAATTTACAAATAAATTTTGAATTAACATTTTGATTTGGTGGTTTAGAAATATTGTCACAGTCATAAAATGCTCATTTTTACAAAATTTTATAGTATTTTTTTTTTTTTTTTTAAGTTTTTTGATTAAAGAAAAAAATATATATATTATCTACGTTTAATAAACAATTTTATGACCAGGCTAACACTAATAAGTGGAATAAAAGCAAATAGGGAGCTAGATTTATTTATTTTGCAAAAATATTATATAAAAAGATATTTTCATATATTTCTAATGTATGTTTTTTATTTAACTAAAATAATTGATTACAGATTCAATTAAATTATCTCGGATGAAATTGCATGCTTGGTAGCATTTATCCCTTATACGAGACCCAAAAAAGTGTTTTTTTATGTGTAAATTATTATAATTAATATATATATATATATATATATATATATATATATATATATATATATATATATATATATTTCATTTCATATATAATAATTTTAGAAGCTGTTTGAAAAATTTCTTGTGAACTGCGAATTTTTTTCAAATAATCCTCTTAAAAATGTTTCTTTCAAACAAAAATAATTATTTTTAACTAACAAGTTTTTTTTTGTTTTTTTTTTTAGTTATTTGATTAAAGGGAAATTGGAGTGTTTACTTTTTGATAAATAAATTTTGAATTAACATTTTGATTTGGTGGTTTAAAAATATTGTCACAGTCATAAAATGCTCATTTTTACAAAATTTTATAGGATTTTTTTTTTTTTAAGTTTTTTGATTAAAGAATATATATATATATATATATTATCTACGTTTAATAAACAATTTTATGACCATGCTAACACTAATAAGTGGAATAAAAGCAAATAGCGAGCTAGATTTATTTATTTTGCAAGAATATTATATAAAAAGATATTTTCATATATTTATTTCTAATGTATGTGTTTTATTTAACTAAAATAATTGATTACAGATTCAATTAAATTATCTTGGATGAAATTGCATGCTTGGTAGCATTTATCCCTTATACGAGACCCAAAAAGGTGGGGGTTTTTTATGTGTAAATTATTATAATTAATATATATATATATTTTTAATTTCATATATAATAATTTAAAGAGCTGTTTGAAAAAATTCTCGTGAACTGCGAAAATTTTCAAATAATCCTCTTAAAAATGTTTCTTTCAAACAAAAATAATTATTTTTAACTAACAAGTACATATTAGTTCAAATTATTTATCTATTACAAACGGATATACATTTTTATATATTATAACGATATTTTAACGCAAAATTCCATCTTCTATAATTTTATTTTTTAAACAAACATGAAGTGTAGGAATAAATCTGAAATTTAAGAAAAACTGCTGTTTTTTATTCTTAAAAAAAAAAAAAAAAAAAAAAAAAAAAAAGATTTGAATCGTATATACAATATTTGAGTGTAAGAACATTTGATTTTAAATTCGTTAGATGGCGCTACCAAATATTCTCAATAGATATTTTACGTCTTGAAAACTTTCTTAATAATCACTATAATCTTGACTTTACAGAGTTAAAATATCCTAAAAGGGCTATTAATTAAAAGTAACACATTCTTTCACATTATTATTATTTTTTAAATTAACATTTCGTTTGCTTTCTGCATCACAAATAGCATTGAAAACGAAATAAACGTCAAAACACTTGTCAACGCAACCGCCATCTTTGCTTCAATTGCACATGCGCATGTCGAATAACTGTAGACGAATAGGTTAGTTCAGTTACTGAACTTATGTTTCGTTTTCTCCTCCATTTTCGGCTAGTTGAGTTAGCGGAGAATTTGATTTCAGGGTCAACCGAGAGTTACAGCGTAACTCGCCAGTTGAGGTTGACGGTGAGTTAGGGGGTAAAGGTGATTCAGACATCTTCAAACTCGCCTGCCATGCGAGCGAAGGTGCAGTGAACAGATGAGCAGGATCAATTTCATAATACTGCTGACATAATTTCCTAAAGTTTTGAAACACGTCTGCAAGTAGTAGAACATCTGTCTTCACATACAGATTGTGATAATCCCCCGAAGTTGTAAGACTGAAGGAGTTCCACACATTCTGGGCATGCTGATACTCTTTTTCATCTATTGGCTCATTGGTTAAACTATTAAAAATTGCAGAAGGTGAGGGAAGCTGCTTATCATTTAATTTTTCAAAAGAAGTAAAATAATCATAGGGGTAAACCCCTTTACGTATAAGTAAAGATAAATTATTGTTTTGTGGGAAATTTGCTTCAAGTATAGGGAATTGATCAGGTTGAAGGTTTTTAACAAGTTTTTTCAATGATGTGGGCAAAAATTGAAATGAATCGATAAAAACCATTTGAATAGGGGAGGTAGGCTTTTTGATTTTAAAAGTTATATAATTTTCAAGTTTACACGCAATCACATAGATTTCAATATCTTTAAATTTTCCTAACTTTGTCATAAGGTGGTGTGCATCATAGTTTTTTAAGTTATGAAATATAACAGGAATTGTCTATGATTGTCTGAAATTGAGGTTGCAATATGGGTGGGCTGCTCCTCTGTACGCACCTGATAGGTGATCATGATCACGTGTGCGTTTCTCATATAAAGCTTTTTTACAGATATGACAAATCTCTACTTCTCGAAATGCCTTTTCTTCCTTGGGAGTAAGCTTCATAGGTTTAATATTTAGTAACTTCTGTCCCAAAATTTCCTTCTCTTGCATCATTTGGTTTTAAAAATGCTCAATACAGTTTCTACCACGATATACCTGTGCTTTCTTCACACATGTTCCATCGGGTCCAATAACCACATAATCGTATCCACACGGTAAGTGATAGGTTGTTTTCTCAGTATAGGATGTTTTAGAAGAGGGTGAGACTGATGAAACGGGTATAACCAGACTCTCAAAATCCGCATAAATCGTATAGGCAACAGGATGTTGTAGGTGAATACCACAAAACCGAAGTATATTGTTTTCTTTACTAGGCTTGTGCCGCATGGAGAGAACAATATTCACTATGTTTACCCAACAGGTCTTGTCTTGAAAATCGATGTAAACATCGATAACAATAACAGCCAGCGGCTCTATGCTTGGTAAGATCACCTAAAAGTCTTGAAAAACTTCTTATCAAACAATAGTGTTGCTTTTCACCATCACGAACCAATAACAAATTGATCACATTAGAATCTTCTCTAGGGGAAACATAAAGGGGATACACTTCTTCATCTTCATCTTCATATCCAAACACATTAATGCGTAAATTGTTGAGTTGTTCAATAACAGGTATCTTCTGAATAGAAATAGGGAATTCTACCCTGCCTAATTTAATATCATGTTCATAAGGTCGATAATGTGAAATACGTTCAGGCTTTTTTGTAAAGTCTAAGTTTAGTTTAAACGCCAAAAGACACCATACCAAACATTTATTGTCTTCGTTTTTTATGTTAAGCACCGCTTTTTTATCATCCAGTCTTTTAGATAATGGGATGTATGAACTTGCAGCGAGAGGATGATATTTAGCAATCTTGAGTTCTAAATTATGAATTTTTCTCATTTTCCATCCAGATCCCCTTTGTAAAAAATCCTCAAAAGATTTTGTTATTTTGGAGAATCCTTTGGAGAATGTGTTGTTGTATAGATTCTTCGATAAGTTATAAAGTTACTATAAGTTATAAGTAACTAATTTAAAACAATTTAAAAAATAAATTCTAAACTTTTTTCACACCATGACAAAGTAGAGAGAAAATGAGGAGGAGGGCACTTCCGGAGGAGGGCACGTCGTGAGGAAGTGGGCACTTCGGGAGGAGGAGGGTACTTCGGGAGGTGGGCAGCCCTCCCTCCTCCCTCCTCCGTGCCCACAGCCCACCTCCTGAGGCCGGACGCTCATTTTCTCTCTACTTTGTGATGGTGTGATAGAATTTATTTTTTAAAGTGTTTTAAATTAGTTTCGACTTTTTTTTCTCTGTAGTAGCGCCATCTATGAGATGTTTTTGAAGTATTTTGGAAAATGTTTTTATTATTTGCTTAGGCGGGGTTAGATTTGAGATCTTTAAGTTTAGGAAGCGTAGGCGTCTAGTGCGTGTTTCTTAGATATAGTTTTAGACATGAGTAGTGGGAAAGACTGATTCAATCGTGTGTTAGTATTTTTAACGGTGGGTTATTTAGTATCTTTATAATTTTTTTTTAGTTTTAATGAGTGGGATAAATTAATTGTACTGATTTTTTCTCTGTCTTTGAGAATTAGAATTTTTTTTTTCCGTTTAAGACTGAAAGCGCCATCTATGAGATGTTTTTGAAGTATTTTGGAAAATGTTTTCATTATTTGCTTAGGCGAGGTTCGATTTGAGATCTTCTAGTTTAGGCATCTTGTGAGGGTTTCATGGATGTAGTTTTAGACATGAGTAGTGGGTAAAGACTGATTCATATTGCGAGTCTCCCTATAACAGATAAATTCATTAGAAGAGTTTGATAATATACATATTTTTTAATCGTTCGGGATTTAATAATATAAAAATTTTGAAGTATTTTAAACTTCGTATATATATTTTTTCTGATATAATAGACAATCTTATTTAATCTTTAGAAAACCTTTTTTAATAATCGCAGTTTCATATGAAGTAAACATTTATATACAGGATTTAATTAACGAATGAATAGAATTATAATTCTTAGTTGAATATTTTAAGAGACAAACATCGGAAAAAAATAGTCTTATAATATGGCAATTTGAATCTTTCGTTTTCTCGCCGTATGAATTATTTTGTCTTGATTTGGCGATTTTAATTTTATGCTTTCTCACCAAGTGGAATATTTTGTCGCCAGATTATGATCAACGTGGGTGGTCGTGAGGGGTCTGGGGTATAAATAGCGGGCGAGAAGTGTGATTCGTGTCATTTGTTGATTTGCTTTTTAGTGAACGGACGTGTCTTAAACCGCTCCTGATCTCTATCTTTACCTAAGTGGATTATTTATTTGTGAAGATTGTGTTTTGGCTTTAAAAGTTTTTGTGTTGATATATTATGGATAGCGTTATGTCTAATGATGGAGTTATGCCTTTGAGAAATTCTGGGCCTGTAAAGAAGATGTACCAGTGTCTGACTTGTGCGAAGACATTCTCAACTCCTTTTAATTGGAGGCGACATATAAAGTCTCATTTAAATGAGAAGTTGTATATCTGTGACGTGTGTCAGAAAGCCTTTGGAAGGAAATCAAGCTTGATAAGACACATCAAGATGCATAATAGTATTGAACCATATGAGGATTCTCAAGTTTTAACAGAGAAGGACACTATATCCCCTAGTCTCATGGATATCGAGATATCACCTGCAGAAAATGTTTCCCTAAAGACTGCGACCCTTACGAATGCTGAGAAGAAGAATAATGCTTGCCCTATCTGTAGCAAGTGTTTTTCATCTACTTTCAACCTAAATCAACATTTGAAGATACACTTAAATATAAAGCCGTATGTATGTGATATATGTCGAAGAGCCTTTGGAAGAAAATCGAATTGAAAAAGACACTCGGAAGCTCATGATAGTGGAGCATTGTCTACATTTCAGTGTAATGATTGTGGTGAGATATTTCAAAAGTGTAACTTCCAGCGACATGTAAGGTCACATCAAAATTTTAGACCTAGTTGTAGTGTTTGTCATAAAGTGTTGGGACGAAATTATGAACTGAAACAACATATGCGTACCCAACATCCTATGTATGTATCATGAGTGTGAAACGGAAAATAGCTTTATCTAATGTAAAGTCTAGAAAACCGAAGCAGTCTGATGCACTTAATGTGTTTAAAACAATGATGCTGTACCCTGATAAACGTGAACGATTTGACTTAGAAGTTTTTCATACACACTTACAATCTGAAATACAGGAACGCCTAGTAAGTGAATTTCAAGAAAAGGGTGCCATTAAATGGTATATGGTTGAAAAAATATCACTTGAACGTATGACAAATAATGAGGAGATGCAAGAAATTCAATCTTTTTTTCGATGCTCATGTATGACCGAACTTATCTAAGAATCTATACAACAACACATAGAAGAAGGATTCTCCAAAATAACAAAATCTTTTGAGGATTTTTTACAAAGGGAATCTGGATGGAAAATGAGAAAAATTCATAATTTAGAACTCAAGATTGCTAAATATCATCCTCTCGCTGCAAGTTCATACATCCCATTATCTAAAAAAGTGGATGATAAAAAAGCGGTGCTTAACATAAAAAACGAAGACAATAAATGTTTGGTATGGTGTCTTTTGGCGTTTAAACTAAACTTAGACTTTACAAAAAAGCCTGAACGTGTTTCACATTATCGACCTTATGAACATGATATTAAATTAGGCAGTGTAGAATGCCCTATTTCTATTCAGAAGATACCTGTTATTGAACAACTCAACAATTTACGCATTAATGTGTTTGGATATGAAGATGAAGATGAAGAAGTGTATCCCCTTTATGTTTCCCCTAGAGAAGATTCTAATGTGATCAATTTGTTATTGGTTGGAGATGGTGAAAAGCAACACTATTGTTTGATAAGAAGTTTTTCAAGACTTTTAGGTGATCTTACCAAGCATAGAGCCGCTGGCTATTATTGTTATCGATGTTTACATCGATTTTCAAGACAAGACCTGTTGGATAAACATAGTGAATATTGTTCTCTTCATGCGGCACAAGTAATAAAGATGCCTAGTAAAGAAAACAGTCTCACCCTCTTTTAAAACATCCTATACTGAGAAAACAACCTATCACTTACCGTGTGGATACTCTTATGTGGTCATTGGACCCGATGGAACATGTGTGAAAAAGCACAGGTATATCATGGTAGAAACTGTGTTGAGCATTTTAAAAACCAAATGATGCAAGAGAAGGAAATTTTGGGACAGAAGTTACTAAATATTAAACCTATGAAGCTTACTCCCAAGGAAGAAATGCATTTCGAGAAGTAGAGATTTGTCATATCTGTAAAAAAGCTTTATATGAGAAACGCACACGTGATCATGATCACCTGTCAGGTGCGTACAGAGGAGCAGCCCACCCATATTGCAACCTCAATTTCAGACAATCATAGACAATTCCTGTTATATTTCATAACTTAAAAAACTATGATGCACACCACCTTATGACTAACTTAGGAAAATTTAAAGATATTGAAATCGATGTGATTGCGTGTACGCTTGAAAATTATATAACTTTTAAAATCAAAAAGCCTACCTCCCCTATTGAAATGGTTTTTATCGATTCATTTCAATTTTTGCACACATCATTGGAAAAACTTGTTAAGAACCTTCAACCTGATCAATTCCCTATACTTGAAGAAAATTTCCCACAAAATAATAATTTATCTTTACTTATACGTAAAGGGGTTTACCCCTATGATTATTTTACTTCTTTTGAAAAATTTAATGATAAGCAGCTTCCCTCACCTTCTGCATTTTTTAATAGCTTAACCAATGAGCCAATAGATGAAAAAGAGTATCAGCATGCCCAGAATGTGTGGAACTCCTTCAGTCTTACAACTTCGGGGGATTATCACAATCTGTATGTGAAGACAGATGTTCTACTACTTGCAGACGTGTTTCAAAACTTTAGGAAATTATGTCAGCAGTATTATGAAATTGATATTGATCCTGCTCACCTGTTCACTGCACCTTCGCTCGCATGGCAGGCGAGTTTGAAGATGTCTGAAACACCTTTAGAGTTACTTACTGATATAAACATGTTGCTCATGGTTGAAAATGGAATACGTGGTGGCGTCAGTATGATAAGCCGAAGATATGCTAAGGCAAACATACCCGGTACGCCCGATTATAAGGAAAATGAGGCACCCAGCTACATCATGTACTGTGATGCCAATAGCTTATATAGGTGGGCAAAGAGCCAATTTTTACCCTATGGCGGTTTTGAATGGTGTGAAACTAGTCATATCACAGAATAGTGGGTTCTGTCTCTACCTGATAGTTCTGAAATTGGGTATCTCTTCGAGGTGGATCTCGATTATCCAAAACATTTACATCCTTTGCACAATGAATACCCTGTCGCCCCTGAGAGAGTAACTGTAGAGGAACAAATGCTATCTCCCTATGCACGAAACTTGGTGAATAATAATAGAAAATTTATAGGAACCCCCAAACTTATTCCAAATTTGAATAATAAAAAGAATTATATAACCCATTATCGTAATCTTAAATTTTTTTAGAACTTAATTTAAAAATTACAGCTGTGCACAAAGCTTTAAAATTTAAACAGGCTCCATGGTTACAGAAATATATCAATTTTAATACCGAAAAAAGGAAAGAAGCAAAATCTTCTTTTGAAAAGGATTTTTTTAAATTATTAAATAATTCTGTTTTTGGTAAAACCATGGAAAATCTTCGAAACAGAAGAAATATTGTGCTTTGTAATGGTGAAAAAAGAGCCAAAAAATTAGTAGCTTCGCCTACTTTTAAATTATTCAAGACATATGATGAAGATTTAACCGCTGTAGAACGACTAAAAACTAGCATACCTATGAATCGGCCAATATACGTTGGGCTCGCTATTTTAGAATTATCTAAATTAGTTATGTATGATTTTCATTACAATTTTATAAAGAAAACATACAAAGATCTTGCAGTTGTACTCTTTACGGATACAGATTCCTTAACTTATCATATTAAAACCAATAATATTTATAAGGATATGGAACAATACTGTAATTTGTTTGACTTCTCTGAGTACACGAAATCTCATCGCCTATACTCTGAAGACAATAAGAAGGTTCTCGGTAAGTTCCAGGATGAACTTAATGGGGCATTAGCCCTGGAGTTTGTTGGACTGAGGTAAAAAATGTACTCTCTAAAATCTGTTAAAGACGAGAAGAAGCGTGCGAAAGGCGTGTCTACGCAGATTGTTCGACAGAAAATCAAACATGAACACTACTTGGAGTGCCTACACAACAAAAAACAAGTATGGAGAAACAGATAAGGATCGCCCAAGATGGCCATCGCCTATATACATTAACTCAAAATAAAATTAGCTGAAGTCCCTTTGACGACAAGTGTTACTTGATGGATGATGGGATAAGCAGCCTGGCATATGGACATTATGACATTAATCACGCTTGTAATAAGGAAGAAAATGCTGATTTGATACTTTACTGTAAATAAAACTTCCTGTATTTTTTGTTTTAATAAAAAATGTTAATTTTAAATATGTGTACTTATTAAAATCTTCTACACAAACATTTCTCGTAGAATGCTATGTATGTGAACTTCATTGAAACCTATTCTATTCATACGTACAATCACCCACATATACAAACATATGTATTTTTATCACCATATAAAGTTTTTAAGCTTTTTTTTTTACTACTTTGTAATTTTCTAAAGTTTTTTTTTTAATACTTTGTAATTTTCTAAAGTTTTTTTTAATACTTTGTAATTTTCTATGTTTTTAATATTTTTTCCAGTTTATGAATGATATATATATATATATATTTACTCATGTACATACATACATAGAGAGAGTTAAATAAATCCGCTTTGTTAGGTTAATATCAGACACGTATATAGAGAGAGATAAATAAATCAGCTTTGACAGGATAATACCAGACATACACGAATATATAGAGAGATATATATAAATCTGCTTTGCTAGGATAGTACCAGACATACACGTATATATAGAGAGAGATAAATAAATCTGCTTTGCCAGGATAATACCAGACATACACGTATATATATAGAGAGATAAATAAATCTGCTTTGCCAGGATAATATCAAACATAGCATTGAAAAAAAACTAGTGCTATAAAGAGATAAGAACCTTGTAAAGATACTATGACGTAGGAACCCGTTCCACATCAGACCACGCTCACTCGCTCCTGCTCCTGTGGCTGTTGAATCCCCACTTTCCATCTACTCTTAGACTTTTTTTCCCATTCTTCTTGAAAAACTACATTTCGTGAAATTCCAATATGATATTTTGTAGGTACCACTGTTTACTTAACAGGTGACAAAACAAGACAATTTAAAAGACTCGAATAGGTGCTAAAACATGTTTAAAACCTATCCTAGTACTTTCGGCCGGCTACCGCCGCCAATACCAGGGAGCGAAAATCCTTACTGATTGTCGTCTTTCGCATCTGAACTCCAGCTTCGTCTTGAGGTAGAAAAGTCCCATTATTTCTTTAGTATTATCTTGAGTAGCCGGTAGCCGGCCGAAAGTACTAGGGCAGTTTTTAAACATTTTAAACATATTTTAACACATATTTGTGTCTTTTAAATTGTCTTGTCTTGTCACCTGTTATGTAAACAGTGGGATCTATAAAGTCTCATATTGGAATTTTATGAATAAAGTGAGGTGAAATTTTCTTTTCGCCCTATGTGCTACGTTTCGTGATTTTAGATAATTAAAAAATAAGCATAATACGGCGTTTTTTAAAGTTGAATTAGAATAAGTATTTTTTAGAAAGATCACGAACATTCTAATAAATGAATTTATTTTTTAAAAGCTTCATTTTGCATGTACAAAAAAACTCTGGTAAATTTATTTTTCGAAAGTATAATTTCTGTGAAAAGTATATTTTCAATTAGAAGATTCTTTTTTACACAAAAATGAAATCGCCTAAAAATTTTATGGGAGTATCTGTATTATTAAAAAAAACAATATCGAAACATGTATAATCAGAAAAGATTAAACAGCAGACTAACATAAATATAACTTCTGAAAATATTCACCATTTCCTTTGCTTTTTGTTTTAAGTATTTCTATAAATAACAACATAATTTTATGACGACAATCAGTAAATGTAATATGTTTTCTGCTATGTCACATCATTAGAGAATAATTGTAGTTTCATTTGGTAACTATTTTGGAATGAAAAAGAATCTTGATATTATTTCGTGTTGAGACATGAACATTCCACATCTAAATTATTTTATTTTGTGAGATGATTTGTAATATAAGCTTTGTCTTGTGGACTACGGTAATATATGTTGAGACATGTTGAAAATTTCACATGCTCACATACCTGGAAGATAAAGATAATCCCTTAGGAATGAAAGGCCTTTTGTGAATTGTCACTATTCAAGTATTAGTGCTATACAGAAGGGGGACAGGTGGACGTGAATCAACTAATCAATTACTTGGGAAAAGGGGATAATCTCCTAAGAATGAAAGATAGAACTATAGATTGGGGTCTGTCATTGTCACCTGGAGATAAGAGACTGGAGCAGGTGTGGTAGTGGAGGTAATGCTTTCTGTGAAATTCCTAGGATGCAATGAAAGCCCCTGGGAAGTGAACTTGCGGACGGCAGTTGAATGTTGAAGGAGTTGGAGGTTGAACGAGATGGGAGAAAGGTCCTTTTTTGAGCGGACGTGAGAATCTGAGTTTTTTCGGACATCGTAATTTACAAGACGAAGATGACTGTCCTATTTTTTTTTATTTTTACTTTTTTTTTATAATGTGTTAATTTAAAATAAAGTTTTTTTCGTTTCAAACGATCAATGGATTTCATTAATTATATATACATGTGTCCACGTTACCACAATGTGATGCACTTTTTTAATTATGTTTTTTTTTTATATTTTACAACATATTTACGATAGAAATCAATACCCATATTCCAATACCGATACATAGAGGTAATTGCCGTTTAGAAATCTAATGATTAATAATATGCTAATTATTTTTTTTTTCTGGGAGTATCTGTATTTTTAAAGAAAAACAATATCGGAACATGTATAATCAGAAAAGATTAAACAGCAGACTAACATAAATATAACTTCTGTAAATATTCCCCATTTCCTTTGCTTTTTGTTTTATCTCTATAAATAACAACATAATTTTATGACGACAATGTAATATATTTTCTGCTATGTCACATCACTAGAGAATAATTGTAGTTTCATTAGGTAACTATTTTGGAATGAAAAGTAATCTCGACATTATTTCGTGTTGAGATATAAACATTTCACATCTAAATTATTTTATTTTGTGAGATGATATGTAATATAAGCTTTGTCTTGTGGACTATGGTAATATATATGATGCACTTGTTTAATTATGTTTACTTTATCTTTTACAACATATTTACGATTTAAATCAATACCCATATTCCAATACCGATACATGGAGGTAATTGCTGTTTAGAAATCTAATGATTAATAATATGCTAATTATTTTTTTTCTGGGAGTATATGTATTGTTAAAGAAAAACAATATCGGAACATGTATAATCAGAAAAGATTAAACAGCAGACTGACATAAATATAACTTCTGTGAATATTCACTATTTCCTTTGCTTATTGTTTTAAGTATCTCTATAAATAACAACATAATTTTATGATGACAATCAGTAAATGTAATATGTTTTCTGCTATGTCACATCACTAGAGAATAATTGTGGTTTCATTTGGTAACTATTTTGGAATGAAAAGTAATCTTGATATTATTTCGTGTTGAGACATAAACAGTCCACATCTAAATTATTTTATTTTGTAAGATGATTTGCAATATAAGCTTTGTCTCGTGGACAACGGTAATATACATGATGCACTTGTTTAATTATGTTTACTTTATCTTTTACAACATATTACTTACTCGTCATACGTAGTATAGGGTAAGTCTTGTAATCGTTTTAAAAATCGAAACAATTTTTTTGACGGATTTACACGTTTCAGACACTGGAGATTCCAAAAAGCATATTTTTAGAGAAAAAAAATTGCCGTCCGTCTGTGTGTCTAAACGGTCTTTCTCCCGAACAAATTGAGATACAGATTTGAAATTTTGTATCCCTTCGATTTTTCATGACTCTGTATTTCATTCAAATTTCAATTGAAAGATATATTTTAATTGGAAATGAGACGCTTAATCCGACGCAGTAAACTTTTAGTTAATGTGATTTTCATTTTTGGAGTTATAAGGATGTTTCTTTTACGCAATTCAGTAATAGAAGAACATTTAAAGTTTATGACGTCATCAAGCCACGATTTTATTAGAATTGCAATACATTTTATAAGTAGTTTACACATTTTTTATTTTCATATTTTATATTATGCATATCCATGATGGGTAAGTATTTAGGTGGCCCCCAACTACTAGTTTACGATAGAAATCAATACCCATATTCCAATACCGATACATAGAGGTTTATTGTTCTTTAGAAATCTAATGATTAATAATATGCTAATTAATTTTTTTTCTTCATTTTCTCATTCAGTGCGACAAAAAAATATTCTCAGAAAATAGAGGAGGGGCTAGAATTGAAAAAAATTACAAACACTTGTATAAACACTTGTTACAAACACTTGTTACAAACACTTGTTTGCTTAAACAAAACGTTAAGCAAAGTTTCAATTATTTTTTTTATTTCATTCGTAAATACAGGGGTGCAAAAATCTAGGCGCAAATGGGCTAATTCTCACCACTAAATTTTATTAGTATTCTTCGTCAAATTTTATTAGTAAACTTCGCCTAAATTTTATCAGTATTTTTATTAGGCGAATAATACTAAAAAATTAGTGGTGGGAATCAGCCCATTGGAGCCTAGATTTTTGCACCCCTGCGTAAATATATCAATTGTTTAATCATATTATTTTCAAACTTTGTTAAATCTAAAAATAAAAAAAATTCTGAAGCTATTCTCCTTTTAAAACTCTATTCCGACAACATAATTTTAAGACTTAATAATTTTAAGACACATAATTTTAAATTCTTTTATTAATAAAAAGGGCTGTTTAAATAAATATTTGATATTGAAAGATGGTTCTAAACAATGTATTTCATAAATACGTCTTTTTTTCTTGAATGAATACAAATAAAATAAAAGTTTTTGATTAAATCCAAAAAAGTATAGATAGACATATTCTTCACACCTTAGACAGAAAAAAATCGAATTTAAACATTGAACTTTGTCCAATAATTTAAGCTTCCGTAAAGCTGTGATTTACAATGATCTTGTGATTAGGAAAAGTTTCTTGACACCTTCTGACGGATTAGATTACCTCAATTTTCGGGTATGAAGTGAAAGATAATTTAAATGTAGAAAATGATTAATTCCAACACATATGTCACAAAATGTTTCGTTTTACAATATTTCTGTTAGGATCTCAGAAACGAAATCTTTATTTTTCCCCCGACCCTTCCTTATTAGCTGCACTATAATTTAGCATTTTTAGCAAACAAATTCGCTTTTTAAATTCAGTAATACGGAAATAATAGGACTCCATCTTAAATATGATGTAATCACCATGACAAGCTATAATCATTACCTGTCATGGGATATCATTGAATTAATTACGTATGACAGGATTTAATAGAATGAAGAGAACTTTTAATAATATATTTTTAAGTTTTGAATCTATTTTCATAAAATTGGAACTGACTCAACAAAATTGTGCAAAAAATATATATATTTAATTTTTGCGCTTTTATATGCGGACATACGTTCAGATGGACGGACCAGACGACGGATATAAGTGCTACATATTTATATAATTACGAATGCATCTACAAAGAAAAACATAGATAGCAACAGGTCTACTGAAAGAGCATTTGGAGTACATGAAACGCTGATTCGATATTGGCTCAAAATGGAATGTGCTCTAAAAAATCAATTAAAAGTGTATGAGCCTTTTGTGGTCCCAAATCCGGAAAATACTTTTCGCTCTGTTGTTTTTATGCTTAAAGAAAAATGAAAAATCCAGTATCGGGCATATATTACGAAACAGTGTACGACACTACAGAAATTATTAAGAAATTAATTTTTTCCATACGATGAAATGAGATATCTATTTCATCGTGAATTTACACACGTCATGTAATGCACTAAATATTAGATAAGTTTAAAAATGTATTACAACATCTTAAAGAAGAACGAAAAATCCAGCATCGGGCATATACTATGAAATACTTTACGACCTAGAGAAATTATTAATTTTTTTTTTCATACGATGAAATGAGATATCTGAATAGTAAATTTATAAACACAAAAAGCATTAAAATTCTGTTTTCAGCAATACCTGCTCATATCTGGTAGAGTGTGCGAATTCTTTAATGTAGTATTTGACTCATAGAATTTACACACATCATGTAATACACTAAATATTAGATAAGTTTAAAAATGTTGATAACATCTTAAAGAAGAACGAAAAATCCAACATCGGGCATATATTAGGAAATACTTTACCTAGTACAGAAATTATTAAGAATTTTTTTTTTCATACGATGAAATGAGATATCTGAATAATCAATTTATAAACACAAAACGCAGTAAAATTCTATTTTCAGCAATACCTGCTCATATCTGGTAGAGTGTGCGAATTCTTTTATGTAGTATTTGACTCATAGAATTTACACACTTCATGTAATACACTAAATATTAGATAAGTTTAAAAATGGTTACAACAGCATAAAATATACTTCCCGCGATTATCGATCATAGTAAGTCTTGTAAACGAATTATTTTATATGTCTCTGTAAATCAGGCATGTCAAACACGTGGTCCGCGGGCTACATCTGGCCCGCCGACAACTTATCTGTGGTCCGTGAAGCTTTTGGTAATTTACTTGTGTTTAATTTAGTTGTTAGAACACGCATGCTGAAAATACATTTTGCACGAACACACTTACACCAACCATTGTCTTACAGATGACAAACTTAAGAAAGAAATGTATATCAGTGTTACCAGTTTGACGGGATTTTTTTTTTCATTCAGAATGCTACCACTACTTTTTAATAGTAATATTTGTCTAACTTTTTCCGTCATTAAATAATAGGAATATTTCTTTTCAAACTGTAGTAGCACTCTAAATTTAAAAATTCCGCTTATCTGGCAACAGTGGACTGTATTGACAGATATAACTCAATTTTAATTGCAGTAAAACACATCTATGATAGTTAATCGGAACGTAGCAAAACGCGGGATCTGAGTCTGAAATTTTAAAGTTTCATAAAATGTTTACAGCATTTTACTTATAATTTGTATTTGTTTTGTGTCAAAACTTTATTTTCTACACACTTCGATTTTACACTACTTTACAAAATGATAAATCATGTATTTATCAAATACAAAGAAATGTATTGTAAAATTATGAAAATTCTGTAATAATTAAGAACAGTTAAAACGTAAATAGTTTTAAATGAGTCGTCTTGAAGTCACACAAATTATTACTTTTGTGCTTGTCACAAAACCCCTACATACGTCATCCACGGGTTCTTCACTTGAACTTAAGCGAACATATGGATTTATGATATAAGCTCTTAAATTATTTTAATTACTTAGGATAGTAATTGCGTCCTTGTTAATGAATCTTGCGTGTTCTTTCTTTCATTTTTTATTAATGTACACACATTTTATTGACATACTCTCATGCATCCTAGGATTTATATATATATAAAATATGTTAAAAGTTCTTTACCACTATGAATAACTATGATTAACAGAAGATGAACATCAAAGATTTTTTTTAAGATAATTTACAATGCAATTATAAAAATATTGAAAATATTTAATTATATAAAAATTATATTGAAAAAAATAATAATTTTTTTGTTTTATATATAAACAGTGTTGGAGTTTGGGGGAAAATGTAACACTAAGAAGTGCTACAACACAAAGAATAAAGAAAACTCGCAAAAATCTGGCTAAACATCGAACAGATAAACTGTCAAAATTGAAGCTGGTACTTCATAAAAGAGAATCAAACTGTGTTCACGAAGTCTATTGAAGAAAATAATTTACTTTAAAAAACTAATTATTGTCTTTATTACATTAAATGTCCCACGAGTCGAAATCGTTAATAATGGAATTGAAGAATTGATGTCTAGAGCAGTTAAAGAAATTAAAAAATACTATAAGCATAAGTACCATTGCTAGAAATATTTATACATATCCGGATAGATTTATAAATGTCGGAAATGTGTTTAAAACTTACAGTGCTTATAAACTTATATCTGTACGCACATGCTTAATCATTGTCAATGTGAAGATAAACAGATCTGCCTTCTTAAATAGATATTTGACGACTTTCTATCTCAAGCTTTTAACTATTAAACAAAGTTACCATTTTGTATTTTAAAAGAACAAAATATAAATGTGGATTATTAAAAGACCGCTAATAGGCAAAGTACATGGAGTTTACATTTGAAATTGCAAAACACCTCAGTAAACTTCGACTTCAAGGCAAATTTCATACTGCTATCTTGTTATTTGATAGTTAGCATTTTGAAATAGCAACATAGCAGTATGAAATTGCCTTGAAGTTAAAGTTTTATTTTGGCAACACAATTTTCAAAAAGAAAATCTCTTATGTTCTTTTAAATATTGCCACCAGGCATTATTACAAAAATCATAAAAGTGAAAATTTTTAGATTTTTAATGAAATATAAAAAAAAATTAATTCAAAAGAAGATTTTCGAATTTCAAGAAATATGAAAATGAGCTTAATCTAATTATCTCCCCCCTCTAATGATCGGGGTTGTAATAGTTGAGCATAATTTAATCAAAAGTGCAGTTGATTAAAATTCAGAGCAATCCCATATTAGTGGAAAATATATGGATATTGGGTCTCTAAATTTTTTTAATTATTCATCAATCGACCGATTTTTTAAAGTAGAGTGTGCAATTAGGCATATTATAGCTGTGTTCAGTAGCACACTTTTATACGGCATCTGTGCATAGCTGACAATCTTTTGTTATTTTTCAAGTCAGATAAACATAATTTGAACCAGAAAATGTATTTAATAAATGAAATCAAATAAGTAGAGTATAGATACAAGACACATTTTATTAATAAAAATTTTTGATTCAAAATATGTTTATTTTTAGATTTTTTTTTTTAAGAAAACACGGAAAATTGATAGCAACGCCTTTGCTAGATCAAGATTAACAGACGAGAGTGTATAATTAATTTTTTTAAATAATACAATTTAGAAAATTAAATTAAATTTTGTAGATTTGGTTGAATAAACGTAATTATGAGTATTATTTCCAACAATAAAATAACATAAACTATGCACTCTAGCAATAAATTTGGAACTTTGAAAGCATATTTCTTTAACATGGCTGTGCTTTTGTACGTACAAATTTTTTTTGTGCAATGGTTCTACTTTTTTTTAATGTGGCCCGCGGCTTTGTATATAATGCTCAGTTTGGCCCGCGACGGTAAAGAAGTTTGACATGCCTGCTGTAAATGAACAATAAGTGTCAGTAGAATTCATCTTGTAGTACACCTCAGTGATAAATTTTAATTTCATTATGTTTAAAATATCATAAGATCATTAAAATGCACTCCAACAGATATTTCATATAGATCACAATATAATGGAAATATTTTGTGCGTTCCTGTAAAAGAAATATATATGCTACTACACTCCCAAGAAAGCATGTTGTAATCCACTTCAGGGATGCATATCAATCTCGTTATGCTTAAAACGTCAATAAAATAAACCTCAAATGATTTTTCCCCATAGACAATACACTGTTAAATTTGCAGAAAACTGTTCAAACATTTGAATTTTCATTTACATAAAGATTACTTCACTGCAATTTTAATCTATCCTGACTAATGAGAACACTTCATAATATAGTCACGTAACGTAAACGTTATTTAGAAAAACGGTTGAATGACTGGTCAGATTGCTGCAGATTTTAATTGAGTGTAATGTAACAGAATTCTTTTGTATGTCCCTGTAAATGAACTATAAATGCAGCATAATTAATTTTCAGTACCGAACATTCAATAGTAGGCCTCAATAAAATACAAAAATTATGGCATTTAGAGTACATTTACGAGAGTTAGAATTGGGACAGACTGACAATCCGAGTTTATAAACACTTGTCAACTATGTTCGAAATTTTAAACAGAATATTATTTAATTATACTAAATGCTTCTGTCACACAAATTAAATATTTGTGTGTATCCGTTTGCTAAGTTTGAGAAGCCTTTTTACCAGATTCTCGAATGCTTCTAGGACAGTTATATCTCTGTTCAAAAACTATTTATGAACTGTTGAAACTCTTATACATTTCGCTTAATGCTAATTATGCATTCATTAAAATGTTACCTAGTTTTATTAATTTTATATGTAGACATTTTTATTTTTATTATTTATTTATTTATTTATTTATTTTTGCATATTTATTGTCAAGAAAAAATAATTATCTAAAAAAAAATAATAGTGATAAAGTAAAATATAAAAAGCGTATTCTTCTTACCTCCTACTTTAAGCCCGACAAAATTGCAAAAAAATGCGAGTAAATACCGCATCATTTTACGAACAATTCAATTCAAGAAGAAAGAGTCGAATTCATGTAAGCTTTTAAAATATGTTTTTAGCTTTTCATTAATTCACCAATTCTTAAATTTTAAATTCTTTTGATTAAGGCAGTATTAAAAAAAAATATTTTTCCACGCTCAACAACTCAAAATTTTGAGACACATTTTCAGACTCATTTTTAAAAATAAAAAGATGAAACTTGGCGGCGTGATTTATGAAGATATTTATAAGGGACCCATGTTTTTATTTTTCGTTCAATTAATTATAAATTGATTTACAAACAATTATTTTCACAGTACGATAATTTTTTTGTTTTTTGTTTCCAGTGCCATCGCTTTGGGAAATTCGATTCAAAATGTCCACTTTCACAGCATTTTTTGAAATATATTCTGCCTTTATCAAAAAATCGAGACGATACGGACATTATAAAGTTTCTAAATAAGAGAACCTGCTAATTGTATGCATTTTAGAGCAAAAATTAAATTTAAAAATGTGTCTCAAAATAAGCAGTTTGGATTTGAATACACCCTTAAATGAGTTCAATTTTTGTCAAATAGATTGCGCTTAATTAACAATTTGCTTACATGGCCTTGACTCAAAAATTCTTCCTAATTTGAACAATAAAAATAAAGAATTTGAAAGAAGTAACATATATTGTTATATATAGCTAAACATTATATTGCTAATAATTTTCAGCCAGTGCCATCGCTTTGGGAAATTCGATTCAAAATGTCCACTTTCACAGCATTTTTTGAAATATATTCTGCCTTTATCAAAAAATCGAGACGATACGGACATTATAAAGTTTCTAAATAAGAGAACCTGCTAATTGTATGCATTTTAGAGCAAAAATTAAATTTAAAAATGTGTCTCAAAATAAGCAGTTTGGATTTGAATACACCCTTAAATGAGTTCAATTTTTGTCAAATAGATTGCGCTTAATTAACAATTTGCTTACATGGCCTTGACTCAAAAATTCTTCCTAATTTGAACAATAAAAATAAAGAATTTGAAAGAAGTAACATATATTGTTATATATAGCTAAACATTATATTGCTAATAATTTTCAGCAGGCAAAAATTGTTTAATAAATACATGAAACAAAAACATTATTCGTACAATGTATTTGTTAATATGTCTTTTATCTTGAAGCTTCCGAAAAGAACTTCTTCATTTCATTTTAATTTTCATAAAATAAAAAAAAATGTAGAGATATGATTAAATCGTAAACTAATCTTGAATTTAAACTTTTAAACGTCGTTTAAAAGAGTAGAGTTTTATGCCACGAACTGTTCAATTTCCATTCAAGTGAAATTGAATTCAGATAAGTTTTAAATTATTTTATTACATCCAGGTTTTCAGCATTTCATTAATTCACCTGTTCATAAAAATTAAAATAGTTTTCATTAAAAGAGTTTAATTTTGGTCCAATAGATTGAGGTTAAGGAATATTTGACTTACGTGGGCAATTGATGAAGGAAAGTTTCTCAAAAAGATAATTTAAAAATAGGGAATTCAATAATTACACTGGCGGGAAACATTAAAGGAACTAGCGTAAAAGCTCATGTAACTTGAATTGACTTTGCAGATAAAAACATGAACTTGTACACGATCTTTATTTTTGTCATGCCTTCAAATAAGTTTTAAGTTATTTTATTGAATTCAGGCTAGCAGGATTTCATTAATTAATTTATTCATAAAAATTAAAAGAGTTTTGATTAAAAGAGTTTAATTTTGTGCCAATAGATTGATGTTAAATAAGATTTTGGCTTACGTGAACATTTGATTCAGAAAAATTTCTCAAAAAGTTATATTAAAAATTCAGAGATGCATAATTACACTGGCGATAAATATTAAAGAAATGAGTATAAAAACTCGTATAACTTTAATGATTTTCAGTTTTTATACTTATTTCTTTTTCAATGAGAGATTATATATCTGAGATTATTAGTCTCTACTTGAGACTAATGCATGATTAAAGGCAATGTATTTTTTAAACTATTCTGTCTTTAAGTTCTACCATTTTTAAATTAGTCTGGCTTTTTGAACGAATTTTAAAGACTTTTTTAATTTTCATTAAATAAAAAAATGTATAAATATATATTACTTACATTCTTCTCTAAGAATTGAAATTAAACTTTCAAAAATCGTTTTAGAAAATAAATGTTTTATGCTATGAACGGTTCAGTTTCAATTCAACTAAATTTGAATTCAATTAGACCTTTTGAAAGTTTTATAATATTCTGCTTTTTAGGATTTCATTTAACTCGCCTATTTTTCATTCAGTTTTGAATTAAAAAGTTAAATTTTCATTTAAAAAAAATCTTTAAAAATATTTGACTCACATGGTTTTTTGATTAAGAAATATTTTTTCTCGAAAATGTAAATCTAAAAATAAAGAATTATATACTTACTTTCTTATTAAATTTCAAGTTAACTTTTACTCAAAATTTTCAATTGAAAAAATGGTATTTAGAATGAAATTTTAAATTGTTTTGTTAAGAACAGTGAATGATATATATCTGATATTAAAACATGTTTGAATACCATGTATTTCTTAAATTACTTTTTCTCCTTTAATAAAACTACTAAAAAATTGAATTTAAACTTTCAAGTATTGTTTTAAAATAGTAATATTTTATCCCCCGAACACATCAATTTACGTGAAAGCAGTTCAATTCAAGTAAGCTTTTAAAATTATTTTATAGGAATCGGATTTACAGTATTTCATTAATTAAAAAAATCATTCATTCATTCAATAAATAAAAAATAGTTTTGAATAAACGAGTTCATTTTTGTCAGACAGATTAAATAAGCTTAAATAAACATTTGCTTAGTTGGTATTTTGATTAAGAAAATATTCTCCAACAAACATTCATAATTAGCACAATTTTCAATTAATGAATAAAAAGAACATTTGTAAAAAAAAAAAAAAAAAAAAAAAAAAAACATTGATACATATCTATAGAATTTTTATATAGCTAGATTAAAGAAAAGTTTTCACAAGACAACAAATTTTTTATTGAAATATTTAAAAAAAATTTCTTTTTAACTAGTAAGGAAAATAATTTTTAGATTTTTAAAGAAATTTGAGATAATGTGTAAATAAAATTTTCATTAAAAAACATTTTTACAATTTTACAGCCACATTTTCGTACATATACAAATGTGTGTTTAAAAGTATATCCTTTTTGAAATGTATTTAGTGTTTAAAATTAGTTTACTACTTAATTAGATATTTTACATGTTTAAGATTCAAATCAGATTTAACCTATGCAAATATTAGAAATTATATTTGTTTGGACATATTTTTCTTCTTTATTATTAATAAAATAATGAATTTTAACAGAATTGCATATCATATTTTAAGAAAGTAAATATAAATATAGATGCGCGGTAGCTTAGTTTTCAGCATGTCGCACTAACATGCCACAGGCCCACAGTTCGATTCCAGACTGCAGCCTGCACAAGGTTACATCAATGTTTAATCCCTTTGGGGTCTATAAAAAGAGTACCCGGCTTGTTTGTGAATTAAACACCGAGAGTCCCGAGTTAGGCAAACCACCTGGCGAGGAAATAGTACTCCATTAGCACCTCAGTGCCAATGGTCAAGAAAACATAGCTGGGTACTGTAGGCGATGATACCTAACAGATTATAGCACCGCAGGTATAGTTTTTTTAAATATAAATATGAATTTATATACTACGCATAAGCATAATTGTATAATTAAAAGAAAAAAATGGTAAATTACATATATATTTTAATTGTTTTTAAATAACTTCCATTTTCTTTTGGTTAAATCTTATCCAACAACTCTTTTGTTTTTTAATATATAACAAAAACGAAGAAAGGAAGACTTTTACTACATTTTCTTATGAACATTTGCTCAGAACTCGATTAATAAACACGGCAATCAACTACAGTAGAATTGATGACTAATGTTTCGATGGCTAACATATTAAAAGTTACTACAAGTATTTTTAAAAAACTTATAATGTCATAGAGTGTTTTTTTTAACATGATAAACTAAAGCGAATTAAATGTAAAATGAACTGGAGTCATTTTTCAAGAGCTAAGAGATTTTAAAAATGACAACTTTAAAAATTATATTAGATTTTCTGTTTATACTTATGTGTAGTAAGTGTAAACAAACCGATATGTCTGCCTATATTTTCAGACAAGTCTCAAGAATCTCGACTTTTGTCTTTTTCAAAATAAGAATGCAGTTTTTGAAATAGGGATCGTCTACATATTGAAAATTGCACAACTTCGATTTTTTTAAAATTGTAACACTACCCATTTTTCACACTTTATTTGACTTCCTCGTATCAAATCAGCCAGGAAAAGAATATAGTTTATGTATAGCTCTTTTAAATGCTAAAAGGTGTAAATTAACAACATAATACAAATTAAAATAACTTTTATTAGGTCGTTTTACATGTTTTGACTCACTCCGAGTCATTTTCAAAAACGAATGAGAATATTTCATAATTGTACGGTTATGGTGCAATTATGGAATATTCACATTTGTTTTTGAAAATGACTCGAAGTGAGTCTAAACATGTAAAACAACCTAATAAAAGTTATTTTAATTAGTATTATGTTGTTAATTTACACCTTTTAGCATTTAAAAGAACTATATTATTACAAGGTGCTATAATTTATTATATTGTTATAGTTTATGTATTTTATTAAATCTTTATGGAGATAAAAGAGGTGAAAGTTTGTAGATGCTAATTTTAAATTCACCTAACTAACTTTAATTTATATCTTCCACAAAATCATCCGGGTTAAAAAAAAAATTTCAGCGAGATGAATTGATAAGAACTAAACATATTATAGTCATTTTTACTTGCTCAAAAGCATAATTTTAATTATGAAAGTCATGAATTATTTCGTATTCAAATGAATTAGGAATTATGACCTATATAAATTTTTACATAAACAGAATGAGCATTGCCTAAAACACGAGTGTGTAGGTTTAAAGTACATTCGAAACATTATATTTCGAGGTATAATAAAACTTTACTTTTCGAATGTCTAAATCTAAAGATATTACAGTCTGCTGTCATTCAATCGCATATAAGAAAATTCAAAACAACAACTTAAATTTGTTTGTAAAAATTGTTGTTAAATAAGTTATAAGATTATTATTTTTTCTTTTAATCCTTGTATTTCTCTTATTTTTACATATACTATCCTTTACTTAACTATATTCAAATGTATGGAAATGAAAACTGCCTTTTTTTAATTTGTGATAGCTTTACGCTCTTTTTGCTTCACTTTATTTTTTAGCGAACGAATCTCCTTTGGTAACAGTTAAACATACCTTTCTCTTCATTTTTTTACTTGTTTGTATGCAAAATTATCCTTTTTTTATTCAAATCGCTCTTTCTACTCATTATTATCGTTCTCGTTCGATCTTAAATCACAAGTAGTTCGCAAGCTAATCTTGATTGGCTAGCTTACTGATTTCGGATTGGCTGTTGAAGTTGACGGTGCAATCCATAGCTTCTTTTCCTTCTTTCATTGCATTTTTGATACTTTGATACTTTTTTTTTTTACATGGCACCTTTAAGATGTGATACACAACTACCCATATACAGGGAGTGGAGTTGCTTGCAACTGGGAATTACCTTGAAATGATAAACTGTTTCACTGCTTCAGTTCTTTATGATTATTTTATTTATACATTTAATTATTGCGTCTAGAGTTTTACTGTTGTAATCCTGGAAGTTTTTCCTTTGAAATATCAATTTAAATTTCCTAAATTTGTAGATTTACCATTAATAAATTTTCTTTTATAATTCTGTGAAGATTTACTATAATGTATATAGATTGTTCTTTTGCCCCGCTGTCTTGATCCAAGGAACTCAAATATGATATAAAAGGTGTGTGTTAGCATTTAAAAAAATGACGTTGGTTCAATTTTAATATATTGACTACCCCTATTAAAAAAATATATTCATATCCTGTAAGAAATTAATAGTGTTCCAAGTGTAGTGACACCTGTAGTGCGATTTTATCCTAAATGGTCTGCAAATGAAGGCAAGTGTATCGATTTTTATAATATTGACTCTACGCAGGGGTGATTGTGTTACGGTATTTTGTACACCACTAAATTTATATAGCAATATTGTTAGTATGTCATCGCAGAATTTATCGATTAAGGAAGAAAAAGATTGCTATATAAATTTAGTGGTGTACAAAATACCGGAACACAATCACCCCTGCTGTACGTATAACTGCAACTGTATTGCATTCACTTAGATAAAACATTTTTTACTTTAATATATTTTTTATTTAGCTTTTACATACTGACATATTAGCCAAACACAATTACAAATATAACTGTATAAATATATTTAATTCTGTTTGTTACACTAAAAGCGATATATTTTTTAAAAGGAAAAATTTAAAAGGACAACAACAAAAAAAAAAAAATGCCATCGATTAAGAAACATTTACAATCAACTTAGCTGTAATGTAAACTAATTTAGTCGAGAAACAGCTGATGCCGAATATATGGATCGAATTGGAGCACTGTTTTCGGATTCACGCACCTAATCCCAGTAGAATAATATTTCTAAAAGCATTTCAAATTTACTCTTAACGTTTTAACAAATGTTTTTACAAATTGGTTGAAGTTCGTTAACACGATATTTAGCGCGTTTTCTTTCTTTTTTTTCTTTTTTTTTCAGAACGCTATTATTGGCAGTTACTGGTTTCCAGAATTTCATTTCATCAGTTTCTGACAGAGGTGTTAGTTATTTGTTATATTAAAGAGTTTAAAAATGCAGAATAATAAATTACATTTTTCTTGTAGTAAACACCATTAAAATATTAAAATTTAAGTTTTTTTACCTGTGTCTGACACCAGATGTCAGTTAATTTTTCATAAACGGGAGTTATTGGATATCTTCATTACTATTAATACAGTACTAAATATTACTCTTATATACTCTGCATTATTATCTTCCGAACTAATAATGCAGTACAGCTTACTAAATCCTACCTTTTATAATAAATATTAATGTATTTTGTTCTTATAATAAAGAAAAAAAATGTTTAAAGTATTTTAATCTTTTAAAATAAATTATCAGTCACTGGTTCACTTTTTGTCAGTTATTGGTGTCCCAAAATAGGTACGGTGTCAATTACTGGAGTTTTAGACCATATTTATGAATAAAATAAATTTTTAATAGTAAAATGCATAATTTTTTTTAAATTTTGCAATAATAATTTTTAATATATCTCTACTATCCTTTCAAAAGCAAAAGTAAGTATAAAATAGATTTAAATTTTTGTAATAGTGATTTCAACAACAAAGAAGCACTAAAGTGTTACAGATACTGGGAGTTTCACCCTATATAATAGATACACGAAAAAAATTATACAATAACTTCTTCCGAATTACCCATGATTCCAAAAAGCGTTCCTTATCTGTAAAAACTTTAGAAATCAATATAGTTTCGAGATTTAAAGAAGCATTATAATTTTTTTTTTTTTTTTTTTTTTTTTTTTTTTTTTTTTTTTTTTTTTAGCTGTCACTGATTTTTGGAGACTTTTCTGATTACTTTTATACTATATTAACCAGTTTTCTCAAACTAGAATATTGTTTTTTTTTAACTCTACCAATTCTCAATTACGTATTTTCAGATGCGTAATTGAAGTTACACATGTGAGAGCGACAAAATAATATTAACTTTAATGTCAAAGCTAATATTTTTAATTTATCATATTTTTCTGTAAAACATGTTTATTGATCATGAAAATGTTTATTTAATAATTGATAGCCTCCGAAAAACCAATATTTTGGATTGAGAAGATTAATTAAAAAATATTAATCTAGGAAAATATAATATATCCACAAAAAGACATACATGATGGCTTCTTTAGAGTTAACCAGGAATTCCAAAAATGCTCCTGATCTTCGGAAACGAATATATTTTGAATATAATACTTCTAACTATTTTGATATAATGTTTCAACTAAAAGAAATATATTATCTAAAGCATATTTTTTTATTACTTATTATTCGAAATAATAAATGTCTATAAAAGAAAAACAAAATAGATATCCGCACTCGGAATTTTGTATTTTATTAACATTATAAAAACTACTTAGAAGCGTCTCCGAAAACCCGTGGCAGAAAAATAAATTTTGTATTAATAAATACGTCTTTAAATGTCGAAAATATATTGGTTTCTGAAGTTCAAGAGCATTTATCATATTCTTGGGTAACTCAAAAGAAGTAATTGTATATGTCCATTTGTTGACATATTATAGTTTCATAAATTAAAAAACATCTAATTTTTTTAAAATTTTGGCAAAATTGTTACTGCAATCTTGGCGTAATCGTAATTTTGGACACTGGTATAACATGGAAATACCAAACAATCACTAGTGTATTATACGTTGATACAATCTGAAAGCAGTCTGACTGTAGTTAAACTTTTCAAATTAATATGATAACAAACTGAACATTAGCTGCTAAATAGTGACATAAAAATAATGCTATATGTTATTCCTGAATCTGTATAATAAGAATATTGATGGGCAAAACGATTATTTTGATTATTCGAATGAATCATTCGGCATGTGCAGAAGTATATCTGTCAAACTTCATTTTTTTTTTTATTCAATTACTACGAGAAATTTTGAAAAAAAAAAGAAGTTTCTGATTTTTATCAGAAACTTTTTTTTTTTCAAAATTTCTGTGAGTAATTAAATAAAGAAAATTTGAAGTTTGACAAATATGCTTTTGCACATGCCCGAATGATTCACTTGAGTAATCAAAATAATCGTTATGCCAATCACTAAATAAGAAGACATGAATAAAATATCATTAAAAGTTACCATATAGTTGAAAATAGCATAAAATTTTTGGAAAGAATAAAGACAAAAATATCATATTTCTCATTTATTAATCTACCCCTAAAAGTAAATTTTGAGAGAAATATTAGGAAAGGGAAAAACTAATAAATAAATAAAATATATGTAACGATTGTAAACGACACATTGTGAACGAAAAAAATTAGAATATATGCAGGGTTCGTACGGGCCCTACTTCTTATAACCACTAATTTTCACCAATAATTTTTGTTTTAGTATTTTTTGTTATAATTTTTGTTAATTCGTAGAACTTGTATTAATTTTCTGCAATTAAATAAGGAGAAAATTACTATTTGGAAATAATGGTAATCCTAAGTAAGGATCATACGAATGCTGATAGAGTGGATGAAATTCAAAGGTATAAGATGTATTTTTTCCGTTTTATTTTTCTTTTGTCAGAAAGAAATAACTATATGTTCTAATGTTGTTTATTCACAAGTATTTAGATCCAAAAGATTACCACACCCCATTTACCTAATATTTTTAATTTAAAAGTTTTAGTAAATAGAAAATATCGTTTTTTCTTTCTATAATTCTAGTAAAAATGGACCAAAATAAATATTTATTATGTAGATAGTGTAATGTTTTTGCGAAAAAAATACATTATCTAAAGCATATTTGTTATTACTTATGATTCGAAATAATAAATGTCCATATAAGAAAAATAAAATGCATATCCGCACTCGGAATTTACTAATTCACTTGATTCGGAGATCCACTTTTTCAATAAAAAAATATCTTTTATTTTTCTTTTCACTAAAGTGTTTTTGCTGATTAACGGGATATGTTTTTTCATGTTATCGTTGTTTTGATGACACAGCTCTTTGTTTGGAGATAGATATGTGTATGTAACAATAAAAAGAGGGTTTTATGGAAAATACATTAGAAATATTAGATAAAGAGATTTCTTGGCATATTTTAAGAATTTGATTAATTGCCTTCGAAACTGTTTTATGCTGCTAATATAATAAATGGTAAATTTCCGCAGTCTAAATACTTTTTTTTTGGAGTTATTGCAAAAGAAGCTATGTTTTGAACATTTGGAATGCAAGCAAAATATATATTCAAGCTTATCTCGATCTATATTTTGTTTTTGTTTTTCCTTTTGCACATGATTAGAACATTCTTTGTTTAAATACAAAAAAATCCATGAATATTATTTGCGTCATTAACGATATATACTTTCTGTATGTTCGCGTTTTCTTTCTGGTGATGATAAAACTTATTGTTTGAGGATAAATATCTACATACAGCAATGAAATTATGGTTTTATGGAAAATACATAAGAAATGTTAGATGAGGAGGGATTTTCTTTTCTTTTTTTATAATTTAAGTTAAATTCGTAGTTGAAATATATAATAAATGATGAATAGAAAATAATTGTCTAATATAATGAACAGAGAATGTATACTAGATTAAGTGCTTCTATGTTCTGAAATTATTACAATGGCAACAGTTGTATTGAATATTTGAAAAGCTTAAATAAATAAATAAATAAATAAATATTCAAACTTTTTTCCTTCTGTATTTTACCATTTCTTGCAGTTAAAATGTTCATTTTTATTAATAAGTTGATAAAAAAAAGACTTTGTGTGTACGTATATTTATATTATAAGTTTATGAAAATGAGACTAAGAGTATTTAATATTTTTTATATATTTAAATATATATTTAAATAGGTATAACATTTTAACATCATGGTGATTATTTAAATTACTCCAAATACTTCTTGTTGTATTTTTGTATGGAAAATACTGGTTTAATAAAGTTTTTTTTTTCTTCTAGAATTCCCAATTAGTTTATAATTAAAAACCGACTTATGAAAATCTCACTTTCTTATATTGTTTATTGTGCTTATTATTTTGATATTTGTGCAGTAGATATCTTCAAAATTTTAATCTGATTTTCTAAATATACATTGTTTAGAATATTTTTAATAAGAAGTTCTGTTTTTCATCCGTTTTTTAAAACAAGCATTCTTATTTTGATTTCGATCATATGTGTCATGACGTTGCATTTCACAATGAAATTTAGCCAAAATTTTACCTCAGAATTCTGTTACATTACTGTAACATGAACAGCAAACGTTTCTGTTAAAAAGTATTAAATATTCAAACAGAAAATCTGTTTATTCTTTGTAACAGAAATATAAGCAGTCCATCTTTACTAATGGTAATTTTATGATGTAAGAACAAAATATTTTTCATTTATTGCACGATAAGTTTATTCATCCTATTTACGGTGACAGTAACTAACTAAATGATAAGTCACCAAAAATGTATTTTACTTATTAACCCAACATATATCGTTTACTAAACGACATTTTATGGTACAGAGTTTAAACAGTCAGAAGATAGATGGTATTCATCTTTACATAAGTAAATTTTAATATTTTTTTCCTGGTTATATGATATTTCATCACTTTTCAGGTTTATCATTTAGAAAGTCAAATATGTTTCAAGACATTCATCCGAATGAACATGTAGTCGATGCATTCATGATATCTGTAAACACAATTTGGTGTGGGAAACAGTGTAGTGTGATTTTATTTGATACGCAGTCAGCGAGAATTTTGTAATGGGGTTGATAGTAAATCACAATTATCAAATATTTATTGTATCCTCATTACAGGAAGAAATTTTTTTCTTTTATCAGTATATGCTAAACTGTTTATTGTTAATTAAAAAATACATTTTTTTCTTTTTAAATAAGATAATAACGAAGCAACATTTACTTGCGTGTGCTCGTCCGTATTTTCCGCTACAGTGAAATATCTAGAGTACACATTTACGTTGTACACCAGGAAGGAGAACTTTGATATAGAGAGAAATTGCTATATAATGTGAAACACTAAGTGAAACAGATTTGATAATACATTTCACATTATGAAAGTTAAAATCATTCTATAATAGTAATAATAATAATAATAATAATAATAATAATAATATATATATATATATATATATATATATATATTAATATAGTATCTGTAAATATGAACTCTTTAGCAAAACAGGTTTTTAGCTCACAGGCTATCAAAGCCTGAGAGCTTATTTGCCCGCCGGTTCTGTATGTATGTATCTACGTACGTACGTATGTATGTATGTATGTACGTATGTATGTATGTATGTACGTAACGCGATAACTCTTGATAGAACTAACCGTTTTTCTTTAAATTTTATTTATAGGTTCCTTGTGATAAGGCGCTTCCCTGATTAGTTTTGGAGGTTCATTGGTTAGGTATTAAGGGTGAAAACGGGGGGCTAACCCCCCATAATTTAGATAAATGGGTTTTTCATGCAGAATTATCCGATTTTCTTCAAATTTTGTATATAGGTTCATTTTGATAATGCGCTTCTCTGTGTTCATTGGTTAAGTATAAAGGGGGGAAAGGGGGGCTAATCCCCTTAATTTAGATAAATGGGTTTTTCATGCAGAATTATCCCCTTTTCTTCAAATTTTTTATATAGGTTCATTTTGATAATGCGCTTCTGTCAATAGTTTTGGGGTTCATTGGTTAAGTATAAAAGGGGAAAAGGGGGATACCCCTCTAATTTAGATAAATGAGTTTTTCATGCAGAATTATCCGATTTTCTTCAATTTTTGTATATAGGTTCATTGTGATAATGCACTTCTCTGAATAGCTTTGGGTGTTCATTGGTTAAGTATAAAGGGGGAAAGGGGGGCTAATCGGGGCCTCCGAGATGTCGCTGTGTGTCCTACACCGGGCCTGCTACAAGTATTAGTGACGTCACAGTAGTGATCCACTTTGGTCAAAGTATCGCAGCAGAAAGATGTAATAAAAAGAGCATTTTCGCTCTTATAATTTGTGATTACATAAATAATATTAAATTTCATAATCGTGAAATAAAAGGGAATTAATATACTTGTTTTATTAAAGGAAATTAAAAGTTTTAAATTAAAAAAATGCTAAGATTAATAAATCAGATTGAACCCATTGACTTACCTTTTCCTAAACACATTATTTTACAATAAATATACGTACAAAAAATATAATAAATCTACCAAAAACTTTACAAAATCAATTCCATTCCTCCCTTTTACAACTACATACCATAATTTAACCATCAAAACACAATAAATGTCAATTTAAATACAGAAATCGACATTTTTTAACTATAGAGACCTTGGCACTTTTTTTTTAACGCTTTGGCGTAATCCGGGCTTCAGAAAGTTAGATATGTTTTAAAATTATATACACAATTATGAAAACAAACCTAATGTACTTTTATGTTTATTTATATATGTATAAAATTATTTATATATACAATTCTGTTCTACCTGCATATAAAAAGAGATAAATGGCTTCTTTATATTAAATAAATTATATAAATATTGAAAAAAAAACTTATTTATATGAAACTACGAATAGGTTGCCAGAAAATATTTTGCAACTTTCCTTCTCTCGCTATAAGCCTTTTTCGGTACTTTTCGGTTAGCCGGGCGCCAGTGATACATGCACATATATAAATATATACATTAATTCATACATATATGTGTGTGTGTAGATATGTGTATATATATATATATGTGTGTGTGTATATATGTGTGTGTATATATGTATATATATCACTGGCGCCCGGCTAACCGAAAAGTACCCAATTTTCTATCTTGACTTTGTAACTGATTTGTAATATTTTAAAAATTGTCTATTTATTGTACTTGGGTCTAGGACATAATAACCACTCAAAATAACTTATCAAAAGATTTATTTTCATATATTTGTACACTTAAGTTAGCTAAAATGTTAAATTGAACTACGTAGAATTACTAAGTTGTGTAAATCAGTTACTTTTAATTTTATAAACAAAGCACATCACTCACTTCTAACTAAATGTATCCAGATATTAGTCAATTTATTACAGTATTTCTTTCAAAATCATTTTATAAACTGTTTATCGTCTGCTTCTTTTATTTATTTATTTATTTTCTAAAGATCATTTGACTCTTTTCGATTTGGAAGTACAAATTCAATCAAATATGCCAGATTATTTCCATTACAGTAGGCTAGACATTTGTTGTTAGGTTTTTTTTCTCTGCACAAGTTCAATACCATCATATTAATTCTAGCTTCAAGAATTATGAAAACTATATCGAAACATTTAATGCAAACCACTTCTGTTGAATTGTAAAAATAATTATCACAAGGTAATTTTCGTAGCTAAAATTTCTTCTTTTCATTATCAGTAGCGAATTTGAAGACTTAGATTAGAAACTTGGAGCACAACATTTTCTTCTCATTATTTTATAGATATAATCTACACTTTCTTTAATAATTATAATCAATTATTATTGATAGCATTATAATCTAAATACACTGAAAAATATTATTAATTACTATATAAAACAATAAATAAAATCAAAATACTGTCGTAAACAATCCGTACAAACGAACAAAGTACATGAAAATTTTTAAGTTATTATGGATCACTGTTTTGACGTCAGCAGGTTGTGACGTCACCTGTAGCAGGCCCGGTGTAGGACACACAGCGACATCTCGGAGGCCCCGGGCTAATCCCCCCTTAATTTAGATAAATGGGTTTTGCATGCAGAATTATCCGATTTTCTTCAAATTTTGTATATATATTCATTGTAATTAGAGCCCTGATTAGTTTAAGGGGTTCATTAGTTAACTATGAGGGGGGTAACGGGGGGTGACCCTTAATATATTGTTGATTTCTTTATTTTTCGAGGGGCATATTTCAATTTCTTTGAAATAAGGGTATAATATACAATTAATGTGAATAGCCTGTGAGCTCAATGCCCTCAGTTTAACTGGGCAGTTTTCTTTTTTATTTCTTTCCTCATAGATAGCAAAATCCCATATTAACTTATAGGGGAATTCAAAGAGGTGACTACTCGTACCTAAAATCTATCAATACACCTATCAACATTTAGTATTTTTCATCACCAAATTTGTCATCTGATACATACTATCATTTAAAAGATATCTCCTCAAATTTGAAATATATTTAAAAAGGCAATATTTTTTTTAATCATTATATCATTATTTCAAAATTTGTGGCTTTAAAAAAAATACTTATGATTTCGGAAAATAATTTTCTAAAATGTACGTAGATGTCAAATTTCAAGTTTCCGATGGTGAAATGTAAATTTTGATAATGTATAAGATAATGAAAAATCCTTAATTTTCTCATAAGTTAATATGGGATTTTGCAGTCTGTGATGATTGATGAAGTGTCGCTTTAAAATAAAACAGTTGTGTTAACTTTAAAAATATATGTATCGGTTGGAATAAAATAAGGCAAAGTATAGAACACCTAATCAGGTGTAAACATACATCGAAACAACTTAGAAGGGAATTGAGAAAGTTTAGAAAATACCACATATTGAAAAAATAAGAGATTTGCTATGTCAAAATGGTGTGAGAAAATCATCTTTAATATGGAATTTTAACATTTTGGAAGGCAACCTGTGACGCTGATAGTACTATATTTTATGTATTTTTATAGCTTCTCTAAGCGTGGAAAATAGTTTAATTTCATAGCGGAATACGGAAATGTGTATTTGTAAAGCAGCTGTAACATGTTACATGCAGTTATTATCTGTATGTCAGATTAATGACATGATTGTAAAAAAAAAGTATTTGGTCGAGGGATTTTGGACAAAAAGATTTGGCGAACCTACTGTTATCGCTCAGTTACTATTTGTGAACTCGTCTCTGTGATTTAAGTAAACGTTTTCAACTGATCTCGTCCAAACAAAATTACCAAGCTTACACAATGTGAACAAAATTGCTAAAGTCATTTGGAGAAAAAATACGAACCTGAGCATGCGCTATGGGCTTAATATCTCTAATTATTTTTAAAGTTTCAAAAATGGCTGAATGCATGGCTGAAGATCAAATTTGCTAGTTCATGCTGTGAATCGTTTGCTCATTAAAACCTATTGCATATGTATAAGGGCATACATAAGCATCAAGTGTGCCACTCTATAGAGTTTATTTTACGCATGGAGAAAATTTTCGTATGTGCGCATGTGCCCTATGCATATGTCTCTACTCTTAATAAAGTTACACTACATGCGATGCATGCCTGATGATCAAGTTTTACAGTTCTTGCTATGAATTGTTTGCTGATCCTATCATATCGCACTAGCATAACGGCATAAATAAATGTGAAGTATATCATCTTTATTGAACATCTTTAATAGATGTCCATTTTCATTTGTAGTTTCCTCTTAATTCTAGAGTCATTGGATTTTCATTTCCATTCTCTCTATCCCCGGCTTATGCAGATTTCTATCTATCCCTGCCCTTTCGTTTTTACTTTGCTTTCACTTTATGAATGATTACTAATTTCAATTCATCTCTCAAAATAAATCTGCTGTCTTATTTTAACCTGATATACTAACTCACCACTGAAAAGGACATTTCTTCGTTTATCTGTAGTACAGTTTATTTGTCAACATGTCCACATCTAACTATGACAACGACAAAGCAGCGCAGGAATAATTGATCGCCACATGAACATACATGAAGCCGTCTACACCCAACATACATACATCCTACAATCCATGTTGACATATTTCGTGATAATGACCGCAAATGATAGTCATCGGTGCCCCATGTAATTCTTCGACGTACGCGGCCGTATTTCCTAAATTGTTGATAAAGTCTAGAAACACTAGAAGCATTCACATTTAAGCATCGATCCACCTCTGCCTGATTTTGATCTACCTCCATTACATAATGGCTCTTTATAACATTTTTCCTGTGAAATAATACATTGAAGTAGTAGGAAATTAGTTACTTGGTTTTCTTAAGTCCTTATATCGGCGAAATATATTAGATTTATCTCAAACATATTTTTCAATGCAAAACGTAGATGCCGCACACTGATTACATGCTTTCTTTTTAGGTGCGTTCGTAATTATATAAATACGTAGCACCTATTGTCGTCGCTTGGTCCGTCCGTCTGTCTGTCTGTCCGTCCGTCTGTCTGTCCGTCCGTCCGTCCGTCCGCATATAACAACGCAAAAACTACCCAACCGAATGGTTTGAGATTTAAGATGTATTATCTTTGCAGAATTTTGTCGAGACATTTCAAATTTTATTAAAATCGAATGAAAACTTTAGGAGATATTAATAAAAATATTTATTAAGAAATTTGATTTTTTTTTTTTTTAAATCGGTCCTTTCTTGTTAGAGGAGCTTCCGATGGATGTTTAATCGTCAAGCGACCGAGACACATATTTTATTACAGAAATAATTCTGCAGACGATATAATTCATTTCACAGAATTAAAAATCATCTAGGTCTAAATATTTATATAACTAGCTACAGTACGAACGCACCTCGTTTGTCACGTTTGACGTACAATTTCCAACTTGTTTCTTATTGTGTTTTTTGTTCAAAAATTTTTAAAAAGAATTTAGATACGAAAATTGAGTACGTTATTAAATAAATCATTTCCAATTTTCATATCTATTCTCTCATGTTTCAAACAGGTATTTTCATTTGTGTGGAATTCTCTCAAATTATGGGATATTAACATATATAAAAGAAAGTCCGGACTACGGAGATCATCAACGCATAGCCCTATAAACTATCACTGAACTTATAAACATGAAAATTGGAGGGAAAATACTTCTTAGGCCGTAGACGAGCGCTAAGTAACGATATTCCTTAAAAATCGGATGTTATAGTTATTTGTGAAATTATAACATGTCTTAATATATTTTTGTATGCTAAATTGAATGGTACCAAGTACATTCTTCTAAGTCCAATAGTTCGTGAGATATTGCACGTTTGTCTGATTTGGCGATATCTTTGTCACCAAAACCTTAAAATTTCTAATATTACAAATGATAATTTCTAAAAATACATGCGCTGATATAGAAACGGAAAAAATACGATCTGTCGATAAACGCGAGAGACTTCTTTACAGCGTTATAATATAATGTGATAAAATTAGAACTATGGATAAAAGTTCTATTATCCGGTAAACCCGATTATGGAAGATTAGCCGTTTTTAAAACTTCTGCTGGATGGATTTTTATGGGACTTGAATTGTTAGTTAGATAATTTTTCAGGGAAGGTTTTTGTATATAACATCGTTCTACATTATTTGATTAAGAATTATGTGTCAGATGAACCCGTTTATCAAAGATAAGCCCTTTTGAAAAGATTCTTTTAAATGGATTTTGATTGGGCTTGCAATGTGAGATAGATTTTTTTTTCGGGGAACGGTTTAATATATAACATATCGTTCTATCTTGCTTAGTTATACAATTATCGGAGGAAGTTCGATAATCATATGGACCCGATTATGAAAAATTAGCCTTTTTAGAATATTCTGCGGAATAGATTTAGATGGAACTTCCACAGTTAGTTAGATAGGTTTTCAGGGAAGGATATGTATGTAACACATATCGTTCTACGTTGCTTAGTTCTAGAATTACGGGGGGAATTTTTATATTCAGGTGAATCCAATTATAAAACACTAACGTTTTAAAAAAGTCTTGGAGGTGTAAGTTCGGTCACGCGTTATCTAAAAAAAATTGGTTTCTCAGAAAGTAAATGATCATTAAGACTGTTCAACAATTGAGAAATGAAAATGAAATTGGCCTACCTTTTCTTTCAACGATCAACAGACTAGTATTCATGATAGATTGTAATATGTAATAGGGCACGTTCACGATGTACGTAATTAGGTCACGTAAATCATTTGTGATTATATTTTTGTAAAAGAACTTTTTTATGATATTAGTATAGACTCAAATAATAAGTCATTTTTGTGTATAAGCAAGAGATATATAATATCTAATTTTACAGTTCATTGAATTTAAATTTTATATTAAATTTTGTTAAGTTATAAAAATATATTCATATTTTAGAAATTTTAGAGCCATTCGCTCCTTTTAAATGTGTTGACCGGATGAGTTTTTAGGCAGATGAACTTAAAAGTTTTTCAGTCCAAAAGAAAGAGAATGTTTTTTTGTTTTTGTACTTTAACTGTTTTTAGAGTCATGAGATTCTCTTTAATTGGAGTTTTCTGGCATATTTCACTAGTGAACGAGCACATTTCACAAACATATATAATACACCACATTTAGCTGAGATTTCTACTTGTTGCAGCAGTTATACAAGTTTTTTAATTGGTTTTTACACTTTATTCCTTATTTGATGATATAAAATAAAATAGTCATTAAATGATTTCACAATCACTTTTGATGATGATGATAAGTTGAGTACTGCATTTGAAGATAATTGGATATAACAGTCAACAAGATATACAGGGTGATTCATAAAAGATGGGCAGAACTTTAAGGGGTTATAGTACACTTAAAGACAAATAATATTAAATAGGAGACTAAGGGTCCCAGACGTATTCCCAAGGAGATAGGGGGCACTAAAGTTTAGGGTCCGAAATTTCAAATGATTATAAAACATGGAAAAATTGGTCGATTCGTTTGCGGTTTTTGCAAAAAATTTTCTTTATGCCAGTATTTTCTTGAAATAAAATTTTAAAGTTCAATTTCAAAAAATGCCGATAGGGGGCGCTTTAGACTTTGGAGTAACAAACAACTATTTTTTAACGTTATTTTTTGTATTTCGTTAAATGATTTCGAAAGCTTAGACTTAAACTTAAATTTTGATCTAAAAATCTGAGTCCTAACGAGTAGTTAAGTAGCGTAAACTGAAATTTGAAATTTGAAACCCTTCTCCCCCCAGAACAAAAATCAGTTATTCCCGATCTTTGTGTCGTAGATTAGGCTCTAACTACTGCCGCGTTTTGCTAAAATTATTCTTTATGTCAGTATTTTCTTGAAAATAAATTTTAAAGAAAATTTTCAAAAAATTCCGATAGAGGGCGCTTTAGACTTTGGAGTAACGAACAACTATTTTATACCGTTATTTTTTGTGTCTCATTAAATGCTTTCTAAAGCTTAGACTTAAACTTAAATTTTCAGCTCAAAATCTGAATCACTGAGCGTGGTTCAGTAGCGAGGGGAGGGGGTTCAAATTTCAACTTCTGAACATAGTTCAGTTTGCACTACTTAACCATGCCCAACGATTCTGTGCTGTGATACGAGGCAAAAATACAACTTTCGTCAAGGACTGCATAGTCGGAATTCACTCATAAAGGCACTGGCACAGTTGGAAACGTCGCTCATGCAAACGTTAAAGCTCCATTCCTGACGCTAGTCACCGGGTGAAGAAGGAAACAGAAAGTATGCAAATGTCAAATGGGGAAGAAGAAGAACACGTATGCAAAATTTCGACACGATTCAGGCATAAAAACCACTGAACGGTGAGTCAAGTGTAAGTCGCTGTAGTAATGAATCGGAAGATGGTGCCCTTCACGAATAAGGAAAAGGCTGAGATGCATTTAATTTACGGAGCGGCAGATGGAAATGGTGCAGAGGCACAACGAATGTACGGAGAGCGATTTCCTAACAGGCGGTTGCCTAACCGCAAAACTTTCGAGCGCTTGCACAGACAGTTGTGTGAGACGGGATCATTTCTCGCTTCCCGGTCGAATGCAGGTCGTGCAAAAAAGGACGAATCAGTAGTTGTTGCAGAAGCCATTCTGGATGTAGTAGCGGCGCAGCCAAGTACAAGTACACGAACAGTGGCTAGCCAGGTGGATACCTCACAGTCCACGACTTGGAGGGTACTGAAGGATGAACATTTTCTCCCGTTTCATGTGCAACGAGTCCAGAAACTGTCTCCAGGGGATTATCCAAATCGTATTGAATTCGCCCGCTGGTTTCTGCAGCAGAACGCGCTAAATCCACATTTTGGACGAACTGTGCTTTTCACCGATGAATGTACCTTCACACGTGAAGGTACATTTAACACACACAATGCACATGTATGGGCGGATGTCAATCCACATGCTACGTATCCACATGCTCATCAGAGACGCTTTTCCATCAATGTTTGGGCAGGAATCCTCGGAGACCACCTAATCGGACCGTACCTTCTTCCTGAACGCCTCAACGGTAAAACATACCTCACATTTCTGCAACATGTGCTGCCAGACCTGTTAAACGTTGTTCCTCCACGCATCCGGCGGGTCATGTGGTTCCAGCACGATGGAGCGCCAGCCCATTACGTACGAGACGTCCGCAACTATCTGGACATCACATTTCCGAACAGATGGATTGGTCGAGGTGGTCCTGTTTCTTGGCCTGCTCGCTCGCCAGATCTTTCACCCCTCGATTTCTTTTTTTGGGGACGATTGAAGGCTCTTATGTATGAGACACCCATTGAATCCCCCGAGGAACTGGTCGCCAGACTTTCCGCCGCTGTAGGGGAAGTGCTCGAAAAGCCTGATGTTTTCGCGAATGTTCGCCGTTCCATTCGTCGCCGTTGTTCTGCGTGCATAACCTCTGGTGGTCACAATTTTGAACATTTATTGCGATTACATGTTAATAAATATGCTTTGGTAACATAATCCTAATTTGTGTCTTTTTACCTCGTATCACAGCACACAATGTGTGGACATGGCAAACTGAACTGTGCTCAGGAGTAGAAATTTCAAACCCCTCTCCCCAGAAACTTAACCACGTCTAACGATTCAGATTTTGGGCTGAAAATTTAAGTCTAAGCTTTAGAAAGCATTTAATGAGACACAAAAAATAACGGTATAAAATAGTTGTTCGTTACTCCACAGTCTAAAGCGCCCTCTATCGGAATTTTTTGAAAATTTTCTTTAAAATTTATTTTCAAGAAAATACTGACATAAAGAATAATTTTAGCAAAACGCGGCAGTAGTTAGAGCCTAATCTACGACACAAAGATCGGGAATAACTGATTTTTGTTCTGGGGGGAGAAGGGTTTCAAATTTCAAATTTCAGTTTACGCTACTTAACTACTCGTTAGGACTCAGATTTTTAGATCAAAATTTAAGTTTAAGTCTAAGCTTTCGAAATCATTTAAAGAAATACAAAAAATAACGTTAAAAAATAGTTGTTTGTTACTCCAAAGTCTAAAGCGCCCCCTATCGGCATTTTTTGAAATTGAACTTTAAAATTTTATTTCAAGAAAATACTGGCATAAAGAAAATTTTTTGCAAAAACCGCAAACGAATCGACCAATTTTTCCATGTTTTATAATCATTTGAAATTTCGGACCCTAAACTTTAATGCCCCCTATCTCCTTGGGAATACGTCTGGGACCCTTAGTCTCCTATTTAATATTATTTGTCTTTAAGTGTACTATAACCCCTTAAAGTTCTGCCCATCTTTTATGAATCACCCTGTATATATGTCCGTGAATATATTTATAAAATATTGCACTAAGTGGAAGAAAAAAACTTCTGCTGCATTTTCTTTTTTGAACAGCTGTATTTTCGAGTGGTTGCAGATATCCTAATTTAATCCAATATGAGTAATAATTTCTAACAAAAAGTTCTAGGGATTTTGCAGGAATTGCATTTTTTATTTTTCAGAGATGGTTTTAGTATATATCGTTCTATCGTTCTTTACCTAAAATTCCTACAATAAATTATTAACCAAAGTCTTTATCAGCCCAAATTTCGTCTGACAAATTAGAAAAATAATAGCACAAAGGCGTTCGTATCGTTTTTCAGCAATGTAGAAGAATATTCCGGGTAAATGTCCACATTGCTTTAAAATGCAAGATCAAATTCACCGATATGTTTCATTTGATTCAAGATTCATAGAGGGAATTCGACCAGCGTAGCGGTGGAAGCTTGCAAGTAATGTATAAAAGAAACGATCATTGTAAATCTTTCTTTAAACACACACAAAAGAAAAAACTGAATTACCTTTTATAACAGCATATACTAATGCCCTTATTTATTTTTGAAGTAATTTAGTACACATCTCATGCACACAATTCTATATGGTGATAAATTTACAGTAATTTTTAATTATGTGTAAAATTGTATTTAAAACAATTACATTTTACTGTTCCATTTATTAGGAAATATCACATGTTCCCTATGGATTACTTCGTTTTGAAAGATTTAGTAAATTTTTCAAATAACCCACGTTCAAAAGAAATTTTTAACATGTAATTAACTTGCATTATAAGAATAAACTATTATCCTTAATCAGCATAGTATTTTTAAATTCAACTTTGAATGAAAATTTATATTTTTGATGGAAAAAATATATGAAATATCATAAAATCGTTAATTTAAAAATGTTAACTATGACGTATTTTATAAACTTAAAATCTTTTTTAACAAAAGATAGAAATAAGGTACAGGTTTTAATCTTTACTTTAATAATTATAAAAAAAGTAGACATTTTGAAATATTGTTAGAACATTTTATCATGAGATTAAAACTTGTTCTCTTTTGCATAATACTAATAAGATAATTTTTCAGTTCATGTAAAATCATCTTTTTCTAGAGATGAAATATTTTTTATGAAAAGTATTATTGAAATATTAAACTAGGACTTCCCTCAAAGGGATTAGTCTGAGTGATATTGCTGAGAACATAAAGTTAACAATTACGATATAAAGAAGATATCAACAAGAATCTAAGTGAATATACAGCATATGATAGACAAGAGATAGATAAAGATACAACATATGAAAAATAGCAAATTAAATGATATAATTACAAAATATCATATATAAATTCATATACTGTTATGTTTTCATATGCATTTTTTTATAACATTTGGCAAATAATCTCATTTTCTTAAGCGGGAATTGCTCAAAACTTTAAAAAAAAAACCGCCGGATCTTTTAAAACGATATTTTTAAAGTCACATAATCAGATTTGCAGCCAATAGCGTATTTTAGCAAGCGTAGTTTAACGCAAATTTAATTTAATTTTTGCAATATTTTCTTTGTGACAAATATCTAAATAAAATATTAAAAAATAAAATATTAAATATTGAAATATTAAATCAAATATTTAATATTTGAATTAAAAAAATTTCCTTTGTTTATTTGTATAACTATTTATAGAAACTCGTATACTTCAAACCACATTGATAACATGCTTTGCTACAAACGTGTCTACCAGTCTAACTACTCGTATGTCTTAGCTGTGTCTCTCTCCGAACTCATCTGTCTACTGTATCTCTACTCTTCTGTATACCCGTCTCAGTATGCGTCTGTCTTTCTACCCGACTCTTTAATCGTGTCTCTACCTGTCTCGCTTCCCGTTACACTACTCGTCTATCAACACGTCTGTCTGTCTATATACCCCTCTCTCTACCCGTCTGTCAAGTCGTCTCTGTACTCGTCTCTCTATCCACCACGCTACCCGTCTCCCTATCCACCACGCTACCCGTCTCCCTACCCATCTCACTACCCCTCTGTCAACCCTTTTTTGCACCTGACTTGCTACCCGTCTGTCTATTCGTTTCGCTACCCGTTAGCTTCTCTGTCGCTATCCGTCTCTCTACCCGTCTGTCTACCCGTTTGTTTACACGTCTATCTATCTCTCGCCAACTCTTCCCAATATTTAAACAATTTAGTAAACGGAAGCCATTTATCTGTTATTAAATGCAAACAGGAGTAATTTATATAAAGAGTGTAATCAGATGCAATTTTTTTAAATACATACATAAACCAGCATAATAATTCACCAGTTTTATTTTCATAGTAGTTTATGTCATTTGACAGTAAATCTCAACTTCTTCAACCCGAACTGCGTCAAGCTTTTTAAAAAAGCCCCAATGTCCGTATAACTGAGAAGGGGAATTGTCCTCAGGGCTATTAGATACATGTTATTAAGTTACGTGAAAGTTTCGTAATCGGGTTCGCAGCCAATTTCTTATGTCAGAAAGGGTGGCTTCACGCCATTTTAAATTAATTTCTGTAACTTTCTTTTTCTTTTTTTGGTGGGTGGTTGGGGGGGGGGAGTGTTCCAAATATATACACTTAAATTCAAACTTTTGCCCCCATGTTAATATTAGTGTTGTTTGTATTATCAATTAATACTTTGTTGATCGAGCTTCATTCGAAACAAATGTAAAAGACTTCTACAGTTTTTTTTCTAGGAGAAAGTTCCGTAATCGGACCCTAAGCTAATCGGGGAATTTAATATCATTATTGTTTCTATCTCTTATAGAGTTAAAACAATATTGTTGCTAGCATTACTCTTGTTTGTGACCAACCTCTTCTGTGTATCTGAATAGGGAAAAGTTCCGTATCATGTACTGGTTGGTGCCAAAGGCAGTTGTAGAATCTTACAAATTTTTCTAGAGAGCGGAAAAACATGCTTTTTAAAATATTTACAAATATACGTTTATTAAACCACGTTTTTGAGCCATTTTAAAAAATTAAGTAAGGTGCTAAAATAAAATTTTATTGCCATTTTCGATATTTTAATAATAAATGAAAATACATAACAAACAAATTTAACAAAACTAAGCCATTTTTGGGTACTTCTCTATTATCCCGTCGACCACTTTTCATAACAAAAAACTATCGCCAAACTAAGATTAAACGCCAAAAATACAGTCCCATTTACTTGATGCCAGAAGCATTATACGTATTTGTTATGCCATCAAGTGGTTTTTAATTCGACATTTGCGTGTATTTTTCATTATGTTTTACTGATTTATTAGTTATTTCATTCATTAAAGTAACAATTGCGTCCTTAAATTCTTATATTTTATTTATTTTGATATTTCATTGGCAACGTTCTCCCGTTAATTTAGCGTTACAGTTTGGCGATAGTTTTTTGTTATGAAAAGTGGTCGACGGGATAATAGAGAAGTACCCATTTTTTGTGATAAATAATTGTTATTGCCAGGGGGGCAAATTGTAAACAACTAATAAGCGAACTAAAGGAATTACCGGAAAAAACTTGTGGGAATCTCAAGAAAGAAATATCTGATATAAATAGCATTTAAAATCTTAAAATGGAGAAGTGGTCCGTATAAAAATGCAAAACATTATACACCTGATATACGAATTTTTTAATTTTTTTATATTTCCGAAAGCACAGATAAAAGGGTAAAAATCCCGGCACAGATGCCATATACTCACCACGTTGGCGCGATTTTTCCCCCGCCCCTTTGGCGAAAACTGTTTGTTGTGTTTGTTTACTTTTATTTTTTATTTTTATTTTATAGATTATTTTTATATGTATATCAATATTAATTTAGGCACAGATGTCATATACGCACCAGATTGGCGCGATTTTTCCCCCGCCAATTTGGCGAAAACTTTGTTTTTGAATATTAGTTACAAATACCATACAATAATAGCATGTAATTTTTTATTTCAATATAAAAATAAAATAACGTAATAAATGAAATAGCTCCTATTATTCAAAAATGGGAAATAAAAATAAATAAATGATAGTTTGATATAAATAAATATTGATATATATAATAAAAACAATTTATAGAATTAAAATAAAAAATAAAAGTTAATAAACAACAATTGAAACAAAATAACCGTGGTTACCATGTAAGGCATAAAATTGCCATTTTGTTGCAATCGCGCCAATGTGGTGCGTATATGACATCCGCGCCTTTATTTATATCAAACTATTATTTATTTATTTTTATTTCCTTTTTTAAAATAATAGAAGCTGTTTCATTTATTACGTTATTTTATTTTTATATTGAAACTAGGGGGCCTACCACCTGCGAGCTACGCTCGCCAACCCCAGCTCAGACTTCGAGGCCTCTAAAAACATGACAGCGTGCTTTGTTTTAAAAATATTGGTAAATCTGTAATTGGGTTGCCATGCTTTTAACGTTTTAATGGGGCATTTTTTGATTATCATGGCCTCATACACAGCTGTTGCGACAACTGACGACTGTTTTCGGGATTGATAAGTAAGATCAATTACAACTTGAAAACCAGCTTGTATAAAATGGTTAGGTTTAAATTGTGGCTACCTCTCGGACTTTTATAACAACGATCTGTATTCAATTCTTCCTTTGCGTTTAAGGATGAGAAAAATTCCATCTGCTTGTGAATGACATTAAGAACCACGGTATTGAAAAGTACTATGTTATAGATATTTTCAGTAACAGATTTTAATTTTCTTTCTATTTTAGTGCACCATCATGCATATTTTCATGTTATTTTAAATATGTAAATTATTTATTTTAATTATTATGTAGATACGAATTTTCTAATAATTATTTATCATAAGAAATTAATTAAATATTTTGTGCATGCATGTCTGCATTTATTCGGCATCAATTGATCAGATATTTAAGCAAATTTGCTATCCGCGATAATTTTACACCTTGTTATGTCACTTCAATATTATCCATAAGAAAATCGGGTACTTTTCCAGTATAGGATCCTTTGCTTTTAGGTTTGGCGTAATTCGAGATTCAAAAAGGGATAGATTCGTTAATATACATAGATTTGTTGCCAAAAGTTATGAAAACAAACCCAATGAACTTTTGGGGCTTTTCTATTATAGGGGTCTTGAAGCTTTTTTAAAAAGCTTGGCGCAATTCGGGCATCAGAAAGTGAGATTTGGTGCCAAATGGCATAAACAGCCATGGAAACAAATTCGACGATTTTTTTGTTTATATGCGTATTTTAATTATACGTATATTATTATTGTTTTTTCTATACAAATTACTTCTGATTATATATAAAATAGGATAAATGACATTTTACGCTAAACAAATTGTATAAATATTGAAAAAATGCTTCTGTATACGAAATGACAAAGTGAATAAGTTGACAGAAAGTATGTTGCCAAATTTCCTTTTCCGCCAAGGTTATTTTCCCTATTTCGTCAAGGCCCCATATACTGGAAAAGCACCGAATAAATTAAATTAAATGCTGACAGACGATTGAATCCTGACGATAGAAATGTGATTTTTTTTTTTCAAATTTTCCTGAAAAACATAATTTAATCACAATCTTGTCTTCATTAATGATAGAAATAGAAGATAAATTCAAAGTAAAAAGAATATAGATTCAAAGTAGATTCAAATAAAAAGAAATCAATAATCCCTATCGGGATCCTTTACAATTTTTTTCCCTTTTTTGTCACAAAAAAACTGAGTAATTAGTTGCCATCATTACAGAAATGTCATTTAAAATTAGAAAAAAATTAATATCTCGAAAACTAATTCCAATTTCAAAATTCTATTACCAGTTTTGACATCCGCGGATTTTTATGGACAATTGGTATTAATTTCACAATCAAGCGTTTAATATTATATTAAAAATAGCCCTGAAACATAATCAGTCGTTTAATCAGTCGTTTCATAAATTCGTTTCATAAATTCGTTTCATAAAATCGTTTCACAAATTCGTTTCATTAGGATTTTATATATATAGGGTAGATAAAAAATAACGTGTACTATTTGTCACACTATTTGTAACTAATATTCAAAAACAAAGTTTTCCTCAATCTGGTGGAGGGAAAAATCGCGCCAACGTTGTGCGTATATGACATCTGTGCCTTGTTTCATTTCACATCGAGGTACTGCTCTATTATCCCGTCGACCACTTTTCATAACAAAAAACTATCGCCAAACTGTTAGATTAAACGCCAAAAATGCAGTCCCATTTACTTGATATCAGAAGCATTATACGTGTTTGTTAAGTCATCAAGTGGTTTTTAACGCGACATTTGCGTGTATTTTTCATTATGTTTTACTGATTTATTAGTTATTTCATTCATTAAAATAACAATTGTGTCCTTAAATTCTTATATTTTATTTATTTATGTATTTTGATATTTCAATGACAACGTTTTCCCGTTTATTTGGCGATAGTTTTTTGTTATGAAAAGTGGTCGACGGGATAATAGAGAAGTACCCACATATGTATTGGTAGTTTTATGTTAACTTGGCGCAGTTGATAAATCGCGAAATATTTTTCTCATAACATCTTCATATTGCATTCATTTCATTTAAATATAAATCTTTCACTGATTTCATTTGAAATACATACATTAAAAATACACGTCTTTCACTCATTTAATTTAAAATACACGCCTTTCACTAATTCCATTTAAAATACTAAAAAGGAAAAGAAAATAAGAAATAATGCCACAAATCGAAACCTTTTATTTAAACATCAAAGAATTGTTCCTAACATACACACGCGAAATAAAAAAGCTGCTAATGGTGTGATTTACGCCAAATCTCTAATACTAATACTACTCTTACTAATCTCTAATACTTTTCAAACAGAAAAAATTCCAGATTAACTTTCCATTTTTATTAAATTGAAATAAATTTATTGTGCTGAATATTAGTGCTTGCATATTTTTTTGCTCCATGTATTCCATGAACTTTTCAATTCGGATTGTTTACGAAAATCTCCCGCCGGTGAAAATGACGTACGCACAAAATTTAGTGACGTATGTACTTTAATTGTGCTTTTTTATCTATTTTTTTAATATAACTTCCAAACGGTTTGACACTTATTCTTGGTAATAAATAGACGACGTTGTCACCTTTATAGGTACCTGCTGTAAAAATTTGAACGAAATCCGTTAAATATTTTTTGAGTTATGCTTGACGAAAGGTTTTAATATCCATCGTAGCTATATATGGGGCAAAGTAATACTGCGCTGTGTATGAGTCTTCGTTGCACTCAGACAACAAGATATATGCGTAAAAAATTATTTTTTGCATCTGGTATTTTCGCATATGAAGTAAAAATTTATTTTAAAACACGCTTTTAATCAATAAATATTTATAACAAAAATGAGAGAAATTAAACTTTTATAAATTGTATTTATTAAACAACATATTTGTATAATTATCATATAAGTAAATCCATAAAAATAATTATATTATAAGTAACCGAGTTGTAACTATTTAATGATGTTCAGACAGCTGATTAGATGCACCTAAAAACTTCCAAAATTTGTATGCGTGTATCATTAAAATACCTTCAAATATCATATATTCTAATACGGGCAAATCTTGTGGGTGGTTATATATATATATATATATATATATATATATATATATATATATATATATATATATATATATATATATATATATATATATATATATATGCAAAAATTATCTTAAAAACGGCTCTAACGATTTTGACGAAATTTCGTATCCTACCGTTTTGGGGCACCAGAAAACCATTGGGCTAGGTCACATGCTCGAGAAAATTCAATTAGTGGGTCATTTTGGGTCATTTTGGGTCATGGTCCAGCTAATTGTATCTAAAAAAGGGTTCAAACGATTTTGACGAAATTTTGTATCCGACCATTTTCGGGCATGAGAAGTCAATTGGGTTGGGTCACATGTTCGAGAACTTTCGATTAGTGGGTCATTTTTGGGTCAACGCGGGTCAAATTAATTTTATCTAAAAAACGGCTCTAACGATTTTGATTAAATTTTGTGTCCTACGAGTTTCGAGCACGATAAAAGCATTGGGCTGGGTCGCATGTCCAAGAAAATTCGATTAGTGGGTCATTTCTGGGTCATTGTGGGTCAAGATCTAAAAAGCGGCTCAATTTACACTAAATTTTGCATCCAATGGTTTTCGGGCACGAGAAGACTGTTGGGCTAGGTCACATGTTCGAGAAAATTCAATTAGTGGGTCATTTTGGGTCATTTTGGGTCATGGTCAAGCTAATTGTATCTAAAAAACTGTTCAAACGATTTTGACGAAATTTTGTATCCGAGCATTTTCAGGCATGAGAAGTCAATTGGGCTGGGTCACATGTTCGAGAACTTTCAATTAGTGGGTCATTTTTGGGTCAACGCGGGTCAAATTAATTTTATCTAAAAAACGGCTCTAACGATTTTGATTAAATTTTGTGTCCTACGAGTTTCGAGCACGATAAAAGCATTGGGCTAGGTCGCATGTCCGAGAAAATTCGATTAGTGGGTCATTTATGGGTCATTGTGGGTCAAGATCTAAAAAGCGGCTCAATTTACACTAAATTTTGCATCCAATGGTTTTCGGGCACGAGAAGACTGTTGGGCTAGGTCACATGTTCGAGAAAATTCAATTAGTGGGTCATTTTGGGTCATTTTGGGTCATGGTCAAGCTAATTGTATCTAAAAAACTGTTCAAACGATTTTGACGAAATTTTGTATCCGAGCATTTTCGGGCATGAGAAGTCAATTGGGCTAGGTCACATGTTCGAGAAAATTCAATTAGTGGGTCATTTTGGGTCATTTTGGGTCATGGTCAAGCTAATTGTATCTAAACAAGAACGAAAAATCATGCGTCAAGCATAGATTATGTAACATTTTCCAACGCCTCCAAAATAATTTTACGAATCATACTCTTTAATCAGCTAAAAGATAACATCTAACTAATCCGAATACTTTTATTCAGCCCTGTATAGGATCTATAGATTTGTATATATACTACATAGGATGCTAAATTTTAGTTCAGTTAGGAAACACGTAGCACAGTTTAAAATTCTCCGTCTGGAGTTAAATAATACGGAAATGTGTTCCCGAACTTTTGTGCTTCCCTGTATAGGATCTACAGAATTTATACACACCACGTAATATACAAAAAGCGATTTAAAATTAAAATCGCGTTCAGTAACTTAAAACGCACTTCCAGGAATTATTGTTAACATACAGTAGAGAATTCTTTTGTGTGTCCCTGTAAATGAACGATGACTGCTATACACACAATATTCTGTAGTAAGTCTCTTGTAATGAACCTTATATAAATTTCAATGCGTTTAAAATAGGGAAACATTATTTAAATAAACCGCAGACGATTTTTCTCCATAGACGTAATGTAACGGAATTCTTTTGACTGTCCCTGTAAAGTAAGTATAAGTGCTATGCACACCCTATTCCATATTAAGCTTCTTCTAATGCACCTTAGTGATATATATAAATTTCAGTGCGTTTAAAATAGTCAAACATTATTTAAATAAACCGCAAATGATTTTTCCCCATAGACCGCAATGTAACGGAATTCTTTTGAGTGTCCCTGTAAAAAAACTATAAGTGCTACACACTTCCATTGAAATAGGGAACATGCTATAGATAACGATTATAACATATAAAAATTGCAGGGCAATCCGAGCATATTTACGGGAGTTAGAGCACGGACAGACGGCAGACGGCAGACGGCCAGACGGCCAGACGGCCAGACGGCCAGACGGCCAGACGGCCAGACGGCCAGACAAACCGAAGTCATAAACACTTTTCAACTAGGTTGGAAAGTGTTAAAAACGGTCCAAACGATTTTGACGAAATTTTGTATCCGACTATTTTTGGGCACGAGAAGACTATTGGGCTGGATCACATGTTCGAGAACTTTCGATTAGGGGGTCATTTTTGAGTCAAAGCGGGTCAAATTAATTTTATCTAAAAAACGGCTCTAACGATTTTGATTAAATTTTGTATTTTACGAGTTTTGGGCATGCGAAAATCATTAGACTAGGTCACATGTTTGAGAAAATTCGATTAGTGGGTCATTTCTGGGTCATTGTGGGTCAATATCTAAAAAGCGGCTCAATTTACACTAAATTTTGCATCCTATGGTTTTTCGTCACGAGAAGACTGTTGGGCTAAGTCATATGTTCGAGAAAATTCAATTAGTGGATCATTTTGGTCATGGGTCATGATATTTGAACTCAAATTTAATTTTGACCGAGCATAGCTCGGTCTTCCCTGCTCGTGCTGTTAAAATACGAAATATGAATCTTTAAGACAGACACATTTCTCTAAGAATAGTTTTTGGTTTCTTTAAATTTTATTATAGCTAAACATAAGTATTAGTCCAATCAATATTTGCTGCAATAAAATACATTAAGATGAAATCACTAGGAACCAGAGGAAAAAGTCTGTTTTAGACAAGTTTTCGTCTTAGCAAGTATAATTGTATGGTATTTCTTTTGCCGAAACTTGACCAGGTTTCCTGTTAGATGGCTTCGATTTTTAAAAGTTTTGGTAAACTTGAAAACAAATGTATTATCTACTATATATATGTACAACAGACGGAAATTTCGTTCTGACTTTTTATAACTCGAATTCTGCTGGATGAACTTGCACTGTTCGATAGATAACATTTAAGTGAAGTTTTTAGTAGATAATATATTGTTCTACGTTGATTAATTATAAGATTATGGTGGTAAGTTCTATTATTTTGGATGAAAAGGTTACCATTGGTAATATTTTGGCGACCAATATCGTTGGTGAAAGAATTGAAACGGCTATATCATTTGGAAAATAATACAAACACTTCGAAAAATAAAATATAAAAGTTACTAATTTCATTTAAAGTAAAAAAAAAAGGAAAAAAAAAAAAGAATGCTTACAAAAGTAATGCTTACAAAATTATTCAATGTAAAATATTGCAATAGAAACTATATTTGGCGATTTATCGTCTGCGTCAGGTTAAGAAAAATATATCTGAAAATTGGATTAGATAAAATCTGAGTAACAATTTTATTTTTAATTTGTTCTTTTTAAAATTTTATTCTTATCTAACTCCTCCATCATGTTGTGACTCACAGAAGAAACTAGCAGATTCAATTATAAAAATGACTGCATTTATGGGTTACATGTTATTTGTTTATTTACAAGCTTGATTTTACTTTTGTCGCCAAAACAAGTTGATTTTAAGCCAAAAAGGCATAAGCGTTATACATAGATAAGTAAATATATATATATAAACGAAGTGATTGAATAGGTTGATTTTTTAGAAATTAATCTAAAAATCATATTCATCCACACTGTAAAAAGTAATTCCGTGAAAAAACAGAAAATGTACCTGCAGCAAAGTTGCCGTCTATTCTCCGTTTTGTTATTCCGCGTTTTTCAGATAAAAAATTTCCGTTATTTATGACGGAAATTTTCTTTTTTTAGAAATAAATGTGAGCAGTATCGCAACATTAAAAAAATTCTTAACAATAATTATATATACTGATGAAGGTATTTGTATTGAATAAAATCATACCCGTGTTTTATCGTGTTGCTTCCTCCTTTAGAGTATGAATGCTCTGGTCTCTACTCAAACTGGCCTCATCTAACAACTTGGTTATAAGTGAAAACATAAATTACGAAAATTTTACTGAAATTTTTTCTTTCTCATTTTCTCGAAACATTTCCGCTTGTCTGTCTTGGGAGGAACATTTCCACTTTAACATTCAACGAATACGGATAAAAAGAAAATTTTCAGTTTATTCCTGGAAATTTTACGATTTCCACTCAAAATAGAACGTTTCCGTTAAAAAAACTACATACAAACATTAGTTGTCTATATGCAATAACCTATCACTTATACACGATGTTCAGAATTTACTTTCCGTACCGCTATTTTAAAACAGTAAAATTCGATTTATAAATTCTGCGATTAAATAAGGAGAAAATTAATTTAAAAAGAAACGGGTGCTGAAAAGTAACTCCCGTGTATCGCGTATAAGTAAGAGATCACTATACAAATTGTTTTACAACGCATTTTTTGTACACTGGCCACTATGTTCACTAAACCCGAATTGGATCATCTAGTCTCATGTAAAAGCAAAATGTCTCTACTTTTCTAAACTGTATACTTTTCCAAAAGAAAAATCTTTATATAATTATAAAAAAAATTTATATTCAGCTAACATAATAAAATATCTCATTAAACCTGTCACATCTTACTTAATAGAAAACCTTAAAAGTATTCAGTCATAAAATATCCTTTTATGAAATAGTTTGCAGAACAAAGCATAAAACCAAACATCTATATTACGTTAAACTAGGCTAAGAAGATATTTTGTTTATGATGAAGAATTTAAAAGATTAATTGCAGATTTCTTAGATTAAACGGCGACAAATGTCAAAACATTGATAGAAAACTTATCTTGATGAGTACTGTCTGTAAACTTGTATAAACTTGTATAACTAGTATAAACTTGTTTACGCTAATAGCCACAAAATTCAAATTGAAGAAACATATATATAACAATCTATAAATGTTCAAAATTGTGACTAAAGATGCTTTAACTATTGTTCATTTATCACTTTAACTTATCACAGTTTCCAAAAACAGAACCGAATCACGACTGTTGAAAATGAGAAATGGATTCTTATAATTAATGTGCATATATTTTAACTATCATGGAAACAATAAAGACATTTTTCATATTGTTAATTGAATTTCAACAAACAGTCAATTTCATATATTTGTAAACAGTTTCTCTGCACAAAGACCACGGTGTCTTCCTGTTTACTTTTTAATAAATTTTGTATTATTTTATGACTTTAATGGCACTTTAAGAGTTTTCAATAAATTTCTGTAAATTTCACAGGTATATTAACTTTAGTTGTTTCATAAAAAAGAGTATGTAATAATAATGATAATAACTTATAAAGTCATTAAATAATAATGTCATTTATATAAATATATTAACTGACATTTTGGTTCAACATTTACAATAGCTGAACAGATATTTTTGGAAGATACTGCACTATCCACATAATATTAATATATATAGATAGTGCAATTGGACAATTTTTCCAATATTTTTATATACGAAATTTAAATATATACTAAAACAGCTACGCTTTTATTAAGTCTTTAAAAGTTTTTTTTTCTTTTTAATATGTGGAGATCGCTAAAAAATAAAACGTACAGCTTTATATAACATGTATTATTAACAATATATTATTTACTGTAAAGCTATATGCATTATTAATGTAGTGTAAACATTATTAGGTGAAATACAATGAATTAGAAATTGTATATGTATTTAGATTGAGGTCAAAAATTGTGATTAAATTTGCATTAATATTTGTTCATTCTTAGCATTGAATTATGACAGTTTACTAATATAGCAATAATTTGAGATTTTGGAAATTATATATATTTTTTGTATGTCTGTATGTGTGTGTATGGCTGTGTATATGTATATTTCTAAACAATGCATGAGTCTATGTCTAAAATAGGTATCTTTCATTTCTGTGCTTCACTTTAACATGTTCTTTATGAAAAAAGAGTAAAAGTCGGAGTGCAATCCAAAAAGTTTTCTGTCTACCTGCTTTTATAGTGATTAGGGTGCTGACTACTGAGCAAAAAGTATCGAGTTCGAATCCAGATTCGAATCACTGAATTTCTGTAATGAGCCTCATTCCACTTTAAATGTAGATACCGGTGTGTTTAGCCCTTGTGTCCAAAGATGACCGTATCGCTTAAAATCCACTAACCAAAATATTCATTATTATTAACATGCTTTCTTTTAACTTACATTTCTGTATGTATATGGCATTCAAATTTTGTTAGACATTTTTCGCCCACTTCCTGTGCACATAGAGCTTTGAAACTTGGAATATATATGTATTCCTGAGGGTAATGCATAAATTGGACATTGATTTTTTTTAATTCGATCCTTAAAGGGGTGAGGGGGGCAACGTCAGCCCAAAACTTACATTTTCCCTATAGAAATAATGTTTTTACATTGTCAGGAAAATCGTATATTTTTCGACCGTACGCACAAAGAAAACGCGCATTCTCATTTATAAAACAGAGAAATTTTACTATGGCTGAGTCAAAGTAACGCTATTTTTTCTAATTGTCTTTTTTATCGATTTATGGTAGAGAATGCACAAAGCTCCGTAATTGTTATTGTCGCATTATTGTATTTTAATTTATGTTAACCCGGGCAAGCCGGGTGGTTCTGCTAGTAACCAATATTGGCTTGCTACTGTGAAAGTTGCACTTCATTTATTGAATACATTCATAATAAATATTCGTCATGTACAATTCGTCATACATATTTGGAGGTTTTTGTAATAAAATGGAACTCAAAATGTGCATTATTTATTATATTTTTAAACAGCCATTTTTTAAAATTTAAAGTAAATTTAAATCAAAACCATGCGGAATATTCTCCCGCAAACTTTTTTTACGAAAATGACACATATTAATCTAGAGATGTCTCTTTAGTTGACAAGCATGAAAAATTTTGACATACCTTAAATCTAACAAAATTTATGAGTGCTCAGTCAGACTGAAAATGATTGATGTTTTAGAAATTTTAAAAGTTATTTTGGATTTTTTTTAAAGTTGGATATATAGTTGAGATGAACTACATTTTTTGAAATTTTAAAGGTACAGATTTTTTTAAACTTTGTATCGTGTAACAGATAAAAATAAAATGTGATAATTTAGGTGCATGTTAGAACATTTCTCAAAAATAAACTAAAATAATCTTTTTAAACAAACTTTAGTTCAAGGTTTTTCTTTACCATAAATAAAACTTACTTACAGAAAACCAGTATAATACATGGTCCAATTAATATGCTAGTAATTGCATGGTAACTTTCTTTTTTAATTATAAAAATCAATTTTGGAATCAGAATTAATAATTGAGCCCAAATCCAAAACCAGAAATACTTTTAAAATATTACCAATATTGGCAGTGATGTAGCGAAATATTTTTTCACAATATTGGTTCAATATTTGCAAAGTGTGATGGATAAATCAAGACGAGCGTGTCTGACTGGCACGTTTTTATAAATATAAGTGTAATTTGGATGAATTGTTTGACTGGAGTATTTATGTTCTCAACATGCTCATTCCTTATATTGGCAATATCTGCTCGAAATATTGGCTCAACATTGGTAGCTTTCATGCATATATTTTCAACGTTGACCAAGATTTTGAATATCCATTATTCCAATATAGATTCTTGTTATGGATATTCATATGTCCATTAAAATAATAGCTAAAGCAAATCATATTGGAGAAAATTTGTTTCGAAACTCTTCTTAAATTTCAATATGAATGTGAATAGCTTTACTGCTCTTAAATTATAAATACATAAACATATATATTTGAAGATCATCAGGATGGTGAAGATCAAACAATTTTTCAGGGGAATTTAGTATTTTCTTATAGAAAAATTCGCCAAATTTCATCTTGCGATTAAATACGGCGAATTTGTCTATAAGGAAAAAGTATTGTTTCACCTGAAAAATTCCCTAAACTGTTGCCACCATGAAAATGTATGTCTTTCAACAATGTCAATTCTTCTTTAAAAAATAATTTCAATGCTGGTGTTTTATCATTTTATTAGATTTACTCATAATTAATTTCCTGTTTTCACCGTGAAAAGAAAATTTAATGTATGCATATTTTTAAAACAGCATATAATCAGCATAGTTAGAATAAGTTTCTTTGACTCCCTCGCCTAAATAATAATTTCTTTATAACATTTAAAACAATCTTAATAAAATAACTTCATAAATGATATGTTTGAATGCGAGAATAACTTTAGAACGTCTAATATTACTCGCGAGTACGTATAAATCTGATTAAAGATATTTATAATTTAATAACAGTAAAATACTAACTATATTTTATTTTTAAAAGAATAAACAACTTTTGAGTATTTCGATAAAGTATTTCAGGAAAATGTGTAAAACGTAAATTAAAATATTTAATATGTAAAGCATTAAAGGTAATAACAGTTGCTTTTAAAAGATAAATACAGAATGCATCAAAACTTCGTTATAACTTTAAAATTAATTTATAAAGAATAAATGTGATAAAACATTTCGATTTGTCCAAACGGTATCAGGAATAAATGGGATTTTGTAATAGCGAAAAACAGTTATAGATCCAAAAGTCACCGATAGAGTACATTTATACAAAATATGAAGCTTGTAATAAGCACAATATACAAGATAAATATAAGTACAGCACTGGATCCTAGTCACGAAAAACTTTCGCGTTTCGTATGCTTATTCATTGTTCTTGTAAAAAAGATAATTAAATGTGCTCGATATGGTATAGATAGCATGCTTTCGGCAACGAATGAAGATATCGCGTTCATTAACTGTCAAATTTGCATACATTTCCTAAATACATACCATGACAGCGTCCTCTATTTAGGACTTTGAAAATTACATGTTTTGTTATGTTTAAAACAAAACATTTATATATCCCTGATTCCATTCGTGCAAACTGCAATTTTATCACCCTTTGTTCTTTTCTAATTAATTTGTTGTAACGAGCTTCTAATGCACCTGGTACAACATGATGATGATGTAAAAAATGCAATTTATGTAACAGTTCTACTTTTTATCTTTTTTAGATTATTGCAACACTTATATTGTATTATTAGATTTTTCCGCGAATGTGAATAAATCTTATTAAGCAATTTTTAAGGTTATTAAAAGTATTTTTCTACCTAACCTCAACTTCCATGGCAAAAACAAAATATGTAAATAAAATAAAATATATCTCTTTGAAATTTTAGCTATTACTAGTATATCAGAATAAACTATTCTATATACTAGTAATTCTCTACTATTCTAAACAAAACTTATATCTCACTGATTCCATTCGTACAAACTGCAATTTTAACTTCCTCTGTTCTTTTTTAATTAATTTTTAAAGTTGTAACGAGCTTTTGATGCAGCCGGTACAAAATGATGATGATGTAACAAAAATAGAATTTATGTAGCCGTTTTACTTCTTATATTTTTTAGATCATTTCAGCACTAATATGGTAAAATTAGATTTTTCCGCGAGTGTGAATAAATCTTATTAGGCAATTTTTAGAGTTATTAAAAGTAGTTTTCTACGTACCTTCAACTTCAATGGTAAAAATAAATTAACAAATAAAATAAAATAAAATATATCGCTTTGAAATTTCAGATTTTACTAGTATATCAGAATAAACTATTCTATGGATAAACTAAAGTAATTAAAATGTAGATAGATATTCAGATTATAGTCTGTTCAAGCATCATTAAATTAGCCACTCAGTGGAATAATTAAGTAGGCATTAAGACAGGCATAACGGACCGTAAAACCTTTGCGGTAATCACCGTTTAATGTTTCTGAGAAAATACCCCAGACTCATTACACAAGTGTCTCGCGGCGGACGCCACGTGACCATACTTAGATTCCCGCGGTTTGACATCTTTAAATATCTTTGCTATAAAGAAAAAAAATGAATTTGAAAATATTACACTGAAATGAAACTTTAAATATTTAAAAGCGCTTTAATGTAAAATTTTAAGCAAATTTTGTCGTATTTAAATAAGTATTTTATTTTATGAATAGAAATAAAACTAATTGCTAATAATATCAAAATTAACTTTTATTAAAATGTCCCATGTATTTAATGTATTAATTAAAATGTCCCATGTACCGATTTTAATATTAAAAAGTGGAAACAAAATTCTGAAATACAAGATTTAAGTATGTATTTTATTTTAAAAATAAATATGTATCTTTAATTGTTACTAACAACGCAATTTACTTGTATGAAATATATTCCATTTATCATGAGAATTATAAAGGAACCAATAAAATATTTTTAAATAAAAAAGTTGAAAAAAAAACCTTAAATAGAATATTTTAACAGATAAAAGATTTTTTAATAAAGATCTAGAACAACAGTTGGGAATAAAAAAGAAAGCGTGGGATTCGAACTCATTCTATCTAGACTCAAATGCATCGCTCTAACCATACAACCAACAAGCGCATAGCCATTTCGTAACAAAACATTAAAATAAGTACGTAAATCTGTGATATGAAGGCAATAATCTAAATATGGTCACGCGATATCAGCCGCGAAATACGAGTTTTACATTTAGGGCTGACAGACTGAAAATTTTCTTCATGAATCATTCTATACATTTGTTAAAACTGAGCTGCGCTGCCAGGTGCGAGAGTGGCGCCCGTCAGGCACGGCAACCTCCGCACCCAAAACTTGAGGGACTTATAATGCGCTCGACCAGGAGAGTCCTCCTGTAAGCGCTGCGGCCGGTGGGAGCACCGCCACCTGCTGACCATTCCCATTAAACCCACGTATTGACGACAGAGGTGGCTACGATACGCGGTGGATCCCAACATCAGAAAAAAAACACCACGAAAACACTTGGTGAATCATCAGAGTCCCCCGACGGCTCCGTAGCCGGATCCGCATAAAGAGAACCGGGTCCATGGCCAGATGTCGAGTTTCCCCAACGACTCTTGCTTTGCCACAGCTTTCGATCGAAGTCCTAGGGAAGGAGGAAACAACTAATTCGTCGGCCGCTCACATGAAACTTTATAGTACAGGTAAATTAGACAAAAATTGAGTATTTGGCCACTTTATTAGACTTATTTTACATTCAAATCATTCCTCAATATACCAATAATCACAATTAGGTTCATCTGAAACTTTTTCAAGCTCATCTAAGTTCTGGACGTAAGTGTAAATAAAGTTTTGTTGTCTCATAAAGTATAATTTTGTACTTTCTATTCATAAAACCTATTGTAACTTTGTAACAATTGATTATTTCGTCTTGAGAATAGTGTCATTCGATTCAGAATTAAAAAAAATATATGGTGACTAATCTTATATCGAAAAGAAATAGAGAAACTTCGGAGTAGAATCAAGAATGGTTCGGAGTATGGGAATAGTCGAAGATTTTGTAGTAGCAGCTGAAGTATAGGAAAATTGTTTTCGGTGGGACATGGGCACTTAGGTCCCGAGAGACGTATAGTGAATTCACATGTTGTTTCCCGCAATGACTCAAGTTGACGACATCCTGCTGAGAACTGGAAAAAGTTTTGTTTCGACGAGGAAGAATCAAGAAGTATTTGACAAACATCTTTTCTTTATTTTAAAACGATGAAAATAAGACATATCTATGAAGTTATTCCACAGTTAATAATCCAAGGGTATGAGAAATCACATCTTGTATGATGGGGTGACAATCCAAATTTTTGACAGAGGAGCGAAGTAAGAATATCGAGAACTTAGGATGCATATCCGAATTTTAAAAAGTGGGAAAATGTTTTAGGAGAGTACCATAGGGTGGCCAAGGGGCCAGATTATTTTAGATGTTACATCGGCTGCGGTCAGAGAGGAAAGTGTCCTTTTGATAATGACAGCGTGCGTTGAAAATACGCCAAACCATTTACATTTTTAGAGCCAAGAGTATTGTATTTTTGCGTGGGAATTGTAACCGTTACATATACATCAGATCAACTTCATAATTGACGTCAGTGGTAGGGGAAACCTTTATTGGCGAAGATTGCACTTTGGCAAAAAAGAGAGTGAAATAGAATTTTGGCGGTTAGTTGTTTTGAGAAAATGAAGGAAAGATATTTTAGAAATATGTTATAAGGCGTCAGTCAGACGGAATTAACATCTGGATTCAGTATGAAGTCAAAACTGACCATGAGAAAGGAAACATTTTATGCCTTGGATAATTTCATTTACTTTGATATGTGGGAGACCGAATAAAGTACGTTAATGATAATTTACAAACAATATGTATGATTTTGACTAAAAGTTATCGTTAAAAGAGAATGATCAAAAGGGTGCGCGTTTTAACCGCCGGGAATGTATATAAATTACGATAATACAGAAAGGGGAAAGTATATTTAATAAAATACTTAAAATATAGATTTCTTTAATTTTTGAAAAAGATATATATGGTATCTTTACCATATATATATCACCCCTTCACAAGATTTTGAAAAATTTAGAATGTCACCCTAAAAATATAATACACAATATCAATATATAAAAATAATAAAATAAGTATGCATACAATATGTAAATAAAAAAAAAATGTAGTACTACCATAAAGCTTCATACTAGTATAATAAATGGCCATAAAATTTTCAAATTGCAGCAGCATGTATTTCAGTAGCTTTCAAAAGTTCCATTTATCAACATGAACATAGTTGTTTTTGGCTGCATAAATAATATATCATTTTCTTTAAAATGGCATGCCTAATGATATTTTTATAGTATTAGTGCACTTGTTTAAATAGTCATATTTTGTCTCATATTTTATTTCGAAGATTAGAATGTGCACAATTAAACTTTTCACTTTAAAATCTGGTCATAGTGAAATATAAACACAAATAATATTTCAATATTGAAAAATAGTTACAATTATACAATATAAGAGTGACACAATAGAGGTTACAAAAACACATATACCACATGAAAAATTTAAAAATTTTGTGTATTAATCGGGAAATGTGCATAAACAGTTTACAAAACCACCTTGTAATTTAATAATTGCATAAATAGTCTTTATTTTATTTTTTTAAATTATTTTATATAACTGGGAAAACAATTAAATTATTATAGTACATAAAAGGGATTATCTTTACCGAATATTAAAATAGCAATTGAATAAATAATTTTGGAATAACCCATAATAGTTGTAATCATTTTAAAAATTTATATCTAACTTTCATTAATAAATGTCTTTATATAACAACTTTTTAAGGCATCTCAAAAGAGTTTCTGAAATATTTAAAAGAAACAATACAATGAATAAATGTAGAAGAATTGTGAAAAAAAATTTTAAATGAAGGATCTGCTTCTACAAGTGAGAAAAATAAAAATAAAAATGCCTAAAATATCACTATAATCTATATAGTGTGAAGTAGAGGTGTTAACATTAGGTATGTTCGATGAGAGAGAGATGTTTACACCTGAACAATATTTAGAAAAAACAAAATGTACATTATCGAAGTAAGAAGGCATATCATAGAATTTAAAAATTAACATAAGTCCAAATTTTAAGAACGATTATGGGAATTATACACTGAAATAAAGTTCAAAAATTCTTTCTAATTGATAAAGTGAAGGTGGCATGTAAAGTGATGTAACTTTGAAAAAAAAAAAAAAACGATGACATAGTGTATAAGTATATATAAAGAGCAATAGAAAATTAATGTATACACTAATATGTGAAGTGCGAAAAAGATAACGGTATGTGTGAATGCTCGACCATACCTATCAGTGAACACGAATCTTAAGTATAGAAGTGTAGTAATAATGAATAAAGGAAAAAAAAAAAGTTGGAAATTGTACGTCAAACGTTACAAACGAGGTGCGTTCGTACGCACGTTTTAGAATTAAATTCATGATATCCCGTGCGTAGAACGGGTTAAACAGCTAGTTAAGTATATATTTTATGACACTGTTCATACAAATATCTTAACTAGTTATATAAATATTCAGATATATATGTATCAGCTAGTTATATTAATATTCAGATCTTGATGATTTTTAATTCTGTGAAATGAATTATATCGTCTGCAGATTAATTTCTGTCATAAAATAAGTATCTCGGTCGCTTGACGATTAAACTTCGGAAGCTCCTATAACAAAAAAGCACCGATTTAAAAAAAAATCAAATTTCTTAATAAATATTTTTATTAATATCTCCTAAAGTTTTGATTCGATTTTAATAAAATTTGAAATGTCTCGACAAAATTCTGCAAAGATAATATATTTTAAATTGCAAACCATTTGGTTGGGTAGTTTTTGCGTTGTTATATGCGGACAGACAGACAGACGGACGGACAGACAGACAGACGGACGGACAGACGGACGGACCAAACGACGACTATAGGTGCTACGTATTTATATAATTACGAACGCACCTAAAAAGAAAAAGTTTGGATTACAAAGGAATCAGACCGGAGAAAACTAAGTGAGAAAACGGTAAACAAAAAAAATTCTGGTTACAAAGGAACCAGTCACACAAATAAAAAAAAATTCTGATAACAAGGGGTATCAGAGCTCAATAAATTGTATATCTGAGAACAAAGGAATCAGACTCACCAAAATAATATCTGATAACAAGGTATCAGCCCTCAATAAGTTATATATCTGAAACTAGGAATCAGACTCACCAAAACAATAATCTGATAACAAAAGTATCAGCGCTCAATAAGTTATATATCCGAAAACTAGGAATCGGACTCACCAAAACAATAATCTGATAACAAAAGTATCAGCCCTCAATAAGTTATATTTCTGAAAACAAAAGGAATCAGAACCACAAAGAATTTTTTTTTTTTTTAAACACAACCGAAGTTTGGAAGAATGAACAAATTTCTGATTATAGAGAAAAACAGAACCAAAAGAATTAATTTAATTTAAAAAAAATGTCATTACATATTTCTACCAAAGGAAATTAAAAAAAAATAGCTGAATGATGTGAATTTCTGCAAGAATGTGCCAAAGTGAATAGTGTGACGCCGATTTTTTTTTTTTTTTTAATTTTTAATAACATTTTATTTTGATTTATTTCTATTATTTTTATTTTAAAAGGATAGTGATGCAAAGAAGAAGAATTGTCTACTCCTGAAATGTCGAAAATACAACGAAGATAAAAGGTAAAATTAAGCTGTGTGTACGGATCAGTTACACTTATTCAATATGCGAAAAATTTCTGACGACCCGCACCAAAAAAAAATCTCAACATACAAATATACCTCTAATCGCTCTACCGTTTCCGTACGCTAAACAGCCAAACGAAAAGAGACGAACCATCTATACACACAGGTGTGTAAACAATAAAAACATTAACATATGAAATAGAAAGAAAAAAATATTCATAAGACCAGCTGTCTGTAAAAAAAATTACCCATATAGTAGGGAAGTGTATCAAAAATACCGAAAAATTTGAATTAAAGTAAGAAAAGGAGTAAAATATTTGTGACAGTATATAATAAAAGAAATAGATATGCAAAGAGTATCATAATATAACATCTTATCATTAATATTATAGTTTCGAAAAATAATATAAACTAGAATTAACAGAGAGTGGTATTTCTTTCTTCATCAATATATTTCTTTATTGATGGACACCCTGGCGAAGATACGGTGTGAGAAATGTTAAAATTAGTATTGTTATTTTCATTATTTGATATGCAATTAATGCATTTAGGAGGGTTTGTGCACCGAAGATTGTTATGTTGGCCTGCACAAATCGGACATTTTATAGAATTAAGACATACCTGTGCAATATGATAAAATGAATGACATCGAAAACAACGTTTTACAGGGATAAATCTGATTACAGGATATTTTTTGTCTTCAATAGTTATTTGTTTAAGCTCCAGTAATATTTTTGCAATAGGAAACGACATCTCAAATATCCAGTTGTACTCATCTGTATCCCTAAGTTTACATTTCCTTATAAATTGTATAGAGGACACAGGTTTTTGAAGAATATCAGAAATTCCAAATAAAATGTCTGGTATATTAAATTTTAAAGGTAATTTACAAACAATGATGCGAACCGGTTTATGATGCATTTTAGTAGGTGAACAGATATGAATGCTTTCTGAAAGCTCACGATTGCTAGAAGTATTTGATTGCTGCATATCAATTTTTTCATGTGCTAAATCATCGAATGTGTTATCATCCGTAATTTGTGAAATATCCGTCTGTGTAAAAATATTATGCACATTTCGGGGTAACATATAACTGTTATGGGGAGTATCGTTTACATTTTTATCATCAAAAACATCATGTATATTTTCTACTTTTTGGGCATGAAGTCGTTCTAATAATTTTTTATTAAGCGAAATTAAATTTGTTTTGTCTTGTACCAATTTATCAAGTTGCTTCATGACAAAAATATCATAAAACTGCAAAAGACTGTCAAATTGGCGTTCCAGAATAACCTGAAATTTGCATAATTTGGCAGAGAGAGCAGAATTGTCCTGCAATTTTATGTGATCATGCAGCTCATTTAATTGGGAGTTAACAAACTCTGGAGCACCTTTTAACAAATCCCTGAATACATAAGACCATGAAATATCACTAAATATTTTATTTTGTTCGGAAATAGAAACAGTAGTTTCAGATACTGGTGATGCCTGAGTGGATGCCATTTTCTGCACTCTGGTCCTAGATTTATTTTGCGTATTTTTTTTTAATAGGCATGAATATGGAAAAGATATACACAAAACATTAAAAGAGGTGAAGGGAGTGCATGAATTGCAAAAATTTAAAATGTCATATCTTCTTACCAATATGATAAAAATGGCATGAGGGTATAAATACACCAGTAAAATACACAAGACCAGATACACAAAAAAGCAAAGAGTTTACTCAAAGCAGTGCACACTTAACTTATAAATTAAAATATCATATCATGAGATCATATTTAGAGTATTTACCATAATATTATTAACATAGAGTTAAAAACTGAATGCAACCCAAAATGTGAATAGAAATATATCAAAATTTAAAACACAACAAAAACTGAATTTTTTTTTTTTTTTTTTTTTTTTTTTTTTTTTTTTTTAAAGATTAAAATATTTAAAACATTAGAGATCTCTAAAATGATAAGCAGTGGCTTCAAATGCATAAAAATACAACAAAATAATAAAACGAAGCAAAATTTGAATAAAATTTATCAGTCATGAAAAAATTCAGATATAAGTGAAATTTAGTATCATTTTAAACTTTGAAAGATCTCTGACAGTTAGAAAACAATCTGCTTCTTACCTGTACTCCACAAATATACAAAACTACCTCTGGAACGATTTAAAATATACACATTATTAAATATTTAAAAGTTCTTACAGTGGCTTTTTTTTTTTTTAATTAAAAAAAATTACAGTTCTTGCACTGTCAAAACATATCCATCTTAAATATGAACATATCATTTGAAATTACCATAGAAAGCTGATTTCATAAAATTTAAAATTTTAATAAAAATAAGAATTTTCTGCTTTTTCGTTTTCTTTTTTTTTATATCAACACATTAAGAATAAAAACTCTTACCTGTAACACAAGTATATATCCATTGTATAACTAATTTGAGAAAACACCTAGCAATAGAAAAAAAACACCGAAAATATATCTATTTTTTCGTTTTAAATTAACACAGATGAAAACGGATTTTGTGATTTGTATCACTATGAATAAGTATTCCTTTATACAATGGAATTGCAGTTGGAGGAATGATTTTTTTTTTTTTTTTTTTTTTTAATTGGAGATAGAGTTCAACAACATTTGCAAGCATAGTTATTTTCTTCTTACTTGATTATTACAAGGCAATTAAAAACAAAAAGTTTTCGTTAAAGCTGATGGATAGGCATTCAATAACCTTGAATTTTTATCGAAACTAAGTTAGAAAGAGTTTTCCGATTATAAGAACCGCAACGCATGATTAGGAAGTCAATTCGAGGAGCACATTGAGTTTCTTGGTGTTTTTTTTCTTATGCCGAAACACAATCAAAGTTTCTCGTGTTTATACGATGAAACCACACAGTGCATAGTCATGAGTTGAAATTCACTGAAATTAGCGGCATATTTCATACATGTAAACTGGAGAAATTTAATCGACGAAGAAAGATAATCTTTTTGAAATAATGAAAGCATATGTAGAATCGGTTGAATGAAGTTATAATCTTAACACATTGGAAAAATATAAGTTGCACCAAAAAGACTGCGAGAAAATTTTTAATTATATATCCAGCTGGAATTTCTTTCTTTCTTTTTTTTTTTTTTTTTTTTTTTTTTTTGAAAGTAAAAATTTTTTGAAGGCAATTTTTTTTTTGAAGGCGTATTTATCACAGGCACAGGTAAAAAAAAACTGCACAAAAGATCCTAGGTTGAAACAGTTTATCACTTACGTGGCACGGAAAAGGCATATTTAACTAACATGAACCACAAGACAAATCCAGGAACATATCGAAGATGTAGAAAAATTCAGGCACTTTTCGAAGGTGTAGACACTAGAGGAATCACGACAGCAGAAAAAAAATCCAGCACATTGAGTAGTTGATATAGAGTTCCTTGGCGCACACCCTATGGAAATTGTTTTGTGAAAAATCCAGTTCATCAATATTAGGCACCAATCTTATATCGAAAAGAATTAGAGAAACTTCGGAGTAGAATCAAGAATGGTTCGGAGTATGGGAATAGTCGAAGATTTTGTAGTAGCAGCTGAAGTATAGGAAAATTGTTTTCGGTGGGACATAGGCACTTAGGTCCCGAGAGACGTATAGTGAATTCACATGTTGTTTCCCGCAATGACTCAAGTTGACGACATCCTGCTGAGAACTGGAAAAAGTTTTGTTTCGACGAGGAAGAATCAAGAAGTATTTGACAAACATCTTTTCTTTATTTTAAAACGATGAAAATAAGACATATCTATGAAGTTATTCCACAGTTAATAATCCAAGGGTATGAGAAATCACATCTTGTATGATGGGGTGACAATCCAAATTTTTGACAGAGGAGCGAAGTAAGAATATCGAGAACTTAGGCTGCATATCCGAATTTTAAAAAGTGGGAAAATGTTTTAGGAGAGTACCATAGGGTGGCCAAGGGGCCAGATTATTTTAGATGTTACATCGGCTGCGGTCAGAGAGGAAAGTGTCCTTTTGATAATGACAGCGTGCGTTGAAAATACGCCAAACCATTTACATTTTTAGAGCCAAGAGTATTGTATTTTTGCGTGGGAATTGTAACCGTTACATATACATCAGATCAACTTCATAATTGACGTCAGTGGTAGGGGAAACCTTTATTGGCGAAGATTGCACTTTGGCAAAAAAGAGAGTGAAATAGAATTTTGGCGGTTAGTTGTTTTGAGAAAATGAAGGAAAGATATTTTAGAAATATGTTATAAGGCGTCAGTCAGACGGAATTAACATCTGGATTCAGTATGAAGTCAAAACTGACCATGAGAAAGGAAACATTTTATGCCTTGGATAATTTCATTTACTTTGATATGTGGGAGACCGAATAAAGTACGTTAATGATAATTTACAAACAATATGTATGATTTTGACTAAAAGTTATCGTTGAAAGAGAATGATCAAAAGGGTGCGCGTTTTAACAGCCGGGAATGTATATAAATTACGATAATACAGAAAGGGGAAAGTATATTTAATAAAATACTTAAAATATAGATTTCTTTAATTTTTGAAAAAGATATATATGGTATCTTTACCATAGTGACCAATACCCCACTAGACCTATTAAAAAATAAATGTTGAGTTCTCCTCTCCTGGAGTTAAAATGCCCCCGTTAGCTTCCAAAACCCTAATAAAACAACTTTATTTTTAGGGACTATTTTTCGGATCTTCATTTCTTGTACCAAAACGAAGTTCTTAACTAATTTTCGTGAATGGCCACCAGTTGTTGTTATAAAACCCTATTTTACCTGCCTTAAAATGTATGATTTTCGACTTTTTATTGATAAAACATGCCGTAGCTTTGTAAGAAATGATCAGAGATGATGACTTGTGTCAGTGTGGTCAGAGAGGTGACCCACTACATTATTTATTTGGCAAATGTAAATTTATGAAGTATAAATTCACATATAATGAAACTAAAACAACTCTTGACAATATTCTAGATATACTATCTGATAAAAAGCAACTATTTCAACTTCACGAAAATTATAATATCTTAAATCAAAAATATTCATTTATTAAATACAAATTCCTCTTATAGTCAGTTATCTCTCTTTAAAAAAAAAGTTTGTTTCATGTATTGTACCAGTACCAAATTGTAAATACAGTGACCTCTCACTTATGCGCGATGTTCGGTGGTTGCTTTTTCGTACCACTGTTTTAAACAGTAAAGAGTGAAAAGGAAAAAAAAAAGGGGGGGGGGGAAGATAAGTTTTTAATTTTTGCATTTGTGTACGGGTGTTACTTTTTTAAAAAGTTTCTGGTGATGAGGTTTGTTGGCCGTCTGTCGCGTATGGGTGAGGGGTCACTGTATATAGTGTATTTCAAAATGTTATTGTGTGTAAATAAAATTGTTTGAATTTTATATTTTAATTATATATTGAAATCATTTTTAAAAATATATTATACCTCTAAAGGTTATTGTATACGTATTAATGCATTCAAAATGTACGACTATAAATAATTGTCATTATATTGTTAATCTCAAAATGCTATATAAATAACTGAAATTAAAGTTTATGTAAAATATCAATTATTGTAATAATTTTAACATTCGCCCAGCCTTGTGGCAAAATTGGGTAACGTTTATACTTTGTAAAATTGTAGTTTAACTTGTAATTATTATAGCTAGCGCCGGATAGTAATATTTTTCCCTCCCTAGGCTTAGAGGTTCGTCCTGGTCATTAGCCAAAAGCTGGTCCCTTGGGTGGGCGCTGTCTGTCTGTAAAAAAATATCGTATCGACTTTCGTATAGCGTCATTAGATTCAGAATTACAATAAAAAAAAGCAACAATACTCTATTTGATCTTTTCTCAAGAAATTGAGTCCCCCCTGATTTAAAATGTCTCATTTTGCCAACCTCCTCCCCCCTACCCAAAACATGATAAAACAACTTTAATTTTAGGGGAATCATCGGAACTTTATTTCTAGAGACAAAACGAAGTTTTTCCCGAACTTTCGTGAATGGTTGATTTATGACGGCCGATTATCTACTCGAGGAATATAGAACCTAGGGGGAGTACCGTCCGTGGGGGTCTTTCTAAGGGACCCTGACTCGTATTTACGACAAGAAATCATTCCGTGGTAACTTACGCTACATTTAGAATAATTTTCTTAAATTTCATGATATACTGGTGTTATATTATGATCGATATAAATAATTTTCATAATATAACACCAAAAAATATTGAAATTGTGATGTTGATATGATTTGTCAATTAAACCTTTCTAAAGCGAAATTTGGATGAAAATTACCTACCTTTAGTGCTATTTTTTTAACACTGGTCATTATATTTATTATGGTAACTTGCGTTATTTTTGTCAGATACGTAAGTTACCATAGTAAATATAATTTTAGCGTTCAAGAAATAGTACAAAATTTAAGTAACTTTTATCCAAATTTAGCTTTGTATAGGTTTAATTAACAAAACATGTAAACATTACATTTTGAATATTTTTTAGTGTTATATTATTTAAAATTACTGAAGTCAGTTATTCTAAATGTAACGTAAGTTACCATGGAATGACCCCAATGTATGATGAAAACCACGGAAAACTCCAAACGGTTAAGTCGACGAGCGCGACAGGGATTTGAACCCAGCACCTCCAGTATACCAGCTTTGAGAGCAGAACCTCTCAGCCACTGGTGGGGGCCTTTATTGAATGGTCATCAGTTGTCTTTGAAAAACCCTATTTTACCTGTACTATTAATTCTTATTTAATTTTCATCAGGGTATTTTTATTGAATTTTTATAAAATTCTGAACACATTATAGTTCTACATTTCGTTCCTTTGAATCTTGAATACGGCATCGCGTATCTAAATAATAATAATAATAATAATAATAATAATAATAATAATAATAATAATAATAATAATAATATGTAACAGCTCTAATTCTGGCGTTCTAAAATATTTCAGTAACTATATTTTAACATCAGATTTTGTTCAGGTCAATATAAATGTTATTGAGTAATATTAGAAACTATTAAAAGAAAAGATACTAACTATATTCAATTCTATGACAACATACAATAATAAATTTTGTATGTAACTTTATATATAACTAATATTTCAGATTAAACTACACCCATGCATAAATTAAGGCAAATAAAATAAGAGGATATATTGAGATTACAGTGTGTTCGAACATCATTAAAATAAACCACTCTACTGGAATAATGAAGTAGGCATAAAAACAGGGATAACGGAGCGGAAAACCTTCGAGATTAGCACCGTTTAATTGGCGAAGAAAATATATCAGTAACTTTTATTTAGTGGTGAACTTAATTCAAAAGTTAGAAAGTGTCCTTTTTGCAGCAATCAGCGTTTTTAGTAAGTTAAAGATTTCATACATTTTTAGTTAAGAAAAGGATTTTAACGGATCTTATCAAATTCTAAAAAAGTTCACAGAAGGAAATATTACGATTATAGTAGGTTTGAGCATCGTTAAAATCAACCATTCGCTGGAATAATTAAGTAGGCATTATGGCAAGTATAATTGAGTAAAAAATCAGTGACAGAAGAATTTATCTGAAGAACTTTAGATTTAGAGGTAAAGTTAATGGAAAAGATCTAATATTTCCATTATGCATCAAACATTTTTATTAAACTAAGGATTTGATATATTTTTAGTTAAGAAAGAGATTTTAAAAACTTTTATTAAATTTTAAAATGTCACAGAAGGAAATATTAAGATTATAATGTGTTCAAGCATCATTAAAATCAACCATTTAGTGGAGCAATCTAGAAGGCATAAAGGCGTGGTTAACGGAGCGAAAATCCTTTGCCATTATCATCTTTAATTGACGTAGAAAATATATCGTTAACTTTATATTTAGTGGTAAACTTAATTCAAAGATAGAAGGTGCCCTTTGTGCCCAATCAGCATTTTTAGTAAATTAAAGATTTGATACATTTTTATTTAAGAAAGTGATTTTAATAGATTTTTGATCAAATTCGATAAAGGTTACAGACTAGAATATTGAGATTATAATATGTTCGCGCATAATTAAAATCAACCACTCAGTCATAAAATTAAGTAAGCATGCAAACATGTGTAATTGAAAGTAAAATCTTTGGCTGTTGAAATTATCGCAGTAAATTTAGCTTTAGGGATAAACCTAATAAAAACGATCGCCTGTTTCACTCGTTCATCAATATAATTTTTTGTATATTAAAGATTTATACATTTATACATTTTCATTTCGGAAAGAGTTTTGATTTATTTTAATATATTTATGTCAAATTTTTTAATGATCACAGTTTCGTTTTCGATAAAATGAAAATAAATAAAACACATCTGAACTAAGAAATTTTCTGATCAGCTATTTCTACATTTTCAAGTAAATGTGACAAAAATAATAAAGAAAAAAAACTGTTTCTTTTTTTCTTTTTTAAGTGTAATTACTTACTAATAAATTTTATAAAGTATACTCAAAACGATAAGCCATGAACATGTCGTCTGGTGACGGTCAACATCGAAATTTTCCCCCACAGATTCCCTCCTTGATAATACCTTAGATTTAGCCGAAAGCGCTCGGAGAGCTTTATATACTGTTAACATCTAGGGATTTTAATATATTTTAAAACCTTTTGGTATATATTTTATCAACACCTATTTTTAGTAATAAATTTTAATGAATAATTTTCATGGATGTTTTCATATTTTACGCAAATTACTTAATAGCGTATCTAATGAAAGTACCATTCATTCAACATTTTTACCTGTTATCTTGAACAATACGCCAGCAATTATTTTTCTGTATAACAATTTTCTAGAAGCTCGGATAAATGCTATTGAGGAATGTTAATTTTTTTAATAACAGTAAAATGCTATGTATATTTGAATTCTAAAAAAGTAAGTAATATTATTAAAATAAAAAAATTAAAAAAAAAATCTTTTTAACACTTTCCAACCTACTTGAAAAGTGTTTATGACTTCGGTTTGTCTAGCCGTCTGCCCGTGCTATAACTCCCGTAAATATGCACGGATTGCCCTGCAATTTTTATAGGTTATTGTCGTTATCTATAGCATGTTCCCTATTTCAACTGAAATTCGTAGCACTTATAGTTTTTTTTACAGTGACAAAGAATTCCAGGAACAAAGAATTCAAAAGAATTCCGTTACATTACGGTCTATGGGGAAAAATCAATTGCGGTTTATTTTAATGATGTTACACAATTTAAAACACATTGTAATTGATATATATCACTAAGGTGCATTACAAGAAGCTTAATATGGAATAGGGTGTGCATAGCACTTATAGTTACTTTACAGGGACAGTCAAAAGAATTCCGTTACATTACATCTATGGAGAAAAATCGTTTTCGGTTTAATTAAATAATGTTTCACCATTTTAAACGCATTGAAATTTATATATATCACTAAGGTGCATTACAAGAGGCTTACTACAGAATATTATGTGGATAGCAGTCATCGTTCATTTACAGGGACACACAAAAGAATTCTCTACTGTCTGTTAACAATAATTCCTGGAAGTGCGTTTTAAGTTGCTGAATGCGATTTTAAATTTAACTCACTTTTTGTCTATTACTTGGTGTGTATAAATTCTGTAGATCATGTACAGGGCAGCACAAAGTTCGCGAACACATTTCCGTTTATTGACAGAAACTCCAGAAGGAGAATTTTAAACTGTGCTATGCGTTTCCTAACTAAACTAAAATTTAGCATCCTATGAAGTATATATACAAATCTATAGATCAGATACAGGGCTGAATAAAAGTATTCGGATATTTTTCCGAATATTGTATATGTTGGAAATTCCTGAAATTACATTTTTAAATATGTTATGATTTTCCCAAATTTATTACTTAGCTGTCATCTTTCCCCTTATTAAACGGTAATGATTTGTAAAATTATTTTGGAAGATTTGAAAAGTGTTACATAATCTATGCTTGAGGCATGATTTTTCGTTCTTGCTTTACTTCAACGGGAAATTTATTTATTTAAATGATTTTTATTAAATTCTAAAAAGAAAATTTGTTTCTACAAGAAAAACAGGTAAGAAAGAAATCAAATTATCACATATGAACAGTTTTGCGACATCTGGCAGATTTTTTATTAAGAAATTTCGAATTCATATCTGAAAGTTTAAAAGGTTACTTTTTATTTGTAGAAAGACAGATTTATAGCTCGAAAAATTAAAAAATAATAATATTTAAAATTTTCTTGTATGAATTCGGAATTTCTGAATGTAAAATTCTCCAGATTTGTCAGCACTACATGTGAACTAGTAAATTTGTGAAATAATGCTTTAAAAATTTTTAAATAAATAAAATCAACTTAAGAAAATCCCGTTTTTTATCACGTATGTTTAAAAAGATGTAATTTATATGTAACAGTTCGATTTCTTATATTCGAGAATATGTTACCCATATTTATTTCAAACTCAGATATTTTCCCCACAAATCCGGCTAATTTTTTTTCGGGATCTTTAAATTTTTATTAATACTTAAATACAACTTATTTTTAATATCGTAAAAATATTCAGCACAAATTATATAAATCATAAATTAAAATATTTAAAATGTAACAAAATTTTAATTTGTTGTGGTCGAACATCGTTAAAATCAACTAAGCACTGGAATAAATAAGTAGGCACCAGGGCAAGAATAACGAAGCGTAAAACTATTGCAGTAATCACAGTTTAATTGGCGGAGAAAATGTCTCGGTAAGTTTAGATTTAGGACAAGACTTAATTGAAAACATTAATGTTTCCATAAGACGTCATTCTATACTTGTGGTAAAGAAATGATACTACTATTTTTACCTTTATTCTAGTTATACTTATTTTTATTCTCATTATTATAATTAAAATTTTGAAAATTCGAAAACAAATGTTCTGCATTAGAATAATTGTTTAAGTATAGAACTATTCTTTTTTTAAATAATTCGATACAAGTTACAAAATATATTAAAACAGAAAATTATAAATCATTATGTATTCCGTTAAATCTTAAGTTGGTTCACTATAGTATTTGAACATTATAGTAAGTATATAGTAATTCAATTTATTACTTACCCATCATACGTAGTATAGGGTAAGTCTTGTAATCGTTTTAAAAATCGAAAAAAAAAATTGACAGCTTTAAAGCGTGAGTATAAAACATCACAAATTTTACTGAATGCCGTATACAAATTTAAAATTTTATACATACATTAAAAATATATCAACGTTTCGACCACCTTCTATGGTCATCGTCAGGAAACAATATGTATAAAATTTTAAATTTGTATACAGCATTCAGTAAAATTTGTGATGTTTTATACTCACGCTTTAATGCTGTAATATTTCATGGTGTAATCGTTCAGCATTTATATTCATAAATTTGACGTTTCAGACGCTGGAGATTCGGAAAAACATATTTTTAGAAAAAAAAAAATCTGCCCTCCGTCTGTTTGTGTGTTTGTGCAAACGCTCCCGAACATAGAGATTTTAAATTTTGTATATACTTAGTATGTAATAATAGGAAAAAGCTTATTGAATTTCAGTAACCTCGATTATCCGGAACTATTTTTTTCGGACTCTCGAAATATTCGTTCTGATAAAAGATACATAAAAAGTTTCGAAATTGTTTATTTTAAGGAGTAAATATAAAGGACAATAAAAAAAATATAAATTTTGAATAAAGAATGAAGTCTATCAAATAATGAGTTGCCGAGACATTTGTAGTCCTATTTTTCCACACTCTTCGATTTTTCATGACCCTGTATTTCATTCAAATTTCAATTCAAAGATATATTTTACTTGAAAATCAGCCGCTTAATCGGACGCAGTAAACCTTTAGTTAATATGATATTCATTTTTTGAGTTATAAGGATGTTTCTTTTACCCAATTCAGTAATAGCGCATTTAAAGTTTATGACGTCATCAAGCAACGATTTTATTCGAATTGCAATGCATTTTATAAATAGTTTACACATGTTTTATGTTCATATTTTATATTATGCATAACCATGATGGGTAAGTATTACGGTGGCCCCCAACGACTAGTTAGTATAGTGGATAACACTATAAATTACGCCACACTTCAACATGTGTGAGGGGGGTAGCCACAAAGCGTGACAAAGTGTGATAGGGAGTAGGAATTAACACATTGTCTCGTCACCTCTGAAATATGAAAACAAATAGCTACGCCTTGATTTCAAACACTAAATAAAAGTTCATTTAGATTTTTTTTTCATATAGAATTAAGTATATTGTTTCTTTTTCCTTTGAAATAAAAGCACGCAAGATCTTAAGAATTTTATAATATTTACATAAGAAATTAAAATCGTTTATAGAATTAAGTTTCTAGAAAATTGAAGAAATTGACATGCTGTCGCGTCACACGTAAAATATAAAAATAATTAGTTAGCCTTTGTTTCCATGCACTATAATAAAGTTATTTTTCAAAAATATGCATTTTTAGAAAGAATTAAGAAATAATTAAGATTTTTTTTTTCTTTGAAGTAAAAGAGCACGAGGTCTTAAGAGTTTTATAAATTTTATATCAGAAGATAATAGATGGTATCAGGGCTTGACAAAACTTTATTTTTAATCTAGCGACCAATTTAATCTGGCGTTTAAACTGCATTTTTTTCTGTTCCCCACCCCTACTAGTGCGCGGCAAACAGCTATCTTCTTCTTTTGTCGTACTTTTAATGGAAGAACAAAGTTTAAAAGGCATTTTCTATCTCATGCACAGAAAATATCTTTCTTTGCCGCTTTAGTCAACTAGCATGTCATGTGACTAGAATGTGAAGGAAGGGGTTTTTAATAAAACATTTAGAAATAGTGAAAATTCAGCCTCTGTGACATCTGAAATTCAGTACAATGCTAAAAAATATTAAAGTTTTTCTGTTTGTTTCAAATCAGATTTTTAAGTTCAGAATTAAAACTGATTAATCCATCACATTAAATTTTAAAGAATATTAACATATAAGAGATTATAAGTTATTCATTTGAAGTAAATCCGTAAAACAAAATTAGGTACCATTCTAAACTCTGTAACTAATAATTCTAAAGAATGTTTGTTATTATTTTTTCTCAATTAAGTCATAAAAAACTGTTGGGGTTTTTGAAAATCAATGCCAAAAAGTGAAAAGGATTTTTTTTAAATGACGACTAGAATTTTTTGCTGGGTACCAGATTTTATGAAATTTGTAAAGTATGCAACATTTCTTGCATAAAACTGGCTCCAAATTTATATTTTCAAAAAATCTGATGTCACAATATGAGGAAGAGAATCATTCGGGTATTATAATCTGGGACATAGGGGGAAGGAGTGGTAAAAAAAATGCATGGCTTAATTAATGAATGACACCTAATAAACAAAACTATTTTTGTACTAAATATGTTTTAAGAATGAATTGTATTTCAAATTAATTTAATGTACAGAAGGATGTGGTTAGGTATCGTTTGCAAGCATTAATGGTTTTTGTGCACGAGGACTAAACAAACCGGATATTTTTCACTCTCTTGCATATGTAAAATTAATTTAATCTTCAACATTGATATCCATAATTAATGTGGCTCAAATCTAGTGAAAAACATTAGTATAAAGATTTTGTAAGAAAATGTTTAAGTGTTACTTACATTCATTTCATAAGAAAGCCAACAATAATTTCCTTATTACTTAGTATGTCAAAAAATATAGTTACGCTTGACCATGCCAATCAGTTTACTTCTATACAGATATTATGTATTATATTTGTAAATTCAGTATCTGCTGTTTAGATCGTTATGTTATGTATTTCTACCTTTGCTATATTTCGATATTTTGCTATGTATTTGCTGTGTATATTCACATAATTATGTCTTATTACTGGATAACATACAAATTAGAGAAAATTGTTAATGTTAGTTTTACAGATTCTTCTCAATAAAATGAAACAAGTACGATTTTTGTAATTTATATATTACTAGCAAGCTACGCCCGCTACGCTAGTCAATTTCTTATAACGAACTTTTAATCCAACAAAATATTGACATTTCATAATTCACTTTTATATTTTAACAGAATAATAAGGCTACTATAATTTGTGACTCGTGCTATAGCCAATATACACGCCAGGACACGTCGCCCTTATCATTATCTTTTTACGCATGAAGGTTTTGCTATGGTACTTCATTGTGAAATTTGGTAATTTTTCAAATTTAATATTTGAAAAATGGCATAATCATTAGATTTGAAATTTATATCAAGAAAAATACAATTTTTTACCTTTCAAACGCAGTTTGCCTAACAATTTTCTGACAAATACTTTTCGAGCTACTATTTTTTTTCAGTAACATCAAATGTTTCATTTTCCGAGATTAATCTGCGGCAACAATTAGCGAAAAACCCAGTCGTCAGAAACGCATAGTTTTTATTAAAGAGGCTTTTGGAGAAGGGATTGTCACCACCAATTTGCGAAATCGGTTCGGTAGTTCCAGAGATTCCATAGAAATTGTAATTTAGAAATTGTAATTTAGAATGTTTTTAGAACGCTTTTCGCTCATTTCACCCTTTTAAATTTCGAATTTTTTTTTAATTTTATCCTTAGAGAGCATTTACATCTTATAAGTAACTACAATGTCAAATTTCAAATTTCTAGCTCCTTCAGTATAAACAAAATCACAATTTTAGAACGTTTTTCGCTTCTGCACCAACTTGGGGATAGTGGCACCCACAAAAAATATATCCTATGTTGGAGCAGGGGTTGTCACCATCAATTTGCCACCATCAATTTTGAAATTGGTTCGGTAGTTCCAGAGATTCCATAGAAATTGTAATTTAGAATGTTTTTAGAACGCTTTTCGCTCATTTCACCCTTTTAAATTTCGAATTTTTTTTAATTTTATCCTTAGAGAACATTTACATCTTATAAGTAACTATAATGTCAAATTTCAAATTTCCAGCTCCTTCAGTATAAACAAAATCGCAGTTTTAGAACGTTTTTCGCTCCTGCACCCCCCTGGGGTAGTGGCACCAACATAAAATATAGCCTATGTTGGAGCAGGGGTTGTAACCATCAATTTGACACCATCACTTTTGAAATCGGTTCGGTAGTTCCAGAGATTACCCCCTACAAACAAACAAAAAAACAATATTTACTCCTTTATAATATTAGTATAGACATCATGTTACTTTCATTTCAATAGAAAGCCAACAATAATTCCCTTATCAGTTACTATGTCAAACAATATAGTTATGCTTCACCATGCCAATCAGTTTACTTTTATGTAGATATTGTGTATTATATTGGTACATTCAATATGTTCTGCTTTCATCGTTATATTATGTATTTCTACCTTTGCTATATTTCTATATTTTGCTATGTATTTGCTGTGTAGAGTCATATAATCATGTCTTATTACTGGATAACGTACAAGAAGGGAATTTTTTTAATGTTAGTTTTACAGATTCTTCTGAATAAAAAAGAAACAAGTACGATTTTGGTAATTTTTATATTACAGTTAATTGTTGTAGATATTAAATGATAATTTGAGATTAATTATTAATTACTTATTAATTACCTTTCTACTTTCGAGATAGTTTATAAAATACCTTAAGTAATGTTTCGTATTTTTTTAAGCATTTTCATTTGAAATTTAGATAAATAAAGGGTTTTATTTTTAGGGTTTCGTTCATCTCACGAAACCCTATTGCTCCCGCTCCGTTGTCTGTCTGTCACAGAGCCATTCTCAAAAACTATGTAACTTACAGAGTTGAAACTTTGTGTATAAATCAGAATATCAGCTGTGAAGAGCTGAAAATATTAAAATTTGAAAAATTCGTATTATTTTAATAAATAGAGATAAAAAACCAAAATTCTAATAGCATTTTCTTATTAAATATAAACATTTTTCGTTATAGCAGATGCGAAAAATTAAAAATCCATGATGAAATTCTTTCTACAATAATTAATTTTCTATCAGACGATTTCCACGTGAAAAATAAAAATGAAATAAAAAGTTTCACCAATTGAAAAAAAATATTAATATGAAATAAAAATTATTGACGTCATAGTGGTAATGAAACAGAAAGATTTCTCAATAATACAAGGAGTATGAGTATGTGTGCATGTACACAAAGCAGGTTAATTACACGCCATTAGAGAATTAAAAAGAAAATCTGACCTCATATCGCAAGTTTAACGGATTTTTCAAATGTTTCAGAATAATACAAAGAGAGTATGAATATGAGTAATAGAGAATAGTAAATATATGAGTTTGAGGAACGTATTGAATCATGATAAAAACCCGATTATGGAAATATTCGCATATTTTAACATTTTGAAGGTGTAACAACATGTTTAATTTTGAAATTATTTTTTTTTTTAATATCGCATTTAGTCCACATGACAGATATTATTATGACAGAATATAATAGCGGGCTTCACCCGCTATCGGGCCGGTTCAGATATTCGAAAAACCGAGAAAAATAGACAGGTTTTTTTTTTTTTTAGAAAATGAAATTTATTTGGATTTTTTAAAGAAAGGATAAAGTGTTTTGAAAGGAATATTAAACGAAACCCTTTGTGCGATCTTCGATCACACTTACCCACTTGTTTTATAAGTGGATGACAATCTAATGAAAATCTGCAGAATGAAAAATCCTTTACAATTGTGACATGAAGATTTTTATTTATTTGTATGTAAAATGTTGGAATACATCCAAATCGCATTAAAGTAATGCTATTTTTCAAAAGAAAATATTTTCTCTATTACAAATAATTTATCTTAAGCATCGTTTGTATGAAGAGGGGAAATTTGTTCTGGAGGTGATATATTTTTAAGAATAATTATAAAATGATTATATTAGTTTTTCTACTGGTTTTATTTTTTAGAAAAAATATACCAGTAACATAAATGATTGGACGTGTTAACATTAGTGGAAAACAATGTTAGGGTACTATTGCTTATATTAGGTGTACCTTCGTGTACGTTGGCTATATCTTCACTATATCTTCGATGATATTGGCCCAACCAAACATAGGAGTGTGTGCATCTTGCAAATAATTGTGCATTATTGGAAAGAAATATGACGGTATTGTATTTCAGATAGGTTTAATGTAAAGCCAATATGTTTGCAATAGTGGTATTTAATAAAATATCGAAGCTTTCAGGAGCAGTAAATTGAAAAACATATTTTTAGTGTCAGAAAGCTCCAAAATTTTATTAAATTCAAAGTACCTTAACTCAACGAGTTTCGTCTTAGACGAATGGATTATTTTTTTAACTATTATTTCACTTGTGATAGCGCGGTGAATGTTTTTATATAACTTTTGGCACTCAGAGACCGCATACAAATTAAACAAGTAAAACTCTTTAAAAAATGAATGTCTTGACTATTTTATTAACATAATATTAATTCCTATCTTATTTTGAGCTCTTTTGTAATTTGCATTGCATTGCATCGGTTTAAAGTAATGCTATTTTTCAAAAGGAAAATTTTCTAAAAGTTAAAACATTCAAGCGCCTTTCAATATTTTTGGGACACCCTGAATATCATAATACTAGTAATTTTTTATGGATATTTAAAGCGCTTCCGAGAGTAAGATAAAGGAATGAACGTGCTAACATTAGTGAAAAAATAATATTAGGCTAATATTGTTTATATTAGATATATTTTCTTATATGTCGGATTCTTCTTTGACAATACCCCAACATCGTCGTGTTTCCATCTTGCTAATAATTGTGTGACTGACATTTTATTTCCGATATCTTTAATATAAAGCAACTATTTGTGCAATACTGGTATCTAATAAAATGCCAGAGATTTTCGGCATTAATAGCAGAAAAACACATTTTCAGTACTTCCGAAATTTTATTGAGTTCAAAGTATCATAACTCGGTGAGTTTTGGTCGTAAAATAATGTCATTTTTACTGTGTTTTATTTGTGAGAGAATAGGAAAAATATTCTAAAAATAAAATTTAGGACCCAGGGACCGGATAAAAATTTAAAAAGTAAAATTCTTTAAAGAAATTAATAGCCGGTCTATTTTATTAACTTCACATTGATTCCTACTTTATTTTGAACACTTTTGTAATTTGCATTTCTTACGTACCTCCTAACAGGTAAAAAATTCAAGGACGTTTAAATTTTTATGGACACCCTGAATATCGCATAATTCCTATTTTTACTCAATCCAATAAAACAAAAAATGCACTTTTATAAAGTTTGGATGAAAACTATAATATTTCTTACCAATTTTTTAAAACAATTTGTCTGAATGTAAGTTATTAATCCTTTAACACGTAACGTCGCAATACAAACTTTCTTGCAATCATAATGTAAAGTAGCATTTTTCAGTAACATAAAGTAAGTATGGAAAACCAAAAGGAAACGGATTTAGTTTCGACAACAAGCGATTTATAGCCAAACATTTTGAAAGCACGTTCATTCGATTTTGCGAAAAATGCAATTAACCCGGGAGAAAACGCGCCCGGTACGATATACCCAGGGTATGTACTGTTTTCACAATTGTCACAAATATTTTTCGAAAAGTAATGAATAAGTTATTTTATCGCAGAGTTTGAAACAATTGTCCCCGACTAAACAAGGTGACGATTATTATTTATATTTATTGGTGACATAAGATAAAGATATGATAGTACAAAACCATCCCACATAGCAACATACTACACTGTATCAAACAGTAACAGTTATTAGGTGAAAATGTTTCTCCAGTCAATGGGTTTTAATTTTTTTTATGCGCATTTACGACATAGATACGATGTTACAAAACCGTCACACGTACCACCATAGTACACTTAATCAAAAGTTTTTTCACGTCCTGAACTATCAAAGACATTCACAGAAAGGCAATTAACAGCCCTTAAACAAATATGAACATTTTTTATCCTGATAATAGCAATAAAATATTTATTCCTTGCGGTGAAATTTATTTTTATATCATCAAAAATGATTCTTGTTTTTGGAAACGTTCTAAATGACATTAGCCTCTTTCTTAAATATATGTTTTCTCCGTGCAAACTTGGTAATTCTGATAATATGAAATAATATTTGAAAAATAATTGAAAATTGGACAAAATACAATAATTGTACGAGAGAAAATGATAGAAATTATACATTTACTCAAGAGTCTAGAAGTATTAGAACAATTATTTTTTTTTCTTTCCTTTTTTTTGTTTTCTCCCGTGTTAACAAAGAATTAATATATAAAAGCTTTAAAATATCTATATAATTCTGGACAACTGACACTGACATGGTAAAAATTTAGAATTGTTCAAATACAGTGCACACATAGTAATTTTTGTTTCATGAAAAATATACCTTTTTTAATGCTAATACTGTTAATGGTTATTTTCTATTTACTTTAATAAAACGAAATTTGCCAATAGAATAATGTTTATAATGAAATTTCTAGAAACGAAGACGCTTGTGAGTTATAGAAACATCTGAATATAAAAATTGGGGTCGCATTCTCAAAAAAGGGGGGGGGGGAGAAAAAAAAAGAAAAGAAAAAGAAAAAAAAAACTTATAACTAAAGGCAACAATGAACCAAGAAACACATTAGTATAAAAGACAATACTACTGATGCTAATTTGAGCAAGTGATTATATTATTAACCTTATATCATGTTTTTAAAAGTATTTCATATTTTTCATAAAAAGGTATTTTATAATGTATTTTATTAAAGTTATTAATTTATTTTAATCTAAGTTTTCTACTACTAAAATTAACAAACTTTTATCGTTACAATGAAATTATGAAGAATTTTTAGCAGTATGTTTTTCAGTACTGGACATTATCAAGAAAACATCTAATTGTTAACTCACGATGAGATGAGTAACACGATTAGAAATGTTTTTAAATAATAAATAACTCATTATAGGTTTAAAATTTTTTATTTTTGAAATTTGTTATGAAGTTAGTTTTAGACAACTTATAACTACAACTTAATACAATGATTTTGCATGGTTTAACTGAAATAAAAATAGTGTTAAATTAAAGAAAACAGAGTTATTGTTTATAGCAAAGTAAATGTCCTCCGTATTAGAAAAAACTAAATTGGGCCACTATTTCTGTTTTCTTTCAATTTACTCGCAAATATTTACAACGTGGAGATTATTTTACTGTACCTTTAAATTTAACCATAAGTGGAGAAATTTCTAACGAATGCCGTACTGGCACAATATTGGGTTCTAATGTAACATATATAACTGTTTGCTAGGACGGAGGGATAAATTTCATAGGTTTTACAAAACACAATTTTTATTCCTGCAACGAAATCGTTATACTTCTATGAACCTAACACTTCTTTACAACAAATACAAAATTTTATTAGGTCATCCGGAAAATTCTGACATAGGTCTGACATATATATAAGTAGAGTCTCAATAATTCGAGGTGGACGGGACCGAGCTTACCTCGAATTATCTAAATCATAAAATTTAATTAATAAATAAATGAAGATAAAGCAATTTTTAAATTTGAGTGTATATTTAAATGAAAAATGTACTTACACATTATTGCATTACTGCTGATAGCAACAAGTTAATTATATCTTAAAATAATTGTCAATTGGTTTTTGTTTTGACACATTGCTCGTTTCCGTGCAGAAATATCACGCCATCATCGAAGCAGCATATTGGCGGCTGGAGTCGACTCAGGCTATTGCTCCACGTATCGCATGGCGGACTCTGGCGCAGCAGGCAGCCCCTCGCTGTGACTCATTAGCGGTGTGGAATCTGTTGGATTCTGGCAGAATCCATAAATTCTAGTTGTTCGTGACTATTTATCCATTCCTTTATAACTTCCGACACAAAATCGTAAAAAAAAACAGTTTTTAAATATTTCTTGAGTCATCCAAGCACTTTTTGGTTCCTATACGTAACCGGTAGTGAAGATATCGAGACATGATTAAATGCTCTTGGCTTTGCAGCTTTTCTGATAACAACAAGTTTAATCTTGTGATTTCCTGAAGCAATTGATGCAGCAAGAAGTGTTAACCTCTCTTGGCTTTTATGTGACCTGGAGAACTTTTCTCTTAGCTTGACGCGATTGTTTTAGATGGTAGCATTTTGAAATTAAGGCCACATTCATTGCAATTATAAATATGGTCGTTCGTAACATTTTCATTTGTCACGACGTCCTGCAATTTCTTGCAAAATTGCTTGGTAACGGCTCAGAATCTTCAGATAGCTTCTCTCGACTGACCTTTAGTTGCCGGATACGATATATGTTTTTCAACGTGTCAAACCAGACTACACTAGCAGTGAAGTTTTCATCACTTTCTTCAAACTCTTTTCGAAACAGCAAAGCTTTGTTTTGAAGAATCGGACCTGAAAGAGGGCATCATTTTTTACTTTGCTGTGTGAACCACATACAAAGTGGCTCACAAGTTTTTTCATTCTCACACTTTTTTAAGAAATTTCTGTCCAAGGATAAATCAGAGCAGTTGTTAGAAGAAAACGCTTCTAGTTTACTTCTGTTCCGATACGTTCGTAGTATAGACAAAAGGAGTGAGTGGAGCTGGAGCTCGCTGAACATGTATTCTCTGATTCTCTCCAATTTCACCCGGCGCGATATCTCGCAAGTGTAGGAAGAATGCACCCGTTTTCTTTAAGAGGGTGGATTTCTGTAGGTGGCTTCGGAGTGTAAAGTTGACATATGACCCGTCGAACAACAATAAAAACCAGATACTTGAATTTTCTGGTGCGAACTAATTCCTTCACGTGTTGCGTACATGTTGGCCATTATTTGGATGCTAAACTGATTTTTTTCAACAACTCGGATTTATGGGAAACTCGAACAATCGAGACTCGAATTATGGAGACTCTACTGTATATATATATATATATTGAATCTATAAATATCACAATCCACGGGAACTTTGAAATAAAATTTTGCTTTATAATGTACGTGCAGAAACTGCTTTTACTTATTTTGAAATACATTTATTTGTAAATTATGGTGATATTCAATAATTTCAACATTATCTCAACAGACGTGTACCGCAGAACTTTCCAGATAACCCATTAAAAAATAACACTGTAAAAATCTAGTGATTTCGTTCTAAACTACTCTAAAAGCATCCTTTCCCAATGTAAGCTAACTAAATATAAATGAAAATATAATTACAATGTATTATACAACATTTCAGACTCAGTGTGTGTAATCCGAAACAATGACAAACTTGTTTTTATTACTTTTTATAATGAATAACTCTAACAAGCAGAGGGCCAAGCTTGGTAATCACAGACTATGATTATTTTTATATATGTTGTAGAGTAGAAGTTCCTTAGTCTTAGTTTCAACGGGCGTCTGATGCTATATCACAGCTTAAATACTTAATTTGTAATGCGTTTACTATGTTACAAAGTCTGTTGTGGCGCCCTCTAGTTACAATAAAATAAAAAAATAAAAAAATAAAAATAGATGCAAAAAGAAGATAAATGAGAAAGCAAAATAATTCAAAGCACAAGCATGCGTATTTCCAATTTAAAAATCTTTAATTTGCAAAAAAAAAAAAAATTTAATTCGTATGCTAATTTTTAATACAATTATGCTTTTTACTTTAAACACAGTGTAGTATTATCATCGCATTGACGTTCCTTGTAAATACAACATATAAATGATGTTTTTTTAAAATCAGGAATTGACACATTTGTTCAATATCATTGCATGAATAAAGAATATATGAAATACATTTTGAAAGTGATAAAAAAAGTAATCATTTGATAATGTTTTATACAACGATTTAGTTACAAATAAAATAATAAACAGTTATAATAATAAATAATAAACAGTATATAAAAACATTATTATTAATGCACAATATTATATTTTTTTATTCACGTGAGATTAGTGAATTATAATTACAAGTATAAAACAAACAACAAAAAATCATGCGTCAAGCATAGATTATGTAACACTTTCCAACGCTTCCAAAGTAATTTTACAGATCATACCGTTTAATAAGCTAAAAGATAGCATCTAAGTAAACAATTTGGAAAACGCATAACATATTTAAAAACATTATTTCAGGATTTTCCAACATATACAATATTCGGAAAAATATCCGAATACTTTTATTCAGCCCATTCAGTTTTATTCATCCCATTCAGTTTTATTCAGCCCTGTTAACATAGGATGCTAAATTTTAGTTCAGTTAGGAAACGTGTAGCACAGTTTAAAATTCTCCGTCTGAAGTTTCTGTCAATAAACGGAAATGTGTTCGCGAACTTTTGTGCTTCCCTGTACATGATCTACAGAATTTATACACACCACGTAATAGACAAAAAGCGAGTTAAAATTAAAATCACATTCAGTAACTTAAAACGCACTTCCAGGAATTATTGTTAACAGACAGTAGAGAATTATTTTGTGTGTGCCTGTCAGTGAACGATGACTGCTATACACACAATATACTGTAGTAAGCCTGTTGTCATGCACCTTAGTGATATATATAAATTTCAATTCGTTTAAAATAGTGAAATATTATTTAAATAAACCGCAAATGATTTTTCCCCATAGACCGCAATGTAACGGAATTCTTTTGAGTGTCCCTGTAAAAAAACTATAAGTGCTACACACTTGTGTTGATATAGGGAACATGCAATAGATAACGACAACAACATATAAAAATTGCAGAGCAATCCGAGCATATTTACGGGAGTTGGAGCACGGACAGACGGCTAGACGGCAGACGGCCATACGGTAGACGGCAGATGGCCATACGGCCAGACAAACCGAAGTCATAAACACTTTTCAACTAGGTTGGAAAGTGTTAAAAAATGAGAAAAACAAATATAGTGCGTTCCGGTCTGGAACCCAAGCCCTCGGATCAACGAGCAAACGCCATAACAAATGAGGTACGGCCAATATAGTAGGTTCGTTACAAAGTAAGTATTTAAGTTGTGATATTAGAAACCCCATTTCTCGAGAACTAATGAGCGTTGTATGAAATCCGTTGAACCTGACACTAAGGAGCTTCCACCCTGCAACATATATAAAAATAATCAAAATCTGTTATTGCCAAGCTTGGCTCTATCCTTATAATATGGGAGTATTTCGCATACAAAACATAAACAGTTATTAGGTATAAATTTTTCTACAGTCAAAGTGATTTCAAAATTCTTTTTTATCCACATTTACAACATAGATAGAATATTACAAAACCATCCCACGTACCACCATACTACACTTTGTCAAACATTAACAGTTATTAGGTGTAAATTTTTCTCGGGTCAATGCGATTTCAATTTTTTTATCTGCATTTACAACATAGATACGATATTACAAAACCATCCCACGTACCACCTTGTACACTTTTATTAAAATTCTTTTCGCGTCCTAAGCTATCAAAGACATTCGCAGAAAGGTAATTAACATTCCTTAAACGAATATGAATATTTTCCTAATAACAGCAATAAAATATTTGTTCCTTGCGGTGAAATTTTTTTATATATGATCGAAAATGATTTTTTTCTTTTGGAAATGTTTTAAATGGCATTAGCCTCTTTCTTAAATATATGTTTTCTACCGTGCAAACTTGGTAATTCTGATAATATGAAGTAAAATTTGAAAATTAAATGCAAATTGGAGAAAATACAATAATTGTACGAGAGAAAATGATAGAAATTACACTTATACATTTACTCAAGAGTCTAGAAGTATTATAAAAAAAAAAAATTCTTCTTTCCTTTTTTTTTTTTTTTGTAAAGGATGCCTTTAGTTCATAGTGAAATAGAAACTTCTTATAACGAGTTAAAATTTCTAGATCTACAATTTTCTACAAAAAATATCTTACTAATTGCGAGTTTCAGAAAACCAAATAGAAAAGAAAAATTTAGTCTATATTACCATACAAAAATATATATATATATTTTGTCATTAAATCTGTTTAAAATTTATAAATATGCAGGATCAAAGGTAAAAACGATGGTAGTCATATCATTTTTATATGATAGTTATTCATCTTTTTTTTTTCCTTTTTGGAGCGTCGTTCCTTTCATACTTCTTATCCCAAACAAAAATAAACAAAAATTATAAACAAAAAAAATGTTTAATTATAGGTCAATGGAAATTTTGTTTGAATCAAACAAAAATTTTTTTTTTGCAATTCCAAAAAAAAAATTTTGTATCGTCAGCAAAAAATGTTTTGTTAATTCAAGTAAAATGGTTCAATTTTACTTGAATTTTGCTAAAACAACCAAAATGTACTCAACAAAACATGTTTTGCAGTTTTAATCAATTCCTTTTTCTGAGTGCTTGTACCGAACATCATCTGTGTTTTTTCATAACACTCATTAATCGATTTTCCCCTCTTAGGCATGTATTGAATTGTGTATTTCAAAGGATCTCATACAGTTTTGCCTTGATACAAATATGTCAAACGATAGTACGCAACTTACATTAACAGATAACACCGTGACCTCACATTTTGCAAAAAGTGAACTGTCGCCGCTTTTCGGATTGATCTTTCATATATATGAACAATTTATTTATATAAGAAATATTTCAAATCCAATCTGGAATTCTAAACAAGTACATACTTTTTTTTCATTACTATCTAGAATTGCTATCTCTAAGATTCCATTCTTTGTATAGAAATACAAGAATAGCTTTAAGGTCTAATTTTTTCTCAGTCCAATGTGACTTCGGAATTCTTTACTGTCTTCATTTTCTATCATAAAAGTGTTATTACAAAATCAGGACACGTATTACTATGCGATACTATATCAAAAAATATTTTCACGTCTCTAAACTATCAAAAACATTCGCAAAGAGGAAATTAATACGCTTTAAACGGAAATGATTATTTAGAACCCGTAAAGTATTTATTGCTTGTCATAGAATTACTTTGTATGATTGAAAATATTTCTTGTTGTTGAAAACGTAGGAAATGGTATGAGTACATGTCTTGATGTATGTTTGATAAAATATCTTCATTTTGATTTTTTGTAAATTTGTTTTCGAAGAGTAAGAAATAAAACAGGGATTTTTTGTGTTAAAAACGTCAATTTACCTCTTCGATTACTAAAATAATGATTATCAAATGTAAAAAAAAACTGGTGTGATACAACATTCTTATGTTATATAATCGATTTATGTCTAGTATTTGTGTCTGTTATCTTTCAGATCAATATAAATTTACATATCACAATAAGTATAAATATACCATCAGCGTGATAATTATCAATCAAAGCATTTAGAAATAATACTTTTCTTCGAATTTTAGTCAATTGTACTTCACTCATAAACAAGTTTATACGAAGGCACTTCTACTTTAAAATATTTAGAAATTTTCGCAAAATATTTAATATATATATGAAAATTTTTACTCCAAATAAGGAATATAATGTATCCATAACCAGTTAAAAAGATTACTTTAACATTCAATCGGCCATTTTTGGAATAATATTGAAACAAAATATGTGAAAAGTCTTAGATTTTAACTAAATTATAAATTCAGCGAATAATAATCACAAACATTATTTCTGATTTTTAACAAAAGACAAATATAATTATTTCTGATAATGATTAACTTATTTTTTCTTTATGAAAAAACCCTAAGAAAATTCACATTCCTAATTTATGAAGAATTCATTAATATAAGCTAAGTAAAAACTACGTAAGATTATTGTTAGCTAATATTGACATGAATATTGGTGAAATACACTCATTCAATATTTGTTCTACGCTTGCACTGCAGAAAATAAAGGACTAGTCTTCTAAAATTAATAGCATACCTCCAAAATTGCTAATTAAAAAAATGTACACCCTTAATAGGAATATCGCGTTATATTTGCATGTGCCATTGTTCTTATATTTCATAATTTGTCCTGATATTGATGAATTGTAGATGATGACATTCTTGCTTGCAATGTGATTAACGATATTCATTGCAGAAAATATGTAAAATAAGCCAGGTATTTTTTATAATACATTTGAATGCTATTTTCATTATATGATAAACTTAATCGTTACGTTTGTTTAATTTGAATTTAGATTTTTTAAAAATCTTCGTCTTCCACAATGAGGAAAAAAAATTCTGTACGTATAAAAAACACGCAATTTTCTTATACCTTGATTCAAATGAAAAACTTAATCATGTTTCATTTGTGTATGATAATATGTAATTGATATTTATGACGTCTAAATTATATAATTAAATATAATGCAAAAAAATAAATTATTCTTAAGAGTCTAACAATTATTTTAGGTAATATAAAAACAGATTTTTTTTTCACATATATTTATATTTGTTGTAAGAGATCACTTTTGAGAACAAGAATCTTTAAATTGTCCGAAAAATCGAAAAATGTTTTATTTATTCATTTTAAAATTTAGCCAATTTGCAATGCTGCATTTAAAATTTTGTCGGGAATCAAAAATTAGAAGAAAAAGATTTTCAGCTTTTACCATATCTTGCTTAATGAATATTCATTTTTAATTAATTTTATTCAAAACGCTTATTTTGCATATTGCACGCACGGCTTCATGAAAATAAGTGATCAGATTATCATAAAGTTTTAACGTCTTATATAGTAAATAAATTCCCAAAAGGGAGTAAAAGTATTGGTCCATTAATTGACATCGGCATTCATAAAATACATTTGTTATTGTTTAAAAAAACTTTCTAATTTTCAACTTTTACGGGACAATATATATATATATATATATATAATTAAAAGAATACCAGTTTTCATCAATAATAGATCATTGTCTAAGTATAAAAAATAAGAAGCATTAAAAAGTATTAAAACACAGTTAAGATATTTGAATGCTAACTAACAACGAACTAGAAAAAATATGCATCTACTTATAAATTGAAATTTATGAAATATTAATAAATTTATTTTCTTTAAAAGCAAAATAAAAAAAAGGTTGTTTAAGTAATATTTTAAATTTTTGTTAGAGTAATTTTCAAGATAATAATCTTTAAATGTGTCATAAATTTTACCATTTGAAAAATATCGAACTACTAAGAAATTTAAATCATCATAATTCTTTTAATGATTATAAATATTTTCTCCCATTTTTAGGTGCGTTCGTAATTATATAAATACGTAGCACCTATAGTCGTCGTTTGGTCCGTCCGTCTGTCCGTCCGTCTGTCTGTCTGTCTGTCCGTCTGTCTGTCCGTCCGTCTGTCTGTCTGTCCGCATATAACAACGCAAAAACTACCCAACCAAATGGTTTGCAATTTAAAATATATTATCTTTGCAGAATTTTGTCGAGACATTTCAAATTTTATTAAAATCGAATCAAAACTTTAGGAGATATTAATAAAAATATTTATTAAGAAATTTGAATTTTTTTTTTTAAATCGGTGCTTTTTTGTTAGAGGAGCTTCCGATGGATGTTAAATCGTCAAGCGACCGAGATACTTATTTTATGACAGAAATTAATCTGCAGACGATATAATTCATTTCACAGAATTAAAAATCATCAAGATCTGAATATTTATATAACTAGCTGATACATATATATCTGAATATTTATATAACTAGTTAAGATATTTGTATGAACAGTGTCATAAAATATATACTTAACTAGCTGTTTAACCCGTTCTACACACGGGATATCATGAATTTAATTCTAAAACGTGCGTACGAACGCACCTCGTTTGTAACGTTTGACGTACAATTTCCAACTTGTTTTAAATTATATTTTCTTCAGAAGAAGGTTTAAATATGATTGATACTCAAAAGGAGTTTTAAACTTATCCACTAAATTAACATTATGCATCTGACATCGACTGAAATACAATGACTATTGTAGTAGTTATGTAAATTTCTTTAGAAATCGACTTATTGAAATTACTACGTTTTTATTTATACCTATCTATATATAATGCAAAACTTATCAGCTTGATAACGTTCGAAATGCTGAACCAATTCGATCCAAACCAGGATAGCGTGCAACAATCTTGCAAATAAAGCTATTATAGTTCGTTTAAAGAGACACACAAAAGAACTCCGTTCCATTATGGTTTTGATAGATATTAGTTTGTGGTGCTTTTTATTGATATTACATTATATAAGTCCTTCCGTCTTAGTCGGTAACGCGTGTTGATTTTTGGTATGGTAAACACGCACACATACTTATATATTCCCAAAATGAGCCTGGAGTCAGTATCCATTTAGAAAATCTATTTATTATCTCCGTAACAGTTCAAAAAATCAGACCAATTAGTTCCTGTTGTAGTATTAATAGCGACGACATTTCATCGATTGAGAATTTACGGCATTAATGCATCATATTTTACGTAATTATACGATAATAAACGAGTAATTCATATTATTAAATGAGACTTTATTCTTCCTGGTGCCGTACGAATGAAGTTAGTAAGTAACAAGAACGAAAAATCATGCGTCAAGCATAGATTATATAGCACTTTCCAACGCTTCCAAAATAATTTTACAAATCATACCGTTTAATAAGCTAAAAGCTAACATCTAAGTAAACAATTTAGAAAACGCATAACATATTTAAAAACATAATTTCAGGAATTTCCAACATATACAATATTCGGAAAAATATCCGAATACTTTTATTCAGCCCTGTATAGGATCTATAGATTTGTATATATACTACATAGGATGATAATTTTAGTTCAGTTAGGAAACACGTAGCACAGTTTAAAATTCTCCGTCTGGAGTTTGTCAATAAACAGAAATGTGTTCGCGAACTTTTGTGCTGCCCTGTATAGGATCTACAGAATTTATACACACCACGTAATAGACAAAAAGCAAGTTAAAATTAAAATCGCGTTCAATAACTTAAAACGCACTTCCAGGAATTATTGTTAACAGACAGTAGAGAATTCTTTTGCGTGTCCCTGTAAATGCACGATGACTGCTATACACACACTATTCCGTAGTAAGCCTCTTGTCATGCACCTTAGTGATCTATATAAATTTCAATGCGTTTAAAATAGTGAAACATTATTTAAATAAACCGCAGACGATTTTTCTCCATAGACGTAATGTAACGGAATTATTTTTACTGTCCCTGTAAAGTAACTATAAGTGCTATGCCCACCCTGTTCCATATTAAGCTTCTTCTAATGCACCTTAGTAATATATATAAATTACAATGCGTTTAAAATAGTGAAACATTATTTAAATAAACCGCAAATGATTTTTCCCCATAGACCGCAATGTAACGGAATTCTTTTGAGTGTCCCTGTAAAAAAACTATAAGTGCTACACTCTTCCGTTGAAATAGGGAACATGCTATAGATAACGACAATAACATATAAAAATTGCAGAGCAATCCGAGCATATTTATGGGAGTTAGAGCACGGACAGACGGCAGACGGTAGACGGCCAGACGGCAGACGGCCAGACGGCCAGACAAACCGAAGTCATAAGCACTTTTCAACTAGGTTGGAAAGTGCTAAAAAAGGACAAAATCCTCTCTCCGAAGATCGTGCAACTCAATAAATACTATAAACGTATGATGTTTTACTGCAATGCGTAAACGGGGTTTGGCGAATGAGAAAGAGCAAAAGACGGTTTATATTTTCAGACCGCAAAATAGTCATGAATAGACACTTCCACTAGAATGTGCGATTTTTTAAGAATACGGAAAGGGAAAAAAGTGACAATAAAACGAGATTCACAGAACAGTCCAATAGGAAAATGAAAATATAGTTTAGATTTAAATTGCGTCTTTAAGATTGAAATTGAAATGGAAATACCTTGAAATTAGGGAAATGATGTTCGAAATTAATAAAAAATAATAATGATACGCGAATTGTTTTTAACAGGTTTTTGAAAAGGAGAAATAAATGTAGGGGCGACCGGGGTACAATGGACCACTTTTGTAAATTTTGACTGTTTACTCTCAAAATACTGGTTTTTTGTGTTTGAAAAAATGTGTGCATATTATGTATATATTAGGGTTTAAGTTGCACTCACTCAAAATCAATAATTATGTTTACTTTTTTTACTATATTTTTTTAAATAGCAAGTGACAAAGTGGAGCATTGTACCCCAAGGTCGGGGTACAATGGTACGCAGCATGGGGCTCAATGGACCACAAGTAAATTAAGAAAAAAACATTTATGTAGTACATTCTTTAATGACACAAACATAGAATGTATTATACTTGTTTATTGGTGGCTTCAGTTCAAACATATAAGATTAATAAATATTAAATTTTGCAAATAATAAAACATTTTTGTGTCGCTGAAGGTATGCTGTTTTCTTGTAAATATGTAGAGTTCGGCAAACTCATTGCAATATCTTGAACATTTACAAGAGATTCATCAACAAGATCAGGTAAAATTAACACTTTTTGATTAGGTTTTCACTGCATGAATCTGACAAAACATAATCATAATCCTGTTACCAAACCATCCAAAAAAAAAAGCACTGTTTTATTTTACTTAACACCTATAATTTATCTACACTAATATAAATAGATAGAGACTAATAGGTATATTACTTTTTTAATGTACTTGTTTAATATAATTGCAGGTTTGTAAAAATATAGAAATTTAAAATTAACTAAATGTTTATAAAAAGTAAAGAAACCATAAATAAAAAAATGAGTAGTGCTATCATTTATATGCCAAAATATGAAGCATTCAAAAACAGAAATAATATGAATAATAGGGGGTGATCCATTGTACCCCGGTCTCCCCTAAATATTATCGCACGCAGCATTTAGATGAACTATATATATAATGTCTAGTCTAATTATGAAAATTATAGGCCCAATAGCAGCTCAAACAAATGCAACAAATATACTTCATTAAAACTATGAATTCTCAAATGCATATTTGTTTGTTTATATTATTTTACGCCTTTCATCCCACTGATGAAAAAATTCGATCTTTTAGCTGGGTGTTTTAGTGATAATTTTTGGATGTTTAACATTTAAATTTAATTGTTTCTAGTCAATAGATTAATACTGTTTGTTATTCGTTTATATACACCTACTTTTTAGAACATGCATTTGAAAATTCACATTTTTAATTAAGTATATATATATATATATATATGTTATATAAAATTTTTATTTCGCATTATTCCTTTAAATTAATCTAAATTCTGACATAGTCACTGTTTCCTTAATTCTAAATAATATTCATTCCTATTTAATGTCCATTTAAAATAACACGTATGTTAATAATTATCTTATTCCAAATCTTAATCTAAAACTTTAAGTTCATTCGTAACTTTTATCAACTTCCCAATCTATAAAATTCTGAGAGACGCTTGTTGTCATTTCGAATGTTTTTAAAAGTCATTTTTTTATTTTTTATTCCAAGCTTCGTTTCGCACGCTGGGTATTTTTCACGTCAAAATCAATGCGCAGCTGGAACAGGGATTCTTTCTTGTTAAATCTACTCCATCGCACCTCATTCGCTTAGCTTAATTTCGTGTCTCCCTCATTGGTTCGTGCATACGTTACGTCGTTTCAGTAACTGTACGCTCAGTTAACAAAACTCGCTTGCAAGCATTTGGAGAACAGATTTTTGTCGTGTTTGGAAGTGCTAACCAAAGCGTTATCTGGTGTTCTGTGACGAAGAATTTCTAACAGCACTTTAAGATCATTAAATAAGTAGTGAGTTAACGTCAAGCCTGAGGGCTATATGATTACACCTTGACACTGTGGGAACTGTTACTGGCATCGTTCCTGGTCGTTAATAAACAATTTATCTGGAAATTGGCTGCACATTATTGGAGAAATTCTTATGGTGTTTCATCATTGCCTAACCTCCTCACCATGATTCTTGGTAACGACTGCAATAATTCTTCATCTGTAACAAACTGCCATTTTCTCGTGGAATATTAAATCATCTTCGTAAAAAGCTAACATATATATTTATATATATATATATATATATATATGTTATGCAACATTTGTCATGATGATAATGTATGAAATACTAAGGCAATTTAATACTTTTTACAGTGTATTAATATTGCAGATACGGATTTGTTCATTAGGTCTTTAATTCGTTCGAAGAAAAGGACTCTTTGAAAATCCAAGTAACATTATGGTCAATGAGATTATATTTTAAGACATGTGCATTTCTTTGATACCTATAAAATGTTTAAATTTGTTTACTTTTTTTAGGCGTGATATTTTAAAATATTCCACTGGCAATCATTGTAGAGTTTGAATTCCAATATCATTTGTCATCGGGCGAGAGCCTATTACAGCCCTTATGTAACCTGATGTAAACAAAATTATTAAATTATGTAACTACCTCATATTCATTCAATTACATTACGTAAGCTCCATTTAAAATTTATCGAATGTGTACATTTCTCCCGAAATACCGCAGTTAGAAGGAGTGGGACCAAATTGTTTAATATGTCTTAAAAAATGATGAAAATAAAGTAAATTATAAAAATTATTTAAAAACAAGTGAGTAACTGTGATCGAAGATCGCACAAAGGGTTTAATATTCCTTTATAAACAGTTTATCATTTCTTTAATAAATCCAAATTAATTTCATTTTCCAAAATTCATTTTCCCACTATTATACTCTGTCATAATAATATCTGTCATGTGAACTAAATACGATATTAAAAAATAATCAATTTGAAATTTAAACATGTTGTATAAAGACCTTCAAAATGTTAAAATATGCTAATATTTCCATAATCGGGTTTTTATCATGATTCAATACGTTCCTCAAACTCATATGACGTTATAATCACTTCCTGATGTCATACTTACTTGCTTTCTCTATTATTCAAATTGATATTCTCTTTGTATTATTCTCAAACATTTGAAAAAGTCCGTTAAACTTCCAATATGACGTCAGATTAATTTTCTTTTTAATTTTCTAATGACTCCATATTAACCTGCTTTCTATACTTACACATACTCAGAGTTGCCAAGTCTCCGGCTTTTTGCATACCAGTATTATCTTACAGAGAATGTTGTTCTTTTAAATTGCAGAAAGTTGGGATTACATAAAACAAAATTTTCTGTATTAAAATACTGGTATCCAAAAAGCCGCAGACTTGGCCGCTCTGCACATACTCATACTCCTTGTATTATTGAGAAATGTTTGAAAATTTCCATTTTATTACCAATATGACGTCATAATAATCTTTTTTTCAATTGGTGAAACTTTTTATTTCATTTTCATTTTTCACGGGGAAATCTTTCATTAGAAAATTAATTATTGTAGAAAGAATTTTATTTTGGATTTTTAATTGTTGGCAACTGCTATAACGAAAAATGCTGAAATTTAATAGGAAAAGGCTGTTAGATTTTGGATATTTTATCTCTCTATATTAAAATAATACGATTTTTTAAAATTTTATGATTTTCAGCTTCACAGTAGGTATTCAGCTATAAGTACACAAAATTTCAAGTCTGTAAGTTATATACTTTCTAAGAACCGGCTGTGTGACGGACAGACAACGTAGCGGGGCGAATAGGATTTCGAGATATGAACGAAACCCTAAAAAGTCCATCCTTGCTCTTTCGAATTAGCCGAAAGGCTTGTTTTGCATATTTTGCATAGAGTAGTTTTATTTTTCTGTAATTTAAAAAATATTAAACCCAAGTCTTGAGCCCGGAAAAAGAATGTATCTTACAATGTAAAAAATACGAAAGTGCTTTCAAACATGTAAATATGATGTTTTGAAAAAAAAAATTAAAAAGAAATTCTCTGCATATTTATTTATTCTATAAAAGAATTATTGAATAATTGGAACTATTTTTAGCACTCCAATTTCGTTGCAATCTATTACCTTACAATAAATTCTAAAGAGCAGAACTAATTTTCTGAAAATCCTGCCTTCCAGTTAAAATTAGTTTGAAATCTTTTGAAAGACTAGGGATAATGTTATTGGTATTCAGTACATGTAGAAAGAACAGATACATTTAGGAAACATTTTGAAAATCAGTAGCAGTTGAATTGTAGAAGATTTGATTGAGGCATTTATTTCACATAGTTTAAATTTCAAATAAGCTTATTTCAGATAAATATTTCAAAACATTAAATGTATTTAATAACTAAAATTGTTTATTTAAAAGTTCAATTATTTTAAACAGTTCCATTTATATATAAGCAATTAATTTAAAATAAGTTTGGGAAGAGCAGAAATTTAGTAAAATGGTACGTAACTTCTTTTGAAATCTCATGAAAGACTAAGTATAATCTTATTAGAATTCGATGCATTCAGAAAGAAACACGCCGTTGAGGAATCATTTGAAAATCAGTATCATTTGAATTGTAAAAGATTTCAATTTAAGCTTTTATTTTCCAGTAGATTAAATTTTAAAATCTCATTTAAGTTTTAAAATAATTTTTATATTTTTAAAATAATCCACATTGAATATACAGTATGCCCACTAAGTCCCTTGCCACCCTCTTAACTTCGGAACGGCTGCTGCTACATTCATAAAAGTAGTGTCTAGGTATAGTAAAGTAGCCACGCGCTACTGAATGAAACCGCCTACGGCTCCACCTGGTAGAAAACAGTGAAGTTAGCATTCCTATCTCGAAAACGGAAAGAGATAGAGAAAAAAAGTGATTTAAAAAGTTGTAGAGCATCATCGTTTTAGTACGAAAAGATACCTTGTGGACATTAATGTGAAGAATAGAACGGTTAAAACGCGCATTTGTTTTTGCGTGATTTCCTACACTTTGACGTCACGAAACTTGAATTGAAGGAGAAATTATTATCTTTCGGACAAAACACGACACCGCAATGTGGCACAATGGTATTGCTTGTGATTCCCAATCAAAACGACGCATTACGGACGCTTGTTCCAACGTGTCACCCTCTATGCTCCAACGTGCGAAACGTGAAATTCAAACAAGAAACCAAATGTGCATTACAGCTCAGTTTGAACATCTCAAAAAAAGGTATATTGTTATAACTAGTTGTATTTTTCTTTCCAAGTTCGTTTTGTCACGAAATCACAAAAAAACAAATGCGCATTTTAACCGTTCTATTCTTCACATGAATGTCCACAAGGTCTCATTTCGTACTAATTTGATGATGTTCTACAACTTTGTAAATCACTTTTTTTCTCTATCTCTTTCCGTTTCCGAGATAGGAATGCAAACTCCGCAGTTTTCCACCAGGTGATGCCGTGGGCGGTTTCATTCAGTAGCGCATGGCTACTTTATTATACCTAGACACTACTTTTATGAATATAGCAGCAGTCGTTCAGAAATTAAGAGGGTGGCAAGGGACTTTAGTGGACATACTGTGTGTATACTATAGAATTAAAAGCATATTTCTACTGAAACGTATCTTGCAATAAAAGTTCATACTTAATATAAATTTTATAAGCAACATAAAATGAAAAAATTTCTTTTCTTCCATATATTTCAGTTTAGCACCAAAGTGCGATATTTTCTGTTACATCTTATCTTACGGTTATACTCCGTAGTCCCTTAATAGTACAAATGACATATTTTTAAAAATGTGATTTGTGGTGGTCGTAGTTTTCAAAACATTTAAAGGTGTTCACATTCAATTTAAAGGCCATTGAAGTCATGAAGAAAACGTTTGGAAACTGATAAAATTAAAGACCCAGTTTGGTGTAAATAAATTATTTTTTCACGTTTACTCTGAATAATCAATTACCAATTGTGTAAGCCCTGCCACTAGTTATATTACATTATTGTAACAAACAAATGTTCATTTTTTACTTCATTTAATTTCTAAAATACGTAAAATAAAAACTTTATAAACAGTAAAATAAGTTTTATTAGACTATTGACATGTTTCGGCTCCATCGGAACCATTATCAAAACAAACTTATCAAAACAACAACTTCCTTTTCAAATTACGCAAGTTATTTTTTATTTTTATTTAGATGTTTATTTCCATGTTAATGGAAATAAACATTCACATAAAAATAAAAAATAACGTGTGTAAATTGAAAAAGTACGTGAAAATTTAAATGATGGCGTTTCAAATAATAACTTCATAGACCTTGCAATTATAGAATATTCTTATTTGTTTTGATAATGGCTCCGATGGAGCCGAAACATGTCAAAAGTCAAATAAAACTTATTCTATTATTTATAAAGTTTTTATTTTGCGTCCTTTAGCAATTAAAAGAAATATATTATTGCAAGGTATTATATTTTGTTATATGTTCATAGTTTAGTTAAATTTTTATAAAAAATCTCTGCTTGAAAATTATTGTAGAATGTCATAAAAAGTCATTTAATTGAGCAACAGTTTTCAAACAAATTTCATTTGAACGTAGTTTTTTCTCCTGCTCCATCAATGTAAACAATGTTCCATCAATGTTTCATAATGAAAACAAGTAGAAATTTAATTTTTGCGATGTTTAGAGTGGTGTATGAGCGATAAATATAGCAGCAGGTTTTTTCACAGCCGTCTAAAACTGGCCAGTACATTTCTGACGACGACAAGAAGGTCTTCAGTAAAAGAAACAAAACTTTGTCACAAATAAAAATGCTGATGTAACATTCATTTTAAATAAAATGGCTGATGCATTCACAGAATAATTTTGTTATATCAGTCATTGGTTTTCTTTTCTTCATAAATACAAAATATTATTCCTGAACAATAACAAAATACAAATGCCATAATTAATAAATACCAAATAATTTTTTAAAATGTAATATATTACGTAAATGGCAGGTTAGAGAATCGTTAACCCGCATAAAATACTGATTCGATCATACATTAATTCATATAAGCGGATGATTAAATTGATATTTGATTTATATAAGCAAATTATGTAATAAGGAGGTGATTTATATAAACTTCTGATCCAGTTAACTGTTGATTTATATAATCGAATTATTTAATTAACTGATGTATTATATAAGCGGATGATTAATTTAACAATTGATTAGTGTAAGCAGAGGATTTAATTAACGAATAATTTATTTAAGTGTTTGAATGTCTGGGAGTTATTGAATCACGCTATTTATGTTATAGATCTTGTTTTATTGTATTGTTGCGAACTTGTTTCGCTTTGAATTACGTACTGCTTTCGGCTTTGAATCTGATTTTTCAATCACGTCTGCATGCATTGGAATAATGTTATGTTGAGTTAAATATCTTCCCACGGCAACGATAATATTTCCATTTTTAAGTAGCTTCCATTACAAAAAGGAAGAAGCTACCTATTGCAGCTATCTGATTGAAGGTAATTAAGAAAAATTTCAGCGTATTTTTATCGACTATGAACCCGAATTCCCAAAATCACCCTCCGTTCAAATGTTGATTTACACTTATATATATACTAGCTGTTACACGTGACTTTGCTCACGTAACATTTAAAGAAAATTAAAACATTAATTTAGCAAAGCAACATATACAACTAACAAACTCTTTATCACATTTAATAGTAGGAATGCTTCTGATAATCACAATTTGCGTATTTTTGTTTTTATAAAGATGACCATTTAAACTTCTTTCATGAGCTTGAAATTTCATACTCATTCCTTATGATTAAGTGTCGGATACCTTTTTTTTCCTTAATTATTCTGTTTTAGCATTTCTATTTATTCTATTTTACATTTATTCCGTTCATGGAAATTGATTTAATATAAGTTTCTTTTCGAAGAATATATATATATATATTAAATAATTATATTAGTAAATATTTTTGAGGAAATTTGTTAATTAACATTTCACATTAAACATAATTTCACATTAAAATAATCTAAAAGTCAACATAAATTATGTTTATATTCGAGAACACATCACATCTTAAAACAAATTTTGAAGTTATATGATGATTTAAAAATAAATTAAAAACGTGCTGGAGTATAAAAGTTTAAAAATATATAAAATAAGTAGAATAAATACCTTTAACCCTCATATATTTATTGTATTTTTATTTCATAGTACCACATTTTTAACAGCTGTGGGTCTACCAAAATTATCAAAACGTTTACTACGCTCCAAAGACTTTCAAATCCTAAATGCTTATTCGTTAAGCAATAGAGTTGTTTATTTATTTCAATGATCATATTGGTTTTGACATTTTTCATATTGATTGTTGTGTTGTAGCTTAGAATACGCCTTTACTTGAGTGCCTGACGTCACATGCACATTATCTATTTAAAACATGAAAGCACTTAAAGAGATCCAATTTTATTGTACTCATAGAAAAATTTTAAACATTAATATTACTAAATACTAAATTTAACAACGAAATTATATTTACAATGTAATTTAAACAGAATTTGCTAAAATTGCGTTTTGAAATTATGTGATTTTTGATGCAAAACATTATTTCTCAAAAATATATTGTTCTTTTAAGAATTGGACCATAATTTCGATGCTAGGGAAATTAAAATGAGGCTACTTTATCGAACGTATGAAAAATATAGTAGTTTTTAAAATTAAAAAGAATGTTTTACATGAAAAAAATTACATTATTTTTTCAAAGATAAAACATTTTACTTTTATTCCCTTTTGTTTTAACACCAATTTTTAAAGACTAATGGAAAATACTATACTGTTTTCTTTAAATCCAATTTTTATTAATAGTGGGCAATTATTGTCCACCTAAATCCAAGGAGCTTAAATATGCCTCTTTCGTTGAAGCTACAGCTGAAAAAGTTACAATGTAATGGTTTCTAATTGTCAATATTTGACAGACGATATTTGGTTATGTAAAATAAATTGAATCATAAAGTTTGAATACGTAAAAATATGTTTTTATGTCTTGGAAAATTTAGTTTAATATGAAAAAACCAGTGGAAACAATTTACCTTTTTAAAATTACCTTTTTAAAATTTTGTACATTTATTTAAACACATTTAAATAAACGTACAGTCTCATTTAAAAGCACTTGTAATCTTTTTAATATGCGAAAAAATCACTTTGTATTTTCAGAATTACGTCAGTTTCGAATATCAAAATATAGTGAGTGAATCTGAATTGTTATTAGGTTTATAAAAACATTGTCTATATGCAGTTTCTTTTAATGGCAACAAGAAATAAATTGTATTAAAAATTGAAAACAAAAATATATTTCTGTAATAATAAACTATGGGAGATGTTTGAAAACAGTGGTAAAGAATGACCTGAGAATTTTTTTAAGTTGACAGTAATTTGACACGTGTTCTAAAGCATATGTACATCAAGTTTCGTTCAAATCGGACAAAAACTGTAAATTTGTATAAGGAACATACATACATACAAAATCGGATTTTATATATCGATATTTATATTACTTTTTCTTTTTCACGTGGACATTGTTGAGTATTTTACTCAACAATTAATATTCTGTGTTTTAATTTAGTATTTGCAACGATAAAGTATTAGCAACGATAAAGTAAATTTTAACCATTTTAAATTGTTTTACGAAAAAAATATTCATTTATTCTCAAATATTATTCTCATTATTCAAAATAATGAAATTTTGAATTATTAAGAAAAATATTTAACTTTCAAACAAAATCGATCCTATGTTCATATTTGTGTTATAATCCATCTCTATGCAGAGATACAGAGCCATTAAATCCTCCGTTTTGACGTTTACTTCAGGCAAACATTCACACACAAAATCACATTTATAATATTATTAGGATAATCGAATCTGTGTGTGTGATTTTTGTCAGGTGATACACTGGTAATTATGAACCGATTCAGATAGGGCGAAGCACGTATACAGATCTTACCAAGGGCTCGATCGAGTTCATTCACCAGTTTCATCCGCTATCTTGTTTCAAAATGGATTAAAAGATTAACTTAAAGATTTTAAATTTCAAAGATGTACAAAAAATGTTATATGCAAAACTTTTTCCCCTTTAGTTTTTCGCCTTGATACAAGTATCCCGGCGCATTTTTTGGATTAAACATAGCAATTTGAAATTCTAGGATGGCTGACATGAAAATAAATGACATGGCTGGATGAAAATAAATTATCCCCCATTAAAATTCAATAGTTACGAAAACTGAGAATCTTCTATAATCTGGTTCCAAGCATCTTAGATTCGTGTGTTTGCGTAATATTAGCCGAAAATCAAGCAATAGGGAGACTAATTTTATTTCCCGGTACAGGCCGGAAGGACATTTTTATTTTTAGCAATCCCTTTAAAGCGTTTTATTTATTTATTTTATTTTGAAGTTCAAAGAAAATTTATTTTAGAATGACTGTAAGAACATTCTTATAGTACAAGCAAAGTAAACATGCGCTTCCTAAGGCAATATTTTTCTTTTATAACTTTGATTCAGAAAATTCTTTGATTTTTCCTCGAATGTGTTACATTGAAATCATTACAAAAGAACTTCTGAGTTTTCACGAAACTTTTCTATAAAAAGTGTTTTTGAAAGTTTTTTACAAAGTTAGCTTGTGAAAATATTTGACTTTTCGCAGTTACGAAAGTAAAGATAGATGATATTTTACAATTCTTCACATTATTTCACTAGAATTATATCAGAGTTATCAGATAGTCAGTCAATTCCGTTTCTAAAACAAAGAAACAACATTTTAAGGAGCACATTACTTGTTTCGTTTCTGAATTATTTTAACACATCTTAAGCATATCAATGATACTGGTGTAAAATTTACCATTTTTTTAAATTGTCTTCTTTTTCTAATAAGAATAAATGTTTGGATCAAAAACAATATTTATCATAGAAACTAAAATGTTTGTTTTAACTAATTAATTTTTGCTGATGCCATTTGCAATTTCTTAAATTAAAAAAAACTGAAATGCTATTTTTTGATACTTCACACAAAATACACTGTGACTATACATAAAAATGGACAGACAATATTTAATTGCTCGAAAAATCTGAAAAGTTATAAAATTTAAGGTATCATAACTCGGGAAATAACTCGGGTCGAAGAACAAACTTTTTACAATTATACTTGTCAGAGCATGGGAATATTTCTTCTAAATATTAGACTTACAGACCATATAAAGCTTTAAAAAAGATAACTTTTTGAAAAATAATAGCAGGCCTATTTTATAAACATCCTACTATATATTAAAATGAAAAGGGTCTCTAAGAACCACACAAATTCGACCTCTTTGCGCATGCGTGAGATTAAAGCTGAAACCTGTTCAGTTTTAAGGTACACTCGAACACGGTTGGTGTAGCCCAGTGGGCTAAGGCGTTAGTTTAAGCTCTGGCACTTTGCATAGAACGTGAGTTCGAATACCGCTTCTGACAGATTGGTTTCTGTAATTCATTTCAATTACAGTCATATTTTCAGAAAAAGAAGTTGTATATTTTTTATTCGAATAATTTTTAATTAAGTACAGTTTAACACCCAACATTATTTTTACAAATTATCAATTGTATTAAAAATTTAATAATATAAATATTTGTATAAAAATGTTTAAATAAAAAAAATGCACATAATTATCGCTTAAATAAATTGAACTGATCTATATTTTTTTATATATTTTCCGTAAAAAAGAAAACGAAAAGAAGTGAAAATAGAAAGAAGAGAAACTATTCCTCTAAGAACTATAAAATCAATTTTCTTCATATCCATGATTTAATAATTAAGTAACATATGAAAATGTTAAATTAAATTCAAGTAATTAAAAGTATATATATCTCAATTATAAATCGTTAGCTGCAAGCAGCAAATTTTAATTTCGGAGTTTTAGAGTGAGACTGATAAAAATAAAATTAATAAAATATTTTAAAGGTCACGTAGTTTGAGAAAATTAAAAAATCCTAAATATTTGTATTTTTTCAAAAAAATTGAGACTGTGATAAGTAAAAATAAATATTCTACACATTTCATTAATACTTTTAGTTAAACTTCTGCAAGATAACAAGCATATGTTAAATTTACAAGCTTAAAATTTTTTCACTACATTAATTAAGTATGTTGGATTAAAATCAACATATATCATCTTATTTCTATAGCAATTGTCCAATGCTTGATTAATTTAAAAGCGACTATTTAAAAATTCAAAAAAATTTCTTATGTAAGTTTCAAGTTGCTTACCGTCAAATCTTAACGGGTACTATCTCATAATTTTTTTTTAAATTTACCTTCTTTTAACAACTTTTGCAATTTTGCAATTTACATTGTTTATATATCTTCACCAAGTAAAGAAAAAAAATCGCTTTTCAATGATTTTGAGACACGCTGTATATAAAAAAATTAATATGAATCGAAAATCTAAAAGTGTATTTTTCTGTGACTTAACATTGTTTATTATCTTATATCTTATATCTTATATCTTATATTATGCATTAAATCCAGATATTGGAATCACTATTAAAGACAGAGATTGACATTTAGTTGCATCATGGCATAAATTGGTGCTAATTTTATTTTATTGTACATCGCCCAAAAAGTGGTGTTTCTATGTGATTGTTATAATAATGGTTATGAAATTTTGTTCTATATTCCATGTCTGGCGAACGTAAGAATCTAAAAAATGCTATTTTAAAAATTTGTGAATAAATTTGCATGCATTCTTCAAAAATTTTTTCAGTTGCAACATAACATTAAATAAAAGAATTCAGATAAAATGAATTTAATAGGAAAAAAGTATAAAGAAGCAATATTTTATTAAAAATAATACTGAAATATGATAAACATTTACTCATTCAAATATGCAGAAAATCATACTTGTAAAATAGTCTCGTGTATAATCGTGCTTCTTGCAGTGACAGGTCAAAGTTTTAAAACTGGATCGCCTTCTGTCAAAATGAGCAATATTAGCAGCAATGCAATTGAAAGTTAAGACGTATGACAATAACGGTTTACTATAAAATATTTCTGTTGAGTCTAGTTGAAATACGCCAATTATCGTCCATTGAATGAACTTCAATGTAATAAAATAAAGCACAATTTATGAAAGTTGCTTTGTTTTTATCTATAAATTTACTTGTATGTTACTTCTCGTTTTATAGTAGCCCTGAGTATATACGAGGGACAGTCGGAAAATAAGTTTCCCCTGGCGACTGTGGATAGATGTGTGCATGAAAGACAAAAAATGTAATGAGACATTAAAGATAAAACATAACTTTATTTTTCCACATAAGTACCAAGTATATTGAGACATTTGTCATACCGCTTTATAAGCTTCAAAAAGCCATCCAGGAAAAAATCAGAGCTTTGAATAGGGACGAAAACAGCGCCATCTGCTTGATCGTGGTCGACCTCTACCCAATGGTGTATCGGTGTCTTGCACGTTCGCGTTCACCTGCTGTGTCGTCTTTCGCCCATAGCCGTTCAACGCTTCGTCCATATGCAAAGCCCTGATTTTTTCCTGGAGGGCTTTTTGAAGCTTATAAAGCGGTATGACAAATGTGTCACTGTACTTGGTACTTATGTAGAAAAATAAAGTTATGTTTTATATTTAATACCTCATTACATTTTTTGTCTTTCATACAGACCTCTGTCCACAGTCGCCAGGGGAAACTTATTTTCCGACTGCCCCTCGCCTATATATATATATATATATATATATATATATACTAGTACTGATTTTATGAATATATATGTTGAATTTACATAACTTCGCTATCATATAATTTCACTTTAATGACTGTGTCGATGAAAATTCCACTGCTGCAATAAATGTAAATAAAGCGCGACGCATATTGCATAGATTCCAATTTTTACGCTTTTTCATGACCACTTTTTAAAATAGAAATCTTCCTATAAAATTTTAAATAGAAATATTGTTAATCGGATTAATTTTCCGATTAAATAAGGTAACTCTGTCTCGTCGAAAAAGTGGTAAAAAAGCATAAAGTATGACACTACGATAGTGTCATACATGTATTCGATAAATTTACCCTAACACATTGTTGTTTAAGTTGAACGTTAGATGAAGGTTTATGTATGTTTAGTACTTCCTCTTCAAAGTAGTATATAAAAGTCGTTCATATAAATGTACTACTTATTTTTCAAATTAGTACATAAAAGTCATTTATATAACTATACTGCTTACTCTTCAAACTAGTATATAAAAGTCGTTGGTATAAGGGCACTATTTATATCGCTCAAGCTATTATATCTTTTATATTATTATACAAAATATTCCCAAATTCTACTTTTTATCATAATAAACAAATTCTCTTTAAATCTATGAAATGTACAATAAGTTATATAAGATTATATTTATGCTTATTGTCAGTGTTATTCTTTTAAATATACGTATGGTATCTGAGCATATCATGCGCACATTTATTGTACAATTGTACTTTGTTCTAAAACATGAGTAGATTCAGGTTCTCACTTGTGAATAGATGTATTAAATGCACTAAATAATTTTTTTTTTTAATTTCCAACTCGTCTTTCAGCGCAGTCCATTTCATTTAACATTTCTTATCAAATTGTATTTAATTTTAACATACGAATAGATTAAGATTCTGCTGTTTGGGCAGATTTAAAACAGTGCATTTAATAATACAAGTAATTTCTAATTCATGTTTCAGATCATTGTAGTTTAATAATTATTTCTTATTCTCATATAAAAGTATTAATTTATTCTCCAAAAAACAATAATAATTACATATTATTTTACTTAAAGTATAAAAAAAACTGCATTCTAGATATTAAATGAAATTACTTAAAATAGCTTCTTCTATGCAGTTTTAACGCATTGTTTATATATTCTTGATTTTTCATAAGAATCTATAAAAATGACCGCATTCTTTTATGGAAGCAATTAATGTAATACCACTCATCTGCTATATCTCACATCACCAGAGTGTTTTGTACACTCTTTAAAACAACAACAAAGAAAAAAAAAACAGAAATAATTGTAGTTTCATTTTGTAACTATTTCAGGAATGCAAAGTAATGTTTATGATATTTAGTTTCGCTATATGAACATTCCGCAACTAAATTAATACATTTTATGGTATATTATATGATGTAAATTTTTCTCCTGATACTACAGTTAACATATGTAAAAAAATACATTAATTTAACTGAACTGTTGCAACATATTTCAGATTCTATGCCACATATGTATTTTTTACATTTGTTTCCAAAACAAAGGTATAGATTTCCGTGTTTTAATTAAATTAAAAACTCTAGAATTTAAATTCCTAAAGACCTACATGAGTCATTTTTAATTCATTGTTTTTGAAAAGAGTAATATGTATATATTACTATATATTATACATAGCTGCCAAATGTTGCGCTTTTTTCTTACCACTACATTTATATTAAAAAATTTGCCCTATTTAATTGCAGAAAAATACGATAAAATAATACACAAATATACATACTTAAAAATAGTAGTAAAAAAAAGTGATATAGGTGATGTAACATAGAGTGTTCAAAACTGTAAATACAAACATTTAAGGGAGATAATTCCTGTAAAAAAAAAACAATTGTTGAATAGAAAATTTTGATTTCAATCCCCTAATACATCATTTTTTAAAGTGTGGCCCGCGGACAACCAGTAGTCTTCGGGTCTACCTTTGTAATCCGCTTAGATTTCCAAAAATGTGAAAAAAATAAATTTAAAATTAATTCCGTATCACAAACTATTGCTGAAAATCTCAGAGTAATTAAAGAGTACAAAAATAGTATAAAAGTGGTCCTTAATTACTCAATGCATAAAAGTAGACTCTACTTGAAAAAATAGTTTGAAAAATGCAGCACTCGAAGAAATAAAAAGTTTAAATCGTCTCACTAATAGCCGAACCCGCATACTTATCCATATCCAGGGGCCACTGGTTGAGTATGGTTACTCCAGCTTATTGACGCTTGAATGCGCGGAAGTAAAGTCTCGATTTTCTAAACAGGAGGTCCAGAGATCAAATCCAACCGATTCGATTGCGTCAGACATTTTTCTATGTACATCTATATATATGTACATATAAAATGTTGTAATATGTAGTTTTTAGCCTCTACCAAAGATTTGGAATACTGCCGCGTGAGTTTCAGAAAAAAATATAATTGAATTATAATTGACCGCAGTCAATTCAAAATTTCACATTACTTTTATCCCATACATTAGTCACGTAATTTTTTTTTTTTTTTTTTTTTTTTTTTTAATGCTAACACATTTGTCTTAGCAATATTGTCACATCAAAATTACATTCATTGATGTAATTGCTGTGATCACGAGATCCCACGCTTTCTCGGCCAACGAAACTTATTAATTGTTGTTCCCATTCTTGCAAATTATGTTCCAGCACTATCCTGTTTTATTTTATTTCTACGTTCATTTTAAATAAAAGTATAGTCAAGAATATATTCAGCGATATATTTCTTCTATTGAAATGACAACATTTTATATGTACAGTAGAACTCCAATTATCCAAACTCCGACTATCCGAATCGCTGATTATCAGAATTTCAGAAAAAAAATTAAGACGGAAACGTACTGCGATTCGCAAAATAATGATTCTGTCTACGCGCTCTATATTGTCCTTCCCTCCGCGAATCTAGTATAGGCGCAGCGCGAACATTATTGGGATGATGGTCAGCGTCTCATAGTGCAGTTCGATTATTGGCTGTCGTCCGTCAAAAGGTGGCCATCGCGGCCCTGGGTTTCAAATTCTAAATGACGATTAACTTATTGAAAGTGTGAGAGAAGAAAGTGTCAAGGAAGAAGATGACCTTAATGTCGAAGTTGAAGCAGACAAGCTAGTGAATCAGCTAGTGAAGCATTTGCCGGCCTTGAAACTGCGTTGAAGTGGATGGAGCGTCAGCCTGAGTGTGACCACATGCAATTTCTCACTGTCAAGCGGATGCGCGACTTGGCTGCCCGAAAACGGATGAAGACTGTCAAACAGTTTACTTTGATCGAGATGTTCTGCAAGCAATATGACTTTCATTTACAGTACGATACGTACATACTCTACAACACTTGTAAGTACACTTAACATGTAAAAGTGTTATCTTTTCATTTAATTAATTAAACGATCTTTTTCTTTAAAAATAGTTTTTTTCTCCCATTTTCAACATACATACAGTAATTAATTAAAATAGACCCTCTTTTCGGAAAAAATCCAATTATCCGAATTTTTGATTATCCGAATGGGGTCCGGTCCCAATTGATTCGGATAATTGGAGTTCTACTGTACATAGAAAAATGTCTGAAGTCACTCCAATTTTTTTGTTCTTTGTATTTGTTGAAAAGCGTACGTTGCTAAAATCTTTTGAATCCTAGCATTCGTGTCGACAACCATAGTAGATAACGCCAGAAATTCTGTCGCGAAAAGATTTGCGAAACTGGGGCCACGGTATCGGAATCGGCGATATAAAGAAAAAACAGCCGCTAAATCCCACTTAATGGTGAAGCATGTGATGCTGTCAAATATTTCATTTGTAATTTCACTTAAAAATATGTCAAAAGCTAATAGTTCTCTGTTTTTTCCCTCTAAATTTAAATTTAAAAAAAAACAGTTTTTTTAATAGTTTCTATCATTATTTCTATCTAGCTTTCAAATTTTAAATACGTAAAAGCATATAATAAAATCTAATAAAAGCTAATAAGGCCAGTTTTAAAATGTCATAGCTTTTATAAATTTTACATTGTCAATCCACCATAGACTAAAATATAAAACAATTAGAATTTTTCGTATTCCTTATGAATTATGAATTCGGTCGTCTCATTTCATTTCATAATGTGTTTACCACTGGTATTCCATAATTCAGCAAGTTTTTAGCCTCTACCAAAGATTTGGAATACTGCCGCGTGAGTTTCAGAAAAAAATATAATTGAATTATAATTGACCGCAGTCAATTCAAAATTTCACATTATTTTTATCCCATACATCAGTCACTTAAGTTTAAGATATATATATTTTTATGCTAACACATTTGTCTGAGCAATATTGTCACATCAAAATTATATTCATTGATGTAATTGCTGTGATCACGAGATCCCACGCGTTCTCTGCCAACGAAACTTATTAATTGTTGTTCCTATTCTTGCAAATTTCTTTCCAGCACTATCCTGTTTTATTTTATGTCTACGTTCATTTTAAATAAAAGTATAGTCAAGAATATATTCAGCGATTTTTTTTTCTATTGAATAACAACATTTTCCATTTTAAACTGTTTCTAGGTTTACAAACTACTCAACATGCTTTTAAAACGGCAAAGCGTCACCTTAGATCCGTCGTTATTAACGATATCATGTCCCTTTATTTCACACGAGAACCATTCCGACAGTGCTCCAAAGCGGGCCGTTAAATTCAATCACCATAGCTGCCAAACTTCAGTGTCTTTCTAAAGTCAAATAAACATATTTTGAACCAGATATTTAACCTATGAAATAAAATAAGTATTTCATAGTCAGGTCGGCGGGTTCGACTCCCGCCAGCTCCATTGCACACACTTTGTGGAGCTCCCGGATGTAACTCTCTGGTGTTGTAAATTTCCTTGTGGCTATCTCGTCCCTGTATATTGACGATGACTTATAAGCGGGCACTTGATGTCAAGCACACAAGTCAGATGTATGTTCTCAATAAACAATAAACAGTATTTCATACAAACAAGATGGGTTTTTACAACAAACATGATTTTATTCTTGTAATTTCCGGCGTATAATCCGCGGATCAAACAATCATGTTTCGACCCAGAAATTTTATTTTATAAAATGTAACTTTCTAGATCGCTGAAAATATTTGACAGTAAATATAATTTAAATACAATCAGTAAATATAATTTCTTGGTTTAAACATGATTGTTTGATCCACGTATTATACGCCGGAAATTACGCTAAGAAAGAAGATTGTTAAATATTATTAAATCATTGTTCAAAATAATATATTTGTTAAGTTAGATTTTTTTCTTGATCAAAATTAAAAGGATTTTTTCCATTAAGTCAAATAAAATGTAGAGAGATATACTCATTAAATCGCATACCAATACTTGAATTTAAACTTTCAAACATACTTTTAAAGAAAGTAATATTTTATGCGACAAAAAGTTCATTTTCAATTCAGGTAAAAAGTTAAGATATTTTATTAAATTCGGGTCTTCAGGATTTTATTTAATTCACATAATCATGAAATTTTAAATAGTTTTGATTAAAATTCCCTTTTTGACTTGCAAAGACGTTTGATTCAGAAAACTTTCTGTAAAAAGTCTCTTTAACGATTGCAATTTTTATTAAATGACTAAAAATATATTTTGTGTTGATATTTTTTATATTTTATATAAATATATTTTGTGTAAATTTTGTGTTGCTAATAAAAATTATTTTTCACCAGAAACGAAATACATTTTTTTAATGAATATTTCTTATTAAGAGATTGTCGCATATCGTATTTTTATGCTTTCTTTTCACTTTCTTTTTACTTTAAATTAAATATACTTTTTTACATGGCTCCTTAAGATATGCTGTACCACTACTCATCTACAGGGAGTTGTTTTTCTAACAAGGTATCCCATTGAAGCTATAAACTGTTCGATGTTCGTTCGATTGAAAACAGTGTATTTGTGAATTTATTCTTATTATGCCTTGAACAAAATTAAAAAAACATTTTTTAAAGATTTTCATAAAAATTTTAGAGAGATATATTCCTTAAATCTTGGACTAAAAGTTAATTTAAACTTGAAAATCACTTAAAAATAGTACTTTACACTACGACAACACAATGACACAAAATGATAAAAACGTAGTCTTAATATAAAAATATGTACGAAAAAATATGAAAAGTGGTATGTAAGAGTTTTTGACATAGTTGATTGCAAATCTGATATAATATAAAACAAAAATTCAAAATACCGGACAAAAATTTAAAAAATCGAGATTTAGAATCATAGTATGTAGTTTTAAAAGTTTAATTGTAATATTTTTTTTTTTTTTTTTTTTTTTTTTTTTTAAAAAAATCTTGCTCATTACAAATATGATATAAAAAAAATCAAAATGGCGGATCAAAATTGGTGTACTGAAATGCATTAAAACAAAAATAAAGCTGTAAGTTTGTATTTTTCTGTTATTTCCGTTACAAAATACTATTTATTAGACAAAATTAAGGAGAAGTAAAATAATAGGTTCAAGTAAAAAGAATTTGACACATTGACAAATATTTGATTATTACATTGACATGTTTTGAACACAAAGCAACTGTTTTAAAATCGCTTACATAATAAAGTTCACGTATTCCTGACATTCTTCGTAAACTATTGTATATTTTCTCATACAGGGAGATAACACAATAGTAAAATCAAGCAATAACATCGTTGAGTCGAAATTAAATGTAATGAAAGTAAAATAATAGGTTCAAGAAAAAAAAATTGACACTTTGGCAAAAATTTGATTATTACATTGACATGTTTTTAACACAAAGCAACTGTATTAAAATCGCCTACATAATAAAGTTCACGTATTTCTGACATTCTTCGTAAACTATTGTATATTTTCTCATACAGGGAGGTAACACAATAGTAAAATCAAGCATTAACATCGTTGAGTCGAAATTACATTTAATAAAAATATAATTGTTTATTTTCATTTTTTATAAACATAATTTGTGAAATATTAATAAAATGTCTTACTATTATGTCAGTAAAGTTAGATTAATTAATTCATATATGAAATAAATAAATATGTATTTATATAATTAAATTTTAAAACAATCTGCCACGAAAAAAATATCAATGTTTACTCATTCTTACGACATAATGAAAGAAATTCCAAATACGATAATTTATAGAAAAAATGTGCACTAAAAGCAGAGAAGCACCAATGGACAGCGGTATTTTTGCATAGCAACTAGTCTACAAATTATAAAACTTTCAATTTCAGTACAAAACTGTTTTCATAACTGTTTTCCTTATCAAAACATTAAAGTGTTGAAAAAACTGGTGTGATAAAATAAAGGCATATCTACTTCTTAATAACACCATAAAATAAGGAATACACTAGACATTTCGAAATAGCTATGTCTTTCTTTGTCAGGTGCAAAGAAGACGTGCTACCACTTTGAAAGCAGGCGCAAGACTAAAAGGAAATGGCAGGGAAAGAAGGACAAGTTTAGAAAACGGCCAATAGGAAAACACGTTAAGAGAACAATCTTTCTGTAAGTATTCAATCCTTCTGTATGTATTCAATCCTTCTGTATGTATTCAATCCTTTTGTTATCAATAATGCTATGAATAAATTCAATAGACTCTAGTAAATCTACACTTTGCACATATGTTATAACTGAAACTTATGATTTTATTGTTCTCCCTTATCATACTATTTTATGTTTAAAATTATGTTTTAAAACGTTTCAATTCTAGAGTTGTCTTTAAACCTGTCAATATGTTTAAGTTCCCCTCCACTAAGTCTCCCGTTCCTCATCTTTTCAAACGGAAAATCTATAAGGAAAGGGCAGCTTACGCCACTGTTGGTTAAATTACTGTCGGATAGCAAGAAAACCTTTTTCGATCGTTATGACTCCTAATGTACACATGAGATGAAGCGATCTGATTGGTCTACGTAAAACAAATGTATGATATGATTGGCGTATGTTGCCATGACGATTCCTGCAATCATCGCTACGATAAAAATGTAGTGGTATATTGGTTCATGGAAATGTTTGTTTGTATACAATCACTTTCCTTCTAATGTCCCTAGCATATGTCTGCCTAACTATGCAACCAATGAAAGAGGCCCTGGCACCCCACCGAACTCGGATTTCATCCTATCGTATTATATACGAACTTATCTTTATCACGTGACAGCAAGAAGAGACGAAAGTAACGCAGCCTATCTCTTTGTTGGCTGTGGCTTAACTCAAAAAATGTTCATTAAATGAATAAAAATAATGTACAGTCAAACTATTTTAATACGAGCACGGCGCGAAAACGGTCAAAAACATTTATTACAATATGTTCATATGTACATATTACAATATGTTCTCAATATGGTTGCCTTCCTTTGTCAAAACACAACTGCAGGCGATTGTTCATGTTCCTCAGAATGTTGACCACTAAGATTGGCGGTATGGCATGGCGATGTAGCAATTCACTCAAGCAAATGGTTTTAACCATGATGCAGGGACTTTTGGCCCACCCTGTACATTAAGATTTACATGCTTTTTACGATCTGAAAAAGCAGGATCACGACTAATGCGAGCAAATCATCCGTTCTTTTCAACGTTATTTTTGACGAAAATTAGGCTAGAATCCTCTTTAATAAAAAGCTATGCGTTGCTGACGACTGGGATTTTCGATAATCGTTGCCACTGACTAATCTTGAAAAGTGAAACATTTGAAGTTGCTGAAAAAATTAATAGCTCAAACAGTATTTGTCAGAAAGTTGTTAGAAAAACTTCATTAGAAAGGTAAAAAATCGTATTTATCTTGATATAAATTTCAAATGTAATGATTATGCTGTTTTTCAAACATTGAATTTCAAAAATTACCAAATTTCACAATGGATTACCATTGCGAAATCTTCACGCATAAAAAGATAATGATAACGGCCATTGGTTCTGACGTATACTGGCTATAGCACGAGTCACAAATTACAGTAGCCTTACTATTCCGTTAAAATATAAAAGTGAAATATGATGCCACGAGTGCATGATTTTTATTTAATTTTAATATAATCATCTTAGAAACAAGATTTTGGAATTTTTTTCGAATGGGACTAATAAATTGGCCAATACTGTATATGATTTTGAGTTTAAAAAAGAAAAGGTTGGGGAGCGCTTTATATTATTTAGGTTTCCTCAGGAACCTTCGGTCAGAATTGAAAGATTTTTTTTATATGAAAACGTCAGAAATTATATCGACATTAAATCGGCAATAACTATAACGACTGTCCTTCAGTACATTTGGATAGATTTTCATTTAAAAATATAAAATCATTCAACATTGATTTTAGGTATTTTTAAGGTTGTTATCACGAACCCTTGCAACGCCGGGCATGTCAGCTAGTTAGTGAATAATTCTTATCTAATATTGCTCTCTCTCTCTCTCTCTCTCTCTCTCTCTCTCTCTCTCTCTCTCTCTCTCTCTCTCTCACACACACACACACATACACACACAGCCATCATATTTTAACATAACAGCTGTTGTCTATCAAAATATAGTAATTTATCAGTTTTACACATCGGCTTTACAACTAAGCCATGGAAAGAAGGGAACATGGACGAAAATATTCTTTTTATTCAATTCCTACTATTAGTCCACACTCTACCTATATATATTTATATATCTTGTTCACATTTTCAATCGTTAATAAGATACTTTTTATTCATCCACTCAAGTTCAAATACATTTTTTTAAACTTGTAGTGGCTGACACTTGATGCTAATACAGTTTTTCAAATATTAATTCATTAATTAAATTAAATTAATATTAATTTAGTTTTATATGGGAGACAAAGTATCAACACGCAGCCGACTTAATGCAGACATTAGTTCCATTTAAAAGCACTTACTCACAAGTCTTGATAGCGCAGTCGGTTAGGCTCTGAGCTCGTAACCACAAGGTACGAGCCTCGCCTGGGAAAGAAGGAAATTCTCCCGTACTCGAAAATAAATTTCTCTTATGTAAGATATTTAACAGGATATAAATTTAGGAATAAATACCGTCAGTAGCGAAGCTTGTAGATCGCTGGGAAAAAAAAATTGACCTAAGTAGGAATTGACTTAATTTTTTTTATATTACTTGTTTCTTTTATGAAATCCTATATCTGGGCCATATTATGTGTTTGTTTTTGACAGTTTCATTATCTTACGAGTAACGGTTTAACACGGGAGCTTTTATAATTGCATTGCTTCACGTATTAACCAAGTTCGGTTGTATGCCCAAGAATTAAGATATACTTAAAAGTGAAGTCTAAATTTTATATTGCAAATAAAGTAATTTTTTATCTGAATAAATATTGTTTGAATATGTAATTGAGGTTAAAATATGGTTGAAAGCATCGTGATAGTTTAATTAGTCTTTTTTCTAAATCAAAATTTAAAAGTATTTTTCAAAGTAACATTTATTAAATACGGTAAAATATATGTAGAGATATATCCTTAAATCTTGGACAGAAAATGAAATTTAAACTTTCAAACATCATTGAAAAAGGGAAAGGAGATTCAATTGCATTTCAAATAAACTTTAAAAATATTTTATATGAGATTCAAGTTTCATGCATTGATGAAATTTAAAATAGTTTCCATTTAAGAGTTCAATTATTTTTCAATTGAATGAGCTTAACTTACTTACTTAATAGACTTTTGATTAAAAAAATGTTCTCTAGAAAGTTCTATAATCTCTAGAATAATAATAATAAAAAAGGGATCTTATAAATATTGTCACCAATGATGGCTCGTTCCATTTTTCATTGGTGGGGCACCTATAATCTAAATGTGCGTGTGCAGTATACACTTGTATACACTTGTAGGGTAAAGATCGGTCAACTTTTTTTTTACAAAAAACTCTTTCCAGTACAAATTACGAAAGGTAATCCTCCGCTTATATAATTCAAAATTTTCTTTTCATTAAATAAGGTAAATTTTTATATTATAAAATAATGGGAGCTTGGTAGCCCGCAGGCCACAGGTAGGAGACTCCTACTATAGAATTAATCACATATACTATAGTTTCGGTTCTAATCTGGGTTAGAGTTCTTATTCGGGTCCAGTGATCTGATATTGTCCGAGCCTGTCCAACCAGAAATGTTATTTTTTTTTCGTTGCGGTCAGATTGACTTTAAATATTTGGGGTTTGGATCGGTTTCGAGACGTATTTTGATACTTACGAGTCGCATTCGGATTGACCTGATATTTCAAAAGAAAGTCTTGAATATTTTCTGGTGTAAAAAATTATATATTTGAGATAATTATATATTATAAAATTATACATTTATTAATTAGTGTATGTTTGTTAATTTTTATACATAAAGATAGCATTGATATTATAGATGTAATTGTAAAATACTTTTCATAATTGTTTGAAAATATGTATTAATTTTCATTCACTTCGTGTTCGGTTTTCAATATTTCGGGTTCAGATCGGTTTCGTGATGAAGAGTGTCGACCTAGGTTCAGATTTCGTGTTGACGATTTTTTGTTTGTTGGGGATGGATTGACTTTCAGCAGAAATTTCAGATTCGGGTCGGTGATAACCAGACTCTAATTGTGCTACATAGGCATAGAAATAAAGATAAGATATGCACAGAAATTAAGTAAAATTAAAAAAAAATAAAAATAGGTAAATTTTATAATTTGTTACTTTAAAAAATATTGAGATCGTTAAATATGCATGTTAGATTAATAAAACTAAAATTTTGAAGACTCTGAAAAAGTAGTAGTTTTTAGAAAAAAGGAAAGAGAAATTGGTGTATGAAATCTTCAGCAAAGCAGTGAAGTTAAAAAAGCTATTTTTTAGACAAAAAGAAAAGCGATTAAGAACAGTCATTTGATGGAATCTTATAAATATATAAAACACGTCAGGGAAACGCATCGCTAAAATTTGTGTCAGACGTTTTTAAACACTCTGAATTATAGAAAAATGCTAAAATTGTAAAATATATTATCACTAGAAAAGAAGTAATGCAGTGTAATTTACTACCATTTTAATAATGCATAACATAAACTTTTCGGCCATGCTGCTTTTTATTGCCCAGTACCATATAGATATTTCTAAAAGCAGTAATATGGAAGAATATGTATGCAATCATATTACATCCCTTATCATTTTTCTACACGGGGCCAGCAAGGCTTGGCCCCCAAACTTTGCCAGAATCAATGCATCTTTATGATTATTTGTCGATAAATAACTATATTGTACAAGATTTGTGCAAGTGTAAATTGCATGCTGTTCTAAGATCGAAATGGATACTTCGGTATTGTGCCCCTCTTTGGTTTCTTCATTCTTTTTGAGTGTTTGATAAGTCATAGATAAGTGATTGATGACAAGCGGCACACCCCTATCAAGATTTCCAAGTGCATTTCTTCTGGTGCTTACAATCTTTAGGGTCGCCATTTTTTAATGCAACTTAATAAGTTAAATTTAATAAATTAAATGTTAATTATAGATGTGTCCGGACTCCAGCTGCTCCTCTAATGTTCCGTCCTGATTGTCATGTAAAATCTCTACTTGGAGAACAATTAAAAGAATATTTTTCATTTAATGAAAAAATACATATAAAGTTATATTCCTTAAATCTGAGACCAACAATTTTATTTAAAATTTGAAACATTCTTTCTAAAAAGTTATTCCATGATAAGAATAGATCATAATAAAATTAAGTAAGTTTTCCTGTAAGCTTCGAAAATAATTTATTATATCCAAGTCTTCGTAATTTCAGGATTTGGCCTTACATGGATATTAAAACAGTTTGAGTATAAGGGTTCAATTTTATTTTAAAAGATTGAGTTTAAATAAGATTTTGACTTACACGGATTTTTAGTTGAGATAGTTTTTGCTGAAAAATCTGCCTCAGTACAAATTTCATTAAACATCTAAAAATAAAGTATTTCAAAAAATAAGATGTAATGAAGAACATATAAAAAAAAATTATATTGCTAATAATGAATATTTCTCACCAGAAAAAAAATATTGCTCAAATAAATACTTGAAACCGAAACATGATTGACGACAATGTATTTCATAATAATAATACTTATTTTTTTTTTTAACAAAATAAAAAACGGGTTTTTCAAAATTTTTCATTAAAGCTGAAAAATGTAGATAATTATAATGCTTTAATCTTGGAACAAAGGCTGAATTTCAAATTTCAAATATTATTTGAAGAAAGTATTGTTTTATACGAACAGTTCAATGACAATTCACGTAAGTTTGAATTCCTGTAAGTTTTCAAAATATATTATTAGGCTAGGAGTTTCGGGGTTTCAGTTACTTCACCAATTCTTGAAATTTAAAATAGTTTTGATTAAAAGAGTTCAATTTTTATTAAATTGATTCAGCTTATATAAGATTTGGATTTACATGGTTTTGTGATTAAGAAAAGCTTTCTAAAAAAGTCTTCCTAAATAGAACAATTATCATTAAATGTTCAATAAATTGTCATTTAAAAAAGGCTACCTAAATCGAACAATTTTCCTTACATTTTCATAAAATTCTGTAAGAGAAATGTTGAAATTAAAATTTCAAATATTATTTGAAAAAAGTATATTGGTATGAATATTTAAATGATGATATATCTAAATTTTACATTGCTGAAAAAAATTATTTTTCACTAGAGAAAACGATTGTATAAATAAATGCTTAATATTATTGCATGTTTTATGACATTGCATTTTTGTATTTGTCTTTCTTTTTGATAAAAAAAATAATTAGCAGTTTTAAACGTTTTTCATTAAATTAAAAAAATATATAGTGAGAATTACAGAATATTCCTTATGTATTGGATAAAAAAAATATTTAAACTTTCAAACTTCATTTCAAAAAGTATACGCTGCAAATAACTTTATTTCAATTCAAGTAAGGTTTTAGAATATTAAATTACGTTCTGTCTTTTTTTTTTTTTTTTTTTTTTTTTGAGGATTTTATTAATCATATTCATAATATGTAAAGTAGTTTTGATTAAAAAGGTACAATTTTTATCACATAAAATGAGTTTAAATAAGATTTTCATTTCAATGCTCCTGTAATTAAGAAACGTTTTTTGAACAAGTCTACCTAACAAAATAAATTTCTTTAAATGACGAAAAATAATGTATCTGCAGAAAATAAGATGTGTTGAAAAATACATCTAAATTTTATCTTGCAACTTCAGGTATGGTTTAGAAAATTAAAAAGATTGTTTAAACAAGCACCAATAATTAAATCATGATTAAAGGATATAAATTTTTAAATTAGTGTTTTTCCTTGATCGAAATTAAACATTTCTTTAAAAAGGTTTCAATGAATCAAAAAAAAAAAAAAAAAAAAAAAAAAATAGAGAGACATGTGCATCCTTAAACCAGGGTGTCAAAATGTGGCCCAACGCATACCACTAAAATTTTACAGTAATCTTTTGCTTATCTAATCATCGAATCTCTGTGATTCAAGAACTTACTATTTGTTCTTTTAAAAACTGGTGAGATGTGGCGGGCCACAGTTTGACACGCCTGCCTTTAAACCTTTACCAAAATATAAAGATAAAAATTCAAACATCATTTTTAAAAGCTAATTTTTATGCTATTAGTAGTTCAGTTTCAATATAAGTCAGTTTGAATTCAAATACAGAGTGATTATAAAAAACTATCCCGATATATGAACCCATAGCTATCATACCGCTCACAGAAACTGGATGAAATTTTAGTTTAAAATATTTTGAGGTATGCGCTGAAGAATCATATGAAAAACAACAGTTGAACTCTTAGAGTTACGGTTACAATGACAAAATTTCGAAAATTTCAAATGGCAACACCTACTTTAAAAAAAATTGAAATGTGATCTTTTTACAGAAAAACCATAAAAAACGTTGGAATGGTACCTGTAGCACTAAAATCGCCGGCGCTATGCAGACTAAGAAGAAAACAACCAACAAAAGATAGAGAAGCAACAGAAAGTAAAACATTTTATTGTTCAATGCTATCCACCATTTGCCGCATGCAAAGTGTTATCGTGTATGAAGTGTAAATTTTGTGAAACACAGTAAAATGATTTGTTTTGTGTTGTTTCCATGTTCTTATTGGTTATTTTCACTTTTCTTCTTAGTCTGTACAGCGCTGGCAATTTTCGTGCTACAGGTACCGTTCCAAAGCATTTTATGTTTTTCAATATGAACATCACATCCTAAAAAAAAGTAGCTGTTGCCATTTGAAATTTTTGAAATTTTGTCACTGTAACCGTAACTGTTAGAATTTTACTTTTGTTTTTCATATGATTGTAAAGCGCATGTCTCAAAATACTTTAAACCAAAATTTAATTCAGTTTTTGTTAGTCGTTTTTGTTAGTTGTGTCAGTTCAGTCTGATAGTTAGGGGCTCATATATCGGGATATTTTTTTATAATCACCCTGTATGTTTTAAACTATATCGTTAAAATCAGATTTCATTATTCCATTTCATTCACATATTCATGAAATCTAAACCAACTTTGATTAAGATAGATTAATTTTCTCTAACATATTCAGAATAAATAATATTTGGCATTACATGGTCTTGTACTTAAGAAACGTCTGTCAAAAAATAAAAACAATATTTTTTATGAAAAAAAAAAATCTTTACTTGAAATAAGATACATTGAAAAATATATCTAAGTGTTTTACTACTAATACGAACATTTTTTAGCAGGATATAATTTCATTTAAAAAATATATTATTTAAATTTTATTTTTAAATAATAATGAAAATAATATATCGATTGTATAAGAATTTCGCTATGGTGTATAAATAACATTTTTTCAATAACAAACGCATTTTCAAGATTTTACAACCATACAGTAGTACAATTACAAGTATGTGTTTGTGTGAATGAGTTATTTAATGCAGTTTTTTAAATTAGTTTAATAATTAAATATTTTACATTTTTAAGTATTGAGTCAGAATTATCCAATGTAGGTATTAGATATCTATACTAATAAAAGAAAGTTTTGCTCTGTGTGTGTGTCTGTCTGTGTGTCTGTTGGCGATGGCTAGCAAAATCTAGCCCACCTAGAAGTCTGGAAATTTAGGTGTGGATAGTCCAAGGTCTGGCCATGTGCACCTGAGCCTCAGAATTTTAATATTTTGATAATTAGCCTAGATATTAATTAGATTGTCATTAACCATCGCTTCTAAAATGTCATCTTTTAAAACAAAATGGCGAATGAAACGAACTGGCGCGTTGGATTTGCGAGCGGAAAGGAACAAATTCGAAATTATTTTACTAATTAGCGAATTTTAAGAAAACTAATTGAGATATCAATTTGAAAACTTCTGAGCATATGTAAAAAAATATTCTGCATCTGACCATGTGATTTTTGAAAAATTCGGCCGGTATTTTTTTTTTAATTTATGCAAACAACTGCCAAAAATCTGCCGGCGTCATTGAAAACGATCCGAGAAAGTTTCAGACAGGGATTTGCTTTCATTAAAAACTGAACTACAAAGAGATCTATTTCTCTGGCCGATCCCTCTCATTTAGTTTGCGAAAATGAAAGGAAATAATTGCCAAATTTTGCTAATGAACAAAAACTTAGGAAACTAATTAAGATATAGATTTGAAATTGCGGTCGGGAAGGGGATGTCATCTGCCGGCTATTTTAGCGTATTGTCTTCGTTATGTTCCAATTATCAGAAAAATGTAATTCTTTTTTTTTATCGCGTTAATATAGGTGACGGTGGTTCTCTTGAACAAATTATTCATTATATTTACAGGTATGGGGAGGGAGGGGGTTAACGCCTTTCTCTGAGATTGTAATTATCTCGGCCCGGGCAACGCCGGACGGGTTAGCTAGTGATATTATAATTACATATTTTCCCACTTTAATATTAATAGAATAATGAATAGAAGTAGAATTGTGGGTGTTTCTAAATAAATATAACATGCAAAAAAATAAGTATGTTCAAAAGTGACAGTCAGAAGCGACTCTTCTCGACTGTATGAACATTTCATACAGTACTGTGGATTTAGACAATTTTTTTTACACGCTCAACCGAACAGAGTGGCCTACCAAAAAAGTGTTAGCTTACATTTCATATATAGTAGGTAAACTACCATACAACTGCAAGCTCCAAGAAGGTTCCACCAAGGACTTAAACAAAGGAATATCCTTTTAACCATTCAAGCAAATATATTTGAAAAATTAACATTAGACAGACATTATTTTATACAATAAAATAAGCTAGATTCGAATATTGGACTCTCCATTTCGAAAGGAGATACATGATACCTCTGAACAACTAATACTGGACTACGTACAAGGCCGCAATATTGATCACTTATTCTGTATCTCATTTCCTTGGTGATTTTCTCTATAGCATTGGTTGAAAAATTGTTTTAAAATGTTTTAAACAACTAATCCATCGGCCGATTTTTAAGAACAGTTCTTGCTACTGTGGTCTGTAACATGTTCGCCAAATGGAAGCTCATTCGGATGTATCGTTTGGAAGCTACCATGTTAAAACATACATACACACACAGACATACATAACAAACATATACATCATGATTCCAATACTTTCTTTACACTATGTGTTCGGAAAGTAAAAACACATACAGTCAAAAAAAATTGTAAATTCACAGGCGTTGTCCGTGAATTGCTGCAGTAATTTTATGCAAAATGTCCCTTTTTCAAGGTAAACGGTCAATTTCCGTAAATTTCATGTTTGTTCGGGCAAAAACCGTTTATGTAAGAACAAAGCTTATTTATCTAGGGACGAAACCTTGCTTTCTTTTGGACATTGCCTGGAATCTCTGCTGCAGTAATTTTACTGCAGCAATTTTTTACAGTGCATTACTGTATAAATATTTTTATGAAGCATTATTTTTTTTATAATTTAGTCATTTTTCTGTGGAACGTTTGCCATATCTTTAATGTTTCCATAACATTTACGTGATCATTCCATTTTTACTCAAAATACATGTAATTAGATGTAATCTACCAAATCCTTTTAGAAGACATGAGAAAAACAAAAAAGAAATGTTTTTCATTAAATTTCTAAACGGAACATGGCTAATGATCTTTAGTTCAAAATACGATTAATAAGCACGTCAATCATTTCTAAGCTAAGGATTAATTAAAATTTTGAACCCTAACATTTTTGAAGTATTTTTAAATACCTTACAAAGTCAAAGTATGATATTTTGAATATGGTAATCTAAAGAGATTTAAATATAAAATACTTAGAAATGTTTTTATTTATTTATTTTATTTTTTAAGAAGAAGGAGCTTAAAATGCGACTACTTTAACATTTTATTAAATTGTGTGCCTAATTCATCTATCACTGACATTTGTGTTTCTTGGAATGACATAAAGTATTTGTCAGTTACTGTACACTACTTGTGTTTTTCTTTTATAACGAAAAGTTGAAAAAATAAATCTTACATCGGTCAGAAAACATTTACGATCCAACTAACAATAATGTAAACTAATTGAATCTAGAAACAATCTATGATATTTTGAAAATGGTAACCTAAAGGGTTTTAAATATAAAATACTTAGAAATGTTTTTATTTATTTTATTTTATTTTTTAAGAGAAAGGAGCTTAAAATATGACTACTTTAAGATTTTATTAATTTTTTTGCTTAATTCATCTATCACTGACATCTGTATTTCTTGGAATGACATAAAGTATTTGTTAGTTACTGTACACTACGTGCGTTTTCTTTTTTAACGAAAAGTTGAAAAAAATATCTTACATCGTTCGGAAAACATTTACGATCTAATTAACAATAATGTAAACTAATTGAATCTAGAAACAGCTGATTCCAATTATAAGGATCGATTTGGAAGATCTTTACCCATTCTCTTAATCTAGTATAATAATATTATTTCTAACTTTATTTCAAATGGACTCTTCGCAAATATTTTTACGCATTACTACGCTCTTCGAATTGTCTCCGACTACTACAAAAACATAGTTTACTTTAAAGCATTAATTAATAGATGTTGTTACTAATCGATTGGTTCAGTCACATTTTTTATACTGTAATTTACAGCGCGGTTACACTGTAAAAATGAAAAATGTTTCTTAATTTTTAATAGGAAAATTTTATGTAACCAGAAATGAAAATATACAGTAAGCTCTTACGTATTACTAAGAATTACGAAAAGAGTTCTTTTTCCTTTAGAATCACCAGAATTTATCTTTTCGAAATTTAAAAAGTGGTTTCGACCAAAATTGTCAAGACGATTTTGTTACATTTTATTAAAGCACAACTTTTTACCTTTCTAAAACGGTATTTATTTTCATCGTACGATAAATAGAACCGGAGTTGTAGCGGGTATTAAAGTATTCAACAGCTATCACTCGAACCGGAAGTACTGTTTAGGACCGGAAATACTAGTTAAAAATCCGGAATTACTGTTTAAAGGACCAGAAGTACTGTTTAAAGGACCGGAAGTACTATTTAAAGGTACTAACTGAGAGGTAAGCAAATATATGGCCATCTAGAAATAAACAAAGGCTCAGTACTTAAAAAAATAGTATGGCTCATAAAAACAGTGAAGTTTAAATGCATATTACTCTGTAAATTCTCGTAGTAAAACATAAATCTAAACTTTAAATGCATTTTTTGGAAAATGTAATTTTCGGTGAAAATTCCCTGTAATTTCTTGTAAGTATAATTTTAAGGAAAAAACCTCGACATTATATTTATGAAAATGTCTTATAAAAATTGTCAAATATATATATTTATAATGTAGAAAATAATATATGTTTTAAACAGAACAGCATTATCCAAAGCATATTTGTTATTACTTATGATTAGAAATGATAAATGGCCATTAAAACAAAAAAAGAAAGTGCATATGCAGAATCGAAATTTCGTATTTTTCATTTGATTAGGAGAAACATTTTTTTTTTCAGTGCAAAACATCCACGTTATATTTATGTACATATCTGTGTTTGCTTGATTAACGGGATCTACTTTTTCATGTTATCGTTGTTCTGTTGACATAGCTTATTGTTTGTTTGGAGATAAATATGTATATATAACAATAAAAAGAAGGTTGTATGGAAAAAACATTAAGCGTATTTCATAAAGAGTATTTTTGTCTTTTTTTTTATAATTTAATTAATTGCTATTGAAGCTGTAGTATGTTACTAATACGATCAATAATTTTGACCGTCTAAATACTTTTATTTTTTAGAGTTATTGCAAAAGGAGGATTTTTTTTTTTTGAGTTTTTCTCGTGTTAATAAATATGTTTATTCAAACTTATCTCTATCTATATTTTATTTTTTTATATTTCTTACATTATTAAGATTACAGATTCTATTTTTCACTGCTAAAAGTTCGACGTTATTTTCTATCATTAAGCTGCTTTTATTTGCTGTATTTTTTTTTAAGTTGTGTTTTTTCACAGTTTAGTTGCCGTGATAACATAGCTTATTATTTGAAAATATGTGTGTATATGCAGCGATAAAAAAGATGGTTTAATGAAAAATACGTAAACTATATTTTACAAGGAAGATTTTTTTTTTGTAAATGTTAATCTATATTTTCAGAATTTAATCAATTAAATTAGAAATTGAATTATGTAACTAACACAGTATAGTCCAAAATGTATCAACCAATATTAAATGTCACTCTCAGCTAATAGAAATGTAATTTTTAAAAATATGCGCCATATTCGTGGTATAAAGAAATTTCGTGTTCTCATTACAACATGTAATAAAATAATCATTCTAGATAGCAAATTCAGGACAATAGCATCCGTTCTGGGTGATTACAAACACTCTGTAAGGCCGTCCAAATTGAATTAACAAAGGACATTTACAAAGTCCTGGACTTAAAACCTGGAGTCCTGGAATCTTTTGCAAGTTCATTTGGTATTGTAAAGAGGACTAACTTTGAATCCGGGGGGAAAGCTTGTCTTACTCTTTTCGAATTTTGTGCTGACCCAAAATAGCCTTCGGTGATGAAAATGGAATAGAAGAGATTTTCTCATACTAATTTGAGAATGAATTTATGCCCTCCTATTGTTTACGTGCATTTTCTGTCATGAACTATTTACAAATAGTAACCTATTGCTTTTTTGAAAGACAGAAGTACAAGTGTTTTTGAATTAAAAATTATTGTTGTTTGAGTATTTTCTACGACTGTATTATTTATGTTCTTATTTTTTATTAAATCAGCTTGACAACCTCTTACAGTTGTGGCTCTAGAAGTTTGTAGTTAGAATTATACTATTTAAATTTTTTTTGGACAACTCTAAAAAGTTAAAATGTAAAATAACAGCTGTTTGGAATGCAGTAAAATCGAGTAAAACTGTTAAATCGCAACCTTTAGCTATTTAATCACCTGCAATCAAATTGTTATCAAGTGTAACCACGTAATTTCAAGTGTTATCAACGGTAATCAAGTGTTAACAGCTGTAATTTATGTGTAATCAGGTATAATCACATGTCATCACAGTAACAAGCTGTAATCAAGGGGATTCCGTAATCTCGTACACAATTTTTCTATTGATATTCCCTCGTATTCTCTGCTCAGTGGAATAGAAGAACATTTTCTCAGTTCCCCATTTTGTAATGAACTACGCGGAAGCTATTTTCCTCCTGCAGAAATTTGGTATTTTAGAATGTATGTGCCATCACAAGTCAGATTCTTTTTTTTTTTTTCAGAAACTGTACAAAATCTACAATAACTTCTGCGATTTGACTAAAATATAACCATTTTCACGAATTAAACTCATTGAGCACAGAAATTAATAAGTATGAGTAATATTTGCTAAAGGCTTGTTATTATTGTTATATTCTAGAAATAAGACACATAAACCCTTACTGAGTAATTTGGCTAATTTAAAAAATACCAGGTGGGAAGACCGAGCAATACTCGATTAAAATTAGCATTGTTTTCAAATCGATATAACAATAAATTTATCCGTACAACATCTAACAATCAATTCTATGTACCCTGATTGGTTGAATTCTTTTTTTGAGAACGTTCTATGGACTTTGATTGACTGAGTCATGTATCTCGGCTTCTATTGGAAATTTCTGGGATTTCCTTCAGATTCTGAAAGCCAGTTTTTTTCGCCAAATGTCACCAAATGTCGGCAAGTTATGGGACATTCTGCCATTTAGCGCCAAGCATGTGTTGAAAAAGTTCTATGTAAACTGATTGGTGTAATTCTGTTTTCAAGAACCTTTAGTGAATTTTAATTGGTTTAATCATGTAGGACACAAAATTTCGTCAAAATCGTTAGAGCCGTTTTCAAGATGTCATTTGCATATATACACAGAGACAAGATTTGCTCGTATTATAGTATATGATATGCGAGAATAAAGCTACATTAATAGCTTTCATGACATTCCCATTAAGATTGAAAGAACATTTTTTACCCCTTCAATGAAAACATTTCTTCCTATATCCAAGAAATTTCTTAAATGGTAACCCTTGCCTTCTAATTTGCTGACTCAACAATGACAGTAAAATGTTTAGCATAAATACCTCAGAAGTCTTTGGAATGCGCTATAAGAAAATGTAGAATAAAAGTAAAGAATAAAACAGATGATGATTATTTTAAAAAGTCATTCTTAAAGGCAAAATGAGCCAAATATACCTAAAACATTTTTTAATTAGATGAAATTCGGATAATTAGAAAAGCAATCTGTGTTATTGATGAATTACGTACATTTTATTTCGTATGAAAATTAGAAAATTTCGGCTGAGTACAGAGAAGCAATTTCGGCTCAGAGGATTCCAAGCAGGGGCGCCATTTCAAAACTTTCGTAGGGGAAGGAGGCCGAGTGTATAGTTAAAATCATTGTATAATCAAAAATTAAATATTCATTATACAATTCGTTCTTCTTTTTTTAACTTTACTTCGTTTTATAACTTTCATTATTGGTTGTTATATAATAATAAAATATTAAATTTGTATTATTATTTTTGACTTTGTTTTCGAAGCTTATACACTTATACACGCACACATACACATATGTGTGCATGTTTGTTAGAACTTTGTTTTTATATGCGTATAATTAATTAATAATTACACATATATATATATATATATATATATATATATATATATATATATATGCGTGTATGTATTAAGAACTTTATATTTATTTTTAAGACCGTTTCATTTTCGTTTTCGGCAGGAACTAAGAAGACAATCGAAATTCGGTTCGGTTTTGGTCTTAAAAACTTGTTTCGGTCGAACACTAAAATAAACTTAACCTTTCATTGCATTGGTCATTTCTGATTGCATCATTTGCCAATGAATCAGCTCGTTCATTATCATCTTTTCGAACGTGCGATTATCATCTATTTAATTGTTACTTGTTTCTTTGAAGGATGCTACATATTTTGTTATTATACAATTTCATAGAAACACAACTTGGAGGGAAAAATCTCCTCAATTTTCTTACATTATTATTTGTTTATTTATTGAAAAACAACATCCACTAACAATTTTATTTGTTTATGAAGCAAATTTCAGAACATGTAAGAAAGAATGTTTTAAAAGAACTAAGGGCATTTTTTTCCAGGATTTTATGCATTAAATTGTATTTAAAATATTACTTTTCACTGTAACTTTATTTTTGTAAAATATAATACTTTTTCAATGAATTATTTCGTTTTTACATTTTTCCAATAACTGAAATACAAAAGATTTTTTTAAGAATTGATTAAATTGTTCTATATGTATAAAATATTATGCTTACGCAGCATAGTCTAAACTCTTGATGAAAATGTATACTTTCAATGGATAAAGAAGATCAAATATCCAATTATTTTTTTTACAGGTTAAATGTCACGTATATTATGAAAAAAAGTTCGCAGACAATTTAGCCAAAAGGAAGAAATTCTAATTTTTATTTTAGTTATAAAACAGACAAAAAATAGTATATATTTTCAAATTTTCTCAGAACTTATTATCATGAAACTAAAATTTTTATATTGTTCTCTTTTGTGTAATAATTATAAGAAAATTTTTAGTTTGTAATACCTTTTTCTAATAATAAAGGATTTCTTAAAAAGAAATTATTGAAATATGAACCTACGCATAACAATAAAAATTAAATTTTTGGTCGCTAAATGAGGTAAATTTAATATTTTTAAACCCCTATTGAATCGATGAATACTATTTTAAAATATTAAATAAATTAAATTTTTATACTGAAAACGGAATATATAAAAATTTTTAATAAGCGAAAATAACTATAAGCAAAACCAAATAAAATTAATACATACTTTCGATGAAAATTATCTGCGCTGTAACAATTTAGGGATGATATTATTATTTTATCAGAAAAATTGGTAACATATACAAAATAGTAAAAATTTTTAAATTATACAAAAAGGGAATATTCAAAATCATATTATTTATTAATAATCAAATTGACATTCATAATATATAATTTTTGATTAAATTTTTATATCATAGGTCAAAGTACACAAGGATTTATATTAATCCTTCAAATGAATATTTATAAGCAATAATATTTAAATTTATAATATTTAAAAGTTTCATTATCAGAATAACATATGTTTAGTTACTAAAAGGAAGTTTTATCTTTTAAAATAAATCCTTTTTTATGATAATTTTAAAGAAAATTTTAAAATAATACGAAATTTTTGTATAAAGCAAATTTGGGGTGCTTTTGGAAACTGCTTCATTTTCTGAAAAACGATTTTATATTGCTTCAGAAGCTAATCACATTTAGCTTATATAATTGAATAATCATACTAAATCCAGGATATTGTACTTAATCAAAAACTTCAATTGAATCGATTACAAATAATAGGCTTTTACCAAGTTGTTCTTGACATAATAATAATATAATATAAATTCATTCGCATTAATTAATATTGGTCACTGACTACGGTGTTATGTAGAATTATTCATTCTGTGTGTGTGTGTGACGTGGAATCTGGAAGATTAATTGCATAATTTTTTTTATTTAGACAGTGATCATTATGTAAAATATTCATAGTGTATTCGTTTGTATGGCAAATGAGTACTTTATGGAAAATATAGATGCAGTGAAGAAAATTACGAGAAGAACGACAGAAAACTTGATATCAAAGATAAATATGTTTAGACATATTAATGTCAAAAGTTATTAATAAACAAACTTCATACTGCCGTGCAACATTCTGATATATAACGTGTCTTTACAAAAATGTAAGAATAATTTATGTCAATACAAAAATTATATATATTGTGAAGTTATTTTACAATGAAAAATACATGGCATCTTGCTTCAAGCTTAAACCGGAATTTTTGCTAATAATTTTAACAATAATCCAGGTAATTTAGCGACATTTTCAGTAAGCAAAAGTTGCTCTATGTGAAATATGATTAAATCAAGGCATATGTTAAAAGTGAACAGAATTTAGGTCAGTATCAATGTATTGTCAGATGCGTTCTACCTTTTACGCGTTTTTTTAAGCGCCTATTTTAATTTATTTTAATACAAATCTAATATTTTTAATTTAAAAATGCATATTTTTTTGTGTGTTTCTACACCTTAGAAAGGAACTGCGGTGAAAAAACAAAAAAATATAACAATACATGAACAATAATCAAACAGGGTTTTTTTTTTTTTTTTTTTTTTTTTTGTTGAATCGGAAAATTTGCTGTTCATAAAAATGGAATTTTTCCACAGCAAGGTCTGGTACATGCTAATAAACTCTAAACATATTCCCATACCTCGTCTTTTGTCGTATATTTTCAGAAAACAAACCGGTTCTGCTGCAGTAAAAAATAAATGTATGAAATAAAATGAGCTATGTATAATCAACGTTCCTGCTATTCTAATTATTTAATTATTTTTCACAAAAAATTATAATAATTCATGGGAATCGAGAGTTAGTAATATTTATTATTTTAATGTTTCAAGGAAAGTATTTCATAACAGCAGTAAAAATATCTTTCCGGTAAAAGTTGATTATTATTCAGTGTTTCAAACAACATATTTTATTTTTTATTATACGAAATTTAAAATTGAAATCATGTGAAATATCTTCTCCTTAATGTAGCGTATATGTATATACATATGAAAGGTATTAAAATATGTAAATCCCATTTTAAATCTAAAATATAAGTTCAATTCTGATTAAACATTTTCAAATTATTCATGTCTAATTCTAAAGCTGCCCCCTTTTTTCTTAATCAATAAATATTACCTTCAGATATCAATAAGTAACCAAATTTCATATTCAAAACGCAAACTAAGCGCCATTTACAAGAGTCTATGGTTTCAGGTACACTCAGGTCGCGCTCTTGATCAGAATCTCAGACATCAATCAAAAGAATTAAAACAATTAAGTTTAAGTTTATACTCAACTGACACACTCGCCCGCCCTCTGTTGTGATATACAGGGTAAGTCAAAATGATTATAGCGATTACAAAAGGCTATAACTATTTAATGGAAAAGAATTTATCGATAAGATTAACACAGAATGTAGAAGGAGCTTAAAAATTCTGTATACATACGTCATAGATGTTCCATGTGACTTCCGTTGGTCACACGGACAACATCTAGGCGGTACTCCATTTCACGCCATACATTCTGAAGCATTTCTTCAGTCACCGGCGCAAGCGCATTACAAATGTGTACTTTGAGTTCTTCAATTGTTTTGGCCATGGGAGGCACGTATGTCTTTCACATAACCCCATAGATCGGTCGAAGTGGAGCCGACAATGTCTTCTGCTCTTGGCCACCGAGATCTCTGGACTTGACACCTTGCGATTTTTTTCTATGTGGTTATGTGAAAGACAAGGTGTATGTGCCTTCCATACCCAAAACAATTGAAGAACTTAAAGTACGCATTTGTAATGCGCTTTCGTCGATGATTGAACAAATGCTTCAGAATGTATGGCGTGAAATGGGCTATCGCGTAGATGTTGTCCGTGTGACCAAGGGAAGTCACATAGAACATCTATGACGTATGTATACAAAATTTTGAAGTTCCGTCTACATTCTGTGTTAATCTTATCGATTAATTCTTTTCCATTAAATAGTTATAGCCGTTTGTAATCGCTATATTCATTTTGACTTACCCTGTATTATACGTGCTGGATCAAAAAGCAATATACATATGTATATATATATATATATATATTAATCTAAAAATGCATTTTTTGTTAAAAAGCAGAAAAAAAATTATATACATTAAATCTAACAAAATTTATATGTGCTGAGTAAAACTTAAAATGATTGATGTTCCAGAAACTTGGAAAATAGAAAAGCATCTTATGTTATATGAAAGTATTATTAAAAAGATATATAGTTGTGATGGATTGCTTTTATAATTTTATTGTTGTAAGTATAGATTTTCTTTACATTTTGTATCGTGTAATACTTTTATTAAAAGTGTTAGTTTAGATCGATAAAAAATGAATGAGACAGCGTCTTTTGTATAATATATTTATAGTTAAGTATTTTTTACTAGAAATGTAACTAATTTGTGGCAAACCATTATTGTAGATATTGCGCTCTAATACTGCGAATATGTTCTATTTGTAAAAACAACTTGAAACGTGCAACGAAAATTGTTTTAATGTTACATAATAGCACATTATTGGCAAAATAGGGCTGTCGGACAGCCAGGGGCTGATGAGAATGAGAGGGGATGATGTAAGACAGGACAACCCAAAGTTGTGGAAAATAAAGTGTTAATTTTGTGTTTGAAAATACCAAGTATTATTTTAAATGATAAACATTCCAAAAAATAATATAAAAAATAAAAACTGAGTTAAAAAGAGGTCTGGGCTGAAAAATCGCCAGAGGCCTGTTGAACATAGGAATTTTAAAAGCTATCACAGCGTCATCTTTAGGCAGGTTTTCTCCAAAAATTTATGCAAACTTCGGCCTATAACATTACACCTAAATATAAAATTTCGTCGTAAAATATTAAAATAATTCCTTAGTTAAACTGCAAAAAATCAAGAAAATCGGACAGAAACGCTATCACAAACCCTTTCCGAGGGCATATCACCATTTCAACTGGAACCTGATGTCCATATTCAAAAACATATATATAAAGTTTGGTTCAATTCTATGCATAACTTCGTACACTCTCCAATGATGTGATATTGAAATTGGTACAATAATCGTCATTACAGCGCCCTCTTTCGGCCGAATATCCCCAATTTCAACTGGGGACTGTTGGCCGCAACCAAAAACATACATATGAAGTTTTGTTCAATTCTATGCATAACTCCATACTCTTTACAGTGAGTACACCCACACAGGCACACGGATAGCCAGACATGTTTTTCAGAATTTCTTACCCCTAACACGTGTAAATCTATCAAAACTAATAGTAGAAAAAAATTAGATTATAATACTTCCTTCTATTATACATAGAAAAAAGTAATAGTGGTGAGTATAATCATTTTAGAAGGCTTTATTAAACCTACTTACGATCATTCATATAAATCATATGTTTTACTTTTGTTTATTTTTTCAATCGTGGACATCAAAAACTGGTTGTACCTTAACTTTTGGTTGACAGTGTATAACCATTTCAATTTTGAGGTAATGTTAAATGCCAATATTGCTAATGTTGACAAACGTGTAATCAAGTAATTTTGTGCGATAGTAGCCATTGAAATTAAATATAGCGACAATCGTTTTCAAATTAAGAACTGTAATTATATCTAAATTTGGAAATTAATGAAAACTAAATAATTTTTTGTTTTGTCTGTTGAAGAGTAATTACAACAATGTGCATTTCTAAACAAAGTGTAATATATCTAAACAATTCACATAAATATACAAAAATAATTTTAATACTTGTTTTGTTATCATTATATCTCATCTCGAATTGGCATAAATCCGACTGAAGAAGATTAACATTTATTAACATTCAAATACTGTGTATTTTGTATTTCTAAAAGAGTACAAATAACTTTGAAACTGTATTATGTTTTCAGGAATTAGTAGCATTTTACAATAAAATATATAAACACAAGTAGTTACAGTGTACTTGCTGCTTTCAAAGTATATAATCAACATTGTGTACCTTTTAAAAATTCACTTTATATAAAAGTCCTACCTCTGTTTTTCAAGAATATTTTAACGCTTTTATTTTTCCATTAGTGAAATTGAATTATGTTTCGTATCGCTAATTTTATTGGCCAGGACTTCCTTTCAAATGCTTCTTAATTTTTGCATTATTGGAGATCAAACTTCATATTATACTTTGAGTAGAGTACTTAATGAATGAGGTGTATAAGCAGGTTATCACACGTGCGTGTACCTCTCATGGGTCCTTACGTCACTTTTTGAAACTGTTATTTAGATCTAAGTTTGATTAAAACAAAATTTTTGATTTATATTTACAACTATTATAAAAACATTCGTCGACATCATATTGGAGATTTATCATCTTTTTTATAAATAAACGATTTTAAAAAAATCTACGTATAAACATACAATAACGAAATATCGTGCGTCAAGTAAAGACTATCAAACACTTTCCAACACATTCAGAATACTGTAACAAAACGTCAAAGTTTGTTAAGTATACATTAAAATACATATAGAATACACATAGTAAGGTATCGGATGATAATATGGCCAATGCTGGTAATATGGCCAATCCTCAATAATGTTATTAATATCAGTGAAATCCAAAGGATAGTGCTTGAATCTAGTCGCTGGAAGTCAGAAAGACATAGTTTAGTACCGGGTTGCTTGCAATTCTTGATTACGGGAACGGGAGGGCAGTCATTGTTGGTTCGTTGTTAGTTGCGTTTGAATATTATAAATTTGTCTCTGATAAGTTTGTTACTATTCTTATTTAAACAAAGTATTTGATCGGGGCTTCTGAATTCGACGTTTTCATTTAAAACCGATTTGGAAACATGTCATTTTAGTGCTCGACTGTATTTACTGTTATACATAATATTTTAGCTTGTTTAATGCTCTTTTTAACTGCATAAACAAATTTCAATATCGGAGTTCGCAGACAGAATTACGAATATATATATATATATATATATATATATTCGTAATATATATATATATATATATATATATATATATATATATATATATATATATTATACGAAAATATATTTTTGCTATTAAAAAGAAACTGATAGTACAATATTTAAATGTATTTCTCAGTAAATCTTACTCAAATCATTTCTCTGATATTTTCTATGATCTAATTATGACAAGAGCTAATCTTTTTAACATTAATTTAAATAAAAAACAAAAAATTCATAACACTAATACTCAAATAATTATAACTTTTTCAAATCAAATCTTTAATAAAATTAATATTAATTCTATAATTAATGATAAAAACTGTTATTTTCCTATAAAAAATCTTCAACTTTCAAAGACATTTAAATATCCTACTACAATTGGAAGAAAGATTTTTACATATAATGCATTTTCAAAAAATACATCTGATGCTAGTACTTTTCAGTGTAATTGCAATGACCCCACTCTAAAAAAATTCATTAATAATGATCATGGACATATAATCACTGGTAATCTTAATATTGTGAATGATTATAAACTGCAAAAACTCATGGGTTATGGTACTAAATATAGACTTCCTTCTAAATTTATGGGCCTATATCCCAAGTGCAGATAATTGGCCGTCAACAATCAACCCAACCCTTCTAAATTTAATGTAAATTCTATTATAAAACAGTTTATATATGATATAGACATTTTTATTTATAAAATTTCAATTTCATATAGTAAACCTATTGAATATTTTAATCAATGGAAAATACTGGTTATTGAAAAATTAAGTTCGTCTTTAAAACAAAATTTATCCAATATGGTTAAAATTAACACAAAACATTTGTTCCAGCAAATTACTAAATTACAAAAAAACTATGTAATAACATATATTGACAAATCTCCTAATAATTATGCAATCATATGTAAAGCTTATTATCACCAACTACTTACATCCTGTATTTCTACTAACAATTCTTTTAAAAAAACTAATGAAACTGTAATTGTAAATAATCGTAAAATTCACAGTTATTATAAATTATTAAATATTAATTCTACTAACTTTAATTATCCTTATTTAGTTCTTATACCCAAATTTCATAAAAATCCAATTAAATTTAGGACTGTAACTATAGGATGCAATACATATAATAATATAGCCAATAAATATCTATTAAAAATTCTCAATCAAATTTATACACTGACAACATCCACTGATAACACACATTGTATAAAAAATAGCTATCAACTCGTCAATATTTTGAAAAATCTTAAATGTGTTAACAATATAATGACATATGATTTCAAAGATCTATTTAATAATATAGATTTATTAGATCTACATAATATTATAAATGCATTATTTTGTAAGTATCAACATTCACTTAAATTACCAATTCATATAGATACAGCTTATTTTAAAACTTTAACAAATTTCATTATATATAATAATTATATAATGCATGATAACGCGTTATATTTACAGAAAGTCGGTATACCACAAGGGGGATGTACATCTAGTATACTTTCAGACTTATACTTGTATCATTATGAACGTACATTTATTAATAGTAATATACATTTATATCGTTATATTGATGACATTATTTTAATTGCTACTGATCACACTAATATTTCTATATTTCCAGTTGATTATCCTACTAATTTAGAATTAACGGAAAACCTCCTTTATAACAATACTATTAACTTTTTAGATCTTAATATTACACTAAAAGAAAACAAAACAATAATATATCTATTTGATAAACGGAAAGAATTTAAATTTAAAGTTAATTCATTTACTAATTTTAAATCATGTCTTCATAATTCTGTATATCGTAATATACTCCTTAATCATATTTATAGAATAAAAAGTTTATGTTCCTCTCAACTTATTAACAAAAATATTAAAAAACTTATCTTTGACGCATTACAACATGGTTTTCCAAAAAAATTCATTTATTCCTTAATATATAGTTAGTTCCTATTTGATCTTTACAACCAAATTAACACATGCGTTTAAAAAAATGTATAAAAAAATCATATAATCTTATAAATATTTACAAAAAAAAAAAAATATATATATATATATATATATATATATAATAGGACGGTTGGGTGGGTAGACGTTGGATTGAGGAGATGTGTGGCGGCGTTGTATGGAAAAAATACGCATGGTTAATTTATATATTAAAAAAAAAAAAAAAAAGGGGGGGGGCATTTTGATTTACACAATTGTTTGATCATACACATTTTGTAATGGACTGCGATGTGTTATTCTTATGTATATTAATTTAGTTAGATTTACTTATTCATTATTTAATTATTTTAAATGAATTTATATTCATTAATATTAAGAATGTATTTGATCTAATGATTTGGATTAATACCTTTGGTGGACAATATCATATCTACTTCTAAGATAATGTTTACTTTTATACCGTGTTGATATAATCTGTTTTAATTTTATTTAGTGTTTTTATTTAATTTAACTTTGTTTAAAGCCACATTTTTGTGACTAATTCATTTCAATATTTACTCTATTAATTTTAAATTCTTTGATTCTTAATTCAAATCTTTAGTATTTTAATTTAATTTATTTTAAATGATGTTGCATTTTTAGTACAGTTATTTAATCGTTGTTGACATTTAATGGTACATTTTTAATGTTGCATTAATTATTAATTTTTCCATTTTACTACTTATTTATAACATAGTATTATTAATTTATACATCCATTACTTAGATATTATTCAACTTTCTATTTATTAATTAATTTCATTTATTTATTATTTAACTAATGGCTATCATTAAGATAGTAATTTGGTTTAATTATTAAAAACTAATTTCCATCCATACTTTATATTTACCTTTACCACTAGAGGGCAGCACTGTTTTAAGTTGTTTTTTATTATTAATTTTTCCATCTTAATACTTATTTATAACATAGTATTATACATTAATACATCCTTTAATGTAATTCGATTTTCTATTTATTAATTAATTTCATTTATTTATTATTTAACTAATTGGTATCAATTAAGTTAGTAATTTGGTTGATTTATGAAACATTTATTTCCATCCTATTCCTTCGATTCAGATTATATCCACTTTCTTTTCTACTAATAGATGGCAGCACTAATGTTCATGTTTATTTTATAATCCATTATATTTTAACATTATTTCTGGCATCACTGCAAACAATTTATATTTCTAAGCAATTTATATTTCTAAAATTGGCAACATGATATGATTTTTTATGCAATTCATTCCCTAGTCATGTTGGAGTTTTCATGATGGTTCATGAACTGCAAGGTATCTTATTTATATCTCTATTCATCTTTATGGATTTTTTTATAAGTATGGTTTCTTTCCTTTTTTATATTGTATTTTATTTTATTACTGATTTGAATCATTGTATTTGAGATGTAGTCCCAATATCATATTTTTTAGCAATGTTTGGCTAATATGAAGATGAAACATCTCATTTTATTTGTGGTATTTAGGCAATTGGGACTTGATAATTCTGTCTAAATTCCACAAATTTCATTTCATTTAATTCATTTAATTCCATTGATTCTATTTTTATTTAATTTCTTATTCTTTCAATGTTTTTTGATTCCATATTAAGTGTGTTGGGGAATCTTTCATTGTTAACTAATTAATTTCATACTTAATTATTTCATGGTTTAAGTTGGTGTTATGATAATGTTTCATTTATGGTTATATATATATATATATATATATATATATATATATATATAGCAATATGTCCAAATGGGCAAAAAAGCTATAAATATGACATTAAGTGTTGTTTGTCGTAATTAAGTGCATGATAAATGTGTCGTTCTTACCCGTTAAGATACAAAAGTTTCCATTTGCTCTACGCGATTAAAAACAAATTAAAAATACTTTTTACTGTAAGTTTATTTTATTTTTTTTATTTTGCCTAAATGTACTGCATATTAATTTTTCTATTATTTTTATAAATTTTCAAAATATAATTCTTTTGACAAATTGGTGTTTTTTCTGCGTTAAATATAGACCTTTCCATTTTATGACACCTATGCCCAGCTAAAAATGAACTGCAGTGAAACTACAAAAAAAATGCAGTTGGAAAACTGCGGTGATTTGGCACAAATCCCTGCAGTTTTTTTGAAGTCGACATAACTACAAATTTACTGCAGTAAATTTGTAGTTATGTCGACTTAAAAAAAACTGCAGAGATTTGTGCCAAATCACCGCAGTTTTCCAACTGCATTTTAACTGCACACTTACTGCAGTAAATTTGCAGTTATGTCGACTTCAAAAAAACTGTAGGGATTTGTGCCAAATCACCGCAGACTTCCAACTGCATTTTAACTACACACTTACTGCAGTAAATGTGTAGTTATGTCGACTTAAAAAAAACTGCAATGATTTGTGACAAATCACTGCAGTCTTTCAACTGCATTTTTTTGCAGTTTCACTGCAGCCTTTTAGAAATTTATTACAAAATATGTATATATATAAAATATTAATTTTTCTGTATGAAAAAATCAGCACTAAAATCTAATTAAATATTTTTTTTCATATCTCAATTGATATGCAATCTGTGCATAAAATATATCATGCATACAATGATTAATCATCACTGAAAAATATTTTTTGATCATGGCTGACTTATTCAATTATTATGGTTACTTTTTGAAAAATGAAAGAATTCAAGAAATTGTATGAACGACTTTACTCAAAATAATAATATTGAAAGATGAGTGAAGTATTCATAATAATCATAGTACTTCAATCTTCAAGCAATGATTTTTTTATGGTATTGAATTGTTTTTATTTTTTCAATAGTTTCATTACTGGGCAATTTCTTTGAAATCAAGGACACATGGTTATTGGCTAAAAATTAAAATCTTACTTTTAAAATTTTGTAATAAAAAGTGCAATTTTATAAATAAATTCAATGTGAAGAAGAAAATTGATAATGTGTATTTAGTAATTCCATTGCAACAATAAAAATTGCAATTAAAAATAATTGTATATGAATTTTAAAAAATTAAATTATAATTCTTTATATAATGGCATATCTTTTCAATCCTCTACAGAAATTTCAAATTGATAAAGCAAATAGATGCACAAGAATTTAAATCAGAGTGGACATAACTTTTTCTTTGTCCATTGTAATTTTGTTACCCAAGCATTTAAACATTTTTATAAAATATCCTTGTTTTTTTAATTGCTGTAACTGTTTGATTATTCAATATGTACTTACTGCCACCCCCCCCCCCAAAAAAAAAAAAAAATGATTTTCTTTGTAGCTTGTGAGAATATATATTACGAAGCTTGTGAGAATATATATATTGTGCGAAAGGGATTACAAATTTTTAATCTCATAAGCAATTCACAATGAAGTCTATTGCGGCAGATTTAGATGATAATTTTAAATATTAAATGTAGGGGAGACTGGTACACAGTGGACCACTTTTTCAGTTAAATTTTTTTTTCTCTTTAATGGACAAACCGATCTGCATAAAAAATATTTTTGAATATTCCTTAAACCTTTATACATTTATCATAACATAGTTTTCAATATATTTTTCAAAAGAAATTTTTTTATATGCATCCGTAAAGTGGACCACAGTGGACCGCTATTAGGTATTATCTGAAATATACAATATAAGTCTATTTTTCATTAATCTAAGTCTTTTTTATTTTCCCTTTACCCACGAAATAACATAGTAATATAAATTTACGAGTAACATTTTGAAACAAAAACAAAATGAATTATATTTTGAAAATAATAACAGATTAATACAGGAACAATTGCAATTTAGTTGAAGTTATTACTTAAGTACAAAACAATCAGCGCACATTACAATTTGCAAATTAAATTCCAAAATACTTATGAGTATGATTGAGCCTGGAACTTTCCTGAAATACTTTTGGGTCTGAGAGCAATATTATGAAATCATTGACATCAACAATAGATTCATCTACAGTTTCGGGAAAAATAAACCGATTTTCATTCAATTTGCATCTCACGAATCTTACTTGAATAGAATAATCACCAATTTAGACTAGTTATATTTATCAAAGGCAGTAAATACAAAACAAAATATTTCTTACTATATTAAATAAATTGTCATTTTTCTTTGTTTACTTTATTTTACAGTTAAATAACTACTTTTAAACACTATTTCTTTATAGTAAATAAGCAATTATTAAATATTTTGAACATTCTGCATTACAGGAGCAAAGTGGATTGTGGACCACTGTGCCCAGGAGTGGGTGGTCCACTGTGACCCATGTTGAAGTTCAATAAATAATCGTATTAATATTGTTTATAGCTTCCTTTTAAACATATTAACTTTAAAGTTAAATAAAAACAAGTATCTTAGCTTTACAAAAAAGCTGTTTTATCTTGTTTATCTACAACCTTTAATTACTAAAAAAATTCAAATATGATGAAAAATTTTACTTTTAGAAGCTCAAAACAACCAATCAGGATAAAATAGTTCAATCTGAGCTAAACATATTTTCTGAAGGCTATAAATAATCAGTGCAGTCCTGTTGTCTATTAGGATATAAGAGAAGCTTTTAAAAAGTTTAAATAAATAAAATATTAGGGGGTGGTCCACTGCGCCCATAGGTCCAGTGTGTACCGGTCTCCCCTACACGAAATTTAAATGCAAAAATTAATTTTAATTGCAACTAATTTTTCCACAATGTAAATTTCAAATTTGAATATTTTTGCATCTCTTAAAGAAATTATCTATATGTGCATTGAATATTTATATAATTTTGAATATATAAAATAAATTATATGAAAGGATACATTACATATATGTAAATTTCTAAATTATATACCATTTACTATGAAATAAAATGTATTACATATATTACAGCTAATAAAAAATAACTGCATAAAATTCATATTAAAAGCAAAACAAATATATGCTTTTCTGTTTTTCTAAAAAAATGCTAAAATTTACAAAAATTACTCTTACCTGCGTCCTGATTTGCCCTTCCAATTTTATCTTGTATACAATTATGGTGCAAATAAGGTTTAAATTAAAAAAAAACCATTTTATTAACATTTGATGTTTATGCTTTATATAATTTACATCGTATTTAAATACCAAATGTATTTACAAATTCTTCTCACGTTTCACAGCCTTTGCTGCCGAATTTAGCTTGTTTCGAATAGTGGCACGTACAAGTGACACATTTACAACAAACTTGCAGGCAACATGGCCCTGAATATCCATTATCCTGGATCCCATTACCAGAGGAGACTGCGAAAACACTTATATAAATGCAAATATATGCAATTATCCATTACCGGATTAAGCAGGTACATTAACCGAACATTAACTCCGCATACATTAACTGAAAAAAAAAACCCTGGATGCATGAAACTCACCATGCAGCAATCTCTAGAATGCATAAAATTCATTCAAACAGCAGTTAGTAACATATATATGTATGCTTCGCATACATTAACTGAAAAGCCCCACCAGTGGCTGAGAGGTTGTGCTCTCGAAGCTGGTAGACGGGAGGTGCTGGGTTCGATCCCAATCGTGCCCGTCGTCCTAATCGTTCGGAGTTTTCATGGTTTTCTTCGAGCCGTGGATTTATCCATGCGTAAATACGGGTTAGGTTCCCTTAGAAAGACCCCCACGAAGGGCACTCCCCCTGGGCCTATATCCCTAGTGTGGATAACTGGCCGTCAATAATCAACCCAACCCAACCCATTAACTGAAAAAAAAAAAAAAAAAAAAAAAAAAACGTGGATGTATGAAACTCACCATGCAGCAATCTTGAGAATGCATGAAATTCATTCAAACAGCAGTTAGTAACATATATATGTACGCTTCGCCTACAATAACTCCCCCCCCCCCCCAAAAAAAAAAAACACTCCTGGATGCACGAAACCCACAATGCAGCAATCTCTAGAATGCATGAAATTCATTCAAACAGCGGTTAGTAACTTATATATATATATATGTACACTTCACGCACATTAACCGAAAAAAAAAAACACAAATTGAATTTCGGAAGAAAAATTGCAAATTTCACCATTCAAGAGTGCAAAAGTCCTGAATTTCATCGATAGTGCGTGTAAAATCATGAATTTTCTCAATCGTGTGCGTAAAAATAATAAAGTTTGTCGATCATGCTCAGAAAAAGTAATGAATTTTGTCGATCGGCTACGTAAAAAAACTTCGCCATTCGGGAGTGTAAAAATCCTGAATTTCATCGATCAAATGCATAAAAATCACGAATCTCGTCGATCGGGCATGTAAAAATCATGATTTTTAGCGACTGAGTGCATAAAAATCATGAATTTTATCGATCGGCGTGTAAAAATCATGTATTTTGTCGATTGGCTACGTAAAAATCAAATTTCGTCATTCGGCAGTGTAAAAATCTTGAATTTTGTCAATCGTGTGCATAAAAATAATCAATTTCTTCGATCGGCTGGAGAGAAATAATGAATTTTGTCGATTGGCTACGTAAAAATCAAATTTCGTCATTCGGCAGTGTAAAAATTCTGAATTTCGTCGATCAAACGCATAAAAATCATGAATTTTATGGATCGCCACGTAAAAATCATGAATTTCTTTGATTATGCACGGAAAATCGTAAATTTCTTCAAACGGGCGCGTAAAAGCCATGAATTTCTTCGAACGGACGCATAAAAATTATGAATTTCGTCGAATGGACGCTGAAAAATCTTGAAATTTAGGAGAAAATGGTAATTGGGAAATCCTGCATTTGGCTTGTGCTTTCCACATTTTTAATCGCCAGTTTTTAAAGTTTAATCAACAACTGGCGACTGCTTATTTTCACCTTTAAAGGGGGGGGGGGGGGGAATCGCAAAATTAGTCGCTCAAGGATTGCCATGGAATGTGTTACCTGAAAGCAGAGGTGGTAAACAATGACAATGTTTTAATTGCCGTTTTACAATTTTAATCGCTATGTGGTGAATAGCTACTGCTAATTTTCACCTATAGCTAAATTCTAAACCTGTTTACATTTTACATGCGACTCTCGGCATTGAGCAATAAGTGACAGCGTTCGCCCATTATTTTCCGTAATTCGCTAACTTTGTTAATATAATAATTAACACCTTAATTCATTTTTTAAATGTTTATACATAGCCATAAGATAGCTAAAAATATGTACCGACAGACACTTCTTCAAAACTGGTTTCTCTTTAAAAAAAAATTAGATAGATTCAACGTATTTATAAAAGCCTTACTAGAAAAAATATTTCATAGGATATTTGTATTTTCAAAGTTTTGTTCATATTATCTTATTTTAAACTTTTCTTTAATAGTGATGGAGTTAATTTAGAGTTTGTTATTGTGAATTCAAATAACTCATATTTATTACAAAATTAAATTAAATATTTGAGTCTTTTATCGTTACAATAAAATTTATAATATTGTTTGGGTTGATCTTGACTGTACTTAGCCTGTGTGTCAATACAATTAATGGTTTCTCAAGGTTTTTACATATATTTTCATTTGCTTTTAATCAAAGTTTACAAATAATATACCAGGAGGAAAATAACTTTATAAAAATTACAATTTAATTTAAAGTAATGCTATTTTAAATATTGTCCTCCTGAATGATGATATGTTACATGAAATGTGATTAAAAGCTTTTTCTTCTTTTTCCAAGATAGTTTGCCAAATTGGTATGTTACAGGTGTCAGTTAACATTTTTCAATTAATAACAAAATATTTGTTGCTATATTTTTATACTTGATAGCAGGGGTGTAAAAATCTAGTCGCCAATGGGTAGATTACTACCACTAAATTTTTAATATTCTTCGACTAATAAGAATACTGATAAAATTTAGGTGAAGTATAATAATAAAATTTAGCCGAAGAATACTAATAAAATTTAGTGGTGAGAATTGGCCCATTGACTCCTAGATTTTTACACCCCAGCTTGATAGCTTATTTTAAAATTTTGGATGCTGTTACTTGTTTGTAATAATAAAAACTTTGGATTTAAAGAAAATAATTTTTTTTTTAGCTTATTTATCCATTGAACACCATAAAACACATTTCAAGATTCATTATTTGCATTTTTTATTACAAAATAATGTAAAATTAATATAAGAAAAAACATCTAGTGACCAAAATTTATCAAATTATAAAGCATATATGACATTATAATAATACTATATGTGTTCAACATTTCGTGATTTGGCCGAAAGTTATAGTCATATGATGCAAATAATATATATATAATGATGTATATAGCATTAAAATGAGTGTTTGGTGTGTAATATATATATATTCATATATACGATGCATATGTAAGCTTGGCGATGATTTTGATAAAATCATAGCTGCAACCTTGGCATAATCGTAATTGTAGGGGCAACAAACTTTAAATTAACTCCATCGCTATTACAGTATTTAAAAAAAAAAGTCTAAAATAAGACAATATGGACGACACATTGACAATACAAATCTCCTCCGAAATAATTTTTTTTGGCAAGACAACGTGGTACTTTATAAATACGTTGAATGTATCTAATTTTTTAATCTATCTAGATTTGTAGAGGTGTCTGTCGGTACATATTTTTAGCCATCTTATGGCTATATATAAACATTTAAAAAATTACGGCATTAATTATTATATTAACAAAGCTAGCGAATAAGAAAAATAATATACAAACGCTTGCACTTACCGCCGCCGCCGTCAAAATGTAAACAGAACGATCAGAATCTGAGTTGAGTTGAGATGTAGCGTTTCTTCACATAGTCAGTTACGAAAAAAAAAATCAAATGTTCAAAAGGAGATTTACATTTTTCACTTGTTTTTTGAAGTAAAATTTTCTTAAAAACTGGAAGTCATCATGCCTGTAGTTAATAAGTGGAAAGGCAATTTCCCCCTCCCTCAATTTTGAAATTTAAATAACTAAATAATTAAAATAACTAAAATAAATAATAATAATAATAATAAAAAAACTTAAAATAAAAGAACTCAAAGAATTTTTCGATGTGTGTAGGGTGTATATGTGTGTGTGGGGGGGGGGGTGTGTTCAATTACTACTTTCTTCCTGAATTTTAAAGTTTAAGTAACTAAAATTACGTTTTCTCCGTTTTTGAACAGCATAATAAAATTGGTTCTTTTGAGAACTTAAAAGAGGAACTAAAAATTTTCCGTTGGAGGGGGGGGGGGCGTCATTAACCCTACCTGGATTTTGAAATTTTATTTAATTTTTTATTTTGACCGATTTTGTAAAACAGTAAATTTATTCTTTTTTCGAGTAATTTAAAGTAATTAAACAATAAGAGAAAGTACAAATTTCCCGTTGGGGGGAAGGGCGGACTTTCCCCCCTTAAATTCCCCATGAAAGTTATTTATTTGTTATTTTTTATATTTATGTGTTAAAAAATTATCTCAAAAGGGGTGGTTCAAAGCAGTGTCCGCTGCTTAACTCGCTGTTCCTCGCTTAACTTAAAAGAGGAACTAAGAATTTTCCGTTGGAGGCGGGGGGGGGGGGATGCGTCATTAACCCTCCCTGGATTTTAAAATTTTATTTAATTTTTTATTATGACCGATTTTGTAAAACAGTAAATTTATTCTTTTTCCGAGTAATTTAAAGTAATTAAACACTAAGAGAAAGTACAAATTTCCCGTTGGGCGGACTTTCCCCCTTAAATTCCCCATGAAAGTTATTTTTTTATATATATATTTATGTGTTAAAAATTTATCTCAAAATGGGTGGAAGCAGTGTTCGCCCCCCCCCCCCCCCCCGCCTGAGGATTTTGATTTTTGTTCAATTTAGTCCCATTAAACTACAAGTCTTGAAAACAGTGTTAATTAATAATAACAGAGTAAATACGCAATATTGTCAAAAACTGAAAGACTTTAATATTGCTTAGCTTTTAAAACTGCAGATAAATTGCAGAAAATATCTCACAAACTTACTAAAATTAAGTTCTCTAAAATTACCTTAAAGTAACTGCAGTTATACTGCAGATACATCAGAAAACATAATACTGAAATAATGACTGTAAAAATACTTCAAATTTACTACAGTTTTACTACAGATGTAAAGTCTCATTATTTTTTAAATTTATGATTATAACATAAATTCACGTAAACTGCAGTATTTTTGCAGATAAAAGCTCACAGTATTTTTGAAATAAATTACTGCAAAATTACTTCACATTAACTGTAAAATAACTGAAGTATTTTTACAGTCAAGATTGCACTACAGAAAATCTACAGTTGCCTGTAGAAAAACTTTAAAAATACTTCACTTCTGTAGAAAAACTGCAGTTCATTTTTAGCTGGGTGGGCATATTACCTTCATCAACTAGCATTTTTTTTTAACAAACTGCAACAGATGTAAGTTTTGACTAACTTAAATTTTAAATTATTTTTCCAGTGCTAAAAAAGGCCCATTTTCTTAGTCATTTATTATTATTTTTTTAATCAGTTGTTACTACTGTTTAAAAAAGTCTAACTTTATGGTGGCCATATTACCTGCAGATACCTTATACATTTAGAAAACGCATAGCACATTTGAAAACCCAATTCCAGCAATTACTACCAATAGTCGAATAAAATATTCGAATTAATTTATGTATATGACCTATAGCATACTACAAACAATAAAAATTTACGTCAGTTAAGAAATACATAGCACAATTAAAAATTCCACTTCAGCAATTTCCGTCAATAACCATAAATTAACGTGAGATATTTGATCAGAACTGAATAGGATCAATAGAATTTATAAACACCAACTAACAGGCAAAAATTAGCCACATTTAAAACGTGTATCACAACTCAAAATGAGCTACACGCAATTACTGGTCATGGACAGTAATGTAACTAAATTATTTTGAGTATCCCTGTACAGGAACGATACATTCTATGCACACCATGTTCTAGAGTAAGCGCCTTGCAGTGCATACGTATAAATTTCAATATGTTTAAAATAGTACAACATCATTAAAATACGTCGTAAATGATTTTCTACCATAGACCTTAATGTAATTGAATTATTTTGAATGTCCCTGCAAACGAACCATAAATGCTACATACTTCGTTTTCAAAATCAAACATGTCATAGTAAACACCAATAACATAGTTCAATTTCATGGAAATCCATGTATATCTACTCGAGTTAGAGCACAGACAGATGGCAGACAGCTAGACAGACAAATCGAATTCATAAAAACTATTTAACTACGTTGTAAAGTGTTAATAAAAATTGTATGAGAAAAACAAAATTTGAAAAAAAAAATTAGCTGTTGTATTTTATAACAGTGTTTAAAATGTTTTTGATTTTTTAAATTAGTATCACAATTTGTTATCGAGTTCTAGACCATTCGTTCCGTAAGTGAAGCTTCTGCCTGGCCGCCAGCTAAAAAGGATTCGAGTCTATGTTATAAATCTCTTTTATCTGTTATCGCATCGTTATCGCATCTGTTATCGGTTATCTGTTAAGAACTTATAGTGCAAGATTAGCTTTGATTTTTGTTATTCTGCAAATTAATGGCCGTTTAAAAACTAGGATAATTAGTGATAAGAATTCTATAAGATATTTCAATTTCATCAAAAATCATGAGCGTCGTGTATAGCGGTCCCCATATAGATATTCATTCTTTCTATATAATAACAAACAACATAAAATATGATATATATTGTTTAGACATTACTAGAATTTCAGAAAAAAAATTAATTAAAGTAATTAATGTGTAAAACACTGTAAATGTACACACTGTTTTTAAAGGGTAAAACTAATATGCTGTATCTTTAAAATGAGTTTACATTTTGCAAAAGTTCTGCATCTGTTCAGAATATTTCAACAACTGTATTTTAACATTCGTTTTTTACAGCCTGGATAAATCCTACTGCAGGATCTTAAAAGTTTTTTTTAACAATAAACTACTAAGTATTCTATATTTTAATATAACTGACAGCATAAAATATTTTATACTTTTGTATACTATTGGATATTATAAGTATTTCAGAATAAACTACGTAACGCATAAATTGAAGTAATTGAAATGTGGCGAAATATTAAGCTTATAGAGTGTGTTCGAGCATCATTAAAATGAACAACTCACTGGAATATTTAAGTAGGCATGAACAGAGAGTAAAATCTTTGCGGTAACAACCGTTTAATTGGCAGAGGAGAATATCTTAATAAATTTATATTTACAAGTAAAAGACCGAACGTTTTCTGACATGCATTATTCTATATGTTTCTTAAACTTGATTATTTTTCTGCTTCAGAAAGGATTTCTATAAATTTCTATGATTTATTTTAAATCCTGAGGTTATCATTTTGTTTTTTGTAAGAAATGAAATGAATAAAAAACACTGGTTAGCTAAAAAAATATAAAAATACTCTACTTAAAATTTCGAGTAAATGGCAATGTATTAAAAAACGTTTTCCGTTTCTTTTGAAGTGTAATTACATCATTACATATCTTTATACATGTGCAAATTATGCAACAGTTACTTTTGTTACTATATACTAATTATCTCTATAATAAAAGCCTAAGTCATGTGACTGTCATCAACAGTTCCGGGATGTCCGCTTCACTTTTTCATATACCCGGCAGCCATTTTTATTCAAAATTATTTTTTCGAATAAAACTGCATGGAAGTTACATTTTTAGAAAGATCGTTCAAAATAAATTAATATTTGAGAGATGACTTACGTTCAATTATGTATACATTCTGCAATAATTTCAGTTAAAATCAGGTTCGCAGTTCAAATTCTTTATCCATAAGGTAAACAACAAAAAAAAAACATTAATTCGCCGTGAACGTTTAAAATATTAAACCATGGAAGTAATCGTTCGTAAAGCAAGTTCTCCGTGAATGATTTTTTGGACGGCTGCCTGGTGTCAAAAAATAATTCGCACCAGTGAGACAATCAAAGTTTACCATAATTATGTGCTATACAACTCAACTTCCTTCCGTATCTTTTCTTGACGTATGCTGAATGTAAATAAATAAAACTCATATAATAATAATATAATGAATCAAATTTCGAAACGAATTATCAGTTATTTTGGTATTTATGTATTATGCTTGCGGGGAATTGAGATCACCGAAAATGATTGTTAATCGCCAATCATATTTACCATTTCTAATGACCAATCGCGTTCAAATCAGTAATTTAATATACATTTATAAAATTCATAACAACATTAAAAACTTTTCTGTTATTTGGGCGCAAATCTCGCCAATAGCATTTTTAAAATCGCCAATGCCAACTTTTATTTTTCGTGTGTGCAAATTAGAAACAATGCTTTGATTTTGAAATCAAATGTTTTGATGGAACAGCTGTCGCGGACGCACCGGGGTTGGCGCGATTTTTGTTTTGCGCCATTTTGGTGAGAAAACCCCATTTTCAAGTATAGTTAGAGAATTCTAAAACAGCATGTTACTTTCATTTTATTATGAAGTAGTTTATTTTATATTAAAAAAAAACACAATGTTATTATAAAACACACACAATGATTAATATGTTATAAAACACACAATATTTCATTTATTATAAAACATACGGAATATGTTCTAGCGGGTTAACATACGAAGTAAAATCTAGCCGAAACAGCCGGGTTGCCCAGGCATAAAATCGCCATTTTGGAGCCAAAATGATACCCCGGTTTGTCTGCGACAATAATATAGACAATAATATCGTAAATAATATAGAATCAAAGTAAAACAATACCAAAAATAAATTAGTATACATTTGTTAAGCACATAAAATTCTATCGACGGCCATTATCTTCCAAAAGTTCAATGTTTCACCAAACCATACTCGAAAATTACGTGTAATAATATCCAGCCCGATTATGGCGCATTATTCAAGACGTTTTAGATGAGAATAATGATAGATTTTCTAATCTTCCGTAATCGAGTCTACAGCCAAAGTTAGTGAGAAACGAATAAAATATTAGCAACAATATGGCTCAGTGTAAATGTGGATATCATTAAAGATTTTCACAAAACAGACTCCATTGCATCAAATCGTATTAACTGAAATTCGCCAATTGGCAATGGACCCAATTACGAAAAACTACTTAATATGTTTAAGAATCTCCACAATAGCGAACATATTGCAACTGATAAGCATACGGACATGAATCATAATTGCTTAAGTTAGTTAAGAGGTTTTTGTCAAGAAAGATTAAATACATAACAAAAAAAATATGTGAAATGCTACCATGATCGCAAAAGTACTTGACTTGTCTATTACAATCTTCCGGTTTGGTGAAGGATTAAGAAAAAAAAATTAAATTATGAATAAATGTAAGGTGTTATAATGCTTTACATACATTTAAGGGAGACCAAACTGGTCGCCAGTGGCGGCTAGTATATAATATAATAGTTAATACACTATTGTTACATATCTTCAAAATATCTAACAATAGTATATTAACATTTGATTTTCTCACTTGTTTTGGTAAATCTTACTCTGTAATCTTCAAGATTATTAAAATTAATGCACTAAGTAAATCCTCAATCTCTATAACATTACAAAAATATTAAAACTTTTAAATAATTTAGATGTTAGTAGTATTTCAGGCTAATTTAAAGTAATTAAATAAATATTAAAAATTATAGTGTTTTCGGGCTTTATTAAAATTAACCGCTTACTGGAATAATTAACTACATTGTAGAAAGAAGGGAGTGTTGTTAAACTGAATTTGGGTTTATGAAATAACAAATGAGTTTCAATTATGCACTACTTTTGGTGTGAGCATCGAATTAAGCATTGTCATACGCTCGGAAGGGTTTTTCTTTACAAATTCTGGAAGCCAACACCACTGTAAGAGTGCCCCTTCACTCGTAATCCAGCACCGTACAACTTTTTGGTGTTTCGATATTAATCGGTAAAGCCTTTAATTTTAGTTTAATCATTTCATTATTTCGTGGTAGGTTTAGGGTATATGTTCCTTAAAAACTTAAGAAATTTAAGTCCTAAGCAATATGTGAATAAATTATTAGATAAATATATTTTTAAAGAAGTCATGTTTTCAAACAACTTGCTGACAATCTAAAAACAGTGGACATATGGTTGAATTTAACGTTATATAATGCCTTTTATATACATTTGCAGTCAGTATTTTTATGCAGCTTTGTTTATACATTAGCTACTATAGTTTAAGCACTTTATGTTATGCATTAAATTGATTTTCCACTAACGTTTGAATATCATACTGCATCATAATTTTCAAATAAGGTTATTCCCATAATCATTATATTTAAACCATTCCCTTTTAAAATTTAGAGGTTTCAAAAGCTTACACATGAAGATAAACATGATTATTTATCATTCATACAAGTGTGAAAGTTTGTACTGAAAGTGTAATTTATGTCACAAAACAATGGGCAAAATATGCCACATGTACAATTTACATTAAACATTTTATAAAAGAAAAACAATTTTGTTCTTTGAAGCACAGACAGTGGGTCAGCATAACAATTACTTAGAGCTTTGTTTGTTATAAAAAATCTTCTAAAGTTAGCTTCAAAATTACTAATAATTTATATTGCCTTAAGAATTTTTAAGAAGTAAAACCGTGCTAATTATTCGGATTTGTTTTATTTTTGGTCTAGTTCCTTTTCAATTTGTTAAAATATGAGATAGTATTACTCCCATCCCAGTGTTTATTAAATTGTTAAAACATAATTAAAATGCGCATGGGCTCCAACATAATTTCATTTAAAGGGAAGGCTCATCAATTCCAGGGTGAGGGTGGGTGGCTAAGTAAGTAATTATCTTTCAAGTACGATAAAAAAAAGTTCAACTTTATTGCTAAAAATGTATTAAAATTTTTGACCATGCCAACAGCTGGGGAGAGAGTTCGCGACCTCCACCTTGCTCGCCTATATGAGTACCAATAAAAATGACAAACTTTCGAATATATTAAATTTCATAATATATAAAATTTTAATTGCTTAAAAGGCGTATAGCCAACAAAGTGAAACAGTATCCAAGCCAGGACTCGAACCCGGGTCACCAGTATAGCGCACTGACGTCCTACCAACCGAACTACGACAACCAGCACCCAGGAACGACACCCAGCCTGGCACTTCTCACTATCAGATGTTGGCAAGGCTACAATCGCAACACAAGATGGAATAGTTTTTTGTGAGCCCCCAACCCTGGGGCAAACACAAAACTAAAGAGAATCCAATATCGATGAAATATTGAATAAATCAATTTAATACTTGGACATTTTTCCATAGAAAATTTTTTACGCCTTGCATTCATAATATATCAAATTTTAATTGCTTAAAAGGAGTATGGATACTTTTATGTGATACTTTTATGTGATACTTTTATGTGATGATTTTATGGATACTTTTATTTTTTAACTTCGATACTTTTTCACTCTGTTGTAGGAACAAGTGAAGTTTGAAAATTGACACTATATGTTTTTGTAATTTTTAGAATATTAGAAGTATAGTTTTACTCTTTCTGCTTAAATAAATTTAATTTTGATTAATTCAGCACCTTTAATTAGTTTACACTACTTCCTTCACAACCACGTCAGGGTGGCTAGTGGTCACGGAAAAATACAGCCAATAAAAGTGATAAACATCAGTATATTCTTATAGACAAATTTATGTTGATTATTCGATCAAATAATCAATTTGATTTTTCTATAAAAATATGCTGGTAAGTATATTTTTTTTACTGTATTTTTCCCTGACCACTAACCACCCTGCACGTGCATACTGAAGCTGCAACTCGTATAACAGGTGGAAAACGAACTTCAACCTAAAAAATTGTTTCCAAAACATGACACTGGGCTTCTACTTGTACGCTGGTAAATGCACATTTGTGCTGCTATAGCCGTAGTGTCTAAAAACGACCGTTTCGTTTTGAACGGCTATTGCCGTCATGCCACATAGTGAACTTCGCTTTGACGGCTATAGAAGCAAGTGTCCGTCAACGGGTCAAGTAATAAAAATTTGATATATTATGAATGCAAGGCGTGAGAAATTTTCTATGGGAAAATTTCCAAGTATTAAATTTATTTATTCTATATTAAATTTCGATCTTTACCAACAAAATGTTTAAAATAAGTATTAATAAATTATCTCAATTACATAAAAGGTTAACTACTTTTCTGCGTAAAACTGTTAATTTTAAATTAGGGTTGTATTGGATTTCAAAAATAACGTTTTAAATTATGTTATATTTTTTATTATAGTTCGACAAACATAACTTCAATAAGTAAACAAAAAAATATATGCCTTAGGTAGGTTAAGTTAAAGTGCATCCATTATTGCAACACATTTAACTAGCCTACTGTATTTGATACAGATCACAAAATATTCAGTTACTAGGAAAATAAAATAGAATTCCATATGATAATAATTGTGAAGGATGGCTGACACTTCTAGAGAAATACAGGATTACTCTAAATGATGGACCCATTTTCAAAAAATTATATTTATTAAAGTACAAATCCAAAATGAACAATCTTTATACCAATGAAAAGAGGAAGTTTCAAAAAATGTTTTAAGACATTATAAATGTTCAATGTGTCCACCGTTTGCTCACTTCTTGCGAACTCAAGAACGCAGAAAACCTTGTGCTCCATAGTAGCCATCTCACTCCCAACTGACAGTGAAATGAAATCGCGGGCTATTGCCGCGCGACCTCTACCGGCCGCCTCTGGAACCATCACCCCTTTGAAAGCCGTGCACTCAGTAACAGCAGATACGCTTTCTGGTGTGTGGGACGAGTTTGGCTATCGCGTAGATGTTTGCCGTGCAGCAAACGGTGGACACATTGAGCATTTATAATGTCGTAAAAAAACTTTGAAACTTCCTTTTTTCATTGGTATAAAGATTGTTCATTTTGGATTGGTATTTTAATAAATACAATTTTTTGAAAATGTGTCCATCATTTAGAATAACCCTGTACTGAAAGTCATTTAAACCCTTCGACTACCAAATGAATGTTCAAATATTTTCACATGCAAATATGGTTTCATTGTTAAATATACAGTGTTTTGATACGAAAAAAATATTCACTGATTTACAATGTTCAATAGAGTATAACATTACAAGTAATGTTATGCACTCATAAAACTTATCCTTTTCAGTTAAAAAACTTGCCTCAAGTATCATGAACCCATCCGGTAAACGGAAGTTAAATTTACTTCATTCAATAAATTGTAACAGATGTTTTAATTTCATGTGGACCGTTCATGCTTGCAATCAGTGTTCATAGGTATACAATGTCAGTAACAAAATTTACTGACTACGTTTTGAATTCTAACATTCAGTGGTTAATCATAATATTCAAACTTTTAAATTTTTATATGAATTATTTTTAATTATAACTGTAACAGGTTTAATGCTTTATTGATGGTGGCAACAAAGCTGCTGTCAAAATTGTTGTAATTTAACACCATATAAAAACTTACAGGACCAAAAAACTGTTATTTAAGGCTCTGCTCTAGTCTCTGATTGGAAATTGGCTTTCCCTTCTTCGCACTGTTATAGAAATTCACATAAAACTTACGGAAATTTTTGACTGATTTTTTTTTTCTCTGGATTGAAAAGGCAACATACGTTGTTTTGTAAATGTAAATAACTTTTATAATTTAAACAAGAAAGAAAAATCATGCGTCAAGCATAGATTATGTAACACTTTCCAACGTTTCCAAAATAATTTTACAAATCATTACCGTTTAATAAGATGAAAGATAACAATTTGGAAAACGCATAACATATTTAAAAACGTAATTTCAGAAATTTCCAACATATATTTCCAACATATACAAAATTCGTAAAAATATCCGAATACTTTTATTCAGCCCTGTATATGATCTATAGATTTGAATATATAGATTTGTATATAAACGTAGGATGCTAAATTTTATTTCAGTTAGGAAACGCGTAGCACAGTTTAAAATTCTCCTTCTAGAGTTTCTGTCAGTAAACGGAAATGTGTTCGCGAATTTTTACGCTGCACTGTATACGATCTACAGAATTTATACACACCAAGTAATAGACAAAAAGTGAGTTAAATTTAAAATCGCGTTCAGCAACTTAAAACGCACTTCCAGGAATTATTGTTAACAGACAGTAGATAATTCTTTTGTGTGTCCCTGTAAATTAACGATGACTGCTATACACGCAATATTCTATTATGTAATGCAGCTTAGTGATATACATAAATTCCAATGCGTTTAAAATAGTGAAACATTATTTAAATAAACCGCAAACGATTTTTCTCCATAGACGTAATGTAACTGAATAATTTTTACTTGTCCTGTAAAGTAACTATAAGTGCTATGCACACCCTATTCCATATTAAGCTTCTTGTAATGTACCTTAGTGATATATATCAATTACAATGTGTTTGAAATTCTGTAACATCATTAAAATAAACCGCAAATGATTTTACCCCATAGACCGTAATTTAACGGAATACTTTTAAGTGTCCCTGTAAAAAACTATAAGTGCTACACACTTCAGTTGAAATAGGGAACATGCTATAGATAACGACAATAACATACAAAAATTTCAGGGCAATCCGAGCATATATACGGGAGTTAGAGCACGGATAGACGGCCAGACGGCCAGGCAAACCGAAGTCATAAACACTTTTCAACTAGGTTGGAAAGTGTTAATAAAAATAGTGAATATTTCAATAATTACAGGTTTGAGAACTGAGAGACTTTTAACGAGGGTTTTCGAATAGTAAAGATACAATGCCGCAGACTCATTCAAAAAACTTTTAATTGATAAAATGTGCATTGCAAATTATTTACTGGTACATTCTTCATATTTCGACATTGTCTAAGCATTTGTTAAGTCTGGGTACAAGCTTTTGTATCCCATAGTCATAGAAGTTTCCTCCTGTTGTCGAAACCACATTTGAGGGGGTTAGAATGACAGTGGAGTAACTCAGTATTCAGTATTTTGAGAAATGAAGGGTTTTGTGAAATTTGTCGTATTGCCATTGCATTAAGTGATCCAAATTGTTTTGCCCTCTAGCGACTCCATAAGTGAACTATGATTTATTTGACTGTCGCGCTGAACATATATTAGTTATGTTATTAAATATTATACGTTCCGTGAAAATATGATTATCTAGATTTTTCAAATTTTTGACTTACTCCACTGTCATTATAACCCCCTCATTTCAACTTCAATTTTGATCTCATCATCGTCGAGTTTTGACCTGAAATATGTTTTATCAGGTAAAGGAATAAGTGGTAGTCGCTGGGTGCAAGGCCTGGGTGCACAGATGGCCTACCTCTTCTGGAAACTTCATGAACACTGGTTCTACCTCCAGATAAAACACAACACAATTTTGCTACATTTTGTCGATTCATAATGTTCCCATAGACGGAAACAATTTTTTTACGAATATCCTCTGGACGCTCGCATTTTGCATGAAGAAAACGTATGACGGAACGTACTTCACATTTTGCATGAAGAAAACGTATGACGGAATGTACTTCACATTCTGTGAGACTCTGAATTGACGCAGTTATTATAACACATGCTACACGAAATAGACTCACCGTAGAAAAAATGACCACAAGGGATATGTCAAATGTTCAAGGTTACGATGCCAACGTGCTCATTAAAACTTTTTCTTTCCTGCTCTCTGAGTTGTATCTTAACTTATCGAAAACACCTTGTATATTCCTTCTGAATCAAGTGAAAAAACTCTGTAAGTTTTATGTAAATGCCCATAACAGTACGACCACTTTTCTCCATCAGGAAAACATGGAGCTGTGAATTTCTAGACTGAGCAAAGTCCGAACACCAAATTTGGTGTAATGCTGTATCTAATGCCATATCCTAAATTAGTTAGTTGAACATTCAATTTAGCGTTAAAGTGCAAAAAATCAACAGTCGTGTTTTATTACACCATTTTTGGTGGCAACTAAGTTGTCACCAAAAAAGAAGTTTCATTACACCAATTTACAGGTTTTGTTTCCTTGTACCAATTTTAGTGACAACGTAGTTGCCACCTTTTTTGCGGTAAAGTTACACTAATATTTTTTACACTGTACATAACACATGGGCTGATAAGTTCCCGGTCTGGGACACAGATGGCGTTGCAATCGCCGAACCGATATTTTTTTAGTAAAAACTAACCTTTAAAAGGTAGCAGAAACAATGGCATGACGATTCGCAATGTGGATAAAACGTTAGAGTGGTTTCAGTTGAACGACTTTGTTGATAAACACAAAAATGGATAAACAAAAATTTCAAGAATTGTTATTTGATGAGAAAAAACATCGTTCAAACAAAAGCTTGCCTTGATAAGCGTTATCCGGACACTGCACCAGGTAAATCAACCATTATTGACTGGTTTGCTGAATTTAAACGTGGTCGTACAGACACCAGTGATGCACCACGCCAAAGAGGTGGTTACTCCGGAAAACATAAAAAAAAGACCACAAAATCGTTTTGTGGAACCGTAGAGTGAAGTTGCAGGAGACAGCTCAGACTCTGGAGATATCCAAGAAACGTGTAGGTTTTATTTTGAATGAACATTTGTCTATGAAAAAGCTGTTGTTAAAGTGGCTGCCGCGAATGTTGACTTTTGACCAAAAACAACAACGAGTTCTGAGCACTGTTTGGAGCTTTTTCGTTATAAAATTATGTTATTTATTATAAAATTATTATTATTCATTTACTAAATTAATATTATTAAATTAATATTATTAAATTAATATTATAAAATTATTATTATAAAATTATTATTATAAAATTATTAATATAAAATTATTATTATTATTATTAAATTATTATTATTTATTATTAAAGTTACCCAACGAACACAGAACTTGCGGGCCACTGATGGCTACGTTAGCTTTGGCCCAAACTGTCCGATGAAGGGCTGCTATCATTTTCGCCGTAATGGCAACTTAAAAAGACTGTCACGCCGGTCACAATCAGGCCTCAACAGAATTGGCCAGAAATACAATAAGACTCCCATAATTAGGCCACTAACGGTTAATCATAAATGATAGATAGCCTAAAACTGACCACAATTATACTTTAAATGGCAATTATTAATGGAAACTAGCCCTAGCTAGGCCATTAAAAATCATAATGAATAAAAGCTAGCTATAAACTTGCCGTAGCAACGCCATTTGTGGTTTTCAAGAATTAAATCCAGCCCAAAACTGCCCACAAAAATGCCTTTTATGGGTATTATTATAAATGTGAGCTAGCCAAAACCCAGCCACTGTCGCCCAATAAAGATTATTTAGGCATAAATTAAAATTTATTCTATAAAAGAAAATATTTTTTAGGAGTTTATTTAAATGATAAAGTGTTTTTGCGTGAAATAAAGTACTAATAATCATTTATGTACACTTTTCAAGAAAATTACAAATTCAATTACTTTGATTTTTTTTTCAAAAATTTGAGAAACACAATGTTTGACATAGAGAATTAATTTGTTTATTTTTCCAATTATATATATATTTAAAATTTATATCCGATGACATTTTTAAATAATCATATTTCATATAAATTTTAAAAGTATATAATTAAAAAAAAAAACTAATTAATTCACTATGTCAAGTATTTGTGCTTTGGAAAAAAAAACAAGGTAATTGGAAATAGTTTTCTTAAAAAGTGTAACTAAATGATTATTAATTAGCATTTATATTCACGCAAAAACACTTTATAATTTAAATAAATTTCTAAAAAGCATTTTTTAACAGAATAAAATTTGAATTGGTGCTTAAATATTCTTTTATGTGTATGTATGTCTAATGTTAGATTTTTTCTTTCTTTTGTTTCACAATGATTTTAAAATAAATTATTGTTAAGTATGTTACCAGTATAAGATGTCTATTCATTAAATCATTATTGATAATCAAAAACATTTTTGCATCATTTTAATTTTATGAATATTAATTTTCACCCAAGTAATAAAATAAATAAATAAATAAAATAAAATAAAATTACAATACAATTCTATTTTATATAGTCCATGAATTACCAGTTGTTTATGATTATTTATCTTTTAAAGTTTAATAGCCAAATATTAAAATAATAATAATAATAATCTAACCTTTTCACATGAAAATTCAGTAATTTGAAGTTGTCTTGAAATTTTTAATGTTTTTTCCTTATTCTAGTTTTTCTAAATTGCATTAAAATTTACAATTTTCTTTGAGAACAATTATTTCCACACTCAGAAAAAGAGAGGAAAAAAACTTTATTAAAAATTATTATTCTAAAATAATTATTTTAAATAAATTACAGTTTATTATATATTGTAGTTTGTTATTATAGTTTATTTTTATAGATTATTTTTACAGTTTATTATTATAGATTATTTTTAAATCATATGCATTATCGGAAAATATTATTTAATAGACTTAAAAAGCGTTAAGGAATAAAAGATTGATAGAAAATTAAATCTCAATATTTTCTATTTTAAGGTGGTTCTCAAATTGCCGGCTCAACAACACGAAACTTTCTGACACATCTTAAAACGTAAAGGAATAAAATTTGCATGCCTGACTGTTGAAGTGATTTGAAATCGAAATGAGTTTTCCATTTTCTGATAAATAAATTGCTTATCGAGTTATAAGGATTCTTGACTACAAGTTTATTCCCTTTCTCGAGCAGCCGCTTTGGGAATTCGGTTCAAAACGCCGACTTTGACAGTATTTTACGAAATATCTCCTGCCTTTAACAAAAAATGAAAAACTTCTTTCAATTACATAGTTTCTGAATGACAACACCTGTACGTTTTTTTTCTGTAATTCTAAAGAAAAATTAATTTAGAAATGGGTCAGGATTTGAGAACGTCCTTAAGCAATAAAGTACAGTATCAGTGAATATCATGAAATAAGTAATCGTAAAATAAATATCATTCTACATTTTGAAAAGAAAAGTACTTTAAAAATTTAGTGCGGTTTTATAAAAAATACTTCTATCGTGAATCAAATGATGCAAAAAAGATTATCACAACATATATATTTAATGAACAGACGAACTGATAAAACCTTACCAATGTTTAAAGAAATTACTGGATCGCTGCTCTCATACAAGATATAAACAAGCAACATCTCTTAAGCGCTCACTCTAACTAAATGAGAATGACTATTCAAAAAGCCAGATTTGAGCCGCGGGCGTGTGTGTTCCGAGAATTTTCGACCTCCCCTATCTTGATCTGGATGTGTCCCCTCCAATGTGTCCTTCAACCGAAACTCTTTACCAACACATGCAAGCCTTTTTCAAGAGGACGGGGGGGAGGAGACATATTATTTTAATGTATTTTATAAAGAGATGCCTTATAAAAAAGATCGCTTTGTCTTTTTGTCTTCTTTCAATTATATACGTAATTTTTCTTTAAAATATTTAATTTTAATCATCTGTAAAAAAAAAAAAAAAAAAAAAAAAAAATACTTTCTTAAACAAATTTCATACGATATTAAAAATTAGTTACAACACCGAACTGTAAATGTGAATTATATATTAGTAGTATTTTGTTTAGGTCTGAATTTGTTTAAAATTTTAAGGATATTTATTTTTATTCCAGTGTGTTCATAAGAAAATTCAATGTATTAAGGCTGTTCTCAAATCGAAATCACCTAGTTCCTGACACATTTCTGAATTCCGTTTTGTTCGAAAATGCCTGAAATTGGCAGGTGTTCTTATTCAGAAATTGCGTAATCGAACAGAGTTTTCTATTTTGTAGTAATGACGAAAGATCTTTCAGAAAATATTGTCAAATGTGACGTTTTGAACCAAATTTCCGGCACGACAGTGCGGAAAAAAGAGAAAAACCTGTTGTCACGTAACAAAAATCGCTTATAACGCAATAAATTATTTATCGAAAATGAAAAACGCCATTTGCTTCCAAATCACTTGAACAGTCACCCCTGTCAATTTTATGACTTTACTTTTAAAAATGAATCAGATGAGTGTCGTTAAGTTTTGAGTTTGTTGAGTAGGGAATTTGAGAACAGCCTGAGACATACTTTACAAACAAGTTAATTTTATTTGTAATTTACAAAAATAGGTGAAGGCAAAGAGAAAGAAAAGTTTTCAAAGATATATTTTAGTGCATAAAATCGAAATTATTATTTTTATTATTATTATTATTATTATTTTGATACTTTCATCTAATTAAAAAATGTGCTTTAAACAATGAAAATTATTTTAAATTATTTTATCTCTTATAATCAAAATATCAGCTACTTAGCACTGGCCTTCTACTTTCTAGATTATGAAAGACTTTTATATGCTGGCTGGAAACTTAACTTACTCGCTCCATACTTAATATGCTTTCATAGAAAAACAAATTTTGAATAACGAAAATTATGTTGAAAAAGTGAAGAAAAATATTTCTCTATATCTTATAAGCAAAATTATATCAAGTAGAAGACGCTGGCCTTCTGTTTTCTAGGTGATTACAGGCTTTTACTTACTGGCCAGAAATTTAACTTTAGTGGCTACTGAGCGCGGAAAATGCAGTAGTTTTCTCCGCGCTCGCCCGTTATCCGTTAATCGACTGCTACCGGATGTAGCGGCGCATCAGTTAATATACAATGGTGGCTGGATACAAATTGCCGCAAAAATATTTGGCCATAACGTTTACGTCAAGCGGCCACATATGACGTGTTTGTTGGGTATGTTATTTATTAAAGTTATAAAGTTATAAAGTCATACAGTTATAAAGCTTTGTTAAAAAGTTGTGTTTTCTTTATTAGACAGGGAACTTATCAGCCCATGTGTTATGAAGACAAATATAACGGTGCGTAAAACCTCTACAATAATAACTGTTTCATTAGTTATCTAACTAACTTTATCTCTTGCAAATATCTTAATAACTTTAAGAAGCATAATGAAAAATGTCGAAAGTTACTTTGATGCATTATATATTTATGCCTAAATAACAAAATATATAGTTTTTTATTACTGAATTTTTTTTCCAAAAATTGTAATTATTACTGAAAAAGATATTTCTTTCTTTTAAAATAAAATATATATCGTATGCGAGTTAAAATATTGGCAAAATAACTTTATTTGAGTTTCCAAGTAAATGAGAATGACATTAATAATTTTTCCCGTTCCTTTAAATGTAAATACAACAACAGATATATTTAAAAAAAAAAGAAATTTATGTAAAAGATCTACTTCGAGATCTCAACAATTACATTTTAAAATCGTTTATTCCACGCAAGTTTGGATAAATCATTTTAAGGAATTTTTAAAGTTATTAGCACTCAAATACTATGTATCATACATTTTTAAACACATAAACAGCATATTCAATGGTTGGAGTATCATAGTTCAGATTTATTCCAACAGAACGAAAATTTACGGGACCAGGACTTGAAAGTGGGTACTTTAGCTTGCTCGAATTTTTCGCTCTGTTGGAATAAATCTCAACTATGATACTCCAACCATTGAATATAATTTACCTAGTGGAAAATACTTTCCTCTGTTCATTATAAACAGCATTTTCATTAAAACCCTTTCGGGTTCGAATTTTTTTTAGTATTTAGAAAAAAAAATAATTTTACTGTATTAATATTAAAAGTAGCTATCCGAATCACAAATGAAAAAGTTTAAATTACTCAATTACTAAAATCTAACGAAAAGAATTGTTTCACATACTATTCATGTGGTAATAGGCTAAAGAAGAAATTTTGAAGATATTTGGAGAAATGTCGAATTACAACAAAATAAAGCAGTCATAAAATATTTCTATTATTTTTTATATTTCATCACAAATTATCCGTTCGCGAAAGTAGTTAAGCAAACTTCGATTAAGATTATTATTACTGAATGCTGAAATATAAATTAAGTCATAATTATAAATGTATACACATATACTATTATTAATATTGACAGATAGTAACGAAAATTATTGTTAACCTATTAAAGCCTGCTGGTACCATATGGTACCTGAATGGCTGCCGTCCTTTTTGTTGTTTGTATACCAGTCAGAGGCGTAGCGTCAAGGGGGGCAGGATCACTTTACTACCAGTATTTTTATATACTATATTTGACCTAATTTAATTCATACCGTTCAAAGATTAAATAAGGCGAAATGTATTATATAATTATACTCGTAGTAAAATGATCGTGACCACCACCCCCTGACGGTACGCCACTGATACCAGTATATTTTAAGAGAAATATTCTCTTTATCTGATGACAGAAATTCCATAATAAAAGGGCACTAAAATTGCTACTTTTAAAAATTGGTATGAAATGCAATTTTTGCATTTTAAACAAAAAAAAAATAATTCCGGCTTTAATGGATTAAAACGAAATAATAGTCAATGAAAAGACATGTCCTATTAATGATACGTCAGACCCGAAAGGGTTAAATCTCAGAATTACTTTATTTATCACTGATATTCAACATAAACTATGGAAAACATAAATTAATTAAATTGTAACCAAATATTAATAATATGTAGGGTTCGAGCATCATTAAAATCAACCACGCACTGGAAGAATTAAGTAGGCATGAAGACAAGAATAACGAAGCGTAAAACCTTTGTGGTAATCACCATTTAATTGGCAGAGAAAATATACGTCACGTTGTATTTAGGATTAATTTTATAGAAAAGATAGAAAGTTTATTTCTGGCATCATTCTGTATTTCTGTTAAACGAAGTGATTTGCGTATATTTGTTTATTATTTCAAAAACAATTTTTATTTATTTTCATTTAAAATTTGAAGATATTAAAATTCTTTGTTCTAAAAACTGAAATCCAATTAATCATACGTGAGGTACAGCAAGCGTTCAAAATTTCGAACAATTATAAAGATCTTTTCAAGATTTTTAAATAATGCTATCTGCATAATGTGTGCAAATAACGCAAAACACATATCGAGTGGTGTTTCAAATATATATAAATAAGCAAAAAAAAAACAAACAAAAAAATACATAACTCAGTAAAAATCCATTTTCAGCAATTGCTGTCCGTATCGGGTAATGTGTGTGAACTCTTTCGTGTTGCCTTGTATGCAATGTATATAATTTATACACACCACCTAATGCATTCAAAATTAGATAATTTTATAAATGCATACCACATAGAAAACGCACTTCCAGCAATTATGAATCTTAGTCTGTGCTGTCACCAAATTATGTTGCGTGTCTCTTTGATTATTTATAAATTCTATGCACTCTATAATCTATAGAAAATATGTTGTAGTGCACTTTAGTGATTTCATTATGTTGAAGTATCACAACATCATTAAAATGCACCGTAAAAGATTTTTCCTCATAGATCATAATGTATGGATTACTTTATGCATTTCTGTAAACGAACTATAAAGGCTACTGACTCTGTATTCCTGATAAAACAATATATACTCCATCTCAGTGAAGCATACCAACCTCATTATGTTTCCAATGTCGCAACATTAATAAAATGAGCTGCAATCGATTCCCCCCCCCCCCAATTGACAACAAATTTACCAAATTCTTTTGTGTGTTCCTGTAGACGAACTATAAATGCACACACTTCCCTTTCAATAGCGAAAATTCTATACCAAACATCCATAACATATAGAAATTTCATGGCAATACAAGTATATTTACGAGAGTTAGATCACGGACAGATAGATGTCAAACAGCCAGTAAACAGGCAAAACGCATTTATAAACACTTTTCAATTATATTGAAAAGTGTTAAAAAAAATGACAATAAAATTAGGATTTACATGTATTTCAATCATTCAAAACCAAACTCCTTCTTCAATGCAAGATGAAAATTCACACTGAAATATATAACATGATTACATATTTCACCATCAGAAAATAGAATAATAAAAGTTAAAGAGAGATAAGTGTTGTTAGATCGTTTTATCAGCCTTTTCTTGGAGGCTCTGCGCTGAAGAACGGTATTCTTCATGAAGTATGCTGTATGACAAATACCTTAATAAGTATCATGTATGCTGATTACTTTCGTTTTGCTTTACCTTGGTTTAACACAATTTTCGTTAATGTACAATTCCTGTCAAAAAAGATGAATACTCCATTATTCAAAGATCGTTTACAACGAAATCACCCGACAGTTGTTATTAGACTTGGAATATTGTTTTATTTCGTAATATGAATGCAATTATTGAAATAGTGGTCGTCTACATATTAAATTTCTACCACCTTTAATTTTAAAATGGTAATACTTACTTTTGTCACTTTGTGTTCTTTGAATAAAATCAACCTCAAAACTGGATAGTTTGTGATTTTTTTAAAATTTTTCATAATGTTAGAAGGGATTTAAATTGAAGGATGCTAATGTACAATTGACGGGATGAACTTTAATTTTAATATATGCCAACAATATACGACTGTCGCAATTAGGTCTTTCTTGTCGTATTTACAGTAGTTGGAACCTAAATGAGACGGTCAAAATCCTAAATCTGACAATACGTTTTATACATGTCAGTGCACCCTAAAATATTCATTTAATTACTATACACGTTTGACTTACTTAATAAAAAGTTGAAATACATAAAACTGAAAGTTGAATAGATTATTATTGAACTACTTAATATACTAATAGCTTTTTTTAATATTAACTTCAATAATAAAAAAATTACTTTGAGCTTTGAGATACATAATATTGGATATATTATAATTAAATAATGCATACTTCAATATTCATACTTTACACACTTTTAACCTTGACTAGCGAAAAAAACAAGAAAAAAATAATGAATGACCATAAGTTTTATAAAATCTATTTTCAGTTTACTTTGAACTCTTTTTTAATTCTCATCTTCCATGTAGGTCTTAAGTTTTTTTTTTTTTTTTTTTTTTTTTTTTCTGAATGATATGGATATAAAAAAGCTTGAGGTTTACGCTTATTCATAACTTCTGTTTCTGCTGCACGTTTTTACCGAATTTCGTTTTCGAAATGCTGCTTTTAAAGCTTTAATTCTTCTCTCTTTTTCAATTTTAAATTTTGCTTTAGCTCTTTCACTTCATTATCATCTTTGATGTTTTTCATATATGCTTCAGTTCTCAAATATTCAGCAAAGTTTGATCCTACTGCTTTCTGCTTTTTGGCTAAATTTTAAATTGCTGCTGAACATTTTTTTACACTGAGCAGTAGTTGTTAAGTCTTTATTAACCATATTTTTAAAATCATATCACATTTAAAAATAAGCTAGCACATTGTCATCTTCAGCGTGAAGTTAAGAATACTCGATTCATTAACATGAAAATCATGAATAAAAATTTATTTATTGGCAAAAAACAGGTGAGTGCACAATTCATTGCTAATAGCTAAATTCTTATCAACCAAGTCATTGCTGGGTATGAGTAGTATAGAAGTATTTAATTCATTTAATTTATATTTCTGATTTTGTAAATTTTTATATCGTTGAATGGCATTGCGGTCAAAAGATGATTCTGGAACAGCACACCGATTGAAATGAAAAATTACAAATTTAAAAACATGTATTTGTTTCTATTTTGATCATTTGATAGACGTACTTAAATACCCGGTCAAAGAAAGAAAATATTGGAGGACCACATTGAAATCCCTAATTTATTAACTCAACACAGCTTAATTAAACATAATATCTACTTTAAACTTCATTTTAATTCAATATATGAAAATACCATATAAAATTACCTTAGTTAATCTCCCAAAAGTCTCTTCGCATTTAGGACATTCAATCCGTCGCTAATAGGTATCTGAATAACACCAGTTACCAAAATAGATAAAATAATTTACATTTCTAATTTGATAACTTGTCGCCTTTTCCCGAGCCATAACATAATGAAACAGACATTGTAGCCCTTGACGTTCATAAGGTTATTTCATCTTCGAAGTTAAAAAAGAAAATCGTGAACCATTTTGGAATTTTTCACCTCATTTAGGGAATATGGGGACGCTTTATAATAAACAATGTGTATTGCAATGGGAATTTTTTTTAAAGAAAACGTTTTAAACTCAGAGAAATGTTTCACGTTTTGTTTCTGAAATGCGGATGTTTCAGTATATAACATTTACATGCGATTCTTGTGTTAAGATTTTAAGTACAAGAACATTGTCGCATTAAGGGGTCGTCACATTTAGGCACAATGACCTTATAACCTATATTATTTATTACATTAAAATTATGCACGTCTTCGAAAACATGGCTATGTGCTTTTACAACTTATTTAAATCTACGTAGGCATCTTTCATTTATAATTTTCCCAGTAAACCCCGGAATGATTTTTTTATGAGATACAAAGAATAGACCAAAACTTTTCTATGCGTTTTTCGTTTAACTAAAAATTATTATGAAATTTTTTTAAAACATTGTTATTTTTAAAATATATATATTATGACCTACGTAATTATTTGTATAAAATGAACTATCACGATCAAAAACATCTGTGCGTAAGTTATAGAAAAATAACAGCAAATTTATGTGATTAAAAAAAAATATTTATTCTAAATTTAAATGTTTCTCAATATTTTTTCTAGTAGATAAAAGTATAAGTTCTCTTCAAATTGTAACTTTATATTCTTCTAATAAATAATAAAGGTAGTTAGTCGTATTTTTTTAGAATTAGAAATAAATTAAAGTCTGTAGTTAAGGAATAAAATCCAAGTTCATCCCCTTTGTAAACTGACAGGTAACTTTAGTATCCCTTCAAATTTTTAGTACGTATTAGTTAAGCAGTTTTTCAGTAGTAATTTTTAACTTAAATTAAGCTTTTCAGCACCTCTAAAGCTAAGTTAGTGCTAGTTATAAACATTATATCATTAATTATATTTCTTTAGTATATAACCATTTGTCCCTCCCCTCCCATATTTATATTTATCTAAGTTATATAAATTATAAATATTAAATTATATATAGATAATATATAGCCGATGGTTCAAACCCTCTCTTAATTTAGTAAATTATGCATATAATGTCCCCCTTGTAGGAATAAGCAACTCTATAGAATATTTAATCTCAGTTAAAATTATTGTGGGGTAGAACTATTGGTAAATTAAGAAAAGCAACCAAGTAAAGTAATAGTAATTAAAGTCTAAAAATAGTACCTAGTTTCTAGAATTAAAAGTGTTACAAAATGTCTAACCCTATTTCTTTTCAGATGCGACGATAATGTACGCTAATAACACCCGATGCATGTAAAAACCACCGTGGGTGTAAAGTCCTCCAAGTTACCTGTGAATTACCTCTGAGGGTGCCTAGCCTGGTGAAGCTCTTGTCACCAGATCAAGGTTCTAAATTACGAGACCAATTCGAGTAGTGATGGCATGACGTATGGATGAGCGATGCAGCAAGGAAATAGTAAATATCACAACATCTCACATCCGTCGGCATGACTTCGCTACACTGCGCAGTGCTGAACAGTATCATCCAAAATCAATAGCAACCGGTCAACTAAGATTAAGCAATTTATGCAACAAGACGCACCATTTTTCTAAATTTATAGAAATATTTTAACACATTTTCTTTTATAAAATTTTAGAAAAAGTATATAACGTATACATTTTTGATAGGCTGCTTTGCTCCAACGAATTCAAATACAGTGTGAAAAGTTAGTGCTACTATTTGAAAAAAACAAAGTTTGTACATTTTTAATATGTAAACCGCCCCTATTTAATAAGTTGCATGCATATTCTGAAAGGTGGTGTGGTGGCGTTCGACCATCACGTGTGCCATTTTCGTATAGTGGAGTATATAATCTCAGGTTCGAAAACATTTTTTCACTAGCAGAAAAGGTCAATTTTTTAAAAATGAACTAATTCTATTCCGTGCTCGACAAAATCTTTATTTTTCAGGCAATGTTGGAGTAATAAAGTACAGATGAGCTACGAGTCAAAGGATTAACAGCAAAAAAATATTCAAAAAGACATAATTGCTTTTCATTCAATCGATACTAAGGGGAGCGCATGACCTCTTGTCACCGTAACAGTTACAAAACTAAATTTTTATCTAAACAATATCGCCAACACAAATACTGGCGAAAAAATAAATTCCCAACTAAACGCACGGGTAACAGACGTTAGATAGAAAATAAATGGAAAATTTTAAATTGAGTGCGCAGAAAGTGAAAACAAACATCGCCCTTGGCGAAACGAACATGCCAAGTACGACAACCCTATAAGGAGCCACCATGTCTAGCGACACCTCTGTGTTATTACTTAAAATACCGTTTTTATTTAAATAAAAACAGATAACCGAAATAAAAATGAATATCAAAGGGGAAGAAGTATAAAATTTAATTGTTAAACTGTAACGGAAAAAAAATAGAAAATAAATGATATTTTTAAAATAGTATATTGATTATGTCTTATTAGTAGGTTTTATTTATTAGAAATTTAGGAAGACGCACTCAATAAAGAAATAAAAAATAAATGCTTTTTCCTTTTTAAATACAGTTTAAATGGGGAAAAATTAATTTTTAAACATTTTAAAATGAAAAAATGAAATAAAATATGTGATTGCAACACAGGTGGCATTAGTTCGAGTCCAATGACACCTTTATCTTCTGTTTATAGTAAACGATCTGCGAATGATGATGGGTGTGGTTTTTATTTTTTATTTTTTATTTTCAACACGGACTATACAAAACAATAAAAATTATCGTAAATGTTTGAAAATTGTTTGTTAAAAGGACGTATGCATCTACGTTTGTTTTAATATAAACAACTGGCAAAATTTAGTTTAAAAGGATTTTCTTAACACATTCCTGGCAGGAGATGGGAATTCATGCCTTTTGGAAATGTGTAATTCCGCCCACGGGCAGTACTTTTTCTTTCCATTTTTTAAAATTTTATTTCTCAAAAAACATACACAAAACTCGTATATTTTTACAATTAGAGTACTATGCATATAAATACTTCGATTAGAATCAATATGATTGGTATATTCTCATTCATTTATAATATTAACACTAACAGAGAAAATATTTTTCTTAAATAACGTAACGTGCAAGTATAACGCTAATAGTCCTTTTTAAAAGTCAGAATTCTTGTTTAGAAGACAAAAACTTGCCGTCAACATTGTTTTCGTCTTATATTAGAATCTAGTAAAATGAAGCAAAATGGGGTTTGTTTTGTAATCATTTTGCACTTATTACATAATGATCTTATTACTTTAATTTATTTAGTAATGAGAAGTATTTTAGTTGAATTAATAATAAAAAAAATAATGTAAATGATGGCGTCGACACAGTATTTATTTTGTAAAATTAAACTATTTGATTTGTAAATGGAAACTATTTAATCCTATCCTAATCAGAAAAAATATCAAACACGTATTTAACGATGCTTAAAGGAATTTAATATAAATTCCACCGATAAAAATATGAAAATCTTTTATGAATATATTTCAAAGAAATTTTATGCTATACAATTTTCAGACTGTCCTCTAAGAGAAAAAAATTAAAAGAATAAACGCAATTCGAAATTGAATAAATATTTCTATTATGATTAGTTTGAAAATTTAAGTAATTCCTTATGGAATTCTTGAAAGCATCATGGTTCCACCTAATGCGGATATTTCCGTTTTTAAAGGCTTATTCTAATTATTCTAATTAATATTTTTAAATTTTAAAAAGAAAAGTTCCTTACTTGAATACTTTTTATGTATGGAACTACCCTTCTCTTTGAATAATATAAAAAAATATTATTAAAAGAGAAAGTTATAAATCATTCATTATTCAATTAAATCTTATATTACTGTACTGCATAAATTTAAGCTTATTAAATGGAAAAGTAGTTCAGTTTAGTAGTAGTATATTAATAAAAATTTTTACACTTTGTAGCAGATAAACATATTTTTGAAGATCTATTTTAAACATGCATTTTATTTTAAATTAATTTGGATTACAAAACTTTATTTATAATTGGTTGTTTTGGTGCATTCACTTTATTTTTGCACATGTGAGAGAAACAGACTGCTTTAAATTAAAGACGTGTACGGACAATCATCAACAGGATCAGACATTTCGAAAGCTACACATACATAAGTCAGAGGCTTTCCTTTTTGAGAATCAATGTAAACTCCGTTTTACGAAAATCCTACATTTTGAATTCACTAAAACTAAACTAAACCTGCAGCTTTACAATACATTAAAAATATTGACCTACAGTATCCAGTCCTGTTTTCTTGACCATGGGCCCCAAGCTGCTGTACAACGTATGCCCTGGACAGGTGGTCAGCCGAACGTGGGACCCTCAGTGTTCAGTTCCCAAGCAAGCTTGGTACTCATTATATCGACAACGAAGAAATGAAACGTCGAGTGGACTTTACCCAGTTCGTAGACGGGAATCAAACTGCAGACCTGTAGTGTGGTAGACAGGAACGCTGACCACTATGCTACTGAGCTTCTTTTGTGTTCACTGTCCCTTAAAGCTTTACATTTATGAGTCGATTATCAATTATTTATTTCATAAGAATTAAAAAAAATTGTCTTATTACATTATATTGTCTTAGTTTTGTTTTTTTCAGAAATGGAATTTAGTGCCCAACATTGATACAAAGAAATGTATTAATCACATTTTGTATCATGTATTTCTACAAATACCTATAAATCATTAACATCTTTTACCTTAAGGATTCATGTTTAATCGCATAGGTGCCAGATATTACAAATTTTGCATACCGCTATTTCCGACCACTAATAACCACCTTATTTAAGTTACAGAATTCTGCGATTACACAAGATGAAGTTTACTGTTCGAAATTGGTGATAATGAAAATTTGAAAGCCTTCGCTGTTATTCATTAAGGCACATATCCATAGCGACCATCGTGTTCGATCACATTTACTTCTTGCTCTGTTTTTGGTTATTGCAATAAATTTTGGTATTGTCATTGACTACTATTGTTTTTGTAAAGAATATTTTTTTGTGCCTTATAAGTGACAGTTGATAAATAAATACATTTATTGAACAATAAATGCATTTCCATCCCTTGAACAATAGATGAATTATCATCCCTTGAATAATAGTACATGAATTTCCATCTATTGAACAATAGATTAATTTCCATCTATTAAACAGCAGTTCTTCCTTCAACACGTTGATGGCCAAAACCACATAAATTAAAATATCCACACGGGCTATTTTATTCACTCTTACTGCTATAACGTTATTTCTGTAATTCAATTGCATTATTTATGTTATCAGATATTCTAGAGCCATTTAAGGTTATTAACATTGTGCTTGTTTATAAAATATCTCATTTAAGTACCTTTTTATTGTCTCTACTTTACAATCATTCGAATATCATTGCAGATGAGGTGAATAAAATGGCAATATCATTGAAGCTCATCGCATTCCTTAGTAAGCATTGTAAACTTAAATACACATTAGAGTTAAGCAAACATTAAAAGGAGGTAGTTTTCATTTACGGAAGCTATTTGGATTTTTACTCTTATATAATAAAGCATTATTTGTTAAAAAATAATGAACGATGCGATGATAATACAGGTTATCAACTTGGGTTTTTCCATTTTTTTATTTTTAATTCATAAGTAGTTCATTAAATATTTTACGATAGTTAAAGGTAAAATCATCGTAAAAATACTTCATGTAAATTACATCCTTAAATAGGCATATTTTTGAATTTTACGAATATAAATAGACCACAGCTATAAGGTCAATCGATAATTTGATTTTGTATTTAGATTTCACAAGCACAGTTTTTTATGTATTTTAAATTTAGAAATTATTTATGTGCAATATTTATTAAATTCCCTTAAAAATTAAACATTGCTTTTTGTAAATAGACATTCTTAATTGTCAAAACATACTTCACAATAAAGTAAAAGCTTTTATCAATAATTCAATTGCAAATTTCTGTTTTAAATAACCGAATATGAAAATCGAATTCGTAATTTGTAACAATAAAGGGTACTTTACGCAATGTTTTTTTAAGGAAATAATTTCCAAAATTTTATGCTAAAAGTGGAAATAATAGGCAATTCCTAAGCACAGTTTCTACAAACAGAAGAAAAAGTTATTAATAAAAGATCATTGAAATTATTTAGGTCCAAATAGCTACAGATTACAATATCAATACCAAAAATAACAAGCATTTTATGACGACTATAAAGATAATTCTGCATAAATGTGATGTGCACAAATGCGACAAAGTACTTTTATCTTAAATCATAACGCAAGAATCGTATATAAATGTACCCTTATGTCATCCGTATTTCAAGATCAATACGCGGAATATGTTAATGCATTTCAAGCGTTTCTTCTGCTAAAATATCCCATTACAGTCTACATGGTTAATTATCAATCTCAAACAGTGGCGTAGCCTGCGAGGGGGTCCAAATGCCCTGGATACCAGTAATATTGTAAAGTTTTTCTTCCCCTTGATTATCGCAGAAAGTTCTCCGATTAGGTAAAGCAAAGAAAACTTTAACAAATTAGTGGTATCCAGAGCATCTGGACCGCCACCCTGGCTACGCTACTGATCTCAAAGAATAATTCCTAAATGGAGGAATAATCTTGAAATCGAGATTACCATTTCCCTTCACTATGACTGAATGTCAAATAACCCCATCTACATTACGACATTGAAAGTCTGGTTACGGAAGTGAAAGAGGGAAAAGGATATAAGTTTCGAATTACAGTTGCTTCAACATTGTCATCGTATTTTGGTGTCTCATACTGTGACAGAACGATTAACGCCAAGTGGGAACCTTCAAATGCGGGGAGGCATTTCAGCAGATGTGCTAAGATGGGTTAATGCGGTATTTTCATATATTAAATGAAAATGATGTTTTAAAACTGAAATTGTGAATAATCGAACTTTATTGAACGCTAATTGAAGAGTGATGATAAAATCAAATTTACCTGCTATGTAATTGTTGAAATATTTAAGATTTTCCACATAGCAAACATAAGTATTTTTCTTTGACTAAGTACTTAGTTGCTTATTCCAAATAACAAAAATAGAAAAAATTATGCCTTTATAGAAATTTAATAAAAATTTGAAGCAATAATAACGGTGTATATTTAAATAAAGAATAAAGAAATATGATCAATGGATCAAATTTTGAGGGGTAGGGAGCAAAGCAAAAGTGACATTTTTCGATTTTCTGGAAACAGAGGGTTTAACGTAAATGATCAGACTTATTGGCTTTAGTTATATTTCATTTAATTTTTAAAAGATATTTTTATTCAAGAATCACTATGCATTATTTTATATAATTCTATAATTATTTCGACTTTCCTTCCAGATGTTCTTTCTAGATAATAAATTTCTTTAGCGAACTTCAAATCGTAGAATGTAAACAAGCTGCCGAGGATGATAAAACTGGTTGACTGACATCATGGCAAGCCTATAGGAACTATGCACTCTCTAACACATATCTAAATAGAAAGATAGAATTTTGCAGGCCTAAAGCCTAATTTGAAGAGTCTAAGAATAAAATTAAGTTTAGCAACTATGTAATTGTAGAGTATGAGGGTGAATTTTGCAAGTCCTATTCTTACTATTACGATAAATATAAAGATTCCAATTGCACCATACCTTCTAGCACTGCTACGCAAAAAAGATGTTTTTGTCTCTAATTCATGTTCAATCAACTTGAGAAGAAAGTCGATTAGATTGCACCTTATTTGAAGGTTTGATCATTTATAACTGTGCCCACCTTCTTTAATATATCATGCCTACATACAAAAAGGAGTAACTATTGAGTTTGAAGTGTTACGAAATGTGTACTGAAATAAATAAACTCACATAAGACCCATGATTGCGGTAACCGTAATAACCAGAATTTTGGATTAAGAAAATGATAATCATCCGTCAACTCCCATTGTCACCTTCATGTAACCCATCTTTCAAAGGACCAACAGGCTTAGATTTACAGTGATTTGGGTTCTAATCTCGGATTTGATTGTATGATACTATAATCTTCCAAAGTTTTGAACCTCCACTAAAGAAGCAAGGAATTGAGTTTCTTTCTTTTTTTAGGAGGGATAAATGTGTCAAAAAGCAGTAAGTCTCATATTATTTCTGACTGAATGTTAATTTAACCTGTTAACCGAAGAATAAACTTTTGTTCAACTGATATGCCTGATTACTAACGGGAGACACACTTCCACCAGTAAAAAAGAATAGAAATTTTTTCCTCCTTATTCATGGCAGTAATTTTGCATAAATAGGGCGTTTTAATAAGACGAAAATTTCTATTAAAATTTTACTGGTGGCAGTAATGCGTTTAAAATATTGCGGTAATATTTCGTTATACCCAGTTAACAGGTTAAATGCTGAACTGATATTTGTAGAATTTTGAGTGTTTCATTATTTTTTCTTGCTGTGATGCGATCTTGAATATGTGTGCCACCCACAGGTGAAATGTAATTTTTAACATATTTTTTAATTGCCCTTTATTATTGAAAACAATACTACAACGTATGAATTTCAAACTAAAAATTATAAATTTACTTATGGGCGTTGTAGGGTAAAAGTATTTTAAGAAATCCTTGTTCAAAATTACATATTTAAAAGAGTTTTACACCTTAGCGGATAAAATAATCTTAAATTAGTAACTCTTTTCTAATCAATAATAGCAGTAAATTTTTTTGAAATAATAACATCAGGAAGTCTCTTCTGGTGAAATGAGATTCTGCATGTTTTGTTTTACTACTTAGTAAAAACATTCTTAATGCAAGTAGACTGGCAAATAGTAAACCGAAAACTCGACGTTTCATAGTAAGTCAAATAATAAAGCCAAATAAAAATTAATGCTATTAAGATAAATATTGAATGCAATTTATGATACGAAATGAAAATGTAATAAACCAAAGAATACATACATATTTTATACCATTTTCCATGATCACAATTAATTTTGTCATATAAATATATAATTTTGCTTAAAAAGAAAACTTGGAATAACATCAAATATTTTAAATAGTTTCCTTACACCTTTATCAGAAAAAAATAATAAGTCAAACATCAGTCTTATGCAAGATTATAATATCGAAAAGAAAAGTGCTAAAGCTTATTAATATGTTAAGGATTTTAAGTCGTATTATGAGTATTTACAATCATTAAAGGACTTAATGTTAACATAAACAGGGAAAGCATTTTTTATAATAAAGCAAATTTTCTGTTATCTTAAGCTTAAGCAAATACTTTCATTTGTTTTATTTTTATCCGTAAAAGGTACATTAAAAAAGACGTTGGATTTTAATTAGCCTTTAAGTTAAATATTTTCATCTCACACATTTTATTTTAAGATTAACAGCAAAGCATAATTGTTCCTTTAAATGCGAAATCTTTTGGTTATAAAATAAACATGTGATTTATCTATCTAACATTCTTGTTTAATCAACTTCAAAAAGAAATCGTTTTAAAAAGATGTAATAAAAGTTCGAAAAGGGTTTTCTTTTTGACTGTACAATATTGTTCAAATTAAAGTATCCCTGTTTGGGATGCCCTGCCGAGAAAAGCAGTGGACGTTAATCTTCATATTTGGAGGGTATGCATATCAGGACAAAGGAAATTGATATGTTGATTTTTTTAAATATTCAAACAAAGGCCGCTAGGGAAAAATGAAGCGCTGCGATCGGTTTAAGGTAAAGAAAAGGTAACATGACACAACCAATATAGAACAGAAGACGAGGTGTCGGTAATTAATTTTATTATTACAATTTTCTACACACAAACTGTCGATCCTACAAAAATGTTAGGGACAGCACAAACGAAAGACACGCACGTAGTAACACAACAGCACACAAAAATTTCACAGGTGGGTTTCAATGCATCCACGTTCCTTCAGGGCCAACACGGTAAACCGTGTTACAGTATGGTCCACAGTGGCGTATAACTGGATCCGTACGCAAAGATTTCTGCCCTCGGTACAAACGAAGCGCTTTGCAGCGTTATTGCCTTTTTGGTAGAAAAGCTTTAGCAGCAAAGCACGCTTCGGCAACGACAGAACCAACGTGGAGGTCTTAGGATGATCAGAATCTCTTCACCCATTTTTTTATCTCTGGCAACGGACCTTTAGTCCGCCTCTTATGCAAATTTTGTTCGCCAGTACTGCGCACACAGACGAATAATCCAATTCTTATCTAGCTAGCACGGTCTGTGTGTAAAGAAATGTAATAATAAAGTTTTTACCGACACCTCGTATTCTGTTCTTTATTGGTTGTGTAATGTTACCGTTTCCTTACCATAAACCGATCGCAGCGATTCAGTTTCATCCAGCAGTCATTGTTTGAACTATTTTTTTGCACCAATCTCGTTCCCATGGCCTGATATGTATACCCTCCAAATATGAAGACGTTACGTCCACTGCTTCTCTCGCCAGGCGTTCCAAACGGGGATACATTAATTTGAACCATCCGGTATTTAAATTGTTCATAATATTATATATCTGTAATATACATTTCCAAAATAAAATGTTATGTTTTATTCTGAATAGTCTTTAATAGCGAACATTAATTAAGAAAAGGAATAAATATGCAAACCAAAACACACACATACAAATATTACCCTTTTCATATTACGAGCATTTCGCCTTTCAACAGCAGGGTTGCCCACACACCCAAAATTTCCTGATCACATATACAGATATCTATATATTTTTAAATAAAAAAAATATATATATATGTATATATATATATATATATATATATATATATATATATATATATACTAGCATATGCCCCCGTCAAAAATGACGGAGAAGCGTTATTTTAAGTTTAGACGTTAGGTCAGATTATTGACATATTATTTCATTTAAACAGATGATATAAATTGAAATATTGTGTGTGTTTTAACTAGAGGTCCAATATGGGGGTATATTTTTCGTCATTCTGTTGTACGCTCAGTGCAAATCATTGGTTTACATGGATGCGAAACATCCTTCGTTGCACGAATAGCCGATGTACAACACAACTACGTAAAACACTTCTGTCCTGTACCGGCATGAAAGAATAGACTCCCTATTCCCTGGTTTTAAAATTTTTGCTAATTTTACTGGAAAACACGAAACTAAAATACGTGGAACCCGATTATAGAAGATTAATTCCCAGTCCTCTTCAATATTGAGTTTGAATGATAATTTCGTCAAATTAATTTGGCATCATTTATGGCAACCATAAAACTCTGGACAGGTGGATCACAGCCATGCTGTGATCAGGCGAATATCGCTCCGCGCCCAGGTACTAACTTGTCAAGCTAGGCCTCAAGCCTAGCAGGTAGGGGCCTGGTCAGCGGTATAAAAAACATGAATCGTGTCGGCGCTTCATTTAAAACCCATTTAAACAGGATATGATTTTAGGTTCAACTGGCCAATATTAAGCTCATTAACGTGTATCAACAGCCATAGCTTTATTATTTCTTTGAGACTGCTTAATTTGAAAACTTTAGCTAATATTTATTGCTTTTAGTGACTTTATGTTTATACCGTGATGTGGTTCAAAATGGATACGTGGTTGAAAACTAGAATTCAAAAGAGAACTGCGACTAACATTGGTAAATATCATAAGAACATTACTAATGAATGAAAGCAAAAATATTTGAGGCCGCTTTATGTGACAAGGAGTACGCATAAATAAAAAGTCTAAGCAAATGGTATGTGGGATAAAAAAAGATGGGAACCGCTGGTCTACAGCAATAATATCAAGATTTACATCAACGGCAGAATATAAGGATAGACGCAAAATTATAATACCTACAGCAAACTATTGTACTTCAAAAATCAGAGAATAATTAGGAATTTTGAATAACGGGAATACCGCATGTAATGATGTTTTATCCTATAACATACTTGAGATATGGTTTAATATTTTCAAAATCCTTTTTTGAAAATAAAAGGACTTGAGGATCTGGACGTACAGTAACCTAATATACACCCCCAATGATTAATAGACTTGACCCTAGTTCGAAATTGAACTAAAATAGCACAGTAAAAGCGAAAAATGATCGAAAAACCTTGAAAATGATCACTGTCCTCACTGAAAGATCTCGGGGTTAATATTGAAATATGTATGTAACATCTTTTTGCATACATTTTTAAAACTTAGTTATATGTAATGGGATGTTTTCAAATACATTTTATGCACCTTTTCAGTAAATCAATAATTATTCTACTTGATAGAGTTTTTGTTGCAATCAAATTCTGAGCTACTCTTGAGGAAACGGTCCGAAAATTTGCGTCCAGGTCGGTGGTCGGTTATCCTAACACTAGGTTCTCTCGATCCAGTTCTGTCCTGAGTTGTTGCACACTATTCTTGCAATGTCATCAATTGCCACCAGATTTCCACCTTTCGACAGCTCTGTTCACTACATTTTTATGACAATGTGTCGCTGTACCGGTAGTGAACACTGAGCAAATGCTTAAACTTTATGCAAAACTCAAAAATAAACATGTTTACAGGAATTAAGTCTACCAATCATATATATTATTTCTCCTGTCAACATCCCTTTTTCTAAGAAAATAAGAAACGCAGAACGACGAATGAGATAGCATATGAAAGGATTTTGAACAGGCTTCTGACATAGCATACTTAACATTTCGTTAAAACATGTTTTTGATTAAAATTTGCTGATAATTGTTTCCTCCGTAGAACATTTTGTTATCCAGGGGGCGCTGCCGAGCGCTCAAGACGGGGTGATGCGCGGAGCGGATTCCCGCCACCAGAGATTTTTTTGCTTGAGACGTAAGCGCAGTGTACCAACCACTGCCAGTCAATTTTGTTCTCCTTGTAAATAAATGTAATTAGTTAAGTTTTAACTCCACTTTTTATTGAGTACGAAATGATCATCTTAGTTTTCTTAAAGAAATACAGTCCAACGAGATTACCTGAGCTATCTACGGAAAATGTTTTGGTCCTCCGAGCCCCAGCGCTCATTTAGAACACTGTGAATAATCATCGCACTTGGATTTTTGTATGTAGTTATAGATATAATGGCTACTATTAAAGGTACTGTGATCCTCAATCGGAAACGCGGAAACATACGCAGCCAAGTTACACGAATATCTAATGCTATAAAATCAAAACTTGGCCAGAAAGAATTGGAACTAAAGTTCAATGCTCTTCAGACATTAAAAAAGAAGACAGAGGAATTACGAAATGAGTCGTATTCGAGAATTGCTGATGATGATTTACCGGAATTTGAAAATTCCTTGACGGAGATAGAAGAACAGTTAGAAACTCTCGAAGTAAGTCTTCTTGATTTAATAAAGCCTAGTGTTTCTAATGTTGAATGTCAAAATAATAATGATAGAATTAATGCTAATGAGTCAAAAATTAAATTGCCGTCAATTAATTTACCCCAATTTTCGGGACGCTACACAGAGTGGTTTAATTTTAAACTACAATTCACCACCTTGATTGATAGCAATGATGAATTAAATGATGCTCAAAAATTATATTACTTACAATCGGCTGTAACAGGCCCTGTGAAACAATTGCAAAACATTGATGATTCTTATGCTTCCTTATTCGAAGCTTTAAAAAAACGATTTGAAAACAAACGGTTAATTGTAAATTCTCATATTTCTGAGTTATTGAGTAACAACAAAATAAAAATTGAAAATGCGAAAGAAATACGCAATCTGGTAGATAATTTATTGAGTCATTTGAGGGCTCTGAAACAATTAGGACTAGAAAATAATAACTTGTCAGAATCAATTTTAATGTATTTTGTGTTACAAAGAATCGATGATGAGTCAAGAAAGGCATTTGAAATGAGTCTTAATTGTAACGACTTGCCTGAATGGAATATTTTTATTGATTTTTTACTAAAAAGGGCTCAAGCTCTCGAAAACCTACAAAAAAGTAACACCGTTACGAAACCTAGGTATGAAATTACTCAGAAACAAAAAAGTTTAGTATTACAGAATGACAAATTTAATTGCGCATTATGTAAACAACCTCATATGATATTTCAATGTCAAAGGTATTTATATTTATCGGTTCAAGAGAAATTGAACCAAGTAAGGAAGTTGAAGTTATGTTATAACTGTTTATCGTTATCTCACGCTGTTAATCGATGAAACAAATTAAATAATAAGTGTTGGATTTGTTGCTCCAACCATCATGGTTCTCTTCATGGAGCTAATTTTTCGAAACCTGCTTATGAAAATAGGCAAGTTAATTGTATTGCAAATGAACCGCAGTTGAAAACGGAAGATAACGTAAATTCTAATTCAATAGAACCCACCACAAATGCGTTAACATTGAGTTGTCAAAACAATTATGATCAAAATTTGTCTGGCACCAATTATAATGGGTTGATTTCGACAGCTGTGATTTATTTAAGTGGAAGTAATGATTCTTTTTTTCCTTGTATTGCGATTCTTGATACTGCGAGTAATGTCTCATTGGCCACGTTTTCTGTAGCAGATATGTTAGGGTTGCAAAAATATAAGGTCAAGTTATTAATTACTGGATTAAATGATTCTGTCTGTAAAATTAAAAGCAGAATAAATGTAGAAATTTCCAACAAGGATAGAAGTTTTAAAAAATTATCCAACATGTTTTTGGTTCCTAAAATCACTGATTTAACCCCTTCAAGCGCCGTAGAAATTTCTAATCTGCACTTACCACAGAATTTAACCTACGCGAACCCAAGATTTTTTTAACCTCAGCGAATTCAAGTGTTATTAGGAGCAGATGTATATTACGAACTGTTATTAGCTGGTCAAATAAAAATTCCTAAAACTTCTATAATTTTACAAAATTCTCATTTAGGATGGATCGCGGGTGGAACAATACAAGATAGAAATGAAAGTAAATTTACGTGTCATTTAATAGAAAATGAAGATGAATTAGATTTGAAAACCTTTTGGGACTTAGAGACGTTGGGAATTAAAGATGACCCAAACAGTGTTAAAAAAGAGAAAATTTTAGAAAAATTTCATGAAACTGTGCGTTTTGAAAATAACAGATATGAAATCAGTCTCCCTTGGACAAGGGATTGGAACCATTTAGAAAATAATTATAAAACCGCCGAAGCGCGACTCTCAGGTCTTATAAAAAGAATGAAACGTGATACAAAGTTATACGAACAATATTGCAATATTTTGAATGAGTATTTAGAGATGAACATAATTGAAAGTGTACCTAATTTAGAAAACCCTTCAGATAAACCAGTTTTTTACTTACCGCACCATACAGTATTTAGAGAAGATAGTGTTTATACTAAATGTCGAATAGTTTTTGACGCAAGTTCCCATGAAGCAGGACAATTGTCTTTGAACGACTGTCTTGACGCAGGAACTAATTTAAACCCTAATATTTTTCCCTTATTGATTTTTTTCAGACTAAACAAAATTGCCTTTCTAGCAGATATAGAGAAGTATTTTCTACAAATTGCCATAAACGAAAAGGACAGGGATGTGCTGAGATTCTTGTTTATAGATAAGAATCCTGTTGACAGTGACGCATTTAATGTTATCGTCTACAGATTTTTACGCCTAACATTTGGCTTGAACTCAAGCCCATTTTTGCTATCTGCTACAATTAAGCATCATCTTAACAAATTTGAAACGGAATATCCGATAACGACAGAAGTACTCCACAATTGTATTTATTCGGACGACTTAATAACCGGGACAGACACAGTCGAAGATGCGGTGAACATTTCGGAATAATCTCATAAAATAATGAAGGAAGCTAGCATGAATTTACGGAAGTGGATTTCGAATAACAACCAGTTAATGGAAATATGGGATAATCGTGGATTTAGTACAATGCCACAACCTTTTGAGGATAGTACAATACATAAAGTTTTGGGGATATCGTGGCAACCCAAGCAAGATATACTTTTGATAGATATTGATAATTTGCTCGAATTTTTGCGTAACGCAAAAAATACAAAACGTTTTGTATTGCAAGTTGCAGGTAGAATATTTGACCCTCTGGGTCTAATTTCTCCGTATACAATGCGAATTAAATGTTTATTTCAAGAACTGTGGAGTAGGAATTTAACATGGGATGAAGAACTGCCCTCCGATATTACAAATACGTGGGAACAATGGTGTTCCGAACTTCCCCAGTTGAGAAATCTAAAAATTCAAAGGAACATTTTTCAGTTTCCCGATGACTCCAATTACACCCTAACTTTGCATACCTTTGCCAATGCCAGCCCAAAAGCATACGGTGCTTCCGTGTATCTAGAAATTGATTCACTAAGTGAATCTTCCTTAAATTTGATTACATCAAAATCCAGAGTGGCACCATTGAAAAAAGTGTCACTTCCTAGACTTGAACTTCTAGCAGCATTACTTGCTGCACGCTTAACTTTTGAAGTAAAAACGGTACTAGATCGCAAGGGACCATCGTCTATGTATTTGTGGACATATTCGCAGATTGTCTTGTACTGGATCAAAGGCTCTGCGAACAGGTAGAAGTCATTTGTGTCGAACCGTGTAAAGGAAATCCAAGCTCTGACAGACCCATCCAGGTGGTTTCACTGTGCAGGGTCCGAGAATCCTGCAGATTTGCTAACAAGAGGTGTCAAGTGTGACCTTCTCGTTCAGATTTCCAAATGGTGGACTGGACCAGAGTTTTTGAAAGACTTAGATCTGTGTAACAACGACCAAACTTTATAGATTCCTAACAAGGACATATATATAAACGAACTAAAAAGAGACTCCGTGAACATTATTGACGATGATTTTGTTACATTAACTATTTCTCACGATAAACCGTTAATTAATCATATTTTTGCATGTACTAATAATTTTGTAAAATTAATTCGTATAATGAGTTTTATTTTTAGATTCACCTTCAACTGTCGTACTAAATTGAAGAGAAGAAGTGGACCACTATCCCTCGACGAGGTTAGAGAGGCCGAATCGTTTCTAATTCGGTCAGCACAAGGAGGGGAATTTAGGGAAGAATTAAAATGTCTCGAAAAAGGTAAGCTTGTTCACAATAAAAGTAGATTATCTTCCTTAAACGTATTTGTAGGAGAGGATGGATTAATTAGAGTTGGCGGCCGTTTAGCACATGCAGATTTGCCGCTTAACTCAAAGTTTCCAATTATGTTGCCTGCAAATCATAAGTTAACGGATATTATTTTAAATTACTTCCATCTCAAATACTTTCATTTAGGCCCACAAGCGTTGCTTTTCCATGTAAGACAAAAATTTTGGCCACTTAATGGCAGGAATAATTGCCGAAGCATTGTTCACAAATGTGTGACATGCTTAAAGAATAAACCTGTTGTCAGCTCCCAATTGATGGCTGATCTTCCGGGGGAACGTGTGACACCAAATTTTGTATTTTCGGTGACAGGTCTGGATTACTGTGGCCCATTTTCTATTAAATTTAAAAATCAAAGGAAGGGTGTATTGAATAAAATTTATGTCGTAGTGTATGTTTGTTTATGCACCAAGGCAATACACCTGGACTTTGTTTCAGATCTCACAACTCAGGCTTTTATAGCTAGTCTAAAACGTTTCTTTGGCAGAAGGGGAAAATGTGCAAAAATCCTATCGGATAATGGAAAAACGTTCATCGGAGCTGACATCGAGTTGAAAAAATTGCATAAACTGATTAGTTTCCCAGATGAGGAATTGTGTAATTTTTTAACCCATGAAGGTGTCAAATGGGAATTTATTCCCCCCAAATCACCGAATTTTGGTGGCCTCTGGGAGGCGGCTGTAAAATCATTCAAGTTTCATTTAAAACGGGTAATAGGTGATCAAAAATTAACCTTAGAAGAGTTTCTTACTATACTAGCGGAAATTGAGGAAGTTTTGAACTCCCGTCCCCTTACCCCGCTGTCCCCAGATTTCGAAAATTTTGAAACCTTGACACCCTCTCATTTTTTAATCGGTAGGCCGATCACTTCGATCTCCGAACCCCCATTAGATAACATTAATGAAAATAGATTAGCAAAATGGCAGAGAATCACCAAATTTAGTCAGCAAATTTGGAAAGCTTGGAAGCGCGATTATTTAAATAATTTGCAGCAGAGGGGGAAATGGAAATTTAAAAAGGAGGATGTACAGAAAGGAACTTTAGCACTAATAAAGCAGGAAAATTTACCTTCCACCAAATGGCAGGTTGGAAGGATAGTTGAAATTTTTAAGGGAAGGGATAATATAATACGAACCGTAAACTTACGGTTACCAGACGGGCGAATTTATAAGAGAAATGTCAGAGATGTCTGTATATTACCAGTTCAGTAACAGATTTCTTTTCTTTCTTTAAGCAATTTTTAAGGTATATATTATTTCTGTATGTAATGTAGAATTATAGTGCATTTATGATTGTATTATTATTGTATCTGTAAGTTGTTATATCTTATAATTTTTTCTTATATGATAATTTTTGAAAATTTATATGTGAATGTATATTGAAATTGAATTTCAATCCCCGGGGGAGTGTTTCCTCCGTAGAACATTTTGTTATCCAGGGGGCGCTGCCGAGCGCTCAAGACGGGGTGATGCGCGGAGCGGATTCCCGCCACCAGAGATTTTTTTGCTTGAGACGTAAGCGCAGTGTACCTACCGCTGCCAGTCAATTTTGTTCTCCTTGTAAATAAATGTAATTAGTTAAGTTTTAACTCCACTTTTTATTGAGTACGAAATGATCATCTTAGTTTTCTTAACGAAATACAGTCCAACGAGATTACCTGAGCTATCTACGGAACAATAATTAAAAATTAAATCGGCATTGTTTTCATAAAAGAAATGAAAGGTTTTCCTCAAAATATTGTTGCCAAAAAAAATACCACATTATATGATGCTCAGCAATTATTATAAAAAACACTGCTCGGATTTATTTTATATATATGATTAAAAAGCGAAATTGAAATTGTAATGTTTAGATTTATATTTCTATGTCCCATGTTTTCCCGAAGCGGATGACGTCATCCTCTAATGCAATAAAATACGATTGTTATTTTTTTTTCCTCGCGCGTGCCTTTGGCAATCTTGGCTCAGTTTTAACTCTAACTTTGATGGAATAAATTAGATGATATTCTGGCTTGACTAACAACTAAATGTTGTTTGCAGATATTTTTATCCTTGCTTTTTCTTTAGAAGTTTAAATCTGCATCTAATAAATATTACATATTGATAAAAAATGGTACTTCTCTATTATCCCGTCGACCACTTTTCATAACAAAAAACTGTCGCCAAATAAACGGTAGAACGTTGCCATTGGAATATCAAAATAAATTTATAAATAAAATATAAGAATTTAAGGACACAATTGTTATTTTAATTAATGAAATAACTGATAAATCAGTAAAACATAATGAAAAATACACGCAAATGTCGAATTAAAAGCCACTTGATGACGTAACAAACACGTATAACACTTCTGACATCAAGTAAATGGGACTGAATTTTTGGCGTTTATTCTTACAATTTGGCGATAGTTTTTTGTTATGAAAAGTGGTCGACGGCATAATAGAGAAGTACCTAAAAATATTAGATTTCAGCGCGAAATCCTCGCACGGGCCCTCTGGTTTCAATTATAGTACTTAAAATGTTGAAATAAATTTCTTAAAAGTAGTTACAAACAAGAAAAACAATACATTAATTGGCTTACCTTATTCCAAACAATAAGAAATCACGTTAAGGTGACCAAACGGTCACATTGTATGATAGGGAATCACATCGCTTGGGAACTAATGGTGTTTTGGCGTAATGCCATTTCCATTGGCGCGGCAGCTGTCGCTATCATTTTTGTTTTGTTCTTTTTTTAACATCTTGAAAATGGAAATCTGTCAGTTTTCTATTTGTCATGGAATAATTCGGACGTGATTTTGACTCTTTAAATTATAAACAATTTTTTTTTATTATCGTGGCTCTAAATGGGGAATTTTATTATTATTTTATGATTAATTGAATGTAATATATTATTCTTTACGATGTAAGGTATTTAATTAATGTTAGTTATTTTTCAAGCATTCATGAAGTCGGTTTGAACACATATGAAGTTTGTTTCGAAATTAGCATAGCTCTTTAGTGAGATATTTTACTGGAATTCGATTATTGACTTGTTATAGTTCATGAAGACAAATTATGTTATATGTGACTGTGTGTTATAATAAACTATATTAGCCTAAATGCTCTCCCAGCAATGTTTTATTTTCTCTTGGCGTGATTTTATTATATCGTTGAATTCATTAAAATCACTGTAGTTAGATGGGTTAACATTATAGTATTGTGTATGCGTGAACCTATGCGCGACTTTCAATGGATATTTTGTTTAGTTAAAAATTTTAAGTGTCTATTATGGCGACGAGTGGTACTGTTACCTTATGTTTTGCTTTTAAAAAACATAAATCTTGCACAAAAATGTAATATATATACAGAAATTAACCATTAAATATGTCAGAAAATTTGATTTCTGAAACGTGAATATTGCCTCCTTATACATCGCCATATAAAGGTTTTATTTTGAAACACTTCTAAATAACTCTGATAATATAGAAAATGAATTTCTAACGCCTCAGAGTATATATAATGTGGTTGGGTTGCTAAAGCAAGGTAACTTTCGGATAAGACGTTTCTAAAAAAATAACAAAATTCTAGTTACACGGACTGGATATTACAATAATTATTTTCATAATATTTTCATATTAACATTTTTGGTTACGGATCTAAAAAACTGTACGTCCCAGTGAATATATTTTTTTTTATTCTATTCGTAACACATTTACAAAAAGTATTTCTGTCATACGTTTTTAACACTTTCCAACCTAGTTGAAAAGTGTTTATGCCTTCGGTTTGTCTGGCCGTATGGCCGTCTGTCCGTGCTTTAACTCCCGTAAATATGCTCGGATTGCTCTGCAATTTTTATATGTTATTGTCGTTATCCATAGCATGTTCCCTATTTCAACGGAAGGGTGTAGCACTTATAGTTTTTTACAGGCACACTCAAAAGAATTCTCTTACATTACGTCTATGGAGAAAAATTGTCTGCGGGTTATTTAAATAATGTTTCACTATTTTAAACGCATTGAAATTTATATATATCACTAAGGTGCATTACAAGAGGCTTACTACAGAATATTGTGTGTATAGCAGTCATCGTTCATTGACAGGGACACACAAAAGAATTCTCTACTGTCTGTTAACAATAATTCCTGGAAGTGCGTTTTAAGTTACTGAACGCGATTTTAATTTTAACTCGCTTTTTGTCTATTACGTGGTGTGTATAAATTCTGTAGATCCTATACAGGGAAGCACAAAAGTTCGTGGACACATTTCCGTTTATTGACAGAATGGAGGGACAGAGAGAGGAGACAGACGGAGAATTTTAAACTGTGCTACGCGTTTCCTAACTGAACTAAAATTTAGCATCCTATGTAGTATATATACAATTCTATAGATCCTATACAGGGCTGAATAAAAGTATTCGGATATTTTTCCGAATATTGTATATGTTGGAAATTCCTGAAATTTTGTTTTTAAATATGTTATGCGTTTTCCAAATTGTTTACTTAGATGATATCTTTTAGCATTTTAAACGGTATGGTTTGTAAAATTATTTTAGAAGCGTTGGAAAGTGTTACATAATCTATGCTTGACGCATGATTTTTCGTTCTTGTTTCTAGGATAATTTCGAGAGCAATCTAACGCAAAGAATTTTTTTGTAAATTGTGGTATGATTGAATAATAAAATAGTCGCCAGTACTGGACTGTAATCGAAATATTAATGAATGTTTAAAATATAATTTTCATTTTTAAAAGAATAATTTTTGTTTTAGCTTTATATACTCAATATAAGCAGTTCTTAGAACATATATTCTCATAAATCTTTTTTAATTTATGTGGCTTAAAAGTAAAATAAATATAAAGATATTATATATATTCAATGTGAACTCATTCTGCTTTTTTAATTACATGAAAAATGTTAACGTATTTTTTTTTTCTCAATGGATATATGATTAAAATTGTAGAATAGTTATTTTTAATGTAAAACATGCAAAATACCCTCAATCAGTGACGAATATTTTACGCAAACATAACAGGGTATACCTTTCACTAAACTTAAATCTTTTATTATTCAAATATGTAAACATTAAACTTTCTTTTATTTTATAACAATGTGTGTGTAACAAGATGTTTTCCAAGCGATTATTTTCCATTGATGTAAAAATGCACTCTACCATCTTAGATGTTTGAAATGTATTTTCCATCATTTTTTCATAAAATTTATTGAAAGAATTTAAGCGATTTTTTTTCTAGTCTATTTGTGTTTTTTGGAAATCGTTAAATACTGTTTCATAGCACCATGTACCAAAATATTTCTCTTAAAAACTCAATATTTACATATAAAACCCATTTTGAAATATCAGAGATTAAATAGTTTTTGTTTTAAAATATATACAATAGTTCTGAGTTTTAATTCAGTGTTTTAAAATTAGGGATATCTATTAAAATAACTAAAATAAATATTAAAGTATAGATAAAATTATTTTCGCATAGTTGATTCAAAATTATGAAAAAAAAAAATAAGCGTAAGGATTGCAATTTGTGTCACGGAAATTCTGTTTTGCGTTTTTTTTCGCTCATTTGACGGTTTTATAAATATAAATTAACCCATTAACCCTCGTGGTTTTTCAATCTAAAATTAAGAATTCGTATCGGAAATTTTGAAAGAATTTTTATTTTATGTAATCACGAAATGTCTGTAATTAAATAAATGAATATTGCTATTAGTGTTTTCTGGTATGAATTCGAACTTTCTAAATAAAATGAAATTCCGGTAATTTTAACCCGGCAGTGAACGTGTCAACACTCAATATACCAACAAACGGTCATTTGACCGGAACCAAATCTAAATATTATTATTCGAACCAGAAATTTCTTTACGAAATAAATAAAACACAAATTACGCAGTAGTAAATTAAATACATCGGTAAAAAAAAAAAAAAAAAAAAAAAAAAAAAAAAAAAAAAAAATTAGTGTGAAATATTTTTTTTAAACTTGAGTAAAATTTTCAGTACGTTTAGTGTTAATTAGTTTTAGTTAAAAAAATACATATATAAAAAAATCTGTTGACAAAAATTTAATGTTTAAAATTTAACTAATCAACGAACAAGAATTGGCTGACATTGAAAGCAGCACTGCAAAATAGTATACAATCTACTAATCTTATGTATTTACATTAATTGGTCCTATGTGCAGTAACAACAAAAAAATCATGTTCAATGTAAAAATGTTTCAAATAGTGGAATCTCTTGATTAATGCAGTTTTAGCTTTTTCTCAATGTACCGGGTGATTATAATTAAAGTTACGATTTCAAAAATCGATAATTTTAAAACTACTGGTCAGAATGACTTGATATTTTAGCAGAACAATCGTGAGGCAATGGAATTTTGTTTGGCGAAGGAAAAAAACTAGTTCCAAATTGTGCCGATAGATGGCGTTGTCAGGGTAATGTCAGGGGAAAGACCAAAAATGTATTCTTGAACCCTTTCCGGCGCGGTGTAAATTTGTTTGCAAAATGATGAAATAGAATTTACAAACGAATCCATTAGTAAAAAGAAACTTGCTTATTTTCTGGTTCTTAATGAAAGGAAAATTTTAATTAAATATTCTTGGTGCCTTTTGTCAGTTTTAGAATTAAAATTGGGTGTCCTTTTTGTGACCACCGCCCGTTAAAGGGTTAAACATAGGAATGATGTTGCCAAAAGGAAAAAAATAGAGTTCAGAGATTTTCTAAAAATTTATTAGCGAAAAGACAAGACTACGTGTTTACAGCGACGACAGCGATAATGACAAAAAATGAAAAAACAAAAGAGCTTCATGGAACAAACACCTTACTGATTACTAAGGCATAAGTTGCTCAATATGCCCTCCGCCTTGTTCCGCTACTAATTGGAAGCGCAAAACGGCATGCTCCACAACAGATCGGAGGGTATCTGTACTAATGCAATGGGTGTGTTGTGTGATGCTTGCCTTCAAGTCGGCTAGATTCTGAATCCGCCCGCTATAAACAACATTCTTCAGGTACCCCCAAAGCCAGAAATCACACGGGTTTAAGTCGGGGGAACGTGGCGGCCACGTTGTTGGAAAATGGCGGCTTATGATCCTATCATCTCCGAAATTATCACTCAGTAGCTGCTTCACAGTAGTAGCAATGTGCGGAGGAGCGCCATCTTGCATGAATATTATGCGATCCACACACTGACGCTGTTGAAGTGCCGGAAGAACATGGTTACGCAAAAGTGCTTCATACCGCTTGCCAGTAACTGTGCAGGTAACGGGACCCGCAGGTGTGATCTCCTCGAAGAAAAATGGACCGACGATAAACGCTGCCGTTATTCCGCACCACACAGTGACCTTTTCAGACTGAAGAGGTAATGGCTGTAGCTGGGACGGATTCTCGGTCGCCCATATCCTGCAATTTTGCGTATTTACAGAACCTTGCAAATGAAAGTGGGCTTCGTCAGACCACAGAATGTTCCATGGCCATCCGTTGTCCACTTCCATCCGGGCAAGAAATTGTAGTGCAAAAGATTGACGTGCTTCCAGGTCAGCAGGTAGCAACTCCTGCACATGAGTTATCTTGTACGGATAACAGCGTAAGACGTTCCGTAGGACTTTACGCACCGTGCTGTTCGGCATATCCAGCATTCGGCCAATCCCCCTTGCACTGCTGATTCCAGCATCACTGTCAGTATGTTCCTGTAATGCTGTAGCCACATCTTCCACTGCCGCAGCTGAAACTGGTTTCCTTCCTCTACCCCGTTTAACGTCAAATGAACCGGTCTCTTCGAATTTATCAATCATTTTTTGCAGACCATTTGTTGTTATTGGACCTTTTTTTATGGATTTTAATGTCCGAAACTTCCTAATAGCTGTAAGTGCACAGTCATCGTTCTTATAAAAAAGCTTCAAGAGCAGAGCGCGATCCTTCATAGTCAGAGTCATGATGAAGCATTCAGGCAAAGAGCTGCTGCTCTGCATTTTTATGGTTGCTATGTCTGCGGTGCGCATGTCACGTATTAGTAATTTGCATATCTTCAGACAATGTGAACCCAGACAGCGCCATCTATGGGCACATTTTGAAACTTTTTTTTTTTCCTTCGCCAAACAAAATTCCATTGCCTCACGATTGTTGTGCTAAAATATCAAGTCAATCTGACCAGTAGTTTTAATTAAAATTATCGATTTTTGAAATCGTAACTTTAATTATAATCACCCGGTATTTAATTAGAATTTTACTTTCATTAAGAACCAGAAAAATAAGCAAGTTTCTTTTTACTAATGGATTCGTTTGTAAATTCCGGTGACAGTCTATTATTTCATCATTTTGCAAACAAATTTACTCCGCGCCGGAAAGGGTTCAAGAATACATTTTTGGTCTTTCCCCTGACATCACCCTGACAACGCCATCTATCGGCACAATTTGGAACTATTTTTTTTCCTTCGCCAAACAAAATTCCATTGCCTTACGATTGTTCTGCTAAAATATCAAGTCATTCTGACCAGTAGTTTTAAAATTATCGATTTTTGATATCGTAACTTTAATTATAATCACCCGGTATATCACATATGTATGCTACAATAATCATATTATCAATGGGAATAATTAATACTACCCGACACCACTTATTTTTTAGAAAAATATATCAAAGTAATTTATTCTAGGTCTGTTAAAGTTAGGACATTTGATTAAAAAAATCAAATAAATTAAAAATGGTGTATGAAACTATTATTAAACATACCGTATTTATTGCGCATAATTTGTGACCTCTTGTAATTTATTAATACTTATATTAGCAATGGGAATATTTAATACTACCCGACACCACTTATGTTTTAGAAAAATATATCAGTATAATTTATTCCAGATTTGTTAAAGTTAGGATATTTGATTAAAAAAATCAAATAAATTAAAACATGTTGTATAAAACTATTATTAAACATACCGTATTTATTGCGCACACAATTTGCGGCCTCGTGTAATTTACTCACCGCGAACTTTTGTAAAAAACATTTTCGACAAAAAAGAAAGAAAATTCACCATTTTTTGTACCCCTAACATTTAAAAGAAAATTATGTTTAAAAAATTAAATAAGTGTAATTTTCAGATGAAGCATCGATAGAAATGTCTGAAATAATGAATCATGATTTCAAATTGCTCTAACCGCATATATCCTAGCAATTTTGATTTCAAAATCAGATTTAAAATATAATATACACTGCAAAAAAAAATTATTGATTTTACGGTATAATACTGACACCCCAGTTGCTAGTATTATACCGTAAAATCAACAATTTTTTTTGCAGTGTAGTTTTGAATTTAGTTCTGTGTAACAAAAGAATCATATTCGGTTCTTTGTCTTTGTTTTGATTTTCTATTTTCATCTGCGCGAAAAGTGCAGATTAATTTTATTACCAATAAGGCTGAATCAACAGACGAGTGATGCATTAGTACTTTCTGCCGAAAATTAATCAGTCTACGTTATGACATTTGATGATATTGTTCATGCTGTATATAATTATAATGGAGAAAAATATTTTTCACCGCAGACTATAAATTTGGAGCAGTCCACTTTGCGTAAAACTATAGAGATAGAATTCTTCAATTGTGCTAATTATCTACGTATAACCTAGGTTTCGTGGTTATTATTATTATTATTAACATTATTATCCTAGAATACTTCTGAAACTTAAAAAAGAACTGTGCCATGTTAAAAAAATGCCACTTAACACTAGAACAGCGATGAGGGGTCATTTTGACAAGTATCAAATGAATAATAACAATCGATGATTCGTATTCGAAACAGAATTTTTTTTAAATCATTTAAATTATATACCACATAAAATTTAGTTAAATAAATAATGTAAATAGTTACAAATTCTGGTGTGAATAATTTTTATAAAATTTGTGTAAAATTTCCCGCGGTCCTAGTGTTAAATAACTGCTGCTACTGTAATTTATATTTTAGCATTAGTTATTTTTTAATATTATAAATTTGCTGATTTCCTATCTTCAGTGAGATTTCAGTCCTTTCCAACAGATACCTCAGAGCCATTCAACGGTGCAAGGCTTCCTTATCATAGTGTCAGGCTTCACAATCAGCAAGTTTCCTTTGACCGCATGGTTGTCCTGCTACTAGCGCCAGCAATCGTCAGTAATAGGCATGATCTCCATGGTAATAGGAGTATTTACGACACGAAATAACACGAAATTTTTTCACAGCTCCATTTGTTCTATGCATTTGCTTATGAACTAGTATCGGTAGTATACACCAGGCGGCGATACTTTCCGGAGAAAGTCAATTAATAAGTTGGCAATTACCGCGGACATTTTCTCCCATAGACATTCTCCAGATTGACATAAAAAACGAGAGATTAAATTAATTAAAAACCAGAGAGTCTGAATAGTCACTATGTGAAAGAAGGAACAACTGGTTTTTAATTAATTTAATCTCTCGTTTTGTATGTCCATTGTATTTGTGGTTTGTGTATATTCTGATGACGATTTGATGAACAAATAGAAACATGTAAATTTTAAATTTTAACATCTTTAATGTTCATGTTGACGTCTTTTAAGCAAAATAAAAAGTGTTTTAGTGTATATTTAAAAGTTAATTCTAATGGACGTATTTTGACTCTCCACTTTGTTTGAAATATAATAACATTTGAAAGACATTTCTTTAATTACTCTGTTTGTCTCCAAGGGAGTTGTTTAGCTATAAATACTTTGTTGTATATTAAACAACCCTCTTCTTTTAGTGAATGGTAAACAAAATTGCACAATATACGCCAGTAAATACGGTATATACCGGGTGTCCCAAAAATGACTGATGGATTTTAAAATTCAATAACTTGCAAACGGTGACAGATATTTAAAAAAATCTTGCAGAGGGTTATGTATGATGTCAGGAGTTCTTTTACTGAGATTCTTGATTTTAGTTCTAATTTCTAACAATAGATGGCGCTGACAGCGATTGGCGTTCAGTCGAGGCCGAACCCACTCCACTCAGCACTGATGCACCGCCCCTTGAATAGTAGATGGCGGCTGTCGCAGGCGGATTTTTTTTTCAGCTTTTGAACGGTCCCTCGAACTTCAATAGCAATAATATCGAAAAGTTTTCTTTGACTTATTTGATCTCAGAAAAACAAGGCGAAGAAAACTTTTAGAAATTATTGGTGTTGAGTGTCTAGGGTCTGTTCAAATGTTGAAAAAAATGCCACCTCAACAACTGCCATCTAGTATTCAGGGGGCGGTGCATCAATGCTGAATGGCGTCAGTTTCGGCTTCGACTGAACGCCAATCGCTGTCAGAGCCATCTATTTTTTGAAATTCGAACTAAAATCAAGAATCGCAATAAAAGAGCTCCTGACATCATACATAACCCTCATGTAAGGATTTTTTAAATATCTGTCACCGTTTGCAAGTTATTGAATTTTAAAATCCATCAGTCATTTTTGGGACACTCGGTATTTAAGAAAACATACTTAACATAACTCCAAATGAAAGTATTATCCTTTTATTTTAGAACCTTTTAGATTTAACAGCCAGTTTGTTTGTTTAGAATGCGACAGACAACCATATTTCACTGTATGTTTTGATCTATTACTTGTACAAATTATTTTGCTAACATAATAGTCCAAATTCTTTAACTGTGACTTCTGTCAAGTAGAGACTGTCTCAATAAAAACGTTGACACATTTTGGAAATTAAAATAACCTATCACTACCGAATGTAAGAACTTGGAACTCAGAGATATGTAGCTAAAATAATGCAAAATCCTTTTAGCGCAGTCAGTATACTTTAATGTGCACTTTGCGTTGCACGAAGAAACTTTGTAAATATTCAGTTTTACTCAGATTTTTGCAAACTCCCAAACTTCCAATTTGTGTTCAAAAATTATGTAGGAACAACATAAAGCATTTCTATATCGAAGATCTATGCTAACAATTACAGGGTGAACCAAAAGTCTGGAAGTGATTATAATAATTCATTACTAAATAACCGTTTGTATAATAATGTAACTTGTTGTATCATTGGATAGGTGGATTGGAAGGAATGGACCAACACCCTGGATATTACTCCTCTTGATTTTTTCTTTTACGTGTTTTTAGGACAGAGTCTTTGCCAAACCAATTGCTGACATCGAAGAACCGAAGACTAGGAAAAGAAGCTTCAGTGTGTACTGTAACAGAAGACATGTTAAAGAACACTTATCGGGAACTAGAATATCTCTTAGACATCCTCCGAGTTACCACGGAGGCTCACGTTGATATTTACTGAGGTACCTGGTCCTATAAACCACAGTCTAATGACAGCGTAGTATGTTTCTAATTCGGGCAGACAAAGTCTGTTTATTAAAATAATGTGTAAATAATATACGTCCTATAAAGAACATATTGCAGATATCAAATATGACAGAAGAACTACTGCTTTACCTAGACAACATAGAAAAGAGCCATTTCAGATTGATTTCAAGAGTAGTAAAATAATTTTTCAATCAAGAGTTTATTTCCTATCCATTATCCGTGAATCAACAGAGATATATTTGCGAAAGGATAACATTTGAAACGAAGTCTGTTTATTAAAATAATGTGTAAATAATATACGTCCTAGAAAGAACATATTGCAGATATCAAATATGACAGAAGAACTACTGCTTTACCTAGACAACATAGAAAAGAGCCAATTCAGATTGATTTCAAGAGTAGTAAAATAATTTTTCAATCAAGAGTTTATTTCCTATCCATTATCCGTGAATCAATAGAGATATATTTGCGAAAAGATAACATTTGAAACGAATCGTCTTCTTTTGAATTTCCCAAAATTTGGCAAATGATGCTTTACAGATTAAAAATGCAATAAAAATAAAAATAAATAATAATTTTAACGTTTTCCAGTTTGACCAATATAAGCACCTGCTTGCATTGGACATGTGATCTCGTGATTTATGTTTACCATTTTCAAAAACTTTGCAAGAATATTTTATTTATCATTTTGATCTGAAGATGTAGCCGTTAGAGTGAAGGAAACATATGTAAGCTATATTAAAAGGTATTTTTAAACGTTTTGTGTTATGTTTTTATCACTTTAAGCAATACCTATACATTAATTTAAAATACTGTGTACCTGTTTTTTAGGTAGCTTTCATTTTTAAAAAAACTACCTATTGCAGCCGTTCGGAGGAAAGCAATTCCATATTTTATGTCCATATATCCATTATCAAATCAAAGAAATCAAATTTAATATAACAAAGAATAAAGGCACATTAAAATGCTTTTACTATCATTTTATGTGGTTCTGCCAATAATCATTACATTTACGTATTCATTAACAGTAAATCCTTAATTTTATGCAATTTTCATTCCTAATATGTATACAAAAGTTAATATATGGTAATTTTGATTAATTATTTATATTTATTATTAATATACGAGTGCTACGATTGTAGTGAGGAAAGTTGAAAAGGTACATCGAGTAGTATATGGAAATTTATTTTCATTTTCAACGATTCTTTTGATAATTACATGCAATTCTACGCTTGTTACGTGTTATTCAGTTTTACAAGCACATTAGATGAGGTTTAAAATTTATTTCCATAATGTTTGATCAACATATATGCTAAAAAATGATATTATGCAAGTAAATATATCATATTTTCGAATAAAACTCTTCCTGACTGAATATTCAAACCATAAGTTAAAAATATGTTAAACATATATAATGTACTAGATATTTATTATTTGATGTATATAATTATGGAGGTAATATTTATAATATACGGAGGCAAATATACATAATGCTTGATGAACATATATGCCTTAAAATATATATTATACTAGTAAATATATTTCATTTTCAAACAAACATCTGCCTAACTAAATATTCTAATAATCAATTAAAAATAACATGCATAAAGGTAAGTATTATCGAATACATTCATAAACTTCTCATAATATATGCAGACAAGTAAACTTCCATAATAAAAATTTAGAAAATGTTCATTTATGGTATATTATGGTTCATGCTATATTTATGGCACATATCTTTATATATATTTAATAAAAAACTCAAAGTAATATTTATTAAAATTATGCAGTTATTTTAACTGAAATAGAAATTTGGAATTACAACAAGTAAATTATTGAACTAGATATTTTATTAAAATTATTTTAATGAAATACCAGTAACTTATTCTAAAATTCAGTTATTGAAATAAAGGCTTGCATTTTTTAATGTTAATATTATGCAGGAAACATTACAGAAATAGGTTATTTATTTATTATTTTTTTAATCAATAATGTATGTGCCAATGTGAATATATAATGAGGGTAAGAATGCAACTACAGAATTCAATTTTAAGGACGCTTATTTGCATAAAAAGTAAGAGAACTTATACTTTTTACAGATACAGCGATGCAAAAACATATGATACTACATTATTTTTTGTTGATTCTCACTAAACAAACTTTCTGCTTATTTGCTGATTTAAAATAATAAATACCCTAAAAGACTTATTGGAATTTTATAAAATGATCATAAACATATCTGTTGCGAATTTAAATACATATAGAATATTTTTTATAACATAAAAAAATAAATGAATAAACATTTCTAGCGTAAAAAGAGAAACTTGCATAATATTGATTTCAAATTTATTTATCGAAAATAATTAATGTAGGGTAAACGGAAGGAAATGGGGACACGTGTTACATTATTCCATATATTAAAACGAAAAGATGTTTTCGTCAAATTCTGCTTTTAGTACGAAAATGATTCATTTGCGCATGCGTTAAATTAAATCTAGAACCTATCCAGTTTTAGATAACTCGAACAACAAAAGTGTGGCCGAGTAGTATAATGCACGTTTTTTTCTCGGTTTCGATCATCGTGTCGATTCGATACCCACTCCAGACAGAATGATTTTTCTTATTTTATTGGCTATAATTCATTTTAATAATGCCATATTTATTTCAGGAGGAAAAGTTCTATAATTACTATTTTTGTTCGAATGCTTTATAATTAAGTAAAATTTAACACCCAATAATATATTGTTTTAATTACTAAATTTACATTAAACGCATGTAAATTAAAAGATCGTGCATGTAAGTATCGATTAAATAAATTGAACTGGTCGACAATTTTTATTATATCTGGTATGACCATTATCAAGATGTCATATATAATAAGATAATTATGTGATTATTTTTTGTAAAAAAGGAAAAATAAAAGGAGAGAAAACAAAAAGAAGGAAAAATAGTTATACAGGAACTCTCACGTATCTTGATATCCATAATTTAACGATTAAGCAATTGATGAAAATGTAAAATAAAAATTCAAGTAATTAAAGAACATGTATTACAAATCGTTAGCTGCAAACAGCAAAGTTTAAATTCGGGGTTTTAGAATTAGACTGATAAAAATTAATTTAAGGAAAAATTTTAAAGGTTGTGTAATTAAAAAAAATCAGAAATAATAATTATATATATAATATATATATATATATATATATATATATATATATATATATTTCAAAATATTGGGACTGTGGTAAATAAAATAAAAATAAAGAAGAAAAAAAAGAAAGAAGCAACAATATCCATATAAGAATTATAAAATAAATCACCTTGATATCCATGGTTTATCTGGGTTTTAAAGTTGAAAAATTTTAAAGGTCGCGTAATTAAAAAAAAAAAAAAAATACTGAATATTGATATTTAAAAAAAAAATGAGACTCTAGTAAGTAAAAATAAATTCAATAAACATTTTTAGTTACATTTTTGCTACATTAATTCGAGTATAATAGGATGTAAATTACAAGCTTAAAATTATTTCACTTCATTAGTTGAGCAGGCTGGACTGACAACACAATCTATCGTCTTAAATCTATAGGAATTGCTTACACAATATAAAAGTTCATAAAATTTTCAATATTTAATTAATTTAAAAGCAGCTAATTAAAAATAAAACCATTATTTCTAAAGGAACTTTAAAGTTATTTACCTTCAAATCTTGAGGGGCACTATCTAGGGTTTTATAATGCTACTCTCTTGGTTCAAGACCAATACAAGCACTTGTAGGTACCGTAATTTCCGGCGTATAATCCGCAGTTCAAAGAGTCGTTTTTCGACCCAAAAATATTATTTTATAAAATGTAACTTAAAAGATCGCTGTAAATATTTAACTACAATTATTAAAAACGATTCTTTGAGCTGCGGATTATACGCCGGAAATTACGGTACATTCATTATCTATCATATATTCTAATACGAGCAAATCTTGTGTGTGGTTATATATATATATATATATATATATATATGCAAATTTTATCTTAAAAACGGCTCTAACGATTTTGACGAAATTTTGTATCCTACCGTTTTGGGGCACCAGAAAACCATTGGGCTAGGTCACATGTTCGAGAAAATTCGATTAGTGGGTCATTTTGGGTCATTTTGGGTCATGATCAAGCTAATTGTATCTAAAAACAGTTCAAACGGTTTTGACGAAATTTTGTATCCGACCATTTTCGGGCACGAGAAGACTATTGGGCTGGGTCACATGTTCGAGAACTTTCGATTAGTGGGTCATTTGTGGGTCATTTGTGGGTCAACGCGGGTAAAATTAATTTTATCTAAAAAACGGCTCTAACGATTTTGATTAAATTTTGTGTCCTACGAGTTTCGAGCACAATAAAATCATTGGGCTAGGTCACATGTCCGAGAAAATTCGATTAGTGGGTCATTTCTGGGTCATTAAAAACGGCTCAGACTATTTACACTAAATTTTGCATCCTATGGTTTTCGGGCACGAGAAGACTGTTGGGCTAAGTCACATGTTCGAGAAAATTCAATTAGTAGATCATTTTGGTCATGGGTCATGATATTTGAACTCAAATTTAATTTTGACCGAGAATAGCTCGGTCTTCCCTGCTCGTAAGAGATGAGACGTGCTCAGACCGAGACCGAGTTCAAGTCCGAGCCAGCGCCAGGAAATGACTCGGATTCGATTTTTATACCAGTCTTAGGGATTGGGTTCAAAGCAAAAATTTTACTTATACACAAATTGAACAAATAAGGAAAAAACTTGCAATACGATAAACAAGAATGTAGTCTAAGTTTCTTAAAGTGTTTTATAAATATTTAAAAATCAGATTAAAATTGAATTGGATTGTTATTAATGGGCCATAAAGATAAATATTCCATCAGTTTCGCAAGTCTTTGCACAGTAAATGTTAGAAACTGAAAGAAGCCGTAGGAAAGGGGTAGGATAGAGCCTTTTGAAGCTTTTTTTTTTTTTTTTTTTTTTTTTACATTAATTCTCGCTTTCTGTTGGACGCTCTTTTTCAAAATTACTGGAAAACAGAACTCGTATCTTTCAGTTATAGTTTTGCAATGACATTTTAAAAGAATAATAATTGTGACTGTTGCAAATTTCATTCAGTGGTTGGGTATAAATAAAAAAATTACTATTTTAAACATCTATTCAGGTACATGAAAATCCTGAAATGCTGTCATGCGGAAGTATTTAGAATTAATTATATATTTGTATGAAAGAAGAATTTTTTAAATGAAAAAACAAATCTTGAAACATTTTAAAAATATTATTAATAATTTTCTACTGTGTACTTTCGGTATACGGGTCGAAGGACCTCGAGCACTAATATTTGTCGGGCTCGGATTTAAAATTATGTGTCTATAGATCAGGAAAAAGGGAACCCATCTTTAGTAGCTACCCCCAACCCATTTTTAGTAGCTAAGTTAACGTTACTTATCTATCAGTCCTCTTTTTTGTATATCTCCTGAACTGACAGGATAGAATTATAAAAAAATTAATGCAACATACATCCTTAGTTCCCCACCGTCCCCAAATCACCCAGTTTACCCTGTATATGGCTATCAAAATACAGAAATACGTATTAATATTGATAATATTTTTAGTATAGCTTCTTATTTTCTGAAAATAAATCCAGTATATCACTGTTTTTGCAATCAGAAATAATGTGAGCAGCTACTTATCAGCTAGTAGCTAAGATAATAAAGACACTGTACACACTCAGGCATGAAAATAAAATGGAAATATCCCCCCCCCCCCACACACACACACACTCTGAAATTGTTCAGAAAGTCATCGTATTAAAATTATACTGTTACAAGTCGATAGGTAAAAATATCTACTATTAATGTCATGTAGGGATTAGGGTTTGTGAAACGTCTGTATGTTGAAAATTGGACCAAACATTGTTTTTTCAAAGAATAGCAACCACGTTTGGCTCTAAATTGGAGTTCATTGGAACAAGTCAGATCATAAATATGCGTAAATTATACATTATTCTTAAATATGCCTGAATGAAGGCATATTTTCTTAAATGTGCCTAGGAATTGTTGAATGAATCATGAAACTTTAAATAAATTTATATATTTATGTCAAACAATTCCAAGCCTATGCTTATTTATTGTATCTTATTAAAAAATCAATATTTCAATCAATACATTTTTCTTAAATATGCGTAAACTTTGCACTTTCTTAAATATGCGAAAATTATGCACCTTTTCTTAAATATGCGTAATTTATGCACTATTTCTTTTACCTAAATTCAGTTAAGAAAGAAAATATATCGAATTACGATTTATCCATATATATATTTTAAAATAATTGTATTATTTGACAAAATATATATATGTTACCGTGAAAGACCGAAATTGGAGAATGTTGACTTTCACCGGTGAATGTCAACAAACACCAAATACGTCGGTGAAAGATCGAATATTTCATTATATTATTGTACATTCGGACCCTCACCGGTGTATGTCGACAATCACAGATATGCTCTGGTGAAGGTCGAAAAGAGAGGATTTGAATCACATAATTTAGTAAGTTTTTTATTACTATTGTTGTGAGCTCGGGGTTCGAAAGGTTTGATGCCAATATATAAGAACAATCAACAGGCTTTATTTACTCCAAACAGTTCGATAAGAACACCAATATCTTCTCAAAGACACAAATATTCAGTAATCTTCAAATCTAATAACAGCACAGCAAAATTTCACACAGAACAATATAGCGTATTGTTCAATACGGCGAATCAAATACAAAATCGGTCAGAGAAACACCGTCTCAATGCAAAGCCTCTCGTGCGTATTCAATCGCAGTTGACAGAGAACTAACTGAACTGAACTGGTGGAGGTCCAAGCTGGCGCTTATATAGGCTTTAGAGATCATTCTAGAATTTTCGAGAGCTTCGGATGTCCAGAATTTACCAGAAATTACTTCAACTTTCGATAGAGAACCCAAGCGAGAAAGGATCTCAATGTACAGGTATAAGGGGGGGGGGGTTGCACAAAAAGTCGCCAAATCCGTCGCCAACTTGGCAACATTTGGCGATATACCCCAAATTTGGCGACAAAAATAAGTCGCCAAAACCATCGCCAACTTGGCGATAAACCCATTCCTTGGCGATTTTACCATAGAACTCCATTATAAAAAACGATGCTGTAAGGTTGTTTTTCTTGCAAAGCACCTGAGACCTTTTGCATTGAGTTACATAATTTTCCATAGAAAATACATTAAATAATGCTGCAATTTCACTATAAAAAAATTGGAATATGTACAAAATTCATAACACTATTATTTTATTTGCTCATTTAGAACGTACTGTATAATTAAGTAAGTTTTTAACTTCTATTATTTTCCTTTCTGATTTTGAATGTACTGAAAATCATTGAAAGTTTTTAACTTCTGTTATTTTCCTTTCTCATTTTGAATGTACTGTATGCTTTAAGTTCTTAGTCATTCCTCTCAGAAAGAGAGGCGAAAAATTTATCGCGACTGAACTACGGAGAAAAAAAATATAAATCTCGGACATGTTCAACATTCACCATTAGTGCATGGTGAATGTCGACATTTACCGGTGTAAGTCAGAAATAAGGGTATTTAGCAAATATTTCGTACATACATCAAGCGACTATGTGTTTGTTGACATTCACCGGTGAAAGTCGACATTCTCCAGATTTCGGTGTTTCACCGTAACATATATATATACCAGATACATTCAAACATAAAACGAAAAAATTCTATAAAAATGTCCGTATAAAATAAAATATATTTATATGATAATAATTTAAATAATTCTGCAGTGTGTAAGATTTCGTTTTCTGTGCAGTGTTGCCAGTAAGCTACTTTTTAAAAATCCAAATTGTTTGATTCCCACCACTTTTTTAAAATAGTGTAATTGGCTTTATTCTCGCATTATTTAACTGTCATTAAATGAGTCGAATATTTCTACTTAAAAAGTCTGGTGGTAATCACGATATCTAAATTAAAAATAAGTAGCCTACTGGCAACACTGTTTCTGTGGATGCAAATGAAAACGAGACAGCCCTGTTAGACCATCGAAAAGATAATTCTTTCTATTTTGAAAACTGCCAGAAATGGTCTGTAAATTTAATTCGTCGTGTAATTGACAATTGAGATTCTGTTTGCGTATAAATTAATGTAGGTTATAACTCATGAATTATTTAATAAAAAATTAGTAATAATTTTCTAAATAAATTTATATAATTATGTCACAAAATGCCAAGACTATGCTCATTCATTGTACCTTATTAAAAAATCAACATATCAATCAGAATAATTTTTAGGGAAGATATAAATTCGAGTTTATCTCTCACACGTAGATTTAACATTTGTATTCTGAAATTGTTATCTTATCTAACTCTAGAAATATTTAAGAAAAAATACGTACTACTAGTTTAATTACGTTTATTATTATTGTAATAACTGAAGTGAAAGTATTTTAAATATATCAGCCCGCTATATCGAAATATCGGAAATCAGATCAATTTCAAAATAGCAGAAAATGAAACCAATAGAAAATTTGAAACTTTAAGAAAACTTTCTAAACTAAACTAGAGAAAATGAAATTTATTTATTTCCGATTCCGGTTTTCAGTATCTGTTATACAATAAGGTTTGGGATAAAATCGAAATTCCAAAGAAAGTTAAATCTATTTACGTATTTCGTAGAAATAATGCAAGCATAAACTTTCATACATTTCTTATAAATAATCAAGATTCTTTTTACATTGTATATTTTAATACAGAACGTCATATATATTAAAATGTTTACATATTTCTAAAATTTAAAAATAGGTAAATGTAAATTGTTTAAATTTTGATAGAAGTATATGAAACTTTTCGTACTCGTATTCAAAGTGACGTAACATAATTTTATAATTATTAAAATATTCATAAATTAATTAAAAATTGTGAATTAAAAACATTTTGTTTGAAATGTTTCTGTACAAATGTTTTAATAACTTTTAAATTTCGTATTGGTAACAATTGCTGCAAAACGCAAAATTCAAACCAGAAAGCCTATTAATAATCTTCCACGATTACCGTTACTACTCCGAAAGATGCGATTAGAACCAATTCTCAAGTTCAACCACATTATATAACAGTTTTAGTAGTAATCCGTTTAGTATGTCTAGTAAACAACCTTCAAACAACTGAACACAAATGTTTGATTATTAGTTCTATAACAATTTTTACGAAATTTTCCTGATAGATGATAACTTGTAAAACGTGTGGGAAACAAGTGGGAAGGGTTTCGCATCCTCTGCCGCTTGGCGCGGTGGGCGAAAAAAGCTAAAATGGCGTGAAAAGGCCGTTTTAGAATCTTATGCAATTTTATTTGAATATTTTATTTTATTTATATTAATTATATATTTTTATATATTTTTTAAATTATAATATTATAATACATAATATGTTATAATATTTTATTATATTGTATTATATAATGTTCACCATGGAGATCTTGCTTTACGTGGAGATCTTGCTTTACCTCCATGGTTTAATATTTCTATGACTGACGATGAACTAATCTCTTGTGTTTATTTAATTTAATGGACTGAGATATTCGGCTGTTAACCTAATTTCCACTAAAGTTATCTCGGAATCTATACATTCTTTAATATAATTCATCTCTCAATCAAACAATTTTTTTGAAGGATTGTAACTTTTATGCAATTGTATTCCAAAAAATAATTTTGAATAAAAATGGCTGCTTGGCATATGAATAAAGAAAAGCTTAACCCGTATTTGTTTTCCTCAGTCACATGATTTCCGCTTTTATTATATAGATTACGTACGAGAGGATTTAATAGAATAAAGAAAACGTTTATCAATATCTTTTTAAGTTTTGATTGGATTTTCATAAAATTTCAAATGACTCGCAAAACTTTACAACGATTATATATGTTAATTTCAAACGATTCGGTTGGGTGGTTTTTGCACTGTTATTTGCGGACAGACGGACAGACCGACGGACAGATAAACTGACGGAAAACATGACGTCTATAGGTGCTACACTGAGCAAAATGACACTTTCAAATCTGAGTAATCGATATTTTCATTTTGTTGTGGAATTTTTTGTTTCAAGTATGACGACCAAACGCTTTCACTTCTGAAATACCAGAAATACTCAGAATATTGAAACATGGACATACGTAAAACTGAGTCCATAGAGGTCAGTTCATATATTTTTTTCAAATATGGACATACTAAAAAATGATTAGAACCAGTTCAAACTCATTTTTGAAACATGGCAATGTCATTTCATACTCATTTGAATAAAATGAAATATTTCCATTTTTCAAGAGAAAAATAATTGTGGCGTTAATGAGTTAAAATGTGTCAAAAGAAAATTTAATCAGTTAAATTTCAATATCCAGGGACAGCTTTTTCAATTAAGAAATATACTAATAATATTTGAATTGAAAATTTGTATAGTTCATATCTCCCCTTTCTCCACATAGATAATCATTAAATATTGTACAATCTTAACCACCATCTCAAATTGACCAAATCTATCCGAAATCCCGTTAAAAATTTCCAATTTTCTCAGCAACAAATTAATAAATCCTATAAAAATATCAGCATGCGGCCGAATTATTCGATGACTTGCATTTAAAATATCCCACTCATGTGCTCTGGATGGCGAAGTGGATAAGGCAATGGACTTGTAACTAGTAGGACTCTGATTCGATGCTCGCTCTGGTAAAAGCAGAAATTTAGTTTATACTCCCATAATCGTAAATAGAACCAGAGATGGCAGCACTAGCGCATTTTTCTAGCTGTTGTTTGAAACATGGACTTACTCAAATCTGAGCACATGATGTTTTATTCTTGAGTGTGTGCTTGTTTTCAGAAATGAATATATGCGTGTTTCAAACTAGAGTAATTTTGTATTGCAATAATGACGTGAGTATAAAATATCACAATTTACTAAAGGGTGTATAAAAATGTTTTAAAGTAAAAACTATACAAACAGTAAAAGCAAATTAAAACCATCAACGTTTCAGCCATCCTCAGGAAATAGCTGTTACTAGAGTTGAAAAGGCTAGAAAAAACCCGGTTTAAACCTGGGAATAAACCGGGTTTTTTGGGAATAAAACAGGTTTTTTGGGAATAAACCAGGTCTTTTGGGAATAAACCTGGGAATAAACCGGGTCTACTGGAAATAAACCTGGGAATAAACCGGTTTTTTGCAACTCTAGCTGTTACATTGCTTCTCTCCGAAGCAATGTAATATATTAGATAATATATTTCAATGAATTAGATCTAAAAAGGCTTAATATTAACCCATTTTCAATTTAACTTGTTTTTTATTATATGAAAAGCAAAATTATATAAATGCGCATGTCAAAGTATACATTTAAACACAATAACAAAACTGAAACAACAAAAAAGCACGTCTTCTCACAAAGAAACTTTTACTTCAACTGAGGCTAGAAGCCGCCGGATATTATTCATACTCCTGAAATACACATTAATCGATACACTAGTTAGTCAGCTATTATAAAATATGCTTTTTACAATTGTTGAGCAAATTTTAATTTCTGCCTTTTTGGCCAGGATTTTGCATCAAATGCTCCACTGTGCGCCGTGTAAAGATGATCCACTGCATGTGGCGGTTTAAACGTCATGAACCGGTCGTGTATAATATAGTTCACACTCTATCACTCCAAGGCCCCTATACTGGAAAAGTACCCGATTATTTTTAACTGTTAAACATCGGACAATTTCAATTTTCGCACCGCCAAATAAAAAAAAAATGTACTTTCAAGTGCAAATTGTTTAAAAACTGGGAACAGATGTCGCAGATGCACCGGGCTTAGCCACATTTTATTTTGGCTCTACACGTTTTTATTTAACACACACATTTTTATTTAAAACATACATTATTTTTTTTCATATATTATTTTTATTTAACAAACACTTTTAATTTTATTAATTAATTATTTTTGTATTAATATGTTTTATTTATTTACACACACACACTTAATTTTATTATAAAACAAGCATATTTTATTATAAAACGCCAGATTGCCGCACAAAGTAAAAATCGCTGAGTTTCCACGTCGGGCAAAAAATCGTCATTTTGGCGCATAAAAATATAACCTGTACATCTGTGACACGTGTACTCAAAACTGTATCTCAATTTAATAAATTTTTATGGTGTTTGAAACACTTTTTAAGCATGATTTTTTCTTATCTATCTCGCAGCCCAGTTACGCAAGATTAAACTGTTTGCACTTAAAACAATATAAATAATTCAGCATGTGTTCCCGGCTAATATCGGCCCCACCAGCGGTTGAGAGGTTCTGCTCTCGAAGCTGGTAGACGGGAGGTGGGGGGTTCAAACCCCTGTCGCGCTCGTCGAACTAACCGTTCGGAGTTTTCCGTGTGTTTCTTCGAACCTTGCCGTAAATACGTGTTAGGATCCCTTAGAAAGACCCCCACGGAGGGCACTTCCCCCAGGGCCTATATCCCTCGTGTTGATAATCGGACACCATACAATCAACCAACCAACCAACCCGGCTAATATCGGGGCTTCCGAAATGGTGCTGTTTGCTCTTTTCACCAAAAAGAAAAAAGAAAGGTTAAAAAGGGCTCACAGCGCCATCTTGGAGACCTCGTTAATTTACCCATAACGAAATTGAAACTTCATGAATAAATAAATAAGTAAAATAATCTATATTCACATTTATATGTATATGAATATCTATAGATGGATATCGTTTGTTCTAAAGTAGTTTTCTTTATAACAGTAATTTAAAAATTCATTTATTTTTCGAACTGGTTAAATTTACAAATATATATATGTAAGTGAGAGAACACATTATTGTAATAAATAAAGGTTCATATAGCAGCCCCACCGCGTTCGGAATATACTGTTGTATTGTACTGTATGATATTTATAAGACTTTTATTAACATATACTAGTGTAATCTGATAACAACCGTTTTGTGAGATTATATTTTTCCAAATCATGAAATGATTTTTATAACATTTCGCATATTATCATAAGATGGCTGTACAAAACGATATTATAAGATTATTGGGAAATTATATCCTATTAAAAATAATAACAGTTCAAATATATGTAGCAATCGAACTTCCGATATCGTAATATTAATTTTCCAATCATCACTCATCCAGATAAAATCGACAAGAAATGAATATTTTAGATTACTCATCTTTCATCCTGCTGTCAGCTATCTTGGTAAGACGTCAGAGAAAAATATGTGAACGTGACAATTTAACATTGGTATGGCTATGAAGTGAAAATGATTAATTTACTCATCATAGATAACGAATGAGACTATTAATCAGAATGGAATGAGAAGAGATTAGAACATTTCTCCTTATATCCCATCAGTAACAATTCAATTATCTTACGAATTTATTTTTAACCTTCTCACCGCCACGAAATGATATATCCGTTCACTATGCTGCAGGTTTCACTGCACTGTTAAAAAATAATCTGAAATTCACGGGTATTTTTTTCCTGAATTTCACAGAAAAAGTCCCTTTTCACAACAAAGGGGAATTTTCCATTAAAAACAGAAATTTCCTCATAATTTCTGAAAACAACGGAACGGACGGATAGGAAAGTAGCCAACGGAGATATTCCGTTATCTGCTACATATTTATTTTCAGTGTTTCAAAAACTGACATATCGCTGAACAAAACAACTAAAAATTCAATAAATTAAAACTTCGAGTTTATTTAAAACAACAACAACAACAAAATAGTGATTTCGAATTTAAAAAAAGCAACAATTATTTTTTCCATTCTTTTAAAATTATTTGTAATTCAGTTTTTAAAGTTATAAAAAATATTCGCACTTAAAATATATTCTAAACAAACAGATTAATGTATATATAATTAACGATATATATATAATAGTTAAATTAAGGGGGGGGGGGATTGTTTTTACTCAAAAATGCAACAAACAAAAATAATGCTTTCGAATTAAAAAAAAATAATAATAACAAATTAATTTTCTCACTCCTTTAAAATTATTCGCAATTTATTTTTTAAAAAAATAAAAACAGTCGCACGGAAAATATATTCTAAACGAACACATTTAAAAAATTCATAATAGTTGATTAAAAATCGCTTTTCTCAAAAAAGCAAATTTTTTTTAACGAATTTCATTTAAAATACGATATTTATATTTTACATCTAACAATCAAATTAAGAATAAATATAATTCATGTTTTTATCCTCTATTAATACAAAAGTTTTCAGTCATCATCTCATTACGAAATATCTCCGCAATTAACTTCAAAATTACCAGGTTTCTAAACCCCAAATTGATTAAGTACCAAGCCGCGATTTGAAGAAATTCCCTATCATCGTTTCAAACTCTAAATCTCACAAGGGTCCGCTGGTCTTACGGTAAAACACTTGGCTCAAGGCACTAACGTCACCAGTTCGATCCTCAAGTCGGCCAGAAAATATTCTTGAAGCATATTAAATGCTCCCGTAATAGACAACAAATGGCAGAACAAAGACAGATGTAATTTTTTTAAACCAAGTTTATTCATAACCAAAAGTTACCGATTCTTCAAACGGAGTTTTTCCTTCTTTTATCTCTCAAAACGGAAAATCTACTAACGGAACGGGAAAAGTCCGGCAACTTTGCTGTCTGTAGTTTTACCGTGAATTAACAATTTTTTTTTAACAGTGTGCAATAGAAGCCTTATATAAATTAATATAATTCAATTTTAAAACATCGATTTATGACTAATATTATCAAGGACTATACTCATATAGGTAACGAAATTTTTTATACCAATTTTGAAAATTCATCTTTTTTTAGCATTTTAAAACAATTACAGAGAAAGCAACATTACAATTTTTTCCTTTTGCTCGGCTATCAGAGGTTTTTAAATATTGTAAAACAATTTAAGAAAGTTAGATTGTATTCTTATTTCCCAAAAAGTAAGTTTTTTCCGCCGTTCTTCAATATGTGAATAAGTAAAAATTTCTCTCTGAGCCCTGTCCCGTGTCATCTTTAATATATACATATCAACTTACAAACATCTTAGTAATAATAATAATACCGTTTTGAATTTTAATAATGATAACAGTGTTATGTCAATTTCGGCGAAAGGTTTATTTAGATGGTTTGAAATTTAAATTACATGAAACAGGATATTTTCTATAAATGAATTTGGTTTTTTTTTAAAGTACTTTTTTTATAATAGTATTTGTTTCCTTTCATACGGATTAAATGTATAAAAGAAAATAGTGGGCGAAAAAACATATTCCAACAACAAAGCAAGATTGGCAAGAAAAGAAAAGGAGAACGAACTATAATGTTTTACATTTTCAGGATGGTTTATACCCGACTGCCAAGAAGGGTTATGTGTTTGCCAACGCTCCCTAGATAAGAAAGCCGTGACACGCGTCACGAAAACGTCATACCAAGCAGGCAAAACAAAGAAAAAAATTCAAACAACTTGCATGTTTCGATTTCATTGGCGCATAGAATTAATAATTATAGTTTATGACTAATAGTTAATAATTCCACGAGCCATCGAAATCGAAACATGCGAGTTGTTCGAATTTTTTCCTTTGTTTTGCCTGCTTGGTATGACGTTTTCGTGACGAGTGTCAAGGCTTTCTTATGTAGGGGGCGTTGGTTTATTTTATATGCTTGTTACTATGATGGTTTAATTGGCGTATGATTGTTCAATGGATTACATAGATGCTTTTGAATGATTGCATTATCATATATCATTAAATGATGATTGTTAATTTACACAGCTTATTATAAGATGAATGATTGTGCAGAACGATATTACAAGATTATTGTGCAATTACATTTTTCATATTAAAAAGAAAAAAAAACAGATCTAAAATAAAATTAAATCACCAGTAACACTTCACGTTTCGTAAAATTGATTTTATAATCGTCATTCACCCAGCTATATGCGAGGGAAAATTAATGTCTCAAATTATTCAACATTCATCTTCCAGTCAGCAATTTTGGTAGAACGTCAAAGGAAACTAACTGTAGATGACAAGCTGTCATTAGTATTGATGTGAAGTAAGAAAGATTAATTTGCTCATCATAGATGAAGAAAGTGATTATTAATCAGCACACGTAATATCAGGAAGTATTAAATAGATTTTTACACTAGTCAATATTTTAATTTCGTGTAAAATGTGAATTTAATAATCATATTACCATTATTATTATATTTGTTTGATTAAAATGTATTAAAAATCTAACATTTTTACGAATACTTGTTTTGCTACTTTGAAACATCAATAAACGGAATTTCATCATATTAATAAAGAAACTTAATCCAATTTACATCTAAAAGAGCCGAATGTGACTATTTAGTTCTTGACATACTTTTATTTAAGGAAACTTTGAATGTTGAAATGAAGATTTATATATAGAGAGAGGGAAGAAGTTGGCGTGCTATGGAATGGTGTTGCAATATGGTATACTTCAACATCCGGCCCGCACGGTGCTGCAACAAAGCGTAAAACTGCCGAGCGACTTTCTAATACTCCCATGATGGACTGCGGTGGTTTCTATTTTGATACCTGTTGTTTGAGAGACGTGGATATATCAAATATTATTCTGATTTGTTGCAGTTTTTTGCAGGTATGTTTTATAAAATTCGTATTTATTATAAGATCGCTTCGTCAGTGATGTTAACCCAGTTCAGTATTATGTTGAACAGTTATATTTATTGCTGTGTTAGTCAATTTACCTCTATGCTAACTTGTTGACGAGTGAAACGATTATTTTTTCAAGATGACGTGTTGGTTAATATGGAACACAACTATTTCAAGACGAGTCTAGTGAAGGTAATCAATCATTCCACTCCGACGTATCATCTGTGGTGAGCTTTTTACCAGGTTGTACACCAGATGAGGGAGATGCAGTGCGCCTGTTTTGAAATGGGACATATTCATAGGATGAAAGACGAAAGGAGTGGATAATATACCTGAGGTGTGCGATATGGACCCATGGGGACTGTGATGGGGGCAAAAACAACAGATTACATTTGTTATTTTTGCTAAAATTAAAACAACCTTTCAAAGAATCTGATAATTTGTAGATGTTGTACAGCTATTTACTCATTGAATAATCTTGTTTATTCTTATAAATCATGGTTTTTCTTGCAATTTGAATATTTTATATTATCCTATTTTCCATTTCCCAGCTGGTTCATATTACCCGAAAAATTTAATTATTTTTTAAATCTAAATATTTATATGTATTTTTGTTTCACCCACTTTTACTGCATTAATAATGTGTTAAGAAATAGTCAAACTTTGAACTTTACTAACTTTTAATGTATCTCAATTTTTTTATGTTGATTTATAAATCAAAATGTAAATGGTATTCCATAATACCACAAATTTCCTTATATGTATACTTATATAGGGGAAGTTCGGGTATATATATATATTAACTCCTCTCTCTCTCTCTCTCTATATATATATATATATATATATATATATATATATATATACAGAGTTGCCAAGTCTCCGGCTTTTTGCACACCAGTAATTGTTTAGAGAAAAATATTGTTCTTTTAAATTACAGAATGCTAAAATTAAATAAAACAACATTTTCTGTACTAAAATACTGGTATCCAAAAAGCCGGAGACTTGGCAGGTCAAACGACTACCATTTTTTTGTTCAAGTTAACTAAAAAAAAAGGTTCAAGGGTCCGCAGTTTCCAACTAACAAGAACTTCATCAATTTTAAAACTTTTTGTAGAATAATATATATATATATATATATATATATATATATATATATATAGTAAAAACTATCAATAATAAATAGTTAAATTTAGTTTTACCGTTACTTTATTCTTTCTATGAAAAGAAAATCCCGAACTTGATCTATTTTTCTGTTCGGGTCCTAAAAATATATAGTTACATCATTAAAAGTGCTTCTTATCAATGAAATATAGCCATAAATCATAAAAGGAGGGCATATAAGTATATATGAGTAGCATTTGTTGCTAATAAAATCTTTCCAATACAAATACCTTTCAAAATAAAGATTATTACAAATCCATTTAATCTGTTGAATTGTACACATAGTACTTGAAAAAATGAATCTATGAAAATAATCATCTTCATTATTTTAATATTTAAAAAAAAGTATTTTGGTTCCTAAAAAGTAAAAAGTATAAATGGATGATTCAGAAGAAATATTTTTCATTCTTATTAATAAATAAGGCCAATACAATTGGAATATCTGAAAAAATCATCTTTAATTCACCAATCTCGGAAATATATGTGCTTCAGAGAATTCCGTTGCAAAATTTTCAGGTCAGTTGAAATACATCACTCAGACTGCGAAAGAGACCTGTTTCATTTGCAAAAGATAAAATACAAACAGTATATGAGAATATTTTTTTTTTTATAAGAACTTCCACAAAAAGCATTATAATGCTTTCACAAAATACGAAAAAGATTGATTTACACATCCTATTTTCTACCGACAGAATAAAGTTAATCTTTGAAGCAGCCTTTAGTTCAATTTTGTTACATAAGATATCACATGTAAAGTTTTATTCGTTAGAGTTCAGTTCTATAAAGTTCTATTCTTCTAAAAGTTCTAAAGTTATAAAGTTCTAAAGTTCTATCTAAAGTTCTAAAACACATTGAGTAGAGAAAGAGAAGAGTGGAAATAGCTAAGAGAAAGGGGAAGAGAGAGTTACAGAAAGTGGGATAAAATTTGAGTAAACGTGAAAAAAAAATTATTTGGTTCTAAGCAATATATATATATCCACATTATGCCTGTAAAGAAGAAATGCATCAAACTGGTATCATAAATGTTAAAATAGAAGGTTATGTTCTGAAAACACATTGAGAAGGGAGGGAGAAGAGAGGAAAAGAGGAAAAAATATATTTTTTAATTTCTTATAAAAATTTCTTTTTTTCAAAATAGCTTCAGATTTAAAAAAACTTTTTTTTTAAACTTAAATGGTGTAGTTGTTTGGACTCTCTATTGTCTAAATTATAAATAGAAAAAACCTCTATGACTATTTTATCTTCTAATAAAAAGGAAAAGGAAAAGGGAAGAGTGAGTTGCAGGAAGTGAGGATAAAATTCGAGACAAACAGAAAAAAAAATCGTAGTTTTTCAGCATCTTTAGTAGCATTTCACGTAAATGATATGATAAAAAGATTATTATTAAAATATATAAACTCACATTATGGCTTTAAAGAAAAAAATACATAACAGTGACAACATGAATGAATAAATAGCAGGTGATGTTCTCGAAACACATTCAGAAAGAAAAGAAAAGAGACGTAAACGCGAAAGGAAAAAGACGGAGAGAGCTGGAGGAAATAGAATAAAAATTTGAGTCAGCCTGAGAACAATTCATTAGCTTTAAGCATATTTTAGTAGCATATAAGAAAAACAATAGAAATATAATTTTTAATATATATATATATATATATATATATATATATATGAATTACTGATATAGTTATAATACACATAAATTTTATTTTGCAGTCATTCTTGATAAAAAAAAATTGTAGTGAAAATGATTCTTTACAAAACTCTTCTGTAAACTGAATGTCATAAGAAATTTTCATTTAGAAAGTTTGATATTGAAAGAAGAAGCTGAAATAAATTTTAAATTGAATGCGAAGAAAAGTTTGAGAATTGAGTAAGATATTCTACACAGAAAAGTTTATTCAAATAAAAAGTTCCTGCATAAAAATTCTTGTTATTTTTTCTGGCTTTGAACTATAACTTAAATGTACTTATTTATCATTTTTATTCTCAAATAGAAAATATTTTTCCTGGAATTATGTGATGTATGTAAGATGTTCACAAATAGATTTTTATTACCTTAAACGTGGTCTTCTGGAATATTTTTTTTTAATTTCTTATAAAAATTTCTTTTTTTCAAAATAATTTCAGATTTAAAATAACTTTTTTAAAATTTAAATGGTGTAGTTGTTTTGACTCTCGATAGAAAAAACATCTATGACTATATTATTTTCTAATAAAAAGTGGAAAATTCCATCTGTGTGATACTTAAATAGTACTTCTTTATTATAATTTTGTTTAGTATTTGAAAAATGGAATAATTCTATATTACCTCTTTACTTTTATGATTTTTCTAACTTCTTGGGGACCTCTTCGTTAACCTGTATATTTAAAATGAAAGCATATATATAAATTAACAGTGCAATTAACTAATTTTATCAAGTGGAGGAGGCTCCCCTGGTGAAGAGAATAAAGTATGATATTATAGAAATCTCAGTACATTTAAACTATTTATTTTTAAAAAGCTATATTTAACTTTAAATTAACATTTTCAATGCTTTCAAAAAGGGTCGTAGGCAATCAAAATACAGCTCTAAATCATAAAACACATTAAATTACAAATCTCAAACAATGGTTAGACTCTGTATGTCTATACAGTCTTTACTGGAGTGTAAAAATTGTAACGTCCTACTCAGTGGATGCAGCATAGTGCGTTTACATAGAATGTGAGATATTACTCTGAATCGCGCGTTATCTTAAAGAAAACTTTGCCTTAAATAGTAAGTAAATCCACATTCTGTCAAACGCAAACATTTTTAGAGGTTAGAAAACAATAGTAATGTTCATTCACCCATGCAGGGTTCGATTAGAGTACCTCTATAGGAGAGAGAAAACATTACAATTTATAAAATAAAATTTTGGTACTTCTCTATTATCCGGTCGACCACTTTTTAAAGCAAAAAACTATCGCCAAACTGTAAGATTAAACGCCAAAAATGCAGTCCCATTTTTTTATGTCAGAAGCATTATACGTGTTTGTTATGTCATCAAGAGGTTTTTAATTCTACATTTGGGTGTATTTTTCATTATATTTTACTGATTTATTAGTTATTTCATTAAGTAAAATAGCAATTGTGTCCTTAAATTCTTATATTTTATTTATTTATTTATTTTGATATTCCAATGGCAACGTTCTCCCGTTGATTTGGCGTTACAGTTTGGCGATAGTTTTTTGTTAAGAAGAGTGGTCGACGGGATAAAAAAGAAGTACCAAAATTTGTGCAATAAAATTTAAATGTTTGAGACTTTTTTAAACAAAAACGAATCGCCAAGCATCTTGGTGAGTTCATCATTATCCTCAAGCTACTTTTTGTTAACTTGTCTTATCAAATTCGTCAATTTGAATATCGTCAAGTTCTGGAATGTTGGTCTGCCATATTTAGCCAAAAATGTCATTCTGAGTTATGCGCTGTGTGAAAATATGCCAGTCTCTTATAGATGCATTATATATTAGATCAGGGTTGCCAATTTGGCCTTTTTTCATTCGGAATTTCCAAATTCATACAGGAAATTTCGAAAGGAGAATGTACTTTAAGAGGACACAAACAGTTGCCGAACAGTTGACGTCAGTTAAGGGAATTCCGAGTTGCAAACAACTTTACGCCCAGTCTATTTGTGAGTAGAGTGTCTTATATTAAATTGAGCCGTTGGGAAAAGTTAAGATGTAGTATTAACTACAAGATAAAAGAACAATTACAATTAAAAGGATAGATGTAAAGTTAAGAAAATAGATTATAACAAATTTGGAATAAAAAAGTAAAGCGAAGGAGATTAAGGATAGAGTTAAGTTTTAATTAAGATATTAGGATAATGTCTCTCATTAAATGAAACAAAAAATTACATTTATTAATTTCTGGTTTGAATTCAAAAATCTGAATTTACAAAAAAAAAAAGCCAATCTGGCAACCTTGCTGTTAACTACTATAAGGTAATTACTATAAGGTATGAGTTTTTTGTTTTGATAACATATACTGGAAATTACAACATATGAAATAAAAACGTTCACATTCGAAGCAAAAATTCGCATTCGTTCGTGCAAAAGAGAGCTCATAAAATGTTTTTGTAACTCATAGTACGAATACCTCCCTCACAATCTTTACGAAAATAATGTCTTATTTTAAAGCAATGTAATAAATATGATGCAGAACCCACACTAATAAATAAAATATTATGTACAGAGTATTTCACAAAGTCTAGCTAACTTTAAAATTCTAAAAATCAGTAACTATAATAAATAAAAAAATTTGAAATATGAGACATATTTACACAGCTTCTAAATTTTATAGAAGAAATGTTTAAAAATAGTTCGAATTTGAACCGACAGACATTACAGTGTTGTTTCAAACTGTAAAAAATGCTCCAATTAATTTCAAAACTTTAAAATACAAATCTTTCTTTTTCGCATCGAAATAGAGAATAAAAAAAATAACTATAAATAAAAAACATAAATAGTAAAAAATAAGATAAAATAAATAAAAATAAGAATAATAATAAAAAATTAATAATAAATAAATAATAAAAACATTGGAACATTTGATGCAATTTTACATGTTAATTTGAGTAATTTTACAGCTTGAGACAGCGTAGAACCATTTAATGAAAATAATTATAAACACATTTTATGAGCAAAACTGTAAAAAAGTCAAATTACAATAGTTATCCTTTAATATACCTAATGTAAACGAATTACTAATACTCGTTCTGTTTTATGTTGTTCAGAAGTGTGAATAGCAATTTAATGTGTAAATTCTTTTTCTATTAACACAGTATCTTAGTGTAAAACATATGTACTATCTTTTTATAAAAACATTAGACCATTTTAATGAAAAACAAAAGATTTTTTGACAGTTCTATTAATTATCCATATTCCTTCAATACCTGGTTACCCGTTGTTGTATTTATTTTAGTTTTGAATGTTTATTAATATAAAAAAGTAACGCTTTATTCATACTTTCATATTTTGTAAAATAAAATGTACAATTGTAAACATAACCATGCTATAAAGTAGACATTGTTCATATCAGTAAATAGTATCTGATTACTGAAACAGGTGTAAAAAAAGGTTCATACACAGGCTCATAATACAACGAGCACGTATCGTATCATTTAACACCATATATAATATTCTATGCCAAATGCAATGAAATGCTAAGCAAAAAATTTAAATACTATATTTATACTTTAACCATTCGATTACGAGGTCGTGATGTACGTCGCCCTAGAGAATCTTTCGTATTTCTATTCGTATCACGTATTGAAAAAAAATCGTTGCCTGCTGTATGATATTTTCAATAAAAATCTACCATACACAAAATGTTCATACTTTGTGGTACGAGTGATTATAAAAATAATCAGCGCAGTCCTAGCCTGTAATCAAAAGGTTAAATGCATCTAACATGAAGAAATTCTCAATACTCATTCTGTCTTCTGTTGTTCACAATTCTGAATAAAATTTCAATGAGTAAATAGTTTTTTTAAAGAACATTAACTTAATATAAAACTTCTTATAAAAATATTAGACCATTGTAGTGAAATCAAATAATTTTTTGACTACTTCAATAAATAATTTCCATTCCTTCTATGAATTCTACAGAATACAAATTTATTCTCAGAAAAAATATATTATTCAGATATATTTTTTCTTATACGAAAGAAGAATTTCTAATGCGAGCTAAGAGATTTTTTGTTGTTAGGCACCACATTTTCTTTGATTCAGAAAGATTTTTTTTTATTGATTCGGATGTTAAAAAAAGTTCATACTGGTCAGAGTACACTGGTCATTTATCATATTTTTAACGCCATGTATCATCTTCTATGCAAAATACAATGAAATGATAGGCAAAAAACAATTATTTCTGATGTACCATTTTTATGCTTTAACCTGTTAACCGGGGAATAAAGTTTTGTTGATCTGATATGCCTGATTACCAACAAAGCACACTTCCGCCAGTAAAAAATAATAGAATTTTTTTCCTTATTCATGGCAGTAATCTTGCATGAATAGGGCGTTTTAATAAGACGAAAATTTCTATTATAATTTTACTGGTGGAAGTAACGTGTTCAAAATATTGTAGTAGTAGTTCCTGTATGACGAAATATTTCGTCAAACCCAGTTAACGGGTTGAATGCATCTAACATGAAAAAATACCGAATACTCAGTCTGTTTTTCTGTTGTTCATGATTGTGAGCAGCACTACAATGAGTAAATATTTTTTTTCTATGAATAGTATTTTAATTAAAACATACGAACTATCTTTTTATGTAAACATTAGACAATTTTGGTGTTAAACAAAATATTGTTTGACCATTTCGATAAATAATCTCTATTCCTTCAACATATTCTACAGATGGCAACTCAATGCTCAGAAAGTAAATTTTAGTCAGATTTATTTTTTCTGTTATGTAGGAACAATTTCTAATGAGCTCTAAAAGAACTTTCTGTTGTTCGACACGATTTTTTTCTGATCTTAAAGAAAACATTACCTAATCCAGATGTGAAAAAGAGTTCATATTACTCATAGTACACTGAGCGTGTGTCAAAAGTTATGTGGATAAATTAAGTATGTTTTTTATTAAACAGTATTCCAATATTTAAAATATACCAATTAGTCTTGCAGATGCATAGTCTAAAAATTTTTAATTTTTGCTGTTAAAAAACACTTTATCTGCATATTTGTGTTTTTATGGCATTAATTCAATTATCTTTAGGAAATGCGTTATTTTGTACAGGCAACAAACGCCCCAGAAATTAAGAAATGCGTGCTATGATTAAGTCAACTGGGACAAACATGCAGTCCGGCCAGGGTGCAAGTACAAATCCTCAAAACTGAGACTGTCCCTGAGAATCATGGACACCTGCTAAGCGTGTATGTATACTAATAAATCTCAGGTTTTTAGCATTACCAGTCATAAAATGGTACCTTAATTATATCTTAACGATCCTTCGGGTATCTTAACACTCTTTGCAAAATGTAATGAAATGCTAGGCAAGAAACAATTATTTTTGAAGTACGATATTTATCTTTTAAATGCATGTAACATAAACGAATTTCAAGTACTCATTCTGTTTTCTGCTGTCCACGATTGCGAATAGAATTTGTAAATACCTTTTCAATGAACAGTATCTTAATACAAAACATACGTACTATCTTTTTATTGAAATATTAGACCATTTTAGTGAAAAACAAAACATTTTTTGGGCCAGTTAGATAAATTATCTCCATTTCTTCAATATATTCTACAAAATACGCATCAATGTTCAGAATCTATATAATATTTACCTTTATTTTTTCTGGTACGTAAGAAGAATTTATAATGTGCGTTAAGAGATTTTTCTGTTGTTCAACACCACTTTTTCTGATCTTAAAACAAAATCACTAATCCAGTTTTTTAAAAGTGTTCATAATACTCATAGTGCACTCAGAATTTAGCATATTTTTAACCCCATGTGAAATATTCCAAGAAAAATGCAATGAAATGTTAGACAAAAAACAATAATTTCTGAAGTACCATATTTATCCTTTAAATGCATCTAACGAGAATAAATCCCATTTGTTCATTCTGTTTTCTGATGTTCAGGGTTTCGAATAGAATTTCAAAGCGTAAATACTGTTTCTGTGAACAGTATCTTAATATAAAACGTACGTACTATCTTTTTATGTAAACATTAGGCCATTTTAGTAAAAAACAAAATATTTTCTTGGCCAGTTCGATAAATAATCCCCATTCTTTCAATATATTCTACAGAATATAAATTAGTGCTTGGAATGCATATATTATTCAGATTTATTTTTTCTGATACGAAAAAAAAAATTCCTAATGCACGCTTAGAGATTTTTCTGTTCGACACCACTTTGTTTTCTGATCTAGATAGAAAACTTTTTACTGATCCATATATGAAAAGAAAAGGTGATACTGTTCATATTACACTGATCATTTATCATATTTTTTACACCATGTATCACCTTATAAGCAAAAATTCTATGCAAAATGAAATAAAATGCTAAGCAAAAATAATTACTTATAGAATACCACATTGATCCTTTTTATGCATCTAACATGAACAAATGCTGATTACTTTGTCTGGTTTTTGTTTGAGAGTATGTGAGTAGCATTTGATCAATGAGTAAATACTTTTTCAAGGAATATTATCTTAATGTAAAACATACGCACCTTTTTATGTAAATGTTAGACCGTTTTAGTGAAAACAAAATATTTTTTTCGTCAGTTCGATAAATATTCCCCATTCCTACAATGTACTCTAAGGAATACAAATCAATGCACAGAAAGTATATATTATTCAGAATTATTTTTTCTTATACGAAAGAAGAATTTCTAATACACGATAAAAGATTTTTCTGTTGTTCGACACCAATTTTTTTTTTTTTTTTTTTTTTTTTTTTTGTGGGGGGCGGTGGAGGAACAAATATTTCTCTTACTTTTAATATAAAACACGTAGCAAAAACAAAAGTGTCAAACATAAGAGAAAAAAGTGCCCTCGAAATACAGAAAGCTATCTTAATGTACATTAGAAATTTTTCTTGTGTCCTTTAAGAATGGGTCTGTGTTCAGACTTGCCAATTTTATAGCTTTATTCACAGTTTTAGGCGTCATTTTTCTCCAAAGAAAACACACTCTAAGAAACGATAAATGCTTTCCAACTAAGATTTGTATAAAATAATCATAAACAAAGATATACAACAAGCTCTTTCTTGCTACCCACGATTCCGAAAGGTGTTCTTTATCATTAAAAACTTGAGAAAGTACATATTATCAAAATTTAAAGAAGCATTTATTTAAACAACGTTCCTTTTGCTGCCACCGATTTTTGTAAACTTTTCCAAGTGGTTTTTAGTGCAAGTATGAGTTCTCTTAACCAGGAATATCAGTTGTAAGACGCTATCAGTTCCCATATAAACATTTTATTTTTCAACAAACATGTTTTACAGATAAAACTACTTAACATAACATAATTATCATGAACATAAAAATTAACATTATTTTGTTACTCCTGCATGTATGAATTGAGTTATGCAGCTGAAAATGTTTAATTGAGAATTGACAGCATTTTTTAAAGCAGATATCGGATACATGTCATAATATCAGATTGCAGGTTCTTTTTAAAATACGACGCCATTCATTCTATCAATCGAGATTCAAAACTTGATCAAATAAGTTAAACTTTCACTTATTGTAAAATATTTCTACAGATAATCAAACTTCTTCTTTAAAAAATTAATAACATTTTATTTACATATTAACAGAATAATATTATTTTATCACATTCATTTGAGCGTTCAAATTATCACCGAACAATCGGTTCAGAAAAATGTTATATCTGACAGAAAAAAGAATAAAATTAGAGAAAACAAAAAACCGTTGAAATTGGTAACCGACAAAATCGTCTGGTTTCAAATAACCAAGGAGGCATTCGCAACAATATCAAAGTTTGAGAAAACCGATTAATACACTATAAAGCTATTCAGTAACATTTCTGAAAATTACAGGCAGCAAAAGTCAGTTTGATAAATGCTCCTTTCAATCTGGAAAATTTATTGTTTTCTGAGGTTAAAAAAAAAAAAAGGCTTTTCGGTATACTGGGTAACTCGAAAGAGTTATTGTATGTCTTCAATCGTTGTTATATTACATTTTCATAGATTAAAAAACAATTTTTACAGTATTTACACAGGGTTCGTAGCAGATTTTTCGTCGTAGAGAAACGTACCACAATCTCTTAATATAATTTTTTGCCTTCTTTAAATGGAAAACAGTACTACATATCCTGCAATTAAACAAGATGCCTACAATTTCTGCTATTTCAATACTTAATATAAACATTATACTAAATTGTGGTACAAGCGTACGAATACTGATACAAAATGAATTAATTGATTGTACTATTAAAACACGTTAGGGATTACATTTATATGGAGCGATTCAAAAGTTCCCGATACGAGTTTAATGCAATCCAGTAATACTGTTTTGGACCACAAATTTTATGCAGTTAATTAATTCAACTATTTACTACAAATTTATAAGTACTCATGTACTATATAATATTTCTGATTTTGATTAGGTTTATTTCGTCCGCAGATTATGGTAATGCTTTTAGAGAATTTTGGCATCGCAACACGTGTATACTTCCATTTGTACATTTCTTTTTCAGATTTGTTCAACTACGTTCAACTTTCTGTTTAATATATAAATTATGAAGGCTACAATATGTGATATTTCTAGATCTACATCTAGATTAAAAATATCTTGACTCTAGATCTCATTAAAGCTAACTGTTCAACCTAGAAAATCTTTCAACAAATTACTGTGAGAAATCGTGAATTTACGTCTTTTGTATATGTGTATTTCCACCCGCGAGCAGCATTTTTTATTTTTGGCTTACATTATTAGTCCAAAAAACATACACAAAATTCATATTTTTACAATTAGTATTCTATGCATATGAATACTTCGATTAGAAACAATACCATTAATATAATATGCATTTATAATATACACACTAACAGAGAAACACTTTTTGTTAAATAATGTATCATGTAACCATAATACCCATAAGCGGGGTTTCCTGTTTAAAATACTAAAACTAGCCGTCACCAATGTGTTGTTGTTTTTGTCTTGTCAGAGAAAGTGCCATGGCACTTCTCTGAAAGAAGGGGTGCCAGAGCCTCAAGAGAGGTTGGACTTCTAGAGCTGGTCTCCTAATTTTGAACCAATTCCAGATGAGAAACCTCTGGGGGTGCCAATCCAGGCACCCCCAGAGGTATCGTTTTCAAACTTGGCGGATATTGGAGCTACGAATAGATTTTACGTGCACCAGATCCCATTAAAATACAGAGAGAGCTCGTCACCCTTCCAAGCAATGACCCTGGTCGATGCTGCTTCACTTTCGGTGGTCTTGACGGGAACCGAGCTTAATCGTCTGCGCCAGTGCGGGACTCCAATGTGTTAATAGATAAGATATTTGCAGGCTGAATAAAGTGAAATTGAATAAAGGTATAGAAATACTTTTCGAAGTGATTTGATGTGCTGTCCACAGTTATCTATTTCTTTCAATTATTATACTCAGGCATTATAACATTATTTGTAGATATTATATTACAGAATGGCTGTGCTAAATTGTTCATTATATGTTATAGAATTTAATGCGATACTAAGAAAAAAGTTTTTCTAAATCTGAAGTTGAATAATAACATGATAGATTTTCACTCTTTCTAGTTTGGTTGCAATTTTTAGAACCAGGGTTTGTACTGTTTTGTCACAGTTAATTAATAGAATGTTTTGCCTTATTTCAGTGTGAAATAATATAAGAAATTCGGAAATTAAACCAGGTAACTAAAAATTTTGCGCTTTAAATATTAAATAGAAAATTTCTTAATAAATATACTGGTGTAAGAGTTATTGGAAATTCAAAGGAGTGTACGTAACTTAAGAATGAACCAACATTTTTTTTTTTTTTTTTAATTGAAAATATTTTCTCAGAATGAAGCTACAACCAATATGGAAAAAGTACAAAACTATCTTCGACCTCAGATCTCGATATCCTATTCAAAAAGAATTATTTAGAAATATTGAGATGCAAAGGAGAAATTTTTAAAGTATGTTTCTATCGGTTTAACATTAGCTTGAGAATTTGTATGTTGACTAGTGTAGGCTCTGAAGCTGAAGAACAATGAGTTGGAATTAAGGTCCTTACGTATCGCTCGAACTGTATTGATGAAGTGTTCGTAATTATCTATTTGTTTTAATAAACCGAGTTCAGAGTTAAACAGATTCAGAACTCATTTATACTAAAACTGTTCATCGAGTATCGCAAGATTTTCATTCGATATTAACAAATAATTCTTCTATATAATTATTAAATTCGTGCTTTTATTTAGAAGAACTCACTTAATATTTCTTTTCTGATAATTACCATAAGTAAATAAATTTAATTTTTTTTCCAAGAAATAAATATTAACGCGATCCTTAGTTCTAGTGAAATGAAATTAATTTCATATTAAATTTAATATTTGTATTTTTTAAAAGTATTTTGAATAATCAAGTAAAAATATTAAATCTACGGGTGTAAATTAAATAAAAACTGAAATTCTGGTACAGCACATACTGGGATGATGATAACTAAGTGAAGTGTTCACACGTAATTGGGAGGGTCTAAACAATATGACTAGCACACCGTTAATTTGTATACGTATTTTTCAGTCAGCATGATATTAAATGAGCAATAAGAACACAATTCTATATTATTAGCCTAGGGTTATTAGATAGGGAAATCGTAAACATTTGATCACATACTTCTAAAGTTGGAATCCCGCGTACTATCCTATCTTAGGCAATATCATTTCTCCATTTATATATTTTGCAAGATACAAACGATCGAAAACACACTGTGTGATAATTTTCGTCTGGCAACGTCATCAATGACGAACTGATTACGGTATCTTCTACGATAGATATCAACTCGAATTCCACCAATCAGAATCCTCTGAAATTAGTTATTCTGCTCGCGGGCTTTACACATTTTTAAGACACTTAGCAGCAGTTACTCACCAAATTATCCGCGTGTTATTTATATTTGAGGATTCCGTTAATTTTTTTAAACAATACTAGTTGAAGCGATAAAGAGCCGCTCAAATGAAGTGAGAAGCAATAACATGCAATTCAGATCATACGATTAGGCTGCCACTGGCGACTATTTTTATATTGTATTCGTACCACTATTTAAAAAAAGATAATTTCGTAGTATATTTCTCTTGCACATGTTGTTAAAGTATATGTGAAAAAAATTTGTTTTGAAAAAGTGGTGTGAGATAGAATTAAAAAATAGTCGCTAGTGGCTGCCTTGTAACGATAGTACGTATTATAGAATCTTTAGGCGCCTGTCTCAGATAAATTTAAGTCTACGATTACCACAAAATGTTCACGAAAAGCGGGAAGTTGTTGGGCATGATATCCATTCTCGGTACTCTTGGGCCAATCTTACTAATGAAAAAGTCCGTGTTTTTTGTAGCGCTTACTAGTGCAGCCTGCTACAGCCAGCTACTGTACGTGACACACAAAGAGAAAATATTCAGATTCTTGGTCAAAAATTTTAACATTATCCATAACAATGCTCATCACATATATCAGTTTTAACGCTGGCAAAACAGAAATGTTATACAGGAAAATTTTGGCACATTTTTCTTATGATTCAGGCTCTGCAACTGTAGGACGTTTGAGCCACCAAAAAAAGCATTTTGAGGTCATCAGTTCGAAAACTATGCAGCGCTTAAAACAGCAAAATTGTGTGCAATTGGCGTGATGTGTCAGGTATATGTGCTGTGGACATGAAAACAAGATAATTTCAGTTTTAGTACATAACAAAGGTATAAACACTATTTAACCCAAAAAATAAAGTTTTGAAATCAGCGGAATACGTAGGTTATAGCATTTTATCACCAATTTTGTATCCTATTTCAATTACAAATTATTTTTTAAAGTAAATTCCGGTTTCTGAATTTTTAGTTTTATGTAAAATTATTCCCTGTGTTTTCCTTCTTAACTACAAAGAAATGAAGATTGTTTCACGCTTATTAGAAGATTAAAAATTAAAAATAATAAATAATGTCATTAATAAATAGTAAAAAAAATATATCCTTGATTCACTTTGATAATTACTTTATAGAGAACTATACATTTAGAAAAACAATCTCTAATTACTCAAAGAACCACTTGATACTAAACACTTCACAAACTCTCTATAATAATAGGCAATTTTTGTAGTATTTTAATACGTGCTCCATTTGACTTTGGTAAGATTAATTGAAAGCATTTAATTTCCTCTTTATCGTCTATTTAATGCTATCTACACCATTACATGCAATCAAGAATAACTGATGTATTTCCCCTCTTCATTTGCATTAAAAGAAAATAAGTTTAAATGTTCTGAACAGTATTTTTAGTGATATTTGTTTAACTTGTAATAGGTTATGCTTAAAAATAAATGATACCTTCATTAAAAGTAAAATTCCAATTTGGAAAATACATTAGTTGTGTATAAAACAAATCGTATATATTCCTAAGAAAATAAGATGTTCTCTGAATACGTTTACAAATATTCATCATTTATTTTGATAGTAAACATTATAGAAAAGTTAATAATAAGCAAAAGAATCTCTAATTCATCAAGCAACTAAATTCTACTGAAATACTGAAATTTTCTAAAATAATATATATTTTTAGAATATTAATACATGCTCTTCTTAGCACACACACACACACACACACATTTTATAAATTCAAAATAATTAATTTACTCATCATCATTACATATAATTAAAAATGATTGGTATACCATTCCTCATATATTTCAATTAAAACAAAGAAGTTTACTGAACAACATTTCTAGAAATATGTTTTTTAATTTGTAATAACTATGATTTAAAAAAAATAATAATACTTTCATAAAAATATAATAATAACCCTATATTAGCTTTGCTTCCATATAAAACATTGCATTATAAAGATCAAGAGGAAAAAAGATGATAGTGAGAAACCAGTTATTCTTCTTTCATTCGTTTAAAGAATTATAAAGTATTTGGCATAAAAAATGCATTTTCTTTAAATATTTTTACATTTTTTGAATGTTTGGCATTTTATAAACGCTCTCTGGACGCAGTTTTAAAAACAATTATCACAGGCCAAAATTATCACGATTCTTGCAGCACAGTGTACGACCGAGCGATGCATCTTGCAAATGTTTAAACGCGATCTACTCGAAACAATGATTTTTAAATAAGAACAAAAAATATCTCGCAACAGATTAACCATTTCCAAGGATAGAAACAATGTTTTTATATATTTTTTTATTTTTTAATTCATTTGTTTTTTATAAACAAAACAAAATGTGCCTTTTTTTTAAATTGAGATCTGATATTAAGTTTGGTAGTCCGCCGTTATGCTAAAAAGGCAAATAGAAAAAAAGCTTTTCAATCAAGCAGTATTACTTTATTCCTACCTGATCCGCACGGCGTTGACCGCTCCTGAAATATATTCTTAAATTTAATTAAAATAACTGTTGAATCCTTTTTATTTTTAAACGAAAAACTTTCCAAAAGAACTTCATGTTGGCGGCCCCATTGCCTTTGCCAGCGTACATCCTCGAATTTCTGTGATTTTATAATTTTAAATAAAAATCTATCTAAATGAACATAAAGCTAACGGTCCTACTGCCTTCGGCAAACTACACCGGGTATGCTATGCACGCTTAGTCTATTTTATTTTATATTTTTACACGAAAATATTTTCAAACGAACATAATATTGGAGACCAAACTGCCTTCGATAATCAGTTTGTAAGATTTTATATTTTTAAACGAAACTCTGAAGAACAATTAGTTGGGTAACCGTAGCCACGGCTACTTAAACTGGCAGGCTATGCTCGCTGCGGATGTTTTGTTTTTATATTTTTAAACGAAAATCTTGATTATAGAATTATAAAAATATATAATCATACAAATTCGAGAATTTTGGCAGTTTGATACCCCAATAATATGTTCGTTTGAAAAGTTTTTCGTACAAAAATATAAAATCAAAACAGACTTCAGAAAGCAGAGCACGCCTGGTGCACGCTGTCGAAGGTAGTGGGGCCCTTAACTCTAGGGTCGTTTGGATAGATTTTATTTAAAAATATAAAATCAAACAAATTGGAGGGTGTGCACGTCGAATTTGTATGATTTTATATTTCTACACGAAAATCTATGTAAACGAGCTAAGGTTTACCTTCTATATTGATTGCCGATTTAATTCATAACATTTAAATATATTAAATGTTTAAATCTGACGATCCTCAGAAAACCTAAATAATATAAAACGCACACAGAACCCTCCCTGTTTTAAAACGCTAAACCGTAAAATTGTAAAAAAAAATAAGATGTAATTAGTAAATGGAGAGTAAGAATATATTCTTATATTCTTAATTCTCTTTGATAATTACTTTACAGAAAACTTAATGTTGAACAAAATAATCTTTAATTAATCGACCAACCAATTGGTGCTGAAATCAATTTTTTTATAATCTGTACTTTAAGTAAAGTAATACATGTTAGATTTGATCTTTTCTTGCATTAGTTCAACGCGATTAATTCACTCATTATCGACCATTTAATGCTGTCTACACCATTACACTCTATCAAGAATGACTTATTTAGTGTTTCCTTTTAAGAATAATAATAAATGTTCTGAACAGCACTTCTCAAGATTATTTTTTATCCGTACTCCGTTATGCATTTTTCTAAAAAATAAACTTTCATTAAAAGTAAAATCTTTAAATGGGATGATAAATTAACTAGGACATAAAAAAAATAATATTAAATAAATGGATTTTTTTTTTTTAGTTTATTTAATATAGCGATAAAGAAGAATTTATAACAAGTATAAGGAAGTTAATCAGCATTTGTAATTTACTTTGGAGATTATTTTACAGACGACAACTTAATACATAACATAATAATCTTAAATTACTTGACCATCAAAGTGGTGCTAGAATTTTCTGTATTTTGAATAGATTAATACATATTCCACTTGAACATTTTTATAGATTAGTTCAACACGATTAATTCACCCATTATCTTTTACTTAATGCTGTCTACATCATTATTTACGACAAAGGATGACTGATTTAGCTCTTTTTCTTTTTAGAAAAAAAAATCTTTTAAGTCTTCTGAACAAAACTTATCAAAATGTATTTTTATTCGTAATTGGTTATGAATTTTATAAAAAATATATAATTTCATTAAAAGTAAAATCTCCTAATGGGATGAAAAATTAACTGGGACATAAAAAATAATATTCTATAAATGTTTTTTATATTATTCAGCTGATATAGTGTTTAGTTAAAAGTTAAGTAAATTCTCTAGCCCTTTACAAGACGCGTCCTTTAATGAATTTTTAATCTTTTGTCACCAGTTTTTTATAAGAGATATTTCAATAAATTTAATCGGAAAAAAAAATTCTCCGGTTCCAAGATGCTACTAACTACATTGTTCCATTGTTCCGATTAATAAAAAAGCAAAATGTATACCATTAGATTTAATAAGGTGTAATCAAGGATTCTGAGCACCTTATGAGACACGTATACGTGACGCTTGTTGTGAAGGGGCTAAAGACGTTAATCTGTAATACCTGTTTACGTACTGGGATTCGAACATTTTACTTTTAATATATCTGTAATTTTAATTTAAAAAATCAGTTATGAATATAAAAATATCTTGGGTAGTGCTAGTTAAGAATACTTAAAACTTTATAAAATGCTCAGTTCGATTATCTGTACTTCAATCTGCACAAACCTCACGATACTCAGACATTGAAAACCATCTCAAATGTATAATATCATACATTGTTGTGTTACATTTAACGTACTAATTTCTGTCGTTTTCAAGAGTTTTACTGAGTATTAATAAATATGCAATGTCATTTTTAGATTAGAAACTTGCAATTGAGCAATCGAATAAAAGAGAATCATTGTTAGTAGTATAATGTGCAATTAAGATGTAGTTTAATATAAAATGTATCATTTATAGATATATATTTTAACGCCTGGCGTATTTTGGGGATTTCCTGATCCAAAAAAAAAAGAAAAAGAAAAAAAAAAAGAAAAGAAAAAAAAAACAATTTACAAGGTGTGTACACTCCTTGGAATTTCCAAGAAATCTGGAATCAATTTCTTCTTATTAGTAAATTTGTATTTAATATTTAAATCGCAGAATTCGTAATCGCCTTGTTTTTATAGCAGAATTTGTAATATTTTTTCCGCAATTAAATAAGGCGAAAAATTCTATTAAAAATGCATGGTAAAAGTACACGCACCCCGTTTTTAATATGTTCATGTAATATATGTTTTTACATACTTAGCAATTAAATGGTTGATAAACATTATTAGCTATTCTAGAAGATTAGTAATGTGTTATTAATGTAACATTTGTTTACAGAACTGGAGTGGTATTAATTTGCGAGTTTCTGGCTATAAAGAACAATGCCCGACTAATCTTCGTTTTTTAAAAGAACCAAAAATAAAAATTATAAAACAATTTATCAGGCTTATTATACGTTTCAGATCAATGTTCAAAATTTAAGTGCTCAAATACTTTATTGAACATATTTAGTGAATGTCAATAGTTTGAAGTTGATGAAAGTAATTCATACGATATGGGATTAAGGTTTTCGCGATATGATATTTGCAATGTAATAAGTTATTGCGATATTTTAACGCTTGAAGTATTTTCGGGATTTGCTGTTGAAAAAAAAGAAGCGATTTACAAGGTATATACTTTCCTCGGACTTTTCAAGAAGTCTCGCATCACTTCTTATGATTAGTAATTTTTTAATTAATATTTAAATCTCAGAATTCGTAATCGCCTTTTACTCAGTATTGTTTTCATTTTTTTTAAACGAAAGGAGATCGAAACCAATGACCGATTCTTTGATTCCGTACGACCGAAGAAGAAACAACGAATCGGAATACCTTTTCTTTAAAATGATTCTCTCTTACGATTTCTGTCTAAGGAAAATATGGCTCATACGAAGGTCACACTGAAATATTTGAGATATGGCTAAATGCTACAAGTTAAATTTACTAACTCTTATGTGTGTTTTTTTAAGTAGTTCCCTCCAACATCAACACACATTTGTTGGCGAATTTTCCAAGAATCAAATGCCTCACGTCATCCATTTCTTGGAATAGATAAAAATATGCTTTTATAGTCTCATCAATCTCATCTTCTGAAAAAAAAACGACAACCACGTCATTTTTAAATTACAAAATAGCCAAAAGTCACCCATAGCAAGATCAGGTGAATAGGGTGAATATTTTATCAGTTTGATCTTTTTTCTTCAACAAATTTGACAAAAATATTTGATGACTGAGAAGAGTCATTGTCACGGTGATGCATGTTCCCCCTAACATTCACCGCTTGAAGAATTTCTGGAGGACACTTAATGATATGCCAGTTAACTATAACTGTCTTTTATTTTTACAGCTTTGTGGGTTTGACCAGACCTGAACTTCTGAAAAACATGGCATACATTGTTTTTTCTTTGCTTGTTGTCCTTTCACTGATGTTAGTTTACAGTCATCTTCAAAAACACACATTTTACATTCTTGACGTGTTGGAACGTCAAAAATAGTACGTACATCTCATCACAAGTTGTAATTTTATAAATAATGCTGTCTCCTCCATCATTTATTAATTTGATGGTTTCTTTACTTAGACTTACTCGTTCTGCGTTCTGGCGTTCTGTAAAAAGACCCAACGACAAACGAATTTTTTATATTTAGCTCTTTATCAATAATTTTTTGTATAGCTACGTATACAATGTTAAGTTCATTCTGTATCATGTTGTAGGTACAGCGACTATCATCAGTTAACATTTTTCTTACAGCCGACACATTTTCTGGGACTACAGCTGATAAAGATTTTCCTGTGTGTGTTCTTCATCCAAGAGAGACTTTTCAATTGCCTATACATTTTGTAAGTCATATGAATGCAGTGCACGATATGAAGCTTCATTTGCATACGCTAACTGTAAACGTTGAACGTATTTTTCTCGATTTAGTCCCACTTTAAGACCATAGCTCTGTAATGCCCTCGCGTCAACTCCATTTTCTCTTATTTCACAAATTATTCTTCGATAGCTAAATTGCAATTGTCGCCACAAATTTTCACCTGTGGACATTAAATAATTTAAATATCTGACCGCTAATATTTTTAGCGCATATCATCTACCCCTGTCTTAAAACATTTATTGTTACTCTTGCACTTTCCTTGAAAAATGAATGATTTAATATGTTAAAGTGTGTGTACATATTAATGAACGATTAATATAACATCATTCGGAAAAATTCCATATCTTATCTAGAGAGAACATGGCGAATAATTTGGTTTAACACATTTTATATTTACTCACAAAAATTTAGAAAAAGTTTAAAAAGTTTTTTAATTATAACTTTGATTAAGGGAACAGATCACTTTTAAAATGGTCAAAAATTCAATTTCAAAGTTTTGATGTCAGTAAATGGTGCATTTTATTATGAGTAAAAAGGTACCAATGTTTTTCAGAGGCGATAATTATTGACGAAGATATAAAGTAAAACGCATTCGTCATTCTTTGTTTTTGAATGGAGAGTGAAAATATTAAATGCATTTAATTTACAACAATGATTTTCAAACTTGCGCGTACGATTTCTCCAAAAATAATTTAGATAGAACCTCAATTTTTTCCAAACTTATTAATATTGTAACAATGAACAAAATGAACTAGAATCTTTTAATTTGATCAATAAATTAAAAAATAATTAACTGTAATTAAATTAAAAACGCATTTTGAATGCGCTTTTCGATGAATTACAGTTAATTATTTTTTAATTTATTGACCAAATTAAAAGATTCTAGTTCATTTTGTTCATTGTTACAACATTAATAAGTTTGGAAAAAATTGAGGTTCTATGTAAATTATTTTTGGAGAAATCTTGCGCGCAAGTTTGAAAATCATTGTTGTGAATTAAATGCATTTAATGTTTTCACTCTCCATTCAAAAACAAAGAACGATTGCGTTTTACTTTATATTTTCGTCAATAATTATCGCCTCTGAAAAACATTGGTACCTTTCTACTCAGAATAAAAAACACTATTTACTGACACCAAAACCTTGAAATTGAATTTTTGACCATTTTATAAAGGTGATCTGTCCCCTTAATAAATTAATAA